>VDFB02000003.1:163538696-163782515 GCA_007258455.2 Sequoia sempervirens | reverse complement strand
GTTCATCATCACAACAACAAAGTACTTTACCAAGTGGATTGAGGCAGTACCACTCACTAAGGTTACAAGCAAACAAATTTCATCGTTCATACTCAA
Source organism: Sequoia sempervirens (assembly GCA_007258455.2). Classification (NCBI taxonomy): domain Eukaryota; kingdom Viridiplantae; phylum Streptophyta; class Pinopsida; order Cupressales; family Cupressaceae; genus Sequoia; species Sequoia sempervirens. Next base: position 163,782,419 of record VDFB02000003.1, on the reverse strand, counting down.
CTATCTCATTTGTCGGTATGGCATTCCCAACTCCATCATCATAGATAATGGACGACCATTCAAGAATTAGGATGTTGATGAACTTTGTGAGAGATTCTATATCCAACACAGATATTCAAAACCTTATTATCCACAAGGGAATGGCCAAGTAGAGGCCTCAAATAAAACAATACTAAAAATCTTGAAGAAGACTCTGAATGATGTGGGGAAAGATTGGCATGTTCAACTCAATCCCACATTATGGGCCTACAAAACTAGCATCCAAACACCAACATGAGAAACACCGTATGCTCTTTTCTATGGAGTAGAAGCCATATTACCTCTAGAGGTTGAGATTCCATCACTAATGGTATCATTGAAGGGTCTCACAATAGATGAGGACTATAGAGTTTCCCGAATGCAAGAGTTAGAACTCCTTGATGAGAAGAGACAACGAGCAACTAACCATTTGAAAGCATATCAACAGATGATGTCTCACAGCTACAATCACAAAGTCAAGCCACATACCTTTCAGGTCAGTGATCTTGTTTTGAAGGAAAACCCACAGAATCAGCAAGATAAAGAGAATAAAGGAAAGTTTGAACCAAATTAGCTGGGTCCGTGCGTAGTCATAATAGTATATAGTTTAGAAGCATACAAGTTGTCAACACCAGAAGGGGACCTGTTTGATGAACCCATCAACAACATGCACTTGAAGAAATATTATGTCTAAAATTATTATCATCATCCATAAAAGTCCTAAAAAAATACAAAAACAATAGAAAAATTCTTGAAAAAATCTATAAAAAATCAGAAAATGTCTTGAAAAAAAATCATCATAGGGTGAAAACCTAGCAAAAAGTAGTCTATTGACAAGGAAAATACAAAAAAAATCAAAAAATAAAAAAGAAATTAGAAAAATGCATTAAACACAAATAGTGAAAATCTAGCAAATAGATGTTATTTGTAGCCCTCCATCTATTAGTTCATGTTCTGCACTTAGGTTTTTGGCCTTCATTTCATGCATCTTTTCACCATCATCTTAGAACTGTATCAACATCATACTGCCATCATTTTCCTAGAGTGATAACATCTTACCATGGCTTGATCATTGTACATATCTATTTCAGCAAGTTGTCAATATTGGGGGAAAATGTTGACAATACTAGGGGAAATCAACTTTCAGGTTCTACTGAAACAACTAGACAATAACATAGAATCCAATCATGCAAACAAACAATCAAATCCTATGAACAACTATCCAATCATCGATCCATAACAAAACCGTTATTAGCAAATACCATATCATGACTCATATCTGGATGATCTAAAATATGAATAATGTTTGGAATAGCAGTATTATATTTTGAACAATGGTTGTTTGATTTTTTGATATCATCTCTCTAGAGCACACTCGATGATGTACTAAACTAGAGTGGCAAGGAAAGAGGATGATTTTTCTTTGTCTGTTGTCTTGAGATTAACTATCAATTTAGTGCAAATATGTTGGGAGACATGATTTCCAAAATGTATCATTGATTATAGTTCCACATTTGCATTAGAAAGTGGTTAATCTTTGTCTGTTTATGCAAAAAATTCTTAGGTCATCTCGGTTCACTTATACCTCGATGCTTGTGTTCACTTGCTATATCAAAAACCATGAAAGTTGTACTCAGGTCATCATTGGTGCTAACTTCCCCTCTGATGCTTGTACATACTTCCAACATTTTAAAAATGCTCTATGATGATTCAAGAAAGCTAACAAAAGGGCTCAACAAATGGTCAGTTTCATTTAGTTGCATTTCATTTAGATCAATGTACATATCTGCATACTGGATTTACATCAGAGTTTTGAAAGGCTAAACAAAAATATCAACGACTGTCATGTCTCTTTGGACTATTTGTGGAGGACATTTGGACATTTGTTTCATAATCATCTTTCTTCATCCTCATTTCATTAATCATTATCATTTCATCTAAGTCTTATACATATCACATGTTAAGCATTTATCATTCATTCTCATATCATTTTGATCCTTTATCATTTCATATCATTCATTTATTCATTAGGCATTTTCATATCACTTTCATTTTCATATTATATATCATTTTCATATCATTAACATCTTACTTATCATTTTCATATCCATTTCATTTTCATTTTACACAATTGCATACCATTTTATCATCTTTATTACCATTTCATTATCATATTTTATCTTTGTGTCATCATTTCATAGTCTATTTCATTTGACTTATCATTTCATTACATTTTCATTGTCATTTCATATTAGCATCATCTTATCATATCATTTATCCTTATCATTCATTATCATTTTATCATTATTTTATCATTTCCATATCCTTATCATTCATTCATCATTTCATATCACATCATTATCATTTCATATTCATTTCATATCATTTCCTAATTCATATACATATTACAAATTCATGGAGCATTTCATAAACATAACATCCATTTTCCATCACATCATCATTATTTATTGCATTTGAAAAATCCAAAAACAAAAATTTCATACATACATTACATTTCCACATCATTTGAAAAACATACATTTTCATAACATTTCATATCATTTCAACACGTTGCATTTTTATCATCATCATCCACTTGCATGACATCATTAGTACACATCATAAATCATTTCTCACCGTCATCATATAACCATCATATCCAATCATCCTTCTTATCATGTTGGTCATCAAATCATTAAAATGCATATCAAAATCCATATCACATCATGCAAAAATGCATGCATATCATATCATCATCTCATAAATGCACATCATGTCATAAAAAATCATCGCCGCTGCATATCATCGCTGCTGCATATCATCGCTCATAAAAAATAATACAAATGTCCAATGTCCAATGAAGCTAAAAGGTCCAAAGAGAGAGATAGGGGATCTGACCAAAATAACATACACACTCCAAAAATAATATACATCGCGATGTGTGAATGAATCAATAATGAGTCTCATAACTCTAACTACTAGTGCCCTCTGATGGAGCTGGCCTATGTAGTGGAAGTCCACCACCTCCTACACCTCCTACCCCAAGATTTCTGCGTGGTCTCGACACACCTCAACTGTGTAAAGGTCAATCAAAATCTCTCTATCTATCAAATGACTCATATCATGCGATTTATCTATCAATGCCTCATAGCATGCAATCATGCCTTCTATCATTTAGAATCTCAAATCAATCTATCAATCCTCATTTACTATTTGTTTTTGTTTTTCAATGAAAGAAAATTTATCAAACATCAAATAAAATTTTTACTATCTATCTTCATCAAGATGGATTTATTAGACATCAAATCAAATCTTTACTAGCTATCTTCATCAAGATAGATTTATCAGTCATCAAATGAAATCTTTACTATCTATCTTCATCATGATGAATTTATCAACAATCAAATCATCTTCCTATTTTTACTTCAGTCACAAATGCAAATATGTGTTCAATCAATCATCTACAGTTTGTTTTCTATCGCAAAAATCAAATTTATCAGAAGTCCTATCAATCATCTATTATTATTTTTCTATCATAGAAAGCAAATTTATCAGAAGTCATATCAATCATCTACTTTTTGTTTTCTGAAGCAAAGTTATCAAGAAAAATGCAATCAATCATTCTACTCTTTGGAAACAAAGTTATCAGCTATCTACTCTTTGTTTTCTATTTTCGGAAGCAAAGTTATCAATTCATCATTTATCATATTTTCTATCATTTCTATCCATATCAACATGATGACAAGACAATTTATCTATCTATTGACCAAAGAAGCAATATACATCATCATCATTTCATCATTTCCATCAAAAGGGACATCATTTTCAATTGGGGCATCTTTTGATCAATTATTGAGAGCTAAATCACTGCATCTCTCTCATCATCCGAATTTCATCATCAGCTCAGCATTTTTCTCATCATCAATGATTTACCTCCCAAGGGGGCATCATCAGTATCAACTGCATATCAGATTCAAATCAAAAGGAATATCAGACACATTTTTTTAATCAAGGACATATTAGTTAAAAATTTTTGATCAAGGGGCAAAATCAAACGCAACAAATTTTGAAAGCAAGAATAATTTCTTTGAAGTAATGCATTTCACACATCACTTCAAAGAGGGGAAAAATGTATATGCATAAAATTGGTCATGTCTAATTAATCCTAGCAGTTAATTAAATATTTATTATTTAATTAATCTCTCTAAAGTCCTCTACATATGATTAAATTTAGTCAATTTAATTATATTGTTCATTCACTTTATTCTTCTATTTTAATTAAATAAATTCATTTTATTTAATTACCACTTTCTTAAGTCCACTTAATTAGTTAAATAAATATTATTGTTTATTTAAATTAATTATCACATTTATGTTTAATTAAATCTTTGAAATAATTGAATTTAATTTCCTTTCTCCTATTCAAATATTTCTTTTAATTAATTAAATATTTTATTTAATTAATTTAACATGTCATTTCTTAAAAGTTTAATGAAATATCTTTAATGTCTTTTCAAATCATAATTAAATATTTTATTTAATTATGAAATCCTCCATTATCTTTCAAATCTTAATTAAATGATTTATTTAATTAAGAAAAATCTCCATGTCATCCATAAATGAATAATTTAATTTATAATTCATTATTTATCTTCTTAAATCTTTCCAAAATCTCAAAAAAAGATGATTTTTACAATTCATCTTTATCATCTCATCTTATCTCTTCCACGAAAAAGGAAACAAATCTTGCTTTTTGTTTTCTTCCAATTTCTCTTCAGTCTTATCCATCTTCAACCATTCGATCTGGCAAGAATTTTCATAGCCGTTGATCACATCAGCCAATCAAAATCTTTTGAAAACTCTATAAATACTACTGCAAATCCAAGCATTGGTGACACAACAGACAACACACAATACACACACATTAGAACTTAATTGTATTCTATCATTCTAGCATCTTAGCATTGTCTTTATCATCTTTAGCTTTCATAATCTCGTAATCTTTCACTTTAGCAATCATGTTTAGTTTCAGCATAATCATATCTTAGCATAGCATTGCATGCATTCATCTTTAATCTTGTTCTCTAGGAAGATCGTTTGTTGAGCCTAGCACACAATCTGAGAGCAAGCTGGAATCGATAAAAACACTAGAGATAGAGGACAATAGGACGACATCAAGGACAAAAGACTAAGTTTGCATTTATCTTCATTTAATTTTCTGTTTTGATATAATGTTCTTTCGGTGTGTTTGATTTCTTGTTTTTTACATATTTATCACACATAAAATCAATCACACACTAATGATTTAAAACTGTCTAGATTTACAATAATAAGATATAAATAAAATGTAAATTTTGGGGGTGATGCCTTTGAACCATCGTTGGGGTGTGTGGCTCCCGAACCCCCATCGGGGGGATAAGCCCCGCAAACCCCGCAAGGGGGTACCCCCTGCAGCCCCCAACACTAACCTTTCAATAGTAAACCTTATGTAATTGCAAGGTTGAGACACATTTTCCCAACATATACAACAATTGTGGCCCCTTAGGTATAAAATTATTTACTACCTCGACTAATGCATATGCCTATTTCTATTGCATCATACATTAGCTTTGCATCTTGAAGGGATTTATCGAAAATGGAATGGGTTGCTCATACCCTTTAGTATTCTTCTATAGTATAACAACAAATTTACAAAATGATGCAAATTAAAATAGTTGAAAAGGTTTTGAGAAATCAAGTGAAATTAGTACCGAGACTACTTAATGAATTTTTTGATCTATTTTGAAATGCTTCAACAGGTTCATTTCTGTAAGATATGGTCTCTCCCTTCTTTAGGATTTTTGAAATGGACTTGGTTTTCTTTGAAAATTTGGGAACAAGCCTTCTTACAAAATTGATCTAGCCAAAGAATGACTATATTCCCTTAATGGTCTTTGATTGAGAAATATTTTTGATAATAACTACTCTCTCAATTTCAATTCTTATACCTTCTTTTGAGACTATGTGACTAAAAAAAATTCCCTCTATCACCCCAAAAGTTCACTTATTAGGATTTAGAGAGATGCCAAACTCTAGATCTCTACTAAATATCTTCCCCAGACACATGTAGTAGTCTCTAGTCTTCTTTGAGAATGCAGTGAGGTCATCCTAGTACACTAAAATGATAATATAGATCACATTTGAAAAATTTATATTGATCACTCTCCAAATATTTTGTCCAACATTTTCAAGCCAAAAGTCATCTTGACATAGACATACATACCCCACGATGTTGTGAAGGCCATTTTGTATTGTTGAAACTCTTTAACCTTCACTTGGTTGTACCTTAAAAATACATCCATCATAGATAACTCACAACTAGTTACCTTCTACAAGATTTCCTCCATATTGGGTAAAGGGTTATTATCCTTCAAAGAATAAATGTTGAGGTTCCTAAAATATACACATAATCTAATGCCACCATTCTTCTTCCTAACATGGATTGAATTGGAAACCTAGGTGAAATATATGATAGGCTTAATGATTCCACAATCCTTAAGTTTGGCTAATTCTTGTTATATTTTTGGCATTGAGGTAGGGTTTATGGGTCTCTTCTTTGTCTAAAAGGTTTGAAATTAGGTTTCAAATGTATTTTATGTTGAAATAGGCCCTCTATATAATCTTTCAAGTCATCATATGACTAGGAAATTTTTGTTTGTATTTTCTCAACAAGACAATAAGTATAGTCCTGATTTTTGGACTTAATTTTCTTCCAATATACATATTCTTTGGTGATGCATCGGTTGCTAGGTTGATTTCTTCTAAATCCTTTTCATGTATAGGGGCTAGTTTTAAAACATGTATATCATTTCCATTAAAAACTCTAAAGATCCACCAACCCTTTTGGAATATTATTATTTTTTAGATGAATAATCTCACTTCCAAAAATAGTGTCCTTTCTATTGCTTTCAAAAAATCTTAGAAAGTCAATCTCCTAGCTATGGTATTCATATTTACAATGCAAAAACTTAAGAAAATCTTGATCATTGTTAAAAAATTATAAATGACATATACTATTTGGAATTGATGGTCTAGACAACACTTCAACTTTAGAAAATTTAGCTAGTGTTATATCATTAGATCTTATTGCTATGTTAGCCAAAAAATCAGCCATAACATTTTTTCATCTTGTTGGTTTTTTTTAATTCCCAACCAGATCTCACTGATAATCTATGGTTTTTTCCATTACCAATTGTCAATTATCAAGAGGGATTGGCCAACAAATAGGTGAACATAATTTCCCTATACACTTTGGGCTCTACAAAATCTGTGAGGGTGATCCCACACAATGTTCTCAAGATCTCCTATGAGAATTTATCTTGAACATTGTAAACAATAGATATGTCCTACACATAATTGCTTGAAAATTATAGAAATGCAAAAATCTAGCAATATCTTTAAGCATTTAACATTTCATCGCAGTAGAACATGATATTTCAATAAACATAATTGAATTTAAAGATTGAAAGTGTTTGTGTTGTGAAAGACCTTAGAGATGCAACATAGATGCAACTTTAAAGATTGGTTCCTTAACCTAGGGCATGGAATCATAACCAATGTAATTTAAAATTCATAAAAAGATTCTTCCTAAAGATACTAGAGCTATTTATGATGCATTACACTGCTAAACTCCAAATTATTAACCAATTATACTTATCAAATCCTTGTATATATCCACATAAATCTTTACCTCTATTAAGTGTTTAACTTATTCTTTGAATAAAAGCATTAATAGAAAATAAACATCCATAGGAAAGACAACGGAGAAGAATTGAAATAAATTTGATTCATTTCATTCAAAACCATTATGGAATATAGAATAGGAGAATATTGGCTTCGAAAATATGCCAATGTATTCAGAAATTATAGTACTGTTACACAATTCTTTCAAAATTAACAAAAACTAGACTCTAAAACATAGAAAAAGACTCAGACTTAATTTCTCTATGTTTTGTATTACAAAAACTCTCCAAAATTGATCAATCATTCATGAAAATGGCCTTGAATTCCCTTTATATGACAAGGGAGCAACAAGCTTTAGGCTATTTACAAATGTCATGTTTTCATTTGACATTCATTTATATTTCAAAATATGATCACATTTTCAAACCTATGGATGAAATATTCCCAATACAAAAACAATTATATTTACTCTTAGTAACCAATTGTCCCTCCAAAAGTGTATGTGAGGAACTCAGTAGCTGGAGGTCAGTTTTCGCTCTGCAACCAAGGACTTGTGCACATGTGAGAGTTTTGGTGGTGGGGTTGGCCTGTGGGCCATGGAGGAGTGATGCAAGAAAGGTGGATCAAAGTATCTCTTCAACTTGAAATTGAATCAACTCAATCTGAAAACAACTCTTTACAACACTAATCTCTCAACTTGACACAATCCCTCTTCTTATGGCTTGTAGCCCTCAATAACCAACCAATGGAGGTATCTTTTAGAGAAGGCTGTACATTGGCCTATCAAACCCCAAAAAGACTCACTACAGACTCTCAAACAACATCTCAAAAGATCCCAAAGGGTTTCTTTGATTCAACACCATGAACCAATAACCTGCCCTACTCCAAGGCTAGTCAATTAGCCCTAATTTACAAAGGGACTACCTCTTAAACTTTTGAAAAACACCCAAAAACACTTGAAAGTCATGAATTGTGATACAAAACTTCATAATCTCTCACTTATTTGTAGGTTCAATCCTTCTAATACCCTGCACCAAGAAACCCTCATTTAACATGCCAAACACTTAGGGTTTAATGGATCTTATATATCCAATGCTATAATAGGTTTTATAGGGTCTGTACAGACTCACAAAATCCTCACAAGACCAACTCTCTCAACAATTCATCAATTTGTAACTCATTTTCACATGAAAAACACAGTTACCAGCCCTAGGGCTTCTCCCATTTGCTTATAACTTGTTCTCTCAACTTTCAAAAGATTGAAAAAATCTAGCCCTACATTAAATAGATCAATCCACTGAGTTGCAAGGGTTGACAGTAGGTGGATTGATCAATCCATGACTTTAACCTTCAATCAAACCCTTATTCTGTATTTATAGGGAAGTCTCAGAAAAAACAAGAAAATCTCCAACAATTTTTAATGAAAGACTCTCAAATTAGACTCAACAGAGAGCTAAGACATCCCTCAATGGAAAAAAAATGAATTTAAAGTATTTACAAGACTGTACAGGCCACACAGAAGGAATAAAGTGTAGAAAACACAGGAAATAATAGAGAAAATGTTGTTTTTATGATTGATTTTCACAATAAAAAACTTCAACAACCTCATGGTAGAGATTTTAGAGGCTTTTTATACCTTTTCCAATAAGTTCCTAACTGCCCAATGCCCTTAACAACTTTTTTAATTCCTTGACTCTTCAAATTCCCAATAAGTTGCAATTTAACAACTTTTGTCTTCTTAATCACCACTTACAACTTTGTTTTGCAACTCTCACCTATTTTGACAACCAAGACACAAAATCTATCCCATTACATATTAAATGGTCATCTTGAACCTTTTTTAGTTTAATAGACTCAAAAACACTCCCACACTAACCTCTTAAGAACCATTCCTAATGACTCATTACAAAAGAAGTTTGTCTTATTGACCTTATTGAGACAAAAAATCATCAAAACGTAGAGCCTACTTGGTATGATCTTAAATTGACAAAGATTTTTTAAAGGTGCTCTTACACCATATACCCCAACATAGAACTTTTCCAAGTCCCTTGGAAAGAACCTTGCAAATTTTCCTCCATTGCTCTTCATTTGTCTTTGATCTTCAAGCTTTCCTTTAACATGCTCACTTTGCATTAGTTCATCACTGTCTTGGACATCCTTGTAAATATCTTCACTTGTTGCATGCTCCACTCTATCATACATTACTATGGGATGTTTTCCCTCTTTTCCATCATCAAAGTCTATTGTCACATTCCTCTTTGCACCTATACACACACTATCATCTTTTGTCATCTGCTTATCTTGTTCCTCTTACATAGTCCTCTGCCCCATGTTCTTTTTTTATCCATTCTTTGCACTATCCATTGTACCTTTACCTTTTGCAACCTATGTCAGATCTACACACACTTTAGTTACTATCCTTTCAACTTTACAAACTTTTATCTTCTTATTTGCTACATCATCAATCTTTGTCCTAACAACCTTGCTCATTCCTTTATATGCTACTACAAGACACATGACAGTCCCAATCCACACTCCATCATTGATTTCCTGCCTTTCCAGAGGCCTCCCACTCTTATACTTCTCTATACTAACCTAAAACGTCATTCCACCTTCTTTCCTTTTCCACACCAAAACATTCTTCTTCCTTTCTATCTTCACATTTCCTTTATCCTTCCTATTCTCTGTCTTGACTGTATCAGACTTAGACATGGCTACAGACTTCATGCTTTCACCTTCTTCCTTGCTCACATATTATTTTCTTCCCCTCATTATGACCTACCCTTGATCACTCGCCTCTACAACTAATAGAGTTAGAACAAGCCTCTTCCCATCCTTTTCAATGTGATATGTGTTTTCTCTTCCATGATATACTGCAAACCTGTCAAATTGTCAAGGTTTCCCAAGAAAAACATGGCAACAACTCATAGGTAGAATGTCACACACAAATTTGTCTTTATAGGGACCAATTTGAAACTCAACAATGGCTTTTTCATTCACCAACATGGTTTGTTTTTCACTAACCCAAGAAAATTTGTATGATTTTTGTTTAGGGACCCTTTCCAAATACAATTTTTCAACCATATCGCTAGAGACCATATTGTCAGTACATCCAGAATCCACAATTACTTTACATACCTTATCGTTGCACCTACAAGTAGTCTTGAACAAGGCTTTTCTATGACTTTGTTCTTTCTCCATGGACGTTTTCAATTTTTTTCTTGTCATCATTAACATCTCTCCAACTTCAAGAGTAGCACAGAGAGTATTTGAAATTAAGCTTTCAACCTCATCTTCATAAGCAATTTGGGATCTTCTATCAGATTTACTGTCTCCTCCACTTGATGTGGTTCCACTTTTCTCAGGACACTTGAAGGAAAGGTGACCAAACTCACCACATTTATAACATCTCCCTGAAAACTCATTGAAATTTCTCCTTTCTCTAAAGTTTGTTCTTCCACCTCTCCATCCTCCTATGGGTTTAGTTTCTTGTTCCTTATTCTTATCAGCATCTTCAAGGTCTTCTTTAGGTTGTCTTGGTGTTGAAGATGTACCTCTACACTAGAAGTATTTCATCTTCCTCTTGTTGCCTTCTCTTGTCTCTTGATTTTCTCTTCTGCTCTAATTTCCATTTGAAAACATTGTTCCACATATTTTTGTGCCAACAAAGTGATTTCATCTTGAATTTTATACCTTAGGCCATTTAGATATCTAGCTACTCTTTCTTCCTCATCCTCCTCATGCTTAGTTCTTATACTTAGCCTATATAATTCTTCAGTGTATGCTTGCACATCTTGTTCTTTTTGCCTAAGATTTTGTAACCTTTAAGTAATTGGACATTATAACCACAAGGGAGGAACTTACCTTTTAGTTTTTCCTTCATTCTCTCCCATGAAGTGATCTTGTTCTTTCCTATTCTCTCCCTTTCATCTTGTACAAATTTCCACCACAACAAAGCATGTCCTTTCAGTTTGGTTTTGGCCTTCTTAACTTTGTGTTCCTCATTAATCTCTTCACTATCAAAGAAGTTTTCCAAAGCCCCAATCCAATTTGAGATCTCTTCTCCATCTAGTTTCCCCCCATACATAGTTGCATCCATTTTTCTATGTCCATCTTTCTTCACAGTTTGCAAAAGCTTCAACATCCTTACATCATTTGGATCCATCTCTTCCTCTTCACTAGAAGTCTCCTCTTCTTCTGTGTCACTCTCATCCAAATCCACTCCAATATTTAATTTCAATGCAACCATCTCTCTTCTCAAGGCTTCTATTTTCCTAGCCTGCTCATCCATCTTTCTTGCAACTATGCTTCGTTTGGTAGGCATCTTGACAATGCTGCCTCTTCACCTTCCAACCTACAAAAATCAATCAAAACACCAACAAGGGATCTAATAATTGGGATCTGATACCACCTGATGCAAGAAAGGTGGATCAAAGACTCTCTTCAACTTGAAAATGGCTCAACTCAATCTGAAAACAACTCTTTACAACACTAATCTCTCAACTTGACACAATCCCTCTTCTTATGGCTTGTAGCCCTCAATAACCAATCAATGGAGGTATCTCTTAGAGAAGGCCATATAGTGGCCTATCATACCCCAAAAATACTCACTACAGATTCCCAAAAAACATCTCAAAAGATCCCAAGGGGTTTCTTTGATTCAACACCATGAACCAATAACCTACCCTGCTCCAAGGCTAGTCAATTAGCCCTAATTTATAAAGGGGCTACCTCTTAAACTCTTGAAAAACACCCAAAACCACTTGATAGTCATGAATTGTGACACAAAACTTCAAAATCTCTCACTTATTTGTAGGTTCAAGCCTTCTAATACCCTCCACCAAGAAACCCTCATTTAACATGCCAAACACTTAAGGTTTAATGAATCTTATTTTCACAAGATGTCGCATGTGTGGCTTTATGGTGTTAATCTAAAATGATGGGTTGGGGATAAAGATCCCCCAGATGGTTCCATTAATGAATCTTCTAAAGAAAATGTCAATAATGTGTCTCCCAAGTCATTCCAAGACATTTTTGTAGGTGAATGAAGTTGGCTTCTGCAGGGTGCTAATTTTGTGGTCGAGGGAGTCGATGAAGGGTAAGAAGATGGAAGAGAGGAACAAGGTAAGCACCCCCTATCTCCTCTGTTGAAAGTTGTGTTGATTCCTAGTGAAACCCTAGAGAAAATTGTCGAAGAGGATGGTAGGTTGTTGAAAATTGCTATTTTTTTTACTATCGTTGATCCCAATAGGGTTCCAACAAGGAATTACATGGAAGAGTAGTTTCATAATATTTGGTAAAAGAAACTAGGGTTGCAATTATATTACTATCATATGGTGCAAAAGGGATTGTATGTCATTTTCTTTAATAACCATAATTCTCAGGAGGGGGTAATAAAGAAAAAAATTTGGAATGTGGGGATGGTTGTCTTCTGTGCCTTGGCTTGGATTACTGATGCATTGGAAGAGGAGTTCCCGACCTTCTCCAACCCTAGATGGCTAGTTATCAAACATGTTCCTCCCCGTCTCTAGAAATTCGTTTCACTTTTGTTGGAACCATATGGAAATGTGTTAAAAGTTGATGATACTAAAATCCCTCTCTCACATTTTGATGCGCGAGCACTGGTATCCTTCTCTCTAGGAGTAGATCTTCTGGAGGTCTTGGAAATTAAATTGAAAATTGGCAATGTTTTTGTGAACAAGAAACATTGTGAGGGTTGAATGCTTGCTACTTGTGTAGACGCGAAGGCCACATTAGAAGAAACTTCCCATTAATAAGAAATAAAACCAATGCCAAAGTCGCCTTTGGTGGAGGCAACAAAAATAAAAAGTATCCCTTGACAATGGATGGGTAGGCAGATGGATATGAAAATAAGATGGAGGGAACTATGGAGCACAATCCTAATCCATAGCAATTAGATGAGAGGTATTCCCCTTCAAGCCCTCGACCCCCTCAACAACCAATGTTGCGTGGGGGGGAGAGGGGAGACAGAGAGGGACTTCCTTCCTTTCTCCACAACACAAGGCCACATAGCAGAAATCTTCCTCTTAGAAGCCCCTCCCAATGAAGAGCCCTTTACTCTTACTAAGGAAAAGGACTAGTATTCTAGACGTTCTAAAGGACAGGGCCTTAACTCTTAAGATAAGACCGTACTCAAACTATTATTGAAGGTTCTATTGGGGGCATCAACTATAGCTCATGATGGTCACTACTATTTATTCGAAGGAAGGTACTCGAACTAACCTTTAACTCTTCTCTTAAATTGGGGGTGGAGGCCTTACCTCTTCTCTCAAGTACTCGGCCCCTTAACTCTTAATACAAACTAAAGGCCTTAAGATGCTCACTACTACTTTCCTGGGGAAGGAAGGTACTCAGTTTAAGGAGAGAAGAAGGTTACTTCGATCGACCCAGCTTGTCCTATCTATAGTGGGGGATCGACGTAGTATAATCCATATTGGGGGGTGGGGCCTTAACTCTTCTCTCAACATTTCATTTTAGGCAACCCGCCCACCCTTATGCGCTTATCTCTGAATATGATATTATAAAGGATTCTTTCTCACCCACACCTTTAGTGTTTTATGCTCCGCTTCTATAGGCTCAAGTTCTCTAATGAGCTATCAGTTAGGTAGCCTCAAGGAATGTACTCTGATGCACTCACTTTCGGGTTGTTTCCTGTTGTTGACTATAGATATGAAGGTGATGAAGGAAGATCTGGCGCTGATTTAAATGGATTCTTTTGCCACCCATGCATTGCTGTCAAAAAGAAGGAAGATGCGACTCTCTCTATATGACTATCTCCCTACTATTCTAAAGGGGTGTCTCACTGACTGACATGTTACCATTAGGGAGGTGATTCCCCCCTACTATAGATAGTTGGGGAGGGAGGCAAATTGAAGCCCAACTCAAGCCATCCCAGTTTCATGCATGCAAGGGCTCGACTACCCCCTCTCTCTATAATGGGTGGGTTGAAAGGTGGGGAGCTGGTTAGATCGCACAACCCAGCTATATAGGTAGGGAATTCTGCGACATCTCCAACAGTAGTTGATCCCCACCCATTATAGCTATTCTAACCATTATAAATGAGTGGGGGGGACCTGTCCGATCCTGTTATCAAATCTTAGGTGTTGGTCAGATAGGGAGAGATGGCCCTTATAGCCGTTTCATTGAATGGAGGCCCCAATTTGTTCAATCCGACCATTCCATGACTACATAATCGACTCCAAACTATTGCCAGTCATTTCATTAGTCTATTACTCCAGCATCAACCCAAGAAATGATTGAGTGACACAGATGAAGAAATCCCTATGAATCACCCTAGGCCAGATATAGATAGGGGGCTCTCGAACAACTACCTTTGTATCTGGATCTCGATCCGTAGCTACGCCTAGAATCGGAACGAACTCTCTAACAGGGAAGGATGCAAGTGGATCTATGACTAACACATTTCTAAGGTCAAGGTCAACCGAATCAATGGGTGCTTCTTAGTAAATGTGTGCTCCTTTGAGATGATCTTTATTTGCTGGATATGATGAAATAACAGGCATTGAATCTGCTCATTATGCATCTGCATCTTTAATAGCCTCTACCCTCGCTCTAGTTGGCTCTATATTCATATTTGGATCGAGACAAACTGCCTCTTCCTCTTATGCTAGTGGCTCTGCCTCCTCCTATTATGCGAGTGGGTGGTATTCATGTATATGAGGTGGATATACTACTGGATGTGCATCTATAGGATCTCGACCTAGTGCGGGTGAATCTGGACCCCAACAAAGGGATACTGGTCGAACTTGAATGAGAGGATATGCATTATTTGGAACATAAGTAGGCTCTAGAATGGGATCTATAACTGGATTAATAGGCTATGGTTCTTGAATTGGCTAGGATACTAAATGATATAACGGCTAAGGGGGATGGAACGAGATCAACTCCTTTAACAGAGGCAGACTCGTATGCTTGCTTTGCTGGTGTTGCTAGATCAACTCAGTTAGCTCGATCAACTAAATCATTTGTATCTGTATCAGTGTGAGGTGCTGACTAAAATGTTGATGGGCTGGATGCTGGTTATGAATCAATGAGTCAAAATCCAATGATTTCTTCCTTCATGGGGTCACCCGATACTAGAAATGGCATTGAAACTGCTACGAGTGGGACTGATTCTATAGAAATTACTTCCTGAAGCGATCCAACTAGTGATGTTCCAACATGGGGGACTGCTCCTATTTATCCTATTTGACTTAAACATACCATCAAAATTCTATAGGCTATGCTCTAGTTACCTCTACTTCTAGTGATGCTTCCTATGCTACTTAAACTACTGAATCAACTAAATCAATGCATTTTGGTTCTACTGGTAGATTTGGATCTCGATTTGCTATTGGAACCAGGTCTCCAACCACTAGATCTACCCCTATTATCTTCGTTCCTACTCCCTCCTTCTCCACTATCTATGCTCTAGCTTGCTTTGCACCTCTTCCTTAGCTATTGTATGAGAGGGCTTGTTGCTCTGCCAGGTGAATCTCTCAGTCAAGTCGGTAGAGAGTGAATTATAGTATTAAGGCAGCCGTCCATTACGTATTATTCACCAACCTCCTAAAATTCTATGGTACAAAATATATTATAAGTGCTAATATGTAATTAATTAGATGATTGTGGCTGTTTCGGGATGAGACGCTTCTATGATTAACTATCCAAGTTCGACAAGTCTTTCAAGAATAGAGGTATTCTCTACGGTTCGTCAAGATATAGGTAATCATAATATAGGGCACATAGATGGTTGTAGCTTACGAACGTCAGTCATAAATCTAGCCGACGCTATCTTGAGTACGACGAAAGTGCTTCCTTTGGTTGGCAGGGCCCCCAGTGACTGGCACTGCTTTTGTAGGATCAACCTGAGATGTAGTGGGGTGGGCATGTTACGTATAGAATCTAGGTGGGGGTCCCCTACTATTCTATGGCTAATTGATTTCTAGCTGGTAGGTCTTCAGGGTAGGCATCTTTTGGCTACTCCCACTACTGAGCCAACTGCTGCTACTAGGACAAGAAGAGATGTTAGGTGAAATGTTGATGGTGGTGAAACAGTAGCTTCTGGATCTCATGCTGGATAAGCTGCTATTCTAGATGCCTTTTCCATTCTCGTTGCTTCCTCTGCTACTCCCACTACTGAGCCAACTGCTGCTGGGTCTGGAACTACTGATCTTGGTTAGGGTACCTAGGCCTACATTTCTTTATTGTCTACTTCCCACCGACGCCCACTAGCTTTTGCAAAATCAACTAAATCTACTTATGGATAAGTTGGATCAACACACTTGACTGAACCAACTACTGCATCAATCAACTGCTGCATCCCCCTTAGAATAGTAGGGCATAATCACCGAATGCTAGTGGTGGATAAGCTGGAAGGTATGCGGGCTATGGGTATGTATCTAGATATACTAATGCTTCTCTCACACCATGAGCTTCGAGAACAAAACCTTTAGAATAGTAGGGAAACAAAAAGATAAGAGCTTTCTGACTATAACTGCATAGATTCTGCAAGTGACGAACCTAGTGAAACACCTATCATATCATGTAGATAGGGTAGGGTAATTCCAAGCCTTCTTCTCCAGCTTGAATAAAGACACAATTCTTTACACCATAGAATAGTAGGGGTTGAATGAAATAGAATTCATGAAAGGTCATGGGGAGGAACTATAGGGCCTAGGATGGGAGAGAACCATCGTATAAGTGAAATGAACTTGATCATGGCGCTCACCATTCTTGTTCTATTAATCGACGATGAGATAGGAATGCATGTTAGTTCACTGTCATAGATAGAGAAGAAGGGGCATTCTATTTGTCAGTCACTGCATGAACTGGTCTGATCATTTCAGAATGGTCCCAAGATGATCACTCACTATCGGTAACTCGCTCGATCCTTATACCCAACCTCCCCCTCTACTTTCCTATGGGTGAAATTAGAGTTCTTGGAACTACCTGTGCTTCAGTGAAGACCGACCCCCTACTATTCTAAGGGGCCTTTGGGTCCCTCCCACCCAAAATTCTAGATATGGTGGGAATTGTTGGACTTGAACCCACACCCCTCTCCCCCTACCTTTCTAGTGGCGCGTGAGAAGTATTCACTAGGAACCTCCAATCATGACACCGGATCTGATCTGCCACAATCACCATTCTTCTAGTCGGGCCCTGTTACACGTTACAAATAGAATATAGATAAGGGGGTCACACGCATATGGATCGATTGAATAGGGTTTCTCAAAGAAACAAAGGAAGGAGCTTAATTTTTTGGCCTGAAACCATCAGCAGCTCAAGTAGTAAAAGCAATATTTATCCCAATTTTATAGTCATAGCCCATTTAACCAGATATAGTTACATAGACTTCATATATAATAGATCCAGTAGCTGGATACCAAGTTGACCGAGTTGTTCAAGAGTAGTAGCTCATTCTATAACCAATTCAAAAGCCCACATCTTTTTCGATGCCACATTTATTCAACATTGCATTTGATCAACACCCAGTACCATATCTAGTTTCATAACCACCAAGAGTGAAGGAAAAAGGGGTAGGAGCAAAAATGAAGCAAGCTGTAGCGTACCTTCGAGTTGGAGAGCTATAGCCTAGTGTTTTGGGTTACGCATTTCAAGGCCTATTCCAGGTCCAACAACTACCATTCTTACCATAAGTAGGAACATAGGTAGGGTTTTATTTTTTTGATTGAGTTATGGCACCAGTAGCAAAAAAGGCAGTAGATACAAAGACCCACCCTCATTTTTGTTGACGTTGCCTATCTCTATTATAAAACCTTGGACATTGGGTATGATTCTCAAGATCAAGATGTGGACTAGGAGGAAATACCTATGGAAGGACTGATGTTGATCTTGAGGACACTCACCTTGATGGTCTAGAGGACAAATTGGAAATTTTTGTTACCCTCAATACTATGTCTTTTGTAAATGGGAATGAAAATTTTGATGAAATTATGGTCCCCAATTTCACAATGAATCACCTTAAACCCCTTGGTGGAGTGGTGAGTTCTGATGGATTTTCATCATAGTCAGGCATGGATTTTTTAGATGACCGAGGGCTGATATCTACTAAGGAGACCATCAATGGAGAAGAGGCTCCCATGGAGGTCATAATATAAAAGTCCCAGAGGCATAGGAAAAAGAAAGAATTGGAGATTGGTAAATCCCCCCGGATAAAGATCCCAACCAGCTTCAAAAGGACAAAAGAAAGAAACTCAATGGGATTGTATTTCCTCCTAATGCCAAAAGGATGGAAGTAGAAAATAGACTCATCAAATATTTTGATAGCTTCAAATGTAATAGGGGACCCCCACCTAATGAAAAAACATAATGGATGTCGATTGCATTTCCTAGAATGTAAGGGGACTTGAAACCCTTGATAGAAAACATGTTGTAAGAAGATTCTCAGCACAAAAGAAGGAAAAGGAGTTTGTCCTACTGCAACAGGTTAAAGCCACTCACTTCACCTTAGAAACTAGTCTGAGGATGATATGGAAAGAAGTAGCTTAGTTTTTCACCAAGCATGAAAAGGGAAAAGGGGGGGTTGTAATTTTGATGGAAAATAATGGTCACATTTTGTGGATAGCTTTGGGACCTCCCCTTGCAATTAGGCTATCTAGGTGATTATTAAGAAAAAAGAAAGCTACTTTGGGATCTGCTTAGTATATGCCCCTAATGATTATAAGGAAATAATCCTCCTTTGGAACTAGCTATACAGCCTATAGGATATCCCATGGCTCATTGGAGGGGAATTTAATTTTGTAGAGAGAGAGGAAGATAAGTGGGGTGGAACAAGGCTTTATTGGAAAGGAAATGAGAGGTTTTACTAGCAAAGAATGAAATCCAAACTAAAACTCGAAGATCCTATTGAAGGGCAGAAGAAAGACAACCAAAATATTTGGTTTACATGGTACAATTCTCAAAAAGGTGGTAGGAGAATCTACTGTAGACTTGATAGGTTCTACATAAGAAAAACATTCTTCTCGATCTCCTTGGTGAAAGAAGGGTGTAAAGTTGAAGTGACTCCATACTCCTTATCTGATCACCACCCAATAAGGGCCAAGTTCTACCTCAAAGAGGGTGTGCCAAAAGTTGCTGGTAATAGTAATGGTTTTTTCCTTAATACCAACCTCCTTAAAGACAATGACTATAGAAATGCCATACTGTCTCTCAGGATTATCAACAAATGGATGCACTGAAGCCTATCCCCCATTGATAGATGGACTTTGAATAAAGAGGGATGGAAATTTTTGTTTCAAAAAATTGGGAAAAAGAGAGCCAAAGATAAGTGAAGGAGGGAGACTCCCCTCGAAGATAAGATTCTCCAAGAAGAAACTGATTTGCAAGAAAATCCTATGGATAAAAGACTCACAAACTGGCTAGCTATGGCCAAAAATAGCCTAAGGAGGCTTCAGAACCACAAGATCTAGGGTCTAAGAGTAAAATCTAAAATCAACTGGCTAGAGAATGGTGATAAAGGCATACAATTTTTCTTTAGATATATTAAGGAGAAGCAAGCTAGGGAGTAGATAGATCATATCACTATAAATGGCATCACCTTGGTAATCAAGAGGAGATAAGAGAGCAATTTTTTAGTTCCATAAGATCCTCTTCTCCTCTGAGGGAAGGATGAAAGCTAATGTTGAGGCAAGGGAATATATTAAAAATATTTTTCCAAGGAAGGTCAGTGAAGAAATGGAAGGGGAACTGTGGAAAGAAATATCCCAAGAGGAAGTTAGAAAATCCATACTCTTGCTCAAAGATGACAAGTCTCTAGAGGTAGATGGCCTCCCTACAAAATTCTACAAAACATTCCTTGACTGCATATGTGAAGAACTTTTCCTTTTTTACAAGGAAGCCTTTGAAAGAGGCACACTAGGTAGTAAGCTCAATAAAGGGGTAATCAAATTAATTCCAAAGGAAGGAGACATAACTATAGTTAAAAACTAGAGACGCATTACTCTACTCAATGTTTCATATAAGATTTTGGCTAAGACATTAGTGGATAGGGTGGCACTTATCCTTCCCTATATCATAAAATCCACACAAAAAAATTTCATTAAGGGAAGATACATATTGGAAAATAGGATTACCAGTTGGGAGGAAATGAATTGGGAAAAAAAAATAGTGCAAGAAGCAACAATGTTGTTATTGGACTTTAAGAAGGCATATGATAGAATTGAGTGGGATTTTGTGCTCCTAGTTCTGAAGGCCTTTGGGTTTCCCAATTCCTTTTTCCATATGGTCAAAATCCTCTTTCAAGATGCAACCACTCAAGTAGAAGTCAATGGGGTTCTTACTCAAGAAATCTCCCTTGAGAAATCCATAAGGAAAGGGTGTCCACTTGCACTGACATTGTTTATAATAGCTTCAGATGCATTGCACTATGTTTTGAGGGAGATCTCATCAGTCCCAAGGGTAAGGGGCACTATACTTCTAGATGAGAATGAGCTCCTAAACCTGTAGTTTTTTTATGACACCTCAATCTTGTTAACCCTAGAGGAGGAAAACCTTGCAGATCTAATGAGTAAATTAGATATCTTCTGCTTAGCCTCTAGGGATAAAGTTTCCCCCTCAAAATATTGTCTTTTTGGATGGAAAGAAAAACCTCCAAATTGGGTTAATAACTTTGGACTTCAGTGGGGTGGTCCTCAGAAATTGGTAAGATACCTTGGTATCCCCTTTGTTATGGAACCCAATATAAAGGAGATGTGGTAGTGGATTAGGGACAAAATAGAAAAGAAACTTGCTAAGTGGAATAGATAATTTATATCCTTGGTTGATAGGATTCAAGTCTATCAAAAGATACTCTCATCCTACAACATATACTTTGCTTCTATTTGGTTTTTCAACTCATATCATATCAATGATATCCAAAAAAGGATAAGAGCCTTCTATGGTCAGATGGGAAAGGTAAAAGAAAGAGACACTGGGTGAAATGGGAATGGTGCACAATTGAAAAACTCAAGGGAGGTCTGGGGTTAAAGGACTTAAGGCTGCAAGGTATTGCTTTGGTTGCGAAGTGCGTGATTGGGGCATTGGAAGGAGGGGAACCTTGGAAGGTATTGATCAGACAAATATGCTCAATGTTGTCCCCAAGCATGCAAGAACATGGAAATCTCTACTACTCAGTGATATCCTTAACAGTGAATGGACTATGTTACCCGTAGATCCAATGTTTTTAGAACCATTTGAAAAGCCTGGGAATTGGTGAAAAAGTACCTAACAAACTAGCACTTCACCAAGGGGGACAATGGGATCATCCAAGTTAACAAATCTATATGGTGGGATCTAAAACACAAAGGGAAACCACTTGCATTAATTCAATGTTGCTCAACAAGAGGATGGGTCCACAAAGGAATCCAATGTTTCAAAGACATTCTAAAGGATGGTAAGTTGAAAGATTGGAATGATTTGAGATTTGAATTCAATATTCCTCTCACCAATTGGAGGACTTACACAATGCTTAGGGAGGCTTGTGGTATTAGGACATAATAACCTGACCAAAATAACCCTGGACACAATAACCCCATCATAATAACCCAAGGACAAAAAAACTCAGGATCACAATAACTCATGGTCAAAATAACCCATGGATAGAATAATCTGTGGTGATTTTATAAATTTTGTTTTCCTTTCTCTATGTTCTTACGGGGATATTCTGTCCATGGGTTATTCTGACCTTGGGTTATTTTGACTTGGGTTATTATGACCCAGGGTTAATTTATCCTTGGGTTATTGTGATCAGGTTATTTTGTCTAGGGTTATTTTGGTCAGGTTATTATGTCTTGTAACTGAAGCCTGCAATCAGATAAAATTTCTTGTGGAAACAAAGAATGATACCACTCAATTTAAATACTTTCAATGGAAAAATGGAAATAATATAATGAAAACCAAAACTAAGGAAATGTACTCCATGCTAAGAGAACACAAAAATCTGACAGATTATTTGAACCAAACAAACTTAATTGGAACAAGAATCAATGGAAAAAGATATTTCAAAATAATTGGTGTAAATAGTTAGAGGCTAAAAAATCTTGTGTTTAGGTGGCTTCTAATAATCTGGAAACTGTCATTCAAAAGAAAAATAGATGATATTGATATATGGAGCCTCTGTAGAATACCTGAGATAATTAATCATATTTTCTTTGACTGTATTTTTTGCTAAAGAGATATGGAAGTTATTTTGTAACGAGAAAAATATCTGGGGGAATAATGAACAACCCTTTCTTGAGAAGATTTTATTTAATTATAATGTAAAAATGGGGAAAACTGTTGCCTTATTTTGGATTTTCCTTTCATCTAACATTTTTTGGGCCATCTGGAAATCAAGGAATGAAGAAAGGTTTCAAAGAAGGAAGAGGGTGCTTACTGAGTCTTATAGAGGACTCATGTTATACAATGTTACCATATAGGTCTACATTATAGTGGAACTCTCAAAGGAAAATTTTTAGTACTTGGATAACAGAGAGATCACAATTGATATATTGGAAGCAAGCTATGGGAATATGTGGCCGAAGGGGCATCTAGGTGTGGATGTCTTCTTGAGGGCTCTTCATGTATTTTAGAAGGACCTAGCAGAGGGGTAGGGCACTAAAGTTGACAAGACTCAAAACAAGGAGGGACAACTAATGGAACCCTCTATTGAAGAATTGTCAGTTGTAGAGGCACTAATAGCTATGAGATATGGTAATGGGATAGAGTAATACAATCAAAGGATGCTCTATATATATCATTTTTGATCTACAATAGATGTTTATATAGAATAGTGATATATAATTGTATATTATGTTAATGATGCTTTGATGTAACTAATGATACTATGATACAAGTTTTACTTTTGGGATCCACTCTTTTGACCTCATACAAATGGGGCTAACTATTGATATTATGTAATGGGGTAGTCTAGAACTGATATAGATACTATTGGGAGGTTCTTTCTTATCTCATGTAAAAGGGGGATAACTAGTGATATTCTATAATGGGGGGTAATCTAGAGCTGATCCTCAGATGAGCATCTTGTCTATGTGATCTGTATTTGCTACTTCTATTATACTTAATACAAAAAAGTGTCTGTGATGTTGATTTTTGGTTCTTTGACAATCCTTTTCATTATTATTCTTAATGTGGACCTAGGAAAGTTGAGCTAGCAAGTGAAAGAAAAAACCTTGTTGTACAAGAAGACAAAACTCCTTTGTTGTTGTTGTTGAAAACCTTTTGAAATCATTATTGTGCAAAAAGTACAAAATATGTCCACTTCACCAGGATACTTTACAATTCAGGTATTTGATTATATTTTTTGTCCTATGCCTCATAATCTTCTTCATATGGCCAATTGAATGTCATGAATTCATCCAATCTAGTTTTTTATGGGTCATATTTCTTCATCACTTGATTTGCATCTTTATCAAATTCTTCCAAGAATGTACTAGTGATGGAAAATTTGTTCATGCTATTCTTTAACATATCTATGTTGATATCTCCACCTTTACAAATCAAAGCAACCTCTACAATAATAATAGTATCCATTTGAGCTCTGCACTATTCATATGTTTTAACAACTCCATTGCTATCTGGAATGTCTAGCGAGACGCCAAGATCATTCTCATCAAATTGTTGGAGCAACTCCCTAATTATCTTTTTAAGTGGATCCACTAACCCCTAGCAATCAATAAATCCTTTCACTATCTTGTATGTGGATGAAATTTGTAGTGGCTTATTAGGCTCATGAGTCTAGACCCTACAACCATGCTCTTCAATGCACCAAGCCCGAGTACCCATATTTATATCAATGGGATAACTATTGATCTATCCCCTTCAAACATCCTTATTGAATCAAAAATTAAAGAATAGTTTGAATGAACACTATTCACTCTTTTTATTTCCTTTCCCAAAAAATTCTCAAGCACATTATTAATAATGAGTATATTGTTCTCCTCATACAATTCAATTTTTTTTTTCATATACCCTTAACTACTGAATTAGCTCTCTTCTACTCACTCTCACCCTAGGAGGAGGTGCAACTAATGTAATTGGAGAAAAATCTGCAATTGATCTATTCTCATCATATACAACTATCTCCAAATATGGTGGAGGTGGTGATTGAGCTGGACGAGGTGATGGAGAAGAAGAAGATGGAGTAGTTGGCTATATTGGTGGTACTTGTTGCTAATTCTGACGCATCTCAACTATTAGCTCTAACTCTTCCAACCTCTATTTTTCCTTATTATATTTAATCAATAATTCATTATATATTTTTTATGTCAGCATCACATTTATCTTGTAGGGACTTTATAGTTTCTTTTGTGAAATGTGCAACACTGACTGCCAATGTTGTTGCCTCTAATATCAAGGTATCGAAAACCCTTTTGATTATTAGACCTCTTAGGTATGTTGTTGATTTTTCCACGTGAGGCTTATTTGTATTAGGGGCCAAATCCCAAATAGCAAGTGTATCCCACTATGCATTGAAGGTAGACCCTTGTAAGGCACATAACACTTCCTCTTCTGTAGAGAAAACCTGTGAGTCATGCTTTCTCACAATGTCAAAGGCAATGAATGATGCTAAGTCCCATTTTGGTAAGAGAAGTAAACTACTTTCTATTACAAGCCTTCTACCTTCCTTAGGGGTTAGCTCCTTTTGTTTTTATTTCATATTTGAAACTATTCTAGAAGCAATAAACTCCCTTGGTAATCTTGGGGACTTGGCCACTTCTTGGTTCACTCTATCCTCAAATTCATCTTTCTTTATCCTCCACACATATTTTTGGAATAAATTTTTTCTTAAAAAATGCATCATCAATCATGAACTATGTGTAGGCTCTTTTTCTTACATCATCAACATTATTGACTCCAGTCAAATATGATTTTGTAACCCTATCTTTTGGAGCTGAAAAATCTATCTCCCTTGGAGGTGATGTCATGCTCTACATGATTTCGTTAGTTGTAATCCCAATCTCATCATTAGAATCCACTAGGTAATCCACCAAACCTATAGTTTCAACTTTACTCTTCTCTAGTGAGGTCTCCTTGGGAGGGGATTCAAGATCAATAACCTATTGTGGGGGTGATATCGGAGGTGGGGATGGTGGTTCCTATTGCACAAGGGAAGAAGCTCTAGACTCCTTTGGAGCTAATTTTTTGCTCTTTTCTTACTATCCCCTTTGGTCTTCTAGTGAAGAATTTTTTTTTCTTAGGTATTTGGTAGGTAGGCCTCTCTTCAACCATAGGGGCCTTCCCCTTATCCTATTATATTCTTTCCTCCTTGAGCTACCCAAAAAATTTATCAAAGTTTTGTAAAATTACTTCAATTCTCAAAATTTCATCTTCAATGTCCATAAAAGTGCCACTGAACTTGGGGTATTTTTTTACTTTTCCTTTTCCAATTTTACAAAATCTAGCTACTTAATCTTCCTATCTTTTGCATCCTATCTTCCTATCTTTTGCATCCTACATATCAAATTGATTTCTTCAAGGTAATCAAAATTGTTTCAGAACTTGCCTTCTTTATTCTTACTTTCAATGCTACCATGAAACCCTTAAGATCATGGTTTTTGGTTCTGTAGTTATTCATTTTCGAAGGCTTGATCATGTGCAATATATTATTACATCTATCCTTTTTCATGAAAAAATATGAAAAATATAGTATAGTGAGGGGAAATATTTCCCTTCTTCTATCCTACCAAATGTGTGTCTTCAACTTTTCCTAGCTGCTACAAAACCTCTATGGAAGAAAATATAAGTGGAACACATTTTGGGAAGACATGAGGATTTTTCAAGTATGAAGGTGTTTTCATTGATGTCAATAGGATGCCTACAGGTTGGTGTTGTCATTAATGTCAACTATGTGTTAAGGAAGTTTTTTGCATGATGAAGATGTTGAGGATATTGAGAAAATTGTGAAAAAGAGGAAAACATGATTGTTGTAGGTTGTGCATGTGTAGTTGAGATATTGAGGAAGTGTTGTGAGTACATGTAGCTATCTTTTTATTTAAGTGTCTAGAGGTGTGTTGCAATGAAGTAATGTGCTAAGATGATGTCTCTCATTCTTGGTTTCCAAGTGCTTTTGAGAAAATTTAATAAACAGAGAAAACAATGTTGTGCAAGAGTTCAAAATGTGTTCTAGGATATGCTCTGCATTTCTTCTTTGTTGATGCTATGCCTATATGAATTTTATATGTTGTTCAAGATTGTTAGTAGTTACTATGTCTAGAATTTGGGTTTTTGGATCATTGTACAAAGTGAGATATTTTCACTAGTGTGTGAACTAGTTTTCCAGTAATGTTTTTTGTGGTCTAGGAGAAATGTACTTTCTTTACGTTTCTCTGTAGTTTGGCTTTAGGTTTTGCAGATTTAGGAAGTTTCTTATAATGTTTTTATCTTTCAATATTCAATGTTTCACTTGATTTGGTATAGTACAGTGTGCATTTCATGCATTAGTGTGTGAATAATGTTTACTGGCTATTCTCGATTGAGATATTTCTATGTTGCGAGTTTGGATGAAGTTTTTGTTGGATCTCAGGTGGTTCAAGGTTTATTCTAGATCATGTTCAAGTGAATTTTGTTGTCCAAAATTTTTGGGTTGATTTAAGGAAGCGTGTACTTAATGTTGATGGTGTTTAGCATAGGTATTGGCTAAAATTGGTGTTAACACTACATACGAAGCTTTTGGAAGCATTTTGAGGTGTGTTGGGATCTATTTGGGTCCTAATTAAGGATTTATATGGGTCTTCTTCATTCCTATCCACAATGGGGATGTTTAGGTGTTGAACTAATTTTAATTTGTAAGTATAATAGATAGTTTCCGATCTTGGAGAAGGTTTTCAAGGATGAGATTCTTATAAATAAGAATGGTGTTGTTGTGAGATGCAATAGAGAAGTAGGATAGATGTGGGTAATGTGTGTGATGCAAATTTGAGGAGAGCACTACAAATTTCAA
Source organism: Sequoia sempervirens (assembly GCA_007258455.2). NCBI lineage: Eukaryota > Viridiplantae > Streptophyta > Pinopsida > Cupressales > Cupressaceae > Sequoia > Sequoia sempervirens. The sequence goes on along the minus strand of VDFB02000003.1, from coordinate 163,754,719 downwards.
GTGTTAGGATCCCTGAAGGTAGTGAGCTGAAGGTGTCCAAAATATTTCAAGAAAGGTTGTGAAAGTGTTGGAGAATTTGTGGTGGATTCTTTGTTGCATTGAGAAGTTATTCTCTATGTAACATTTCTCTTCAATTTTCTTGTATTTCTTTTTATGGCAGTGAGCCCTTTTGGATAGTGTGTCCTATTCTGACAACGATCCCTTGTACCAGTTTTGAAATTACTTATATTGTGAGCTAATCCTCATCGTGGTTTTTCCCTCATTGGGTTTTCCACATAAATCTAGTGTTCTCTTTGTATGGTGTTATTATTTCAATTTTTGTTATATGCACTTCATGTTTAATCACTTTAACAGAATAAGGGTTTAATGAATGCATGTGGATCTGATTACTATTGAGGGTTTTGATGTTTTAATTTGCTACAACTGATTCACCCCCCTATCAGTTGTCTTTTTCATTCAAAAGTTGGTATTAGAGTGAGGTTCCTTGGAGAAGACCTTAACCGCTTGAGGTCAATCTGGGATGTTCAAGCAAATTAATTTCCCTAAATTTGATGAAACAAACTATGCATTCTATAAGACAAAGATGGAAGGATATCTATCTCCTCATGGAATTGAAATTGAAAAAGTAATAAAGAATCAGTATGTTGCACCTCTGAATGGTCTAAGCACAAGTGATGAAATCAAGGCACATGAAATAAATGCTAAGGAAATATTTATTCTTATGAACAATTTTTCAAATTTTGAATTTGTTAAAGTTATGAATCTTAAGACTACTATTAAAGAAGTTTGGGATAAGCTTGAGAGTATTTATGAAGGAGATGAAAAGGCTAAACAATAAAAGTTGTAGAATCTAAAGGAACAATTTGAGACTATGCAAATGTCTGAAGAAGAAACAATTTCAACCTACACGCAAAGGGTTGATGAACTGGTAAGTGCTATGAGAGGTCTTGGTGCACAAGTCAAAGAACCGAGGGTGGTAAAGAAAGTTCTTAGAATTCTTCCTGATTCATACTGTGAAAAGGTATCTGCTATTGAGGAAGTTACAAATTCTAATACTTATTGTAGAGATCAGTTGATTGGTACACTAACTTCATTTGAAATGAGAAAACTTGGTTTGAAAAATGGTACAAAAGTGGAGACTTCTTTTAGGGCTGGAAAAATAGAAAAGATTGAAGATTCAGATGGAGATGATCTTGATGATGTGGAAGCTAACTTTGTAAGAAGGATGAAAAATGCCATTGGTAAGTACAAAGGTAAACTACATTTCAAATATTTCAGTTTTGGAAATGTAGGTCATTATGCTTCTAGATGTCCAAACAGAGTTGTGAACAATAAAAGTAAAGAGAATGAAGGAAATATGATTAAAAGAGATTACTATGTCAAAGAAGGTGCTGGTATTTCTGATGATGAATCTGATTATGGAGATTTTGATGAAAATGAATGCTTGTTCTTAGCTATAAAAGAAGAATATAGTTCTGCTAACTCTAAAATTTGTGTGAAGGAAAGTGTTCCATATAAGAAGGATAAGATTGAAGGTACTTTGGTTTTTTCTTTTAATGCTAAATAGGATAAGAACTACTGGGTTGTTGACAGTGGCTACTCAAATCACATGACCAAAGACAAAAGTAAGTTTGTTAAATTTGAAAATTATGATGGAGAATTAGTTAAATTTGGAGATGATTCAAGAGCTAAGATTTGTGGAATAGGTTCAATTAGTTTTGATGGAAAGCATAATACTGAGGATGTTTACTATATTAAGGGTTTAAGACATAATATTTTGAGTGTTTGAAAAATGTGTAGACAAGGATATAATCTTGTATTTAAGGATGAAACATGTGAGACAAGAAAAGGGTTTGAAACTGTGATTGCTACTAGTAAGAGAACTAATGAAAACATATATTAGCTTAAGGGTCCTGATGGTCATTGCTTTATGTCTCAGATTAATGATAGTTGAGGGTCACATGAATTTTGATAATTTGTTGAGAATTAGTTTAGTTAATGTTGTAAGAGATCTACTAAGAATCACAGAGCCTATCAATGTTGTTTGCAAGAATTGTCAATTTGGAAAATAGGTAAGGAGTAGCTTCAAAGGAAAGGAACAATCTACTACCAGAATATTGGAATTAATTCAGACAGATCTTTATGGTCCTACAAGGGTGAGAAATCTTCAAGGTGACAAGTATTTCATGCTTTCGATTGATGATTACTCTAGAATGACATGGGTTACTTTTCTTAGAGAGAAATTTGATACATTAGATAAATTCAAAGCATTTAAAGCCATGGTTGAGAAAGAAATGAATTTGAAAATAAATTGTTTGAGGTCTGAAAAAGGTGGAGAATTCACCTCCAATGAGTTCAATATGTTTTGTGAAGTTCATGGGATAAAAGGAACTTTTCTACCCCTAGAACTCCTCAGCTGAATGGAGTGGTTGAGCGGAAAACCCAGATAGTTTTAGAAGCTGCTAGAACTATGATGAAAGAAGCAAATCTACCAGAAGTCTACTGGAGAGAATAAATTCAGACAATTTTTTACATACTTAACATAGTTCAAGCTAAATCTAACATCACAAAGATTCCCTATGAGTTATGGTATGGAAGGATTCCTATTGTGAAGTACTTTAGAGTATTTGGAAGCAAATATTATATCAAACGAGATGAAGAAAACTTAGGAAAGTTTGATGCAAGATTTGATGAAGGTATCTTCCTTGGATATTCTACTAAAATCAAAGCTTATAGATGTTACAACAAAAGGTTGAGAAAGATTGTTGAAAGTGGAAATGTTTTTCTTAAAGTAAGTTCATTTTTAGGGTGTAGTACCCTTTACATAAGGAGCCAAAAGGGCCAAAAAGAGACAAAGACCAAAAGTGGAAATGTTAAGGTTGATGAAAACTTGCAAAATTTAGTTGCAATAGATGTTTATTTCAGATTAACTTGATTGTAGAGAAGAAAAATCTAAAGAAAGAGAAGCGCATAATTGTAAGGAAGCTAAGGTAGCAAAACAACTTCCTACACTAATCTTGAGAGGAGAATAAATTTTTATAGATCTTTAATAGTTACAAAAAATTAAATATAAATAAACACAAATATCATGCATACCATGACACAGTGATTTAAATGGGGAAAACCCTTTTAGGAGAAAAAATCCACACTCCAAAAGCCGCTCAATATATTATTTAGAAATCACAAAGATTACAATATACTTGCAGAGCAAGCTTCTCGTAGGAGTATCACCACTAGAGATCAAGAGACAACACGACCACTATCATAATCTTAGAATACATCACCATCTACCATAGTTGTAATACAATGCCCTCATAAAATAGGGTTACATTCTAGGGCAAGACATGCCAAAAAAATATCTGCCATTAGATCTAAAACCTAATAATGAATGGTCTAGATTTATAATATATCATTATTTAATGTATGTTGGCCATTTTAGAAGTTTCCTAAAAAAGTTAACACACTCACATTTTTCTCTTTGCTGGCATTGTATACACCTATTGGTGTAACTAGGAAATATATATATATATATATATATATATATATATACATCCTATCAACAATAAATTGTATATAATTGCAAGGTTGAGACACATTTTCCCAACAAATATCCTGCTTTTCGAATACCTTGAAAGATCAACATGAAGGTGTAAACATCGTCTCTTTAATTGCTAGGGGCCGAAAGGCCCATAGTCTCTGAACACCATCTGAACTTCTCTGTGCTCACAACTTAGTTAAAGAATCAACAACATTTATCAAAGTATTTATGTTAACCGGCTTCACCTTGTCATCTTCGATCATATCTCTAACAAAATAATACTATACATCAATGTGCTTGGTCCTGGCATGAAATGTTGGGTTCTTGGCTAGACATATCACACTTTGACTATCATAATAAATTGTCATTTCACCTTTTTTATTCCAATATCTAAACACAATATCTTAAGCCAAATGGATTCTTTACAAGCATGAGTAGCTTCCATATACTTTGCTTCAGTAGTGGACAAAGAAACCATAGCATGTCACTTACTCATCCAACTAATTGCACCACTAAATAAAGTAAACACATAAGCACTAGTGGATTTTCTGCTATCAACATCACATGCCTAGTTTGAATCCACATAACCAAGAATATCAAGGGAAATTTCATCTTTAGTCATATTACTATGATAACATAAGGAATAATCTGAGGTATCATGCGAATACTTGAGGATTCTTTTAACTGCATCCCAATGAACTCTACTAGGATTAGACATATATCTGGAAATAACTCCCATTGATTGGGCAATTTCTAGTCTAGTACAAACCATACATAACATACATCAAAATTACAACTGCACTCTCGTAAGAAAATCTACTCATATCTTCCATCTATGATGGAGATGTTGGAAAATTTGGCATAGATAACTTTGTTCCAATTGAAATAGGAACACACAATGGTCTACAATCCTGCATATCAAACCTCTATAAAATTGAGTTGACATACTTACTTTGGCCAAGCCATAGCTTCTTGTTCACTTTATCTCTTTTAATTTTCATCCCAATAATGTGTTTAACTGCACCAAGATCTTTCATTTCAAATTTAGCATCAATTTGAGATTTTAGTTCTAAAATCATACCTTTCCCTGTACCAATAAATAACATATCATCAACATATAATGCAATAAATAGGAAACGATTACCATCAGTTTTATAATAAACATAATGATCCGATTTAGAATGCTCAAATCCCAAACTCAACGCATATGTATTAAATTTATGGTACCAAATCCTAGGACTCTATTTTAATCCATACAAATATTTCTTCAATTTGCAAACTAACTTATGTTTACCTTTCACCACGTAGTGCTTTAGTTGTGTCATATAAATATCCTCCTCCAAATCACCATGAAGGAAATCAATTTTCACATCCATTTGCTCAACCTCTAAATCATAAGCAGCAACAATAGAAATAAAAAATCTAATGGATTTCATTTTTGAAATAGTAGAAAATATCTCACCATAATCAACACCCTCAACTTGAGAGTAACCTTTCACAACCAACCTTTCTTTGTACTTCTCAATACCTTCTTCTAAACCAATCTTTTTCTTGAGCACCCATTTGCAACCAATAGGTTTTCATCCTTCAAGAAATGGTACAAGATCCCATGTATCATTCTTTTTAAAATATGTCATTTCTTCATCCATAGAAATCTTTGAGGATTCTACATCATTCATACCTAGTGCCTCTTTTACAGATTTGGGTTCATCCATGTTAGTATTTAAAGCAAAAATACATATCCAATGATCAAGTGGATACCTTTAAGGTGGTTTTCTATGCCTTGTATACCTACAAAAAAGTTGAGTTGGAGGTTCTTCCTCCTCTTCTGAAGATCCAAAGCTAGATGAGATCTCCTCAACTTCTTGTCTATCATTGGGCCTCGATTCAACTTTCTCAGTGTAGAAGGAAATTGAATCACATCTTCATGTTTACTTTGTTCTAGCTGCAATGTAATAGAAGAAGGCTTAGTTTCTCTAAAAATAACACTTCTACTATATATTACCTTTTGTGAAATAGGATCCCAAAGATTGTATCCTTTCACACCATAACTATATCCAATGAAGATACATTTCATAGCCTTCTTCTCCAACTTTGTTCACTTCTCCTTTGGCACATGTGCATATGCCTCACAACCAAAAACTCTAAGATGTCTTAATGAAGGCTTGTGACCCAACCATGCCTCTATAGGCATCTTATCAAAAAGAGATGATGTAGGTTACCTATTAATCAAGTAACAGACAGTGGTAATAGCTTCAGCCCAAAATTTTTTTTCTAGGGAAGCACCACTCAACATACTCCTAGCCTTCTCCATCAGTGTCCTATTCATTCTTTCTACAACTCAATTATGTTGTGGAGGATATAGATTTTTCTTGTCTATGAATACCACAATATTTATAGAATCTATCAAAATCATTAGAGAAAAATTCATCGCCATTATTAGTCCTTAAACTTTTTATTTTCTTTTCATTCTGCAACTCAACCTTTTCTTTAAATTCTTTAAATCGACTCAAAACTTTAGATTTACTCTTTACAAAATATACTCATGTCCTTCTATAATCATCAATAAACGAAACATAATATGTAGATTTACCAATCAAAGGAACATCTACATGACCAAACACATTAGAATGAATAAGATCCAATGCACCACAAGATTTATGAGAACTTGAGTAAAAATGAATGTGGTTTTTGTCTTCCATAAATGCAATGCTCATAAAAATAAAATGCAAGATTACAATTAGAAAAACCTTGAACAAGGTTTTTTATTTTTCAAGGTCCTTAGACCTTTTTCTCCAATGTGGCCAAGTATTTGGTGCCATAACATAGTTTTATCTATAGGGAACTTTGACTCAGAAGAAAGAGCACCCTTGTGTACCCAAAATCCATGACCATCTATTGAAGGTGAAATCCCCACTTCTTCCACATACGTGCTTTTAACAGAAGCACTATTGCACTCAACAGTGCATGCATCAAGCTTATACAATGTGCCATATCTAAACCTCTAGCAATCACCATAGCACCTCTAACCATCTTGCATCCTGCATCAAAAAATACTACTTGCACACCTACATCTATTAGTTTACTCACAAATAACAAATTTCACGCTAATCTAGGGATATGCAACACACCATTAATCCTTTTTATTCTACCATTAGAAAACTTGATTTGAAATTTACCATGCCCAACAATTTCTAAATGAGAATCATCAACCAAGTACACCTTACCTCCATCAAATTCTTCATATTCAAAAAACCAATATCTTAAAGTCATATGGAAAGATGAATCTAAGTCAATTAACCATGCATCATTACTTGCATGAGTTTCCCAAGTTGTAATGAATGTGCTTCCATCTTTATTCTCAGACTCAGAATCATAATCAAATTTCTTTTTTTTCTTCTTTTCTTCTTTTCTTCTTTACATTCCTTATGAACATGCCTGGTCTTACCATAGTTCCAACAAATAAATTTGGACTTTCTAGGAGATTTAGATCTCCCCCTGGACTTAGATTTTTCACGCTTCTCATTCTTCTTTCCTCTTTCCTTAGGTATTCCACAAACATTTAGGGCCTCCTTGGTAGTGATGGATACCTTCCTCCTCATCTCTTCAGAAAGTAAAGAACCCACCACATCTTTAGTCTTCAATATAATAGTACTCCCAATAACCATAACAAGAGATTCCCACGAATCAAACAAAGAAAAAAGCAAGATATGACATTTCTCCTCCTTATCCATAATGACACCAACGGATGTTAATTAAGCCACCAAAATATTGAATGCTTCTAGGTGGTATGTGGTACATCCACCCTCTTCCATTCTCAAAGAATACAAATTCTTCCTCAAGAAAATATTGTTCACTAAAGATTTGGCAAGATACATCTCACCAAGCTTCTTCCATAGTTTATGTACAAAGGTCTCTTCATGGACATTAATTAAAACAGAGTCTACCAAGCACAATCTGATTAGACCCTTAGATTTATGGTCCATAGCATCATATTGAGTAGCCTAAGTAGGAGTTGTAGGCCTTGAAACATTCTCATCAACAACATCCCATAGATCTCAATCTATCAACATATCCTCCATCTTTAGCTTCCAAATTTCAAAATTATTTCCAAAAAAATTATCCACCTCTATTCTCCCTGATGAACTTGCCATTTGAAAATTCTTGCAACAAGATCACAAAGTGTCTTATGCACAAGCTCCCACTCAAATTTGGATTAGTTCAAAAAAACCCAACAACTCACAACTAAAAACAAAGCTAATCAAGCTCTGATACCACTTGTAAGGAAGCTAAGTTAGTGGAACAACTTCCTACACTAATCTTGAGAGGAGAATAATGCAAAACTTTTATAGATCTTTAACAGTTACATAAAATTAAACAAAAATAAATACAATTATCATTCATACCATGACATGGTGATTTACATGGGGAAAACCCTTTGAGGAGAAAAACCCCACAGTCTAAAAGTTGCCCAATATATTATTCAAAAATAACAAAGATTACAATAGACGTGTAGAGAAAGCTTCTCATAGGAGTATCACCACTAGAGATCAAGAGATAACACAACCACTATCAGACTCTCAGAATACATCATCTATCGTAACCATAATACAGTTCCCTCATAAAATAGGGTTACATTCTAGGGAAAGATAGGCCAACAAAATATCTTCCATTAGATCTAAAACCTAATAACGAATGGTCCAAATTTACAATAAATCATTATTTAATGTATGTTAACCATTTTAGAAGTTTCCTGAAAAATTTAACACTCACATTTTGCTCTTTTCTGCCATTATATACACCTATCAATGTAACTAGGAAATATATATACATATTTATACATAAATATACATATATATACATATATATATACATATATATATATATATACATATATATATATATACATATATATATATACATATATATATATATACATATATATATACATCCTATACAAAATAAATTGTATATAATTGCAAGGTTGAGACACATTTTACCAACAAGAATGAAGAGGAAGAAGCTTTAGAGAAGACTCCTAATAGCCCTAAGTATGTGTAAAAGAATCTTTTTCAAAGAAAAGATCATTGGAGAAAAGAGGAAAGGAGTAATGACAAGAAGCATAGTTGCTTATGTTGAGGTAAATCTGTGTTACTTTCTAAAGTTGAACCTAGACTAGTGAGTGAGGCATGCAAAGATGAACATCGGATGAAGGAAATGGAAGAAGAAATTATGCATATTGAGAAAAATTAGACTTGGGAATTGGTTCTTAGACTGGAAAAAAAGAACATAATTGGAACTAAGTGGGTATTGAGAAACAAATTGAATGAGAATGGAGAAGTGGTAAGAAACAAGGCATGGCTTGTGTGTAAGGGTTAATAAAAAATGGAAGTATAGATTTTGAGGAAACATTTTCCCCAGTGGCTAGGATGGAAGCTGGAAGGATGTTTTTGGAATTTTCAACATACAAGGACTTTAAAGTTTATTAGATGGATGTGAAGTCTTATTTTCTAAATGGTGAATTTGAAGAAGAGGTTTACATGGAACAAACGAAAGGATTTCAATTGTCATATCAATCAGACATGGTGTGTAGATTGAAAAAGGAATTGTATGGATTGAAGCAAGTTCCTAGAGCTTGGTATGCAAGATTGGATAGATATTTGATACAAGGATTCAATAAAGACGCTATAGATAGTAATATTTACTTCAAAATTGAGGAAGACAAGATCTTGATAGTGGTTGTGTATATGGATGATATTATTTTTGGAGGCAATGAAGCTATGCGTAAGAAATTTGTTGAAGAGATGCTGAAAGAGTTTGAGATGCCAATGTTTGGGGAGATGAATTTATTCCTTGGGTTGCAAATAAATCAAACAAATAAAGGAATTTTCATTTCATAGTAAAAGTATGTCAAAGATATGTTAAAGAAGTTTGGAATAGAAGATTCCAAATTAGTATGCATTCCTATGGTGATTGGTTGTAAATTGAGCAAAGATGATGATTTACCTAAGATTGATTAGAGAAAATATAGATCTATGATTGGTGGACTACTTTATCTAATTGTTACTAGACCAGATTTCATACATGTAGTTTGTCTTGTGGCTATATTTCAAGAAGATCATAAGGAAACACATGTTGTAGCTATGAAGAGGATATTCAGATATTTAAGAGGCACTTTAGATTATGGCTTATAGTATCCTAAGGATACTAATTTTACATTAAATGCTTATATAGATGTAGATTGGGCTGGTTGCGTTGATGATAGAAAAAGTATAAGTGGTGGAGCATTCTTTCTGGAGTATATTGCAGCAACATCATTTTGTACACAAGTTTTTTGGATGAGACAAACATTGATGGATATCAAAGTAATGTAAAATGAGACTATATCTATCTTTTGTGATAATACAAGTGCAATTAATAATTCAAAGAATCTAGTGATGCACTCAAGGAAAAAGCATATATCAATTATGTATCACTTTTTGAGAGAAAAGGTTATGGAAAATGAGGTAAATCTTGAATATGTACCTACAAAGAATCAAATTGCTAATATATTTACTAAGGATCTTCCTAAGGATACTTTTGAGTATCTTCAAGAGAAGTTGGAAGTTATTTCCCCTCCTTTAAACTAGATGCATATGAATATGTATCAGTCCAATGGATCTATGGATTCATCTATTTTTTGGACTGATGTTGGTGACTACCTCTTAGGGGGAGTAGGTAGTGTCATGTGTTGTCATTGTGTAGAGTTGCTAATTTGAATGGGTGTACTCCTAAGGTGGAAGTATCTTGGTTTAGTGTGAAAGGGGAGAAAAATGCAAAACATGTTAGCCTTTGCCATTGATGTCAACAGAGGAGAGAGAATCATGTGAAAAAGTGCAAGGTATCAGGGGAAGAAAGTTGTGTATGTTGTCTAATCATTATTGAAAGGGGGAGAAAAGAAAGAACATTTATTTAGAGTTGTTGCATTGTCTTTGATGGTTTTTCACATCATGTGTTACCATTAATGACAAGGGGAGATTGTTGCAAGTATGAAGGTGTTGTCATTGATGTCAACATGATGCTACAGGTTGGTGTTGTCATTACTATGAACTATGTGTTAAGGAAGTTGGTTGCATGATGAAAATATTGAGGATATTGAGAAAATTGTGAAAAAGAGGAAAATAGGATTGTTGCAGGTTGTGCATTTGTAGTTGAGATATTAAGGAAGTCTTGTGAGTATATGGAGCTATCTTTATATTGAATTTTTTAGAGGTGTGTTGGAATGAACTAATGTGCTGAGATGATGTCTCTGGTACCTGACTTACAAATGATTTTGAGAAAATTTGATGAACAAAGAAAATAATGGTGTGCAAGTGTTCAAAATGTGCTTCGAGATGTGCTCCTCATTTCTTTTGTGTTGATGCTATGCTTGTGTAAATTTGATATGTTGTTCAAGGTTGTTAGTAGTTGCTATCTACAAAATTTGGGTTTCTAGATTGCTATACATAGTGAGATATTTTCACCAATGTGTGAACCAGATTTTGAGTAATGTTTTCTATGGTCTAGGAGAAATGTATTTCCTCCATGTTTCTCCACAATTTGGCTTCAGGTTGTGCAGATTTGGGAAGTTTCTTATAATGTTTGTATATTTTAGTATTCAAGGTTTCACTTGATTTGGTATAATATAGTGTGCATTTCATGCATCTTGGTGTGTGAATAAGGTTTATCGAATGTTCTAGATTGAGATATTTCTATGTTGTGAGTTGGATGATTTTTTTTTGGGATCTCAAGTGGTTCAAGGTTTATTCTAGATCATGTTCAAGTGAATTTTGTTGTCCAAAAGTTTCAGGTTAATTTAAGGAAGTGTGTACTTAATGTTTATGGTGTTTAGCATGAGTATTGGCTGACCTGGTGTTAGAACTACATGTGAAGCTTGTGGAAGAATGTTGAGGTGTGTTAGGATCTATTTGGGTCCTAATTAAGGAGTTATTTGGGTCACCTTCATTCCTATCCATTGTGGTAATGTTTAGGTGCCGAACTAATTTGAATTTGTAAGTATAATAGATAGTTGTTGACCTTGGAGAAGGTTTTCAAAGATGAGATTGATATAAATAAGAATGGTGTTATTGTGAGATGCAAGAGAGAAGTAAGATACCTGTGAGATCAATGTGAGTGATGTGTGTGATGCGAGTTTGACCAGAGCAGTGAGAATTTAAAGTGTTAGGATTCCTAAAGGAAGTGAGTTGAAGCTATCTAAAATCTTTGAAGCAAGGTAGCAAAAGTGTTGAAGCATTTCTGGTGGATTCCTTATTGCATTGATAAGTTATTCTTTGTGTAATATTTCTCTTCTATCTTCTTGTATTTATTTGTGGTAGTGAGCCCTGGGTGTGAGCCTTTCTGGATAGTGTGTCCTATTATGGCACTGAGCCCTTATATTGGTTTTACAATTACTTATATTGTGAGCTAATCCTCACTATGGTTTTTCCTTCAATGGGTTTTCCATGTAAATCTGGTGTTCTCTTGTGTGTGATGTTATTTCATTTTTTTTATCTATACTTCATGTTTAATCATTTTAACAAAATAAGGGTTTAATGAATGCATGTGGATCTAATTATTGTTGAGGGTTTTGATGTTTTAATAATCTACAACCGATTCACCCCCCCTCTTAGTTGTCTTGTTAATTCAAAAGAGGAGTTACATTAGTTCCATATACCCTAAGAATTTTGCAATCTAGATGTGGGATGATGTCTCCCCATTTGTGGTCAATCCCTAGTTTAGGCCTCCTTTCCTTAAGCCTCAAGAAGTCATGTAATTCCTTAGGGATCTTGGGTATTTTTCTCACCAAAAATCCTTTCAACTTTACAAAAAATAAGTTGGTGAATGTAACAAAACTTTATTTCTTACAATGCATATCCAAGTGATGAGTCCACCATTGTATAGGAAGGTGTTCACCATTTTTTCCCTTCAAATTCAATGGTATATATGATAGACAAAAAAAAGGATTGGGTTCACATTCTCAATGTGAAGTACTTGGGGAACAATAATCCTTTTTGCTTCCTCTCTTCTCCTTCTATCCCTCATGACTCATGAGTTATTTTGGATCATGGGAAATGGAAAGAGAGTGGACTTATGGAATGATAAGTGGCTTGATGGTGTTTCCTTATCCTCTAGCCAAGGTTTGGAAATGGTTAGTGAACTAATTAAAATATTAAATGGTACCAAAATTCATGGGTGCATCAATTGGAATGGCCCCCATACCTCATGGAAAGACTTTGAGAGTTTATTGAGAGGAAGGAACTTGAGGAATAGACGTCAACATGCCTAGATGGAGATGGTGAATAGACTGAACAAGATTATTGGATATTGTTGCTTCTTTAGGCTTGATATGATGGATACTTGTTGTTGGTCCCCCAACCCTTTTGGTTGTTTCTCTATTAAGTCTATATATTCTCTTATTTAGGAGGATAAGGAGGATTCTAAATTCAAATGGAACATGGTTTGGAACAATAAAGTGATACAAAAAATAAGTTGCTTTTGGTGGGATGATATGTACAATAAGATCCAAAATATTGATAACATGAATAGGTGGGGTTTCTCCTTTGTTAAGATATGTATTCTATGCTATAAGATAGAGGAAACATTTAACCACCTATTATTCCACTATGATTTTTCTATATGGGTTTGGGAGGAGGTATTAGATCACCTACTGATCTTTTGGACTTCCCCCAACATCTTAGAGATTTTTCCACCTCCTAGCTATTTGGTTTACCCTACAATCATCATGCTATCTATGAAATTTGGAACCAAATCCCTTGTCTTGTCACCTGGTAGATATGTAGATAAAGGAATAATAGGGTGCTTTAGGATCAATGGAGAAACACCAAGGTATTCTTTTAGATGATCAAAAACAACATTTAGGACAACATAAATTCTATGACCTTTGGTCTCTCTAAGAGAATACCATCATATTTGGAATTAAGAGTCAAGAAGAACTAGGGAATCTCTCATAGCTTAACCAATCTCAATTGTATCAATATCATATCTATAAAGGATAATAAATGGAACCCCCTAAAAGGTGATGGGTGTTGAAATGCACAAGACAACTGAGAGGGGGGTGAATTAGTTGTCACCAATATCATTCACAAATCTCAAAGAATTATTAACTCCACACCCAATTTAATTTGTTATTAAGTATGAGCAAGAAATTCAAATAAAAAATAATAATATCAACACAAGAAACACCATATTTACATGGAAAATCCAATAAGGGAAAAATCACGGTGAGGATTAACTCACAATATAAGAGTAATTACAAAACTGTTTACAAAGAGGCTCACTACCAAAGATAGGACTCACTGTCCAATAGGGAGGCTCACTTCCTATAGATAAAGAAATATAACAAAAGATCCACCACAACAATTTGCACACATCCACAGCCTTTATCAGAGAATTGTAGACACCATCAGCTCACTGCCTTCAGGAGTCTAACAAATTGAAGTTCTCCCTACCTCAATTCACTTTCACACAATTTCTCTCTTTTATCTTACATCTCATACTTGTGGCTCTAATCCTTAACATCTTGTCTTGTATTTATATCATCTTCAACCTTAGAAAATTTCTCCAAGGTCAGCCACACACTCTTCATTTTACAAATTCAAATTAGGTTAGCAACTCAAAATTCTTGCGGTGGATAGGAATGAGAGAAAACCAAACCAACACTTAAACTAGACCTAAAACAACATCTCAGATCAATCACACACTTCCTTAATTTATACTTATCCTTCGCATGACGTGTAAACACTAGGTTGACCAAACCTAATGAAAACACTAATGAAATTTGAAGTACATGCTTCCAAAAAAAGAAGACAACATGCAAACCACATAATACGCTTCACCATACATTGGAACACATCTTAGATGCCTTTAGACTCATCCACAACAACTGCAACAACCTTTATACACAAGACGTGTTCCATCAGTCCATCCAGATTGTATAGACACACATAGTAACTCTGAAACTAATCTTCCAGAACACCAAACCACATACACTTTTGATAGAACATAGATAACACCTTACAAGCCTTCTTCCAAATCCACAAGACCTAAAATGAACCAATGGAGGACTGTAGAGCATAAACATTTCTCCCTAGACACAGGGAAGCCACTTTTCTAGACCAATTCATAGATTGGTAAACACAACTTTCACTCTTCATCAGCCCAAAAGCTATAATCCAAGGTATATCACCCAAGGATGCCCTTGGACAACACTTTAGATCTGCACAAGCATAGGATCAACACTGAAGAAATGCATAGCACATATTGGAGAACATTTAGAACACACACACAATTTTGACTTCACTTATTTATTAATTTTCTCAAAAGCACTTGCTAACTCATTATATTAGCACATCTGTAACACCATAAAGATGGCTCCATGAACTTACATCTCTACAATATCTCAACTATCTATGTACAACCTACAATCACTTGTTTCCTTTCTCTACAACATTTTATATTATGTTGAAATCAATGACAAGATTAATGAAAACACTACCATACTCATCCATACTTGCAACACTAGGTTAGGCTTAATTTTGATGGTTGTTCTAAGGGAAACCCTAGTGTGGCTATGGCAGGAGGTAAAATAAGGGACGATGAAAGAAACCTAATTCAAGGATATGCTCAGGATATTGGATGTAAATATAATAATGTTGTTGAGGCTATGGTGGTGTGGTGGAAGTGAAAATACTTCTAACTTTGTGGTTCCATGCTATGGAAATTGAAGGTGACTTTCAAGTTATTGCTAACCTCCTTCAAAATGACTTGGTTCCCTCATGTAAGATACAAAGATATATTGAGAATTATAGAAATGACATCCAGTTCTTCCAACAAGTTAAAATTAGTCATGCTTATAAGGAGGGAAATGATATGACATATTCTTCTTGTTAACTTGGTCTATAGAGTAAAGAATGAAACTATTGGTATTTGAATTCAAATCTCCTAGGAACCCTACATATTCTTTCCTAGGAAAAACATAACCATTAAAGTCCTATATTTTTATGATTAGTCTCTCCATATTTAGGGTCGGGATGAGGTGGATGAATTGAATGGGACGGTGTGGATTCACTTAGACATCATGGAAGACATGATGTGGCTTGTTACTTACCATTATCTTATGTTTGATATCAATAAGTATTGCAATAATTTTATTACCATGGTTCCCATGAGGGATTATATCACCCTTCATCATCATAATTTACTTCATAATTGGTTTCATAGAAAAGGATGCAAGGGTGATCTTAAGTAAATGGGTATTTACTATGGTGCTTTATGTCTTTAGTACACTTGGAAAATTATGGTAATGCTTGATTTGTTGACCTCTCCTCCACTCATGCATATTTTACTCCTTGTTTGCAAGGTTGGTACTTTCCCTCTTAAGAACATTAATGGTAATATTATAATTGTTTGCCATAAGATCGCATAGGATAAGTAAAATGATGACTCTAGTACCATAAAAATTGGGGATTTAGTCAGAAGAGGAAAATATTATATGGTTTTTCTCTTACTATATCAACTCCAGAAGAATGTGAATGCATTCCCAAAAAAGGTGTGAAAGGATCTACTAGTTTAGTTTCTCTATTTTATTTTTAGCTCCTTTGTGTTTCCTATGGATCAGATTGGTTTTTGTGCTTATTAGAAGAAAGGTACTATGGGTGGACCAAGTATTAGGACCAAACCAATCTCTTTTGAAGTGCTCAAACATAACATTGAGCTCTAGGAGTTATTTGATAGAGTTGGCTTGACCCCCTTCTTCCAAGCTATGAAGGGTTACAATGATAAACTAACCTCAAAATTTGTGAATTCTTTGTCTCAAGGTAAGGTCACCATCGAAGGGGTGCAATTTTGTGTTTCTTATGAGTTGATAGCTAAAGATACTAGTTTATCTTGTAATTTCCTCAAGGTGAAGAAGAAAAGAAAAGGGGAATATTTTTTTATTATTTCCAGCTTCTTCATTAGAGAGGAGAAATCAGTCGACTTCAAAAATGACTACAGTAGGGAGAAGCTTCTAGATACTTGGATGTTGGTAAGTATCCATTGCATGAAATATTTTACTCTTGAAGGTTGATTTGAAATGGTCCGTGGTTACCATTTTTCTATACTCAACCATCTACATCATGGTAAAAAATGAATCTCCCTTTCTATCTATCCACTTCTCTCATGGCCTACATCCTCAATGGTGCCTACCCCCTTGCACCAAGGGCTTCTCATGGATCTATATAAGTAGTAACTTACCATGACCCCCCTCTTCCAACCCAAAGGCTAAGATCAATGTAAAAAATAAGCTCTTGAACTATAAAGCCTCTAAGACCCCCTTTGTTTCTTTGATTAAAAATAACCTTATCCCTAGCTTTGTTGGAAAGGTGGGTCCAAGAAAAATAGTAAGGGGCCCGCTAAGATTCTTTCCATCCCTCATAATGAGTTGTTGGTGATTTTCCTATGAAGGAAAGGAAGGTTGTGGTCCCTAGTGTGCACAAGGAACAACAAGGAAATAATAAGTAAATATTTAAAAGCCCCATCCCCTCCTAGTTGAGGGTGAGACTATTGACATCTTTGATGTTGAGGGGTAAGAGAAGGATATTGTAGGGACTTAAAATTGTGACTCCAAAGGTTCAAAAGACTATATTTCTACCAAACTGGCCAAAGCCTAGAGTTTGAAGAAACCAAAAAATTCTAAAGGAAAAGGGATTTAGGAGGAGTCTAATGATGAAGAACTTGAGGATGAGGTGTTTCTTCCTCAATCTATGGATGGTTAGGAGGAAGAATACTCAAATAATGAGTTTAATGAGATGTAAGGTGATGATGATATTAGGGATTAGGATGGGGAAGATGAAATTGAAGAGCTTGAAATGGAGAATGAGAAAAATGAGGTTGTGCATGCAAAAGGCTATAAGACCCTATCTGATCCAGGTGGATCCAAAATACCTAAAAAATTTATAGTCTCAAAATTCATCCAAAGAAGCATCGATGTGTAGAGCTCGTAGACATGATCCTGACGCAACTTTAATGGGCTCAAAAGGAGTCTATATGCAGAAGTTATGCTTAGTCAAAGGTTCGGTCAAACAGGCAAATCAAGGGTTCAAAAAGGTAAAAAAATTGATTGTCTCCAAATGAAATAAAAATGATGCCAAGTTGTAGTGCTCGTCGTGTTGATTTCAGAACTATATTCGGTTTCAAAAATGGAGCTCGTATGTGAAAGTTACGGCTGGTCAAAGGTTGGTAAATTTTTTGACTCGAGTTGACTTTGATGACATCAACAAGCTGACATGGCAGGTGGTGACGTGGAAGGAATGGTGAGTTGGCATAGACATGGTGGAAAAAAAGAATATGGATTAAACCATATTGTTAAAAGAAAATATGTATGGTTTAAAAATTAAAAGATTTTTATGAATTCAAGGAGGATTTGGTGGGATTTTATCCCTTAAAATCCTCTTCCCTTGCCCATAAATCAAGGAGAGGAAAAAAATCCTATAAACTTACATTTCAACAAATTAACCCCTTTAACCACCTTTCTCATGTTTAATGGGTTTATTTTAAAGAATATCCAAGGAGATTATTAAGGGGCTCTTAAAAGATATTTTTAAAGATTATAATGCAAGTCCAAAATTATAACGGCCCATAGTTAAAGGGGTTTGTTTTTTTAATTGTATGGCTTGGAATTATAAAAGCCAAAGGTGGATTTATTTTTGAATATTCATTTGTTATACTAATGGGATATTAGTTATTTTTATTGTAAAAGGGGGAAATGGTTGGAATTTTTACTTGTATACGGAGATATGCAATATTTGCAAAATAATATGGTTAAAGCCATATTAGCAAATAAATGTGTATTTAAATGGGTATTTTTGTAAAGGGAAATCGGAAAAATTATTGAGTGGAGAATTTTGTACGGGAATTTTCTTGGAGAGAATTGTAACAGGGAGAATTATTCAAGTTCATTTTGGGAGAAATAATTCTTTGGAGGAGAATTTACAAGGTGCTCTTGTACACCAAAAATTGTAAAAAAGTGAGAGATTGTGGAGAGATTATTGCAGGTACTTGGAGCTTGGGTATTGTAAGAAAGCATAATTTTGCTTGGCGATATCAATAAAGCAGTCCCAGCATTGAGAAGCGGACCCAGAGACATAGTCCACATTGGACGAACTTCATTATCAATCTGCGCATTGTGATCCTTCTATTTCTTTGTCTCATTCTTCTCTCTTCTCTCTCAATTTTCTCTCTAGTTTAAATTCAGTATTTGAATTTCTAATTACTTATTTTGTAATTTCAATTGTTAAAAGGCATAATCACGCAATTCTATATTAGATCGGGAAATTACTGTAATTAGATTTAATTTACAAGATAATTTGTAAACCTATAATTATGGATCAAATTGGTATCAGAGCCCTTTTTACAGGAAATTGCATAGTGAATGCTAACCAGGTTGAAATTGAAACAAGGAGAAGGTGCATTGGAAGAGTTCAATCCAGAGATCAGAAAATGAAGGACTTTTCCATGATCAGAGATGGCAGCTGAACATGAAGTTCTACAGAGCTTGATCAGAAAGCTTTCCAGAAAGCATTCTTGAAATGAAGGCTATGGTAGAAGTTCTTTTCCAAGAGAGGCAAGAGCGACAAAAGAAAAAGGAACTCAAGAAAAGAAAGAAGGAGGAAGCCGAATCCTCATTAAAAGATGATAAAGGTAAAGGAGTAGGAGGTGGTGGTGACCCTCCTGAACCTCCATCCCCATCCCCATCTTCTTCTTCATCCTCTTCTTCCTCTTCATCTTCCTCTTCTTCTAAAAAGAAACAACCTGTGAAATCTGAAGTTAATTCACCTTTGTTGAAACTTGATGTTAAATTTGATTTGCCAATGTATAATGGATAACTAGATGTAGATAAACTAGATAATTAGATTAAGCAAATTGAAGTTTATTGTAGAATTCAAAAGTTTACTGAGGATTCTCTAAAAGTCCAATTAGCCACTCTTCGCCTGGGAGGCACAACTTTAATTTGGTGGGAGAGTAGAACACAGGAGGATCTAAGTCATTATGGAAAAATCATTTCTTCTTGGTTTGAGTTTATTGCTGCATTAAAGAAACAATTTTATCCATTAAGACATATGCAAAAAGCAGTAATGAATTGGCAATCATTAAAGCAAGAAAAAGGACAAAGTGTGCAAGAATATACACAAGATTTTAGGAAGAGGGCTTTAATTTTGGGCATTCCTTTATACACACAAGAAACTTTGTTAAAGTATATAGGTGGATTACATGAAAGTTTGAGACATACAATACTTATATTTAATCCAACTAACATTGATGAAGTTAGTGTGCAAGCTATCCATTTGGAAACAAGCTCAAGGAATAGCCATGATAATCTCTTGATGGAATCTAATAAGCAGAAAGGAAGCAAGAAAGGGAAAGAGAAATCACAATGAATAGCTACTGCAAAGAAAGAGGACGAAAAGCCTTATTGCTCACATTGCAAGAAGGAAGGGCACAAAGATGCAAGATGTTGGAAATTGCATCCTGATCATAAGCCAAAGTGGTTCAAGGATTGAAAGGCTAAGCAAAAGTCCATAGCTATCATGCAAGACCTTGGTATGGAATCTGGTGATGAATCAAAGATTTCAGTTGTGGGTATCAAAGGTAATATTCCTTTTGTCAGTTCTAGTTCCTATACTTCTTCTCTAAGTTGTAATGAAGTACCTGTTGAAAGTAAGAGGAATGAATTGTTTCATATAAGGGCTATTGCTAAACAAAGCAATATTGATACACTCATAGATAGTGGATCACAAGTGAATCTAATCTCTAAAAAAGTTGTTAAGCAATTGGGATTAAAAACAACACCTCATACTAAGCCATATCCATTGGGTTGGGTGAATGAAAATGCTCGGTTACATGTGTCACAATAGTGTAAACTCCGATTTGCAATCACATCCAAGTTTGTGGATGAGGTAGAGTTAGATGTAATTCCACTTGACATTTGTGGGATGGTTTTAGGTAGTCCTTATTTGTATGACAAAAAGGCCATTTTCTACAGGGAACATAACAAGTATCATTTGTTTAAGGATGGATTTGAATATGTTGTAAAATCTCATCACATGAAGAATGATAGATCTGTTGTAAACACAAGGCATATGAAAATGAATGTAAATGCAAGCAATGCTTTAACTCCCATGTTTGTAATAGCTAGTGATACTAAGCATGAAGATGGTACCTAGGTGTCATAGACAATACATTATGAGGATCAGTTGCAAGCAGAATCAGGCCTTCAGCCAGAGGTGGTAAAAGAGGGTTTGAATGTTTCATTTTCTAAAAATGTTCTTGTTCAGGAGATCCATAATGTTGATACTATTTCCTTCACATCGATGTATTCAGTACTGTTGCTTGTTATTCTACTAGTTATTTCAATGTGGATGATGAATGTGACAGTGAATATTGATGAACATGCAGTTGATTGTTTCAACAAAGTTACCTCATATTTCTTTGTGTTTGTGATGGGTCACATGTTCAAAATTTTAGTAGGAAGGACAGATGATACTGGGAAAGTGGGGCGACATTTCCCTAGCTCAAATTGTACATAAAAATAGACTTTTGGAGGTCCAAAAGCTTCTCAATGGGGAGGAATGATCCAGGTGGATCCAAAATACCTAAAAAGTTCACAGTCTCAAAATTCATCCAAAGAAGCATCAATGTGTAGAGCTCGCAGACATGATCCTGATGCAACTTTAATGGGCTCAAAAGGAGTCTGTATGCAGAAGTTATGCTCAGTCAAAGGTTCAGTCAAATAGGCAATTCAGGGGTTCAAAAAGGAAAAAAATTGATTGTCTTCAAATGAAATAAAAATGATGCCAAGTCGTAGTGCTCGTCGTACTGATTTCAGAACTATATTCGGTTTCAAAAATGGAGCTCGTATGTGAAAGTTACGGTTGGTCAAAGGTTGGTAATTTTTTTGACTCGAGTTGATTTTGATGACATTAGCAAGCTGACATGGCAGGTGGTGACGTGGCAGGAATGGTGAGTTGGCATAGACATGGTGGAAAAAAAGAATATGGATTAAACCATATTGTTAAAAGAAAATACATATGGTTTAAAAATTAAAAGATTTTTATGAATTCAAGGAGGATTTGGTGGGATTTTATCCCTTAAAATCCTCTTCCCTTGCCCATAAAACAAGGAGAGGAAAAAAATCTCGTAAACTTACATTTCAACAAATTAACCCCTCTAACCACCTTTCTCATATTTAACGGGTTTATTTTAAAGAATATCCAAGGAGATTATTAAGGGGCTTTTAAAAGATATTTTTAAAGATTATAATGCAAGTCCAAAATTATAATGGCCCATAGTTAAAGGGGTTCATTTTTTTAATTGTATGGCTTGGAATTATAAAAGCCAAAGGTGGATTTATTTTTGAATATTCATTTGTTATACTAACGGGATATTAGTTATTTTTATTGTAAAAGGGGGAAATGGTTGGAATTTTTACTTGTATACGGAGATATGCAATATTTGCAAAATAATATGGTTAAAGCCATATTAGCAAATAAATGTGTATTTAAATGGGTGATTTTTGTAAAGGGAAATGGGAAAAATTATTGAGTGGAGAATTTTGTATGGGAATTTTCTTGGAGAGAATTGTAATAGGGAGAATTATTCAAGTTCATTTTGGGAGAAATAATTCTTTGGAGGAGAATTTACAAGGTGTTTTTGTACACCAAAAATTGTAAAAGAGTGAGAGATTGTGGAGAGATTATTGCAGGTACTTGGAGCTTGGGTATTGTAAGAAAGCATAATTTTGCTTGGCGATATCAATAAAGTGGTCCCAACATTGAGAAGCGGACTCGAAGACGTAGTCCACATTGGATGAACTCCATTATCAATCTGCGCATTGTGATCCTTCTATTTCTTTGTCTCATTCTTCTCTCTTCTCTCTCAATTTTCTCTCTAGTTTAAATTCAGTATTTGAATTTCGAATTACTTATTTTGTAATTTCAATGGTTAAAAGGAATAATCACGCAATTCTGTATTAGATCGGGAAATTACTGTAATTAGATTTAATTTACAAGATAATTTGTAAACCTCTAATTACGGATCACTATCCCTTATGGCCTTATTGATCTTATTAGTCATTGATGGTTCATGTCCTATATTTTATGTTCCTTTATGTTGGACACTATACATTAGTGATTATTGTTCCTATACATCAAGTTGCTTATATTTTGATTGCTAACTAACTAACTAGTGGTTTTTATGACTACGTGTGATAGTTAGATGAGTTTTATTTCTTATCTGCATAAGTATGAAATGATCGAGATGTTTCATTGTTGGTAATATCATTATATATATTAAATGGATTTCATCATGTTAGATATGAGTGTGAGTAAGTGTGAATATAAAGGCAATGATTTCAATATTCAATATTTGGTTGTAGTATTATTCATTCTAGGTTAAATAGATTAAATTGATAAGTGGCAATATTTTGATATTAAATAACATGATCAATTATCGCTCGACTCTAAAAGGTATTATGAAAGTAGGAAGAGTTAAATTATATGTTACTCATTTAGATTTAATTCCTTAGCCACTTATTATTAGATGGATTTTTTCCATATGCTATTTGTTTCAATTATTATTAATTATGAGAATTACTGACACCTATCTCTAGTTGAGTAAACAAGTTAAAATTGGCCAATGTTGATGAAGGGGTCACATAGCTACCTCCCTTATATTATTTTTGTGAATTCCTAGTCTTTTCAAGGATATGTGTTTTAACCTTGTTTTGTAAGGATTGTGCACATGCGAAAGGTTGTTTTATTAGACTTTTGAGTCACCCTTTTAAAGGTGATTACTTATTATATGTTTTGAGAAGTCTTTATGTGGTATTAAGTGTATAAAATATTTCCTAGGTGGTAGGTCTTTGGATTAGGGGTCTTTTTATTCCATAAAACCCCTTAAATAAAGTCTAAAACCCACTCTAATTTCCCACATGATAAGTGGCAAAAATTGGAGTTGGTTGCCTTTTCCCTTCTATATATTCCTTCACTTTGAAAGGAAAAGGGGAATCTCTCTTTTTCTTGGCTTCTCTCTTTTGCTTTGGTTTTTATTTTGTCCTTGGAATGCTTTCTAATTTTGGGAAAGAGAATACTTGGTGGAGATAGAGGAGAGGATGGGAGAGGAAGAATGTAAGAATAGGACTTGGAGGAGGAGAGGCTATCACCTTTTCGATTTGTACTTAGTTGGTAAAGTCTACCCCTTCATAGATCTTTACTTAAGATGCATGAAATATTGTTTATGTTTTGAATTTATGTGCAACTTAATGTTAATTCCTTTTGAGGTATTTGAAATAGTATGTTTGGCTTTTTCTTGTTGGAGTTACACCTTGTGTTTGTTTCTCTTAACATGTATAGCTAGGTAAGGGTTAGGGTGATGAATTATAGCATGGGTGTTTGCATTGTGCATAGTATGTGATGTAATTTGTTTAAGGAAACCTTGTGAATAGTGGTGGTGTAAGGGAAAATATGTGACCCTTAGAGCTCGGGGTGGATTGAACATCAATCCCATGGTTGGGAGGAGAGCTTGTGGCCATATTGTTGTTTTTGTATACCTCTTCTTTTAGGTTGTACATTGAAGATGGGAATAAATGGGAAATCCATATTCATGATTCAAGAAAATAGAGATGAACCTTGTGGAATTCAAAAAAAAATTCCTAAGTTCCAAGGGTGGAGTTATGGTAAATGTATTTGTGGTGCAATGTATTTGTGGTGCAATGGTCCAATTCTAGTAATACCTTTTCTAGACGTGTGAATTTAAGGAAACATTGGGTTTTCTTCAAGCTTTAAAAATAAGAAATTAATGTTGAGGAAATGTGAACTTGATAAGTGAAATCATAGAAGTCATTTGTGTAAATCTTTAAGGAAATAAAAGATTGTGTCTTGGGCATCAAAACTTGAATATTGTTTGAGAAATTTTTAATGAAGGAATTAAAATCTCTATTGGATCTAAATTAAATATTCTCTTATAGTAAGGTAAATAAAGGCATTCATTGAAGGTCTTCACAAATCTAAATTCTAAGAAAAAATAAAAGTATAATCCTTTCCTCATTGATTTTCCCTTCATAATACTAGTTAGATTTTACATTTATTCTTTCAAAAAAATTATATATGTACGCAATGTATAAATACATAAATCATACATATACATATTACTTACACAAAAATACTTAAAAATTTGATGTAAATAAAAATAAAAATATATCTTATTATCATAGATATACTAACCTAAAAATAAATAAATTAATATTTAACAATGAAATTTTAAAAAGTCTCATTATACTCAAATTATCACTTTTAATATAAAATAATAAAAATATTTAAATATCTAATAAATAACTTATATTAAATATAAATATGTCTATTTATTTAAATAAACATTCTAAGTTTTCATTATAAAAATGAATATACATTTATTCAAGGAAAAAAGAAGAAGACAAGACTAACCTAATCGAAATGATCTAAAAATTGCTTTTAAGGAAATGTATAATGGTTATCCCATATTAAGAACTTATATTAAGTTCATAAGTTATAAATATCATGAGTTTTCTTTTAAGCATAAAAGGAAGGGAATTGATTCCCATATTCTAATAAAGGCATGTTTTTCTTTTAAGGAGATATAAACCAACTTTAAAGAGGGACCAAACATGGAGGGAAATTCGGCCTCCATTCACCACATCGCCCAAGATAAAAATTCGAGCTCAAAAAAACTTGTTTAATAAATGATTTAAATATGTACATATAGAATATGAATAAAATATTTAGCATAGTTTAATCAAATGATATATAAATACATACAAATATGTATATATGTGTATATATTTATAAATCTGAAATGTTGGGAACTTCTTAACATTCTATAATCTACAACTTAAAAGTAAGATAAATCTGGAGGATCTTAGTAATCTGCAAATGACAACAGAGTTAATTTCTACATTCTCTCTTTTGCAAAAAAATTAAATGAGAGAATCAAAGAACATTGTTAGAAACTACCGTGTAAATTGAAAAAGGAAAATGAAGATGCAAGTAGAGGAAATTTTCTTATGAAGATTCACAAGTTAGTTTTGAAGTTAGTTGTTTAGGAGGGTTTAAGTAAGAAAATCAAACATCAATAATATTTATTTTAACTACTAAGTTTATTTTTGATATAGTTGCCAATTTAGATAGGTCTAATATTAACAATAATAATTGGTATAAAGTGATCCAAAGATGTTTTGATTGGAGGTAAAAAATGGGTTTTAAGGGAGCCCGAAACCCTTTATAAAAAAGAGCAACTGATAGAAAATGAAAAGAACATTAAGCAGCAATCAGCCCGACGATAGAAAACCAATAGCCAAAAAGTAGCCAAAAAGAAGGTAACCAATCAACAACACTACATATTGTTCAGAATCTCAACAACTTCCATTTCACTAGTAGCCAACTTTTGTACCTTATCCATAGTATCAAACATCTCAATACCTGAGGCCCCGACCTAGGCTTTCATTCTATTTCTAGTTCTGACCCCCGGCCCACCAGTTTTTAACCTCACCACTCAAAACACTACCTTTCACAACACCCTTCTCACTAGCACACTCCACATCCATTAGCTTACCCCCAGCAGCATCGGCAGACACATTCTCCTTTCCCTTTTTCACAATAGTCACAGGGGAGATTGCCTTAGTAGAGTCCGAAATAGCCAAGATCTTAGAGACATCTCCACCCTTCATCACAACATTCCACATCTTGTCAAATTAATCAAGGGATAACATTCTTCCTTCCAAAATTTGTTTCAGATTAATGGTTTCCTCCGCCACAATATTAGCCACAATATTAAGAGAATCCATCAACTTATCAATTTGGCTTTGGATAGAAGGATCTTCAGCCTTACTAGCATCACCTCTTATTCTAACATTGGTCCTATTAATCTCATGGAAGAACCACTTAAAAAGTTTAAAAATCACATTAGCACTGTCACGGGCCGAGCCCAACACATCAGACAATTCCTCCCTGTCAAAGTTTTCAATGCGTTTCCCCACAACAACATCCTCATCAGAAGAACTAACATGAACCTTTTCAACTTAAATTTTCTTACCTTTACTAGCGGGGATAGGAGTCTTCATCTTACGAATGGAGCATGCAATTTCCTCCGCAATAGCCTTCATTTTCATTATCCTTTTCTACCTCCGCTTTACTAGTCCCCACAACATGTCCTCCACTCACAACTCTTTCCTTATCCTGCTTTTGGAACCCCATGTTAGCACTCGACAAAACCTCACCATAGATATCGCCAACCAGGGAAAGAGGGAAACCCTTCTCCAAGAATTGCCTAATAGTCAACACTTTTCTCTTATGGCTCCCCTCCTTGGGCTCCTCCACAAATCTAGTCGTTGGGGAGGACATGAAGCTTCCAAAGATTTAACTTAGTGATCCAAATCTAGTGATCCAAAGATGTTATCAATATTTGAGACTATATTAATTTTAGGAACATATATGATATAAAATAATAATAATATGAATGGTATTATATTATATGGTGGTTTTATTATATTGCATTAATATTCATAATATAACTATTCTTGAAGATTTAACATTCTTAGTCAAAGAACTATGTTTATTTTTGGAAATATTAATAATATCATAGTATTTAGAAATAACAGTTAACTAAATTTTATAAATATTACTATTGGCATGAAATATTGGCATGAGTTGTGGTATAATTATTAGTTATAGTAATCTTAATAATATGAAAATAAATATTAAATTGATAAAATAAATAATGAAAATGTAGTATAATGTAAGTGATATTATAAAGTTCCATTTAAAAGTAGTTGCCATATAATTATAATGGTACCATTAATATTAGTAATAGTAAAAATAGTAATTATAATAATGAAATTATTGTCAAATGAAATATTAATATTAATATGCATAGATAATAATATGGCACTTGAGTCAAATAATAACCATTAGACTATTGATTGTGAGTTAGATAGTGATTTTAATATTTCATTTACAATACTATTAATATCTAGAGTAAAATTAGATTTGGAGATAATATTATTGTTGATAGTAGTAAGGTTTATTTTGTTAATAATATTTTTTTTTGAATAAAGCTATTTAAATTGAGAGGTTTGGTTATTACTTAATTAATAGTTGGTAAAAATAAGAGTAAAATTTATAGTTGGTAAAACTGTTAGTAATAAAGGTTTGATTATTACTTAATTAATAGTTGGTAAAACTAAGAGTAAAATTTATAGTTGGTAAAATTGTTAGTAATAATAGTAAATACATATTAGCCATCACTTGTAGCAGAGTTGGTTGGGGCTTGGGGTTTGCTCCCTGAAGTCTAAGGTTCGACTACCGCTTCATAGTGTGAATGACTAACGGGGTCAGTTACAAACCCGGGGTATAGGACTATACTTAATTAGAAAAATAATAGTAAATACATATTACCTAGTGAATAATGAAGATAATATAATTTGAAGTAAATATAATATTAAATTTAAATATTAAGAGTGACATAAACATTAAGCTTGGTACTTAATGAGGGTGGTATTAAAGAATACAATATTAATATTGGATATTAATTTAATATTATCATAAACATTATTTATAATATTGGATATTAAGTTAAGGCCCCATGGGTTAGTGGAGTTGGTCTAAGTCTCGTGTTTGATCCCCAAGGTATTGGGTTCGACTCCCTGGCCTGTGACTTACCCCGTTGTGCACACTCGGGGCATGTGTTGGTTACCACGTGGCCCTATGGGCTTGAGTCGCTAAGGATACCCTATGGATAACAAAAATAAATTTTGGATATTAAGTTAATATTATCATAAAAATTATTTATAAAAATAGTGTCAATATTAATAGGTCGTTAGTAAGTATTAATTAATATTAATATTAAAAGAAATAGTAATAATAAAATTAATTATAATACTAATATGTAAGTGTTATAAAATCAATTTTAAACTTATCATTAGTATGTTATCATGTTCATGTGTGGTGAATAATTAATAGTGTTTATACCTATTTATTCAAAGAAAAAATAGTTGTGTTTTGCCCTAGATGTAAATTTAGGGCATGGCAATTTAAGATGGTCGTGATACTAATATGAATGTTACTAAAACCAATGTTATCATGGATGTTTAATATTCAACTTATCATTATTATGTTCTTTGTGCATGCGTAGTTAATTATTATTAATGTTCATGCATTTTTGTTAAAAAAAATTGGTGGTTGTGTATTGTATAGTTGTTTAAATTTTGGGGCATGAAAAAGGTATGGAAATTGATTTTTTGGATCCTCCTCCCTCGAGATTTTGGAGACTTCAAATAACAATAAGGAGAATTTCCCTTCTCTCTTTTTAGCCCAAGGTAGTAAGGATAAAGTTAATGTTAACATTAAGAACCTTCAGGGTAAAATGGTTGTGTTGGAGAAAAATATTGTCTCCAACAATAATTACTCATTTGGGAAATGACTTTTTCCAAAATCATTATGCTTACACATGGCATCATGAATAAAGAGGTTATGGGCACCATATTTGGCTACTCCAAAATTACTAAGCAGAAGAAGAAATGGACAAAAGGAGAAGAAGAGAAGAATGTGAACGAGAAGAAAGATGAAGAGAAAAAGGATAAGGAGGACTAGGAAGTGTCACTTGACACCCTCCTTGAATACTAAAGATTGATCAACTATTTGGGTGTTTGTGGTCTTCTATTCTTTCTCAATTTTATATTCTTAATTGTGTTGTTTTGTCGGGCTTGTGTGCCCTTTAGCTAATTGTTTGGGCTTGCACACCCTCCCACCATTTCTTCCCTTTTTTATATGTTGTCTTAAACTTTCAGGATCAAGCCCCTTTCCCTGTCTTTTTAATAAAAAATATTGCCTCCACCTCCCCTAATTTTAATATATCTTGACCTACCAAGAGTAGATCCCTTAATATTTATTTTCACATCTAGTTGTGGAGCTGAAACTTTAGCATTATTTGCTATAGTTTTTTTAGATTATTTTACAAGATTGTCAAAATATCCAAGCTAATCTTTATTTATCAATGATTGAATTCCTTTCTCAAACCATCCCTAATTGTTCTAGCTTAAATTCTATCTAATTCCTCCTTGAGCTCATTCACCTCTTTCAAAATATCTTATTCTTTTGAGATTTCAACTTCCTTTTTCTCTTCATTTCTAAATATTTTAGGTGAATCATCATCTATCTCCATACTAGATCTACATATCTTGATATAGAGGCAATGATATCCTTATACCAATAGGGACCTCCTTGTTTTGTTGGGGATAAAAAATGGTTAAAAAAAATCATCTCTAGAATTGGTTTTAAGGGGAATGCCTTAAGAAAATAATTTATTCTTAATCTCAACTTCTATTTGTAACCTTTCCTATTTATTTTCAAGATTACTTAGAATTTGACGATATTTGGGACCCATCTAAGAAAATTATCAACATTGTAATCTTTATCCAAATTTAATCTATTTTCAAAGATTAATTTTAGAATCAAAATATTTATTTTAATCACCAATATTTTCATTTTTCTTAGTTGAAATAACATTAGGGGTGGAAGGCCTACCTGAATTTTTATCTCTCTAAGTGTGTTTATCCATTTGCAACAAATCTCCTACCAATTTCTTATGTGGGTCATTCTAAAACAATGATCTTCTCCTATCTATTTTTAAATTGTTCTTTCAAAGTATCTTCACTAGTATTAAATTATCACAGTCACCAACTTTTAAGGGAAAATGACTAAAATATCACTCAATATTTTGACAAATATTTAAAAAATGGCTTGAACCTCATAAATATTGAATGAAATAACAAATAATAGGATAAATTTTAACTCTAACCCAAAGATAATCACTGGAACCTAGAGTAGAGTTACCAATTTGTTGGCTCTTCCAACTGATTCCTCAATGACCTCTAAATAATAGCCACATCTTATGCTTGAGGACATTGGGAGATTGTTAAACTAACATGGAACTCACTTTTAGGATGAATTTCCTCCACACCTTAGGATTTTAAAAGCCTAGGTGGATTCTTCTTATGGTATCAATGTAAGATATGTACTATGAAGACTAAATGATACATAGAAAACAAATTTTCATACATTACAAGGTTTCATAAATTATTATTTGAAAAATATCCATTATCCTTATGAGCAGTTAAATCCCTCTATGAGAAGGTAAAACAATTAGAAATAACTTTAAATTGTCTCATGGTTTATCATGTTGAATCTATTTGGGATTTGAGAAATAGTATTTTAATCAAACCAATACCTATTTAGGGATACAAAATCCTAGAGTCATGCAAATTTCTCCTCACAACAACCTAACACATTTTAATGGTCAATTTAACACTATTACCTTGAAATAGAATTAACTACAAAGGAATAACAATGTGATCCTACTTAATAATCCATTTTCATCAATAATATCCATGAAAGGAATTACTCCATTCATTAAACACAATCTATCAATAAAAATACACAATGTAGAAAGTTTGCAATTAATAATTCAACAATACTTTATCATTTTAATAAAAAATAATGTTGCATTACAAGTTGGAGATGACCCACATAAAACATGTTTTAATATATGCCTCAATAAAAATGCACATTTTTGTTACAAAGAATTATTTGCAAACCTTGAAAAAAATATTTTATGTAACACTATAGACTAAGCATCTCACCCAAAATTACTTTTCCTAGAATCCTTTACAATGAGACTCAAACCCCATTTTATAAACTGAGAGAGCATGAAATATCATGAGTCAATTCAAATGTGTCATGTGCTACATTTGACAACAAAAATAGCACAACACTTGCTGAAGGTTTTGCAAATGGGGTAACAACTCAAGCGGGCTTAACCTTGGAGAAAACTCCTTGGTTAAGCGTGCTTGAGCTAGAGCAGTACTGGGATGGGTGACCTCCCGGGACGGACCAATGCTTCACCTATGTGAGCATCACCTAGATGCAATGAGTGCTAAATGGACCATTCGATATCATGAGAGATGGGTTCTTGTTGAACCACTACTCATGAAACATGGGTCAATGAGTTTGACTCGAAACTACATAGTTGAATCCTGATAGCAATATCATAACAAAAATAGTGTTGATATGGAACAAGTATAACAACCCATTATAAGATAATTTCCATTTACATTTTGGATCTAAAAATGTTGCTAGTCATTGGAGAAACGTTTGACATAAAATTACTAATGGGGCCAAAATATGATGACACTTGTTGACACATGAAGGTGATTTACCCATTATATTTTTCTAACCGTGAAGTATGAATCTATTTTGAAGGACATTGGAAGTCAAGAGCCTTTTCCACCTTATTTAAGTGTTGTATATACCTAGCATCTAAAGTTGCTTTAGTTTCTTTGATATATATATCAATATTTGATTCAAAATTTATTAATTTATCCATGTTATTATTTCAACAAAGCCGAATCAAGTTCATCACTTGCAAAAATTGAGGCAAATAAGGAAGGAAAACTATTGTTGAAGTCAAAATTCTATTTATCAAATTCTTTAACCTCCCTATTATGATCCAAAATCTTAGGTATTGATGCCTCCAATTCTTCAAAATAATTCAACTTACTCTTAAGTTGAATGTCCAATTTTAATTGATAAGAAAATCTATGATTTAGTAATCCTAGCACTTCATGAATGCTTACTAACTCAATAAGGGATTTGGGATCAAATTTAGCTTGCATATATATCCCTTCGATTATTGACACCCTAGGAATCTACGATCTCAATACTTATTTAAAATTCACCTTATTTTGCAAGTAGATGGTATATTCCTTCCTCAAAATTGTTGTATCCAACCCATGTACCATCTAACTTGTGCAAGATACATGCCAATCTATGACCTAATAAATCATTAAATAAATTTACCATTATTTTCTTTCATATTATTTAGCATATTTCTCTTCTTTTTTTCTCTACTTTAAATGATCTTTCATCTCTTTTATTCTTAATGAGAATGTCTCCCTACCTTGGAAAGTTGTGTAAATAGAGCTTGATTGAGGGGTGGCTAGTTTAGAAACAAATATTTATGGAGGAGGGATTAAATATTGTACCTTATTGTATTCATGTCAAATTAATTTTATATGATACTTTTGCATCTTGTTAAAACATGTCTGCAATTTATTTATTGCTACTTCACTAAACAATGTAGTACACACAACTAGAGATTCAACTTGAGGGGTGGTTGTGTCTCTTTGAGTATTCCAACAAAAAGGTTTCCTATCAAATTATTGATGTCTCTAGCAACATGAAGATTTTTATTCTCAAGATCAAGTACCCATATTGTTAATATCTCAAACTTTGTGCTAAAACCATACCTAAAATATAAATCATTTTCCTATCCTTTATCCACGATATTGTTAATGTCTCAAATTTTGTGCTAAAATCATACCCAAAATATAAATAAAATTCCTTAACCTCCCCATGATCATCTAAGATCTTAGGCATCAGTGCCTCCTAAAATTATTCAAAATAATTCAACTTACGTTTAATTTGAATGTCCAATTTTACTTGATAAGTATATATATCATTTAGTAATCCTAGCACTTCATGAGTTATTTCTAACTCAATATATATATCCCTCTGATTATTGACACCTTGAGAATCCATAAGCTCAATACTTCTTTGAAATTCCCCTTATTTTGCAAGTAGTTGGTCTATTCCTTCCTCAAATGATTGTATCTAGCCCATGTATCATATAAATTATACAAGATACATGTTGATATATGATCTAATAAATCATCAACTAAATTTTCCATTCTTTTCTTGCTCTCTTTTTAAGAATCTTTGTCTTATTTTTTGCAATGCTTTAACAACTCTTTGAGCTATTTTATTCTCAATGACAATGTATCCATATATTGAAAAGTTATGTTAATATATACTGATTGAGGTGTAGATGGTTTATATACAATACTCTATGGAGGATGGAGTAAAAACAATGCTTTATTGTATTCAAGAATCAATTTTATATGATGCTTTTGCAGCTTGTTAAAATTAGTCTACAATTTCTTTGTTGCAATTTCACCAAATAATGTAGTACTCACAACTAAATATGCAAATTAAGGGGTATTTGTGTCTCCAAGTATTCTAAAAATAAGATTTTTTCTTAGGTCATTGATGTCTCTAGGGATATGGAGCTTTTTATTCATAGGAGCCATTGTCCATATTACCAATGTCTCAAACTTTGTGCTAAAACTAGACCCAAAATATAAATCATTTTCCCATTCCTCTAATGTTAGCATTTCCTTATTTGTATCCTAAATCTTATTGGTATCTAATGCTATTGTTGAGGCTATTTCCTAACTTCATATTATAAAACAACCACTCTGCTACATTATTCTTTCCACTCCTTAGGTGTTATGTTGTTAACATGAAAGTCAACTTCTTGCATGACCTTCTTGGTGATCTCCTACATCTCTTCTTCTATTGTTTCCTCCCTTTCTTTATTCATCTTTCAGAATAATATTTTCCATTTTATTATTAATCAAGAAATCCTCAAATTCCTTGGACTTCACAAACTCATTATTTGATAGAAACTTTGTACTTGCAAGTTTTTATTTCATTTAAAATATTACCTCTTGCATTGAGGTGAATCAATATTTTTTTCCTAAGGAGCATCATCTATTTGGACTATAAGTGTAGAAATTAGGACTTTGTTTACCTCCTCAATGTCCATCACATTTTCTCCCACCTCCTCTGATGGTACATAATAAAGTGAATAATCAACTAAGGTTTGAACACCACGTGGTATCCTTGATGTCACTCTTGGAGGAACAACTATTGTTACTAGAACCTCATGTTGTTGAACAATATTTTCAACCTCTTGTTATACTTGTGATTCCTCTCTAACTTCCCTTTGTTCTAGTGAATAAAACTTAGGAGAAAGAGTTGGAATATCATCCAACATGGTTTTGTTTCTGATAAAAGGATGTTTAGTTTCCCTATAAGCTCCTTTGAGGTTTGGATCAACTTTATTTCTTTCTTCCTCTCCCATAATAATTGCACACCATTTTTCTATTATTTCTTTGGGGCCTCTATATTAGAGGTACAATTCTTGATTACATCCTCAATTTTGTCAAATTCATTGTAAGATTGTGATTTCCCCACTCTTCCCCTGATATGAACTATGAAATGCTCAAAGTCACTATTTCTCTTCTTATCCACCCTCATTCTATATGCCTGAAATTGAGTATATAACAAGTCTAATCCCTCCTTGGAAGTGATCAAGAAATAAAAGAGGGAAATAGATATAGGAAAGAAGGATCCTTTCTGGTGAATCCTCAAATAAAATTTATCTACCTCATTGAGTTGCCACAAGATTTCTAAAAATGTAATCCTATTTGGAAAACACCTTGGTAATATATGAGGTAGCACTATAGCACCATAAACCCTAATAATAGTGCTATCATAATAAAAAAACCAGTCACCCCAATTACAATTCACCTAGATACTTTAGGCCATTTGTCCTTAGGCCATCTTTAGGCCTCAAAAATTTCATTACATTCTCAAACAATTTGTTAATGCTCTAATAACCTACGCTCCTCAAGACCACCAGAAAAAACACTCCTCAAACACAACATAATTTCAAGTCATAAAATGCATGTCTCAAATATGTGTCCATCCTTGAATAGGTATAGGGAATCCATCAACATTCTAAATTTTTAATTGCAATTATTTGCTCTGAATATTTTTTCCATAGTACAAAAGAATATGACATAATAAGGAATGTCATTTAAAATATATGATTTTTTCATCACCTTTTATTTCCATTAATTCTTTATGTATTCCTTCTACAATAAAAGTAGCAAAATAAAAAATTCTATTCAAATCACTATGTTGAATGTCTATTGCCATTTAATCATCAAGTGAATGGGAGTCTAAGGCTTGGAATAAATAGCCAAGACTTAACACAAGTCGTAATATGTGTTGATGAAGCAGTCTAAAAAAATTCAATGTTGAATAGTGTTACTTCATCTATGGTAAATCTGACCAACTTTCTGTTTGAACTCTTTTTGTGGTGAGGAAGCCACATGATGCTATAATTATATTTATCTCTTTCATAATATTTGCATAATGCATTGAAATATATAGGGATATTAGCACTAATATTGAGATTGAATACTTCACAAATTAGTTCTTTATCAAATCTCATCAAAAATATCACTAGATGAACTTAGTAGTGTCCTTGATTTCCCATCATAGTTTCTAGTAAAAACCTTTATTAGGTCCACATAGATGAAAATATTGGGAGATACTAATCTTCCTAAGTCCAAATTCTATATGATTAAGATTGGACGTACAACTTTTCTTCTCCTATCACAATAATCAAGTAAGTCCCAACCTTGAACATGGATAGCTACATCACTCATAGAATCCACAATGTCAATGAATTTTTCTAAGAGGATTCATGTGCCCTAAGAATGCTTTGACCATTTGGATGATCCTAAAAGTTGGATCAAAATACATTCCTCCAACCCCCTCTTCACATTTCCACTTGGGGAAGTGGCTTCACTCATTTTAGGGTTTATCACGACAACTAGGGTTTTACATAATTGAATGCACCTAGGGTTTTAATTGATCACATACAAATTCAAAACACATAATAACTCTAACAACTAAAATTATCATAATTGAAAATCTATTTTATAATGTCATATGTGAATTCAAACTTACCTATTCTTTATACTTAGAAACCCTAATTTACAGTCCTAGCCTTTGCAAACTTATCAACAAATTAATTTCATCACATGGTGCTCTTTTGAATCATTGACACATTGAATTCAATTTATTTCATTGGAATTCTTAATGGGAAAGAAAAAATATTTCACTTATCACGACAATTGATCATACAAGAAAAATAGAGCATCTCCTGCTAGTTGTTCTCTAGTTTGAATATGAAATGTTGATCTTGGTAAGCATGCAAGGATCAACAACTATCAAATTGCACATCATCGAATATAAAACTCATTTAAATTACTATAAATTATCTATAAATAAATATTTAAAATATTCTAATACTTACCTCTAAAGATACTTGGGTAGGAAGGAAGAGTACAATAGAGCATCTTAGGACTTTTAGGAACATAGGCTATATACATTTTCCTAAACAAAATCCTAAACAAAATTAAGAACAAAATTGATAAGAAAATTATAAACTATATCTTTTTAGGCTATACCTATAAATATAATGCCTATAAAATAATTGATCTTACAACTCAAAATAAATTCATAAGTAGATATATGATCTTTAAATATCTTAAAAAAGAACCTACTCTTGCTAGAGGAAAATGATGTAAAAAAAGATTAAAAAGAAGAAATAAAATAAAACCTCAAAAAATATGAAGAAAATTTTGGTGAATAAGATGAGGTACAAAATTTTCATATTTAAGAAATTCTACATCTAGTGACAAAACAACAAAACAAGGAGGTAGTGTTTAGAATATTCTTATAGTTTGTTGTTCAACAAGCATTCAAAGGCAAACTTCAAGGTGTGTGAAAAATAGAATAGTCTAAAAAATAATCTCAAGAAGAGGTAGTGTTTAGAATAGTCTTATAGTTTGTTGTTCAACAAGCATTCAAAGGCAAACTTCAAGGTGTGTGAAAAATAGAATAATCTAAAAAATAATCTCAAAAAGAGGTAAAAATTTGATTTTAATAAGATCTTTAGAACTCAAATATATTAGTGAAGAATTAGAATTGAAATATTTGACTATCTATGGACACACAATGTGATGTTGCCAAATTAATGTGATTGACAATGAAAGAAACCCATACGTTGCAAGTGAGTATTCTGAATAAAGTACAAGGTTGAAAAAAATATCAAGAAATATAAGTTTTAAATGGTAGTGTTAGCCTATTTACTTACTGAAATTAAAATAGATTCAATATGGTAAAGGTCTCGAATCAGATGCAAATGCTTCTTGGAATTTGTCAAAGAAGGAATCACATTACATGTGATTTGGGGGGAGATTTTGTTCTTTGGTAAAATTTTGAGTCCTTTCTGACTAGGTCAAGCTTTCTAGGGTTTCTGTTATGTTATAAGAGTTCGTGTATGTATGCAACCGGTTTTTCATTTGTTTTTTTTACAGTTATATGTAAAATGCAGTCACAATGATGGAAGAAGAAAATGCAGTGGCTATTTGTTTTACAAATTGGTTACCATTAGATTCTCAAATAGGTGGAATTGTTACAACTCTGCAAAGTCTGGCAGTATGAGAGCCAACTGAAAAAGAAGTTTTCCAAAACATGATTGTGACTAGGAAGGCCCTCCTCTTTGGTGTTTGAATCAGTTGGTAGTTATTGAAGGAGTTTTGGAATTGTGTATTGCACAAATGAAGCATGTATTTAATACTCAACAGGTACCCTTGAATGTATCAATTGAAATTGTGGGTCAAGAATATCATGCTACAAAGACTTGTGTACAGGTTCTAACACTAGAAGTTAGGTTGCAGGGGAGTTATCCGGACTTTTAACATAAGCAGATTTGTGGCTAATTCCTACTGAGTTGTTTCAAAGTTTTCTGAGATAATGGTGTAGTTACATCATTGGATGTTGTGGATAAAGAATTAACTGCTCGGCTTCAATAACAGTTTGAAGAAGAACAATGGTCAATGGAGGTTCACAGTGGTAGAAGTATGACTCTCTTTGAAAAAGAGAAACTGAATCAATGCAGGGT
This sequence comes from Sequoia sempervirens, assembly GCA_007258455.2. Lineage (NCBI taxonomy): Eukaryota > Viridiplantae > Streptophyta > Pinopsida > Cupressales > Cupressaceae > Sequoia > Sequoia sempervirens. Next base: position 163,716,417 of record VDFB02000003.1, on the reverse strand, counting down.
ATTTTTCAGAGAAGACAAATGAACTAAAAGCAAAGTCTGAGGGTTCTTTAGCAAGAGTTTTGAAGCTCGAGACCATACTAACAAATTCAAGTCCATAATGAAACAAGAAAAAGACTATCAAAGGATTTGAAGACTGTTTTAAAAGTCAAAGACATCCACCAAATGAAGATGCCATGGTAAAAAGAGAGGAAAATTTCAAGAATGTGAAAATAACATCTCATAAGGATAAGGTTTATGAGTTTGAAAAATGGCAACATCGAGGTGTTATTGAGCCTTGACAGTATCCAGTGCAAAAGAAAGTGGACAGTCACAATGGCAGTGAAATAGAAGGCATTCAAAAACATGAACCAATTAGTTCAAAGTTATCACTGTTATGAAAGGGCAGAATTTGCATGGTTAACAGTCTAAAAATGTCAGGTTCACTTGCAGGGGATAGTAGCATGACAAATGAAGATGAAGGGCAGAGTTCCCAGTTTTGACAGTCATCATGTATTGAAAAAAAAAGATCAAGGAGAGCTCCGACGAGACCTTAGGGTGCAGCATATCCAGAGGGCAATTAGAATAATTTTTTTTTTCATGACCATGGTGAAGACAAAGGTTTCTCATAAAGGAAATAGAGGCAGTAGATGTTAAATCATCCACAAAAGATGCTCTACAATCCTCCATATGCACCGAAATATCCCTTCTTGGTATGAATCATCATGAGAATGAAACTATCACATCTGAAGGGTTTGACGGGGATCAATATAAACTCACTGCAAACATGTGACATGTCAGCTCAAAGTCAAGAGAAACATAGAGAATGGAGGCAAACAGCCCATGAAAGCTAAGAAGGTTGAAAAGTCTGAGTCTAGATCTGCAGCTATGCTGAGGAAACTTCATTATAAAGAGGGGCAGAAATGTCGATATGGAGGGCGCATTTTCTTTGATGTCATAGTAAGAGGTTGTTGCCGATCGCTGAAAGGTTCATTGATTCTAGAGTAGACCTCATGTTCTTGTTGCATTCGAAATTGGCCGATGCTCATGGAATATGTGAGGATTGTGCATTTTTAAAGTCTATTCATTGCTCTGTATCGAGCGATGAAAGCAAGCAAGGCAGCAGATGACATTCAAACTTCCAGGGCTCGATCAATAGTTTCAGTCTTGGCACGAGTACAGTCATCAATTTTAGGGCATCAACCAGAAGCGGCTTCAGCTGTGATGTGTGCAATCGTTTGGTTTGCAATGCTCGAGTTGAAGAATCTACATACCACAATCAAGAAAGGGATTGGAGTGTGAGTCATGAGTTGAATATTGAGATAAGGAAGACTCATTTTGTTTTGGCGATATAAATAAGCTTTACAGACACGTAGCAAGGGTATATATGCATCATTTTTTTTGTTGCCGAATGTCTTGTGAGATGTCGATAGGTATTTTTGCATGTCATAGGCATGGCAAAAGGATTAAAGGCCGCATAGAGATCGTTAATTCTGATAGATCAGAAAATGACATCATTCAGGCCGTCGACTCCCTGTTCCTCGCTCTGGAGATTTGGGTGGTTCATTTGGTGAGCTTGCTCCAAAATGTGCTACATCAAATCTTAAGCGCGGCTAATACTTCTTTACAAAGTGCAAGATGAGCCGATTCCTTAAATAAAAGTATTACTTTGGCAAAGAAGGATTGGGGTATACGTGGTAAGGGTATTCAGTTGCATAGCTCTGTTGCCAGTTGTGTTGAGGAGTGGCGGTGGCTAAGTTGTGTGTCATGAGCATGAAGAGATATCAATGATAACCTCAAGGAAGGAAAAGCTAAAAGGCCACGTAGCTAAGATGATTGAAGAGATAGGAATTGACAGAGTAAGAGCACTTGCAGACATATAGGGAGCATGCCCTATATTCATGAAGCAAACAGTTTGAAAGTGATGATCAGTAAGAGCAGGGGCAGATGTGGCAACACCATCAACTATTTATGCACGAGATGGAAGCAATCTTTGAGTCTTTCAAGGAGCATATTCAGATCTTTCAGTTGAAGGAATCAACCAGCTCATTCCTTTATGCATTGCTAGAGAATTTGTCGAGTTCCTCATTTATTTTCTTGCAAATGCCCTAAATTTGCTGAAGTAGTTAGAGTTAGCAAGGCATAAAGTGTACGCCTAGTCTTCTTCAGAGAGAGAGTTCTGGCTGCGGGAGACTGAGTACTGTAACTTAAAAAAAAATAAAAATCAGTTCTTTCTAGTTGAAAAAGACCATGTAACTCAGCATAGCAGCTCTTTCAACCTTTTGGCTATATATTGTAACTCAGAACAAGAGGTTTTTCTAGTCAAATAGCTAGTATTCTTCAAAAGAAAAGCATTTACAAACTTATAGTACTGTAAGACAGAGACTTATGATATTATGAACCTGATTTTGCAATAAAAGTTGAAGCTATACATTTCTCCATTTTGTTTCTATTTATTGTGTATGGTTTTGGGGCTGATTTTTGTTGTGGACGTTGTTTGTCCCTCGTATTATCATTTAGCTTTATACCTTTATGTATAAACAAGTCACATATTTGTGGGTTGCATGTTGTGTCTTCATGAAAAATGCTTATTTGAATCTCTGTGAAATTGTTGGTTGTTGGTTGTGTATAAAGCTATCAGCTTCTTTGTATGAACCTTGTGTTCTTAGAAATAGGTCAAAGTTTTACCTTATCATTGGTGCATCGTCACATTTTAATTTTTAGTTATCCTCCTTCCTTTTTCTCACGAAAATGAGCAACCTACAGACTTGAAGATGTTTCTATGTCTCACAATAGGTAGCAAAAGATAGACATTGCTTATTAGGAACTTTTTTCTCCAAGAATAAAATTTAAAACTTTTGGCATACATCAGAGCTAGTGCATACATTGAATGGATGTCAAAAGCATATTTTCTAAATACATATTTTCAAGAAGAATCTTACATGCATCAATTTATAGTATAAGGAAAATAAAATCATAAAGTAAATTAGTCAAATATTTGTATATTTTGAAGCAAGAAACTCACATAGGGTACATCAAATGGTTCTTGTAGTCTTTTATTTTTTACCTTGTATATTCAAAAAGAGCATGGAGAAATTGAAATCATTGTTACATAAATGTTGATCTTGTCATCACAATGAGTTGTGAGGATATGTTATCTCCACTGAAGAAAGATCCAAACAAGTCATTTGAGATGGTTGAATTTGATTAAAGTTGCATTTATGCCTTCGATATAAGGTACAAAAAATGCAAGGTAAAATTTAAGATGAATAACTTAATTTAATAAAAATACCCATGAAAGGTGGTCTCAATATTTGTAGATTTGACGAATCATAAAAGGTATATGACACACTCCAAAAAATTGATAGGAAGTCTCATTTATTTTACCGACACTGCACCAAATGTAGGATTTTCAATGAACTATCTCTTAAGGTTGATGGCATAATCTAAGATTTCAAAATGGAAAGCAGTAAAGAGGGTGTTGAAATATGAGTGAGGTAATTTGATTTATGACATCGAAGTATGCACAAGATAAAAATTTCTATTTGACAAGGTACACAAATATAAATTGGGATGGATCTATTGATAATTTCAAGTCACTATTTGCATATTCATTTCACATATGATTAAAGAGCTATCTCTTGGGTTAGCAAAACATAGTTGATTGTTGCTATTTATTCCATAGATGCAAAGTATAAAGTAGCATAAGGAGTTATATGTAAAAAAACACAATTCTATAAAGTTCTAATAGATATGGATATACCAGTAAATTAATCAATAGATTTACTTTGTAATGGTAGAAAATTTAGTTTGTACATGAATGATCAAAATAAATACAGTTTTCTTTTTATGAAAGTTGTCATTTTTGTTCTGCTTTTTTAAATTTTTAAATATTTTCAATAAAACTTAAATATTATTTTAAATATATTTTAAAATAGCTTTCAATTAGGGTTAAGATTAAAGTTTTGATTTTAATGCAGTTTTAAAGCTATTTTATTCACAACTTTCTTTAGATTTTCTTCAACCTTGATAACATCTCCAATGTTGGATATGCACCTCAATCGTGCATTTATTCAAATTAGGTTGGCACCAAAACATTCTCATGGTGAAAGGAATGAAGGCAGACTGCAATAATCCTTAACTCAGGCCCAAATTTTCTCAAACATTCCATGCCACGCTTTCACAAACACCAAAGCAACTCCACAATTAGTGTAAACATCCAAGGTTGGCTGAACCCATGTAAACACCATTAAACAATTAAGTACATGCTTCCTTTGATCCAAAGACAACTCACATACACCAAATGTCACTTGAAAAAAATCTAGAATATTCCATAGACGCCCTAAAATCCAATAAATTCCTTTGCAACAAATTTCACCTAAAGAATGTACACACCTAGTACACTCAAACAATCCTTCCATACATTGTAACTCAAGAAACCAAATTCTGTAGCACCAAACCTCAAACAAATTCAATTGAAGAAAGGTATGAACACTATCAACACACTTCCAAATCTGCAAGACCTGAAACTACTCTACAAAGAATTGTGGAGCAAAACCATTTCTCCCAAACACCTCTGCAATACATAGTTTAATCACTTGTGAACACATATTTCTTTGCACAATGATCTAGCAAGCCAAATTCTAGATATAACATATTTGAACACCTCTAATCAACATATCCAAACCACACAATAAAATCTTCAACATAGAAGAAATGCAGAGCAAAACCAGAACACTACTTTGCAACACAAAATACCTCTACAACACATTGTTTCCTCTTTTATTCAAAATTTCTTAAAAGGACTTGGAAACCAAGCACCAAATATACATCCTCATCATCTTCAACACTTCCTCATCACCTCTAAACCAACTGAAACATAGAAACTTTAACAACTCATTCCATAGAAAAAAGCTTTTCAAAGCAACAATAGAGGTTGACATTAGTAGTTTACTAATGAAAACATAATGCAACTAATCAAAGCATCACCAAAGACAACATAAACTCAATACCAACTTTTCACACTCTTGCTCATATAGTTGACACCAATGACAACATCAACTACACATACTTGCAACATAATCAAATTATACATTGGAGATAATTGTAATTGAATCATATGTTCAAGTATATGTATATTTTGAGATGTATACTATTGTATAAAATATTACATTTGCAAAATTTCTTCCCTAAAACCTAGAACAAGACCTAGCTTCGCCAAGATAAAATGTTTCCCAATTACAATTTGTGAAATCCTAAAACAAGGCTCGAAATTCCCTTTTATAAAATGAGGGAGAAAAAATTCTTAGAGCCTTAGGACAAGTGTCACATTTTCTTTTGATACTAACATGGCATGAACTAACAAAATGTATGTACAACTACCTCACAAAAGAAAAAAGAAAAATGTTTTTGCTTAAAAAACCATTGTATAAGCCACAACAAAAGATACTCCCAAGTCTGCGGAAGAAGAAAAAATTAAAGCAACCACATATAGTTTAATTTGTACTTTTGGACCTATGCTCCAAATGTATCATCTAAAGGCCAAGAGTATATAAGAATCTAGTTGAAATTACTCAAATAAGCTAAATATTAGTCATTTTACCATTGATTGACATCTTTAGAGAATTTAATCAATCATGTTTCTAGGTTTACTATTGAGAATGTGTGTCTCAAAATCAAGGTTAAAACCCTAGCTCAGATGCCATCAAACTCATACTTTCCAAAGTTTTTCATTTTTTCTACACCATAGTACCGCAAAAGTATAAATTAGCGCTGGTGGGTTTGTGGTAAAGGTTCATCAAGTTGACAGGCACATGTCAATGGGACTTAGTGACAAGTCTCCTCAACATCTCAAGAAGTGTTTGAATTATCGCTAGGTGTGTTTGGATTTTGCATCAGCCAAAGCTCCATCAAAGAGATAGGTGAATGTTAGTGGTACAAAATGATCAGTGTCTTCAACATGTCGATAAGGTTTCAGAAGTTCAGGATTCAGCTTCATCAAAGAGACATTACAATGTCAAAGGGAGATATTTTGTAGTCCCTTCAACATTCTGATGGACTGCAAGACGACACATCAGACAGTTCAATGTCAGAGGGAGTTGTTTTGAAGTCCCTTCGACATCCCTATGTACAATAGGAAGGTAATTTTCAAGGAGACATGAGGATATTGGCGGGACCTAAAATATGGCCCCTTCGATATTCCGATGGAGCTGTATCAAGGAGACCATACGATTTCGGCGGCAACTTGAGGCTTGTCCCTTCGATATCCTGATGGAAGGCATGATCTCTTCATCAGAGGGAATGATGGATATCAACGGGATTTTGATGATGGTCCCTTCAACATTCTGATAGGATGTTCATGAAGCTAGTGTGCCCATATCAGAGAGACATATCATTGACAACAAGGTAGCAATGTAAGTCCCATCGACATTCCAATAGGACTTTGATGGTGGCAAATGGTAAAGATGGTTAAGCTTGCTTGTGACTATTCGGTTGGAATGGAAGTTGGAACGATAGTTTTTTTTGGTAATGCTTGAGAATTTTGTATGTAATGCGGTAGTGGATTGGAACTGTGTGAGAAGAGATTAGATTTAGAGAGGTTATGCTACCGAATTTTCTCCAGATGGAACAAAATGTAGATATCCTTATAAATGCTTTGAGTCGACACTTATATTATAACCGTGTATTTTGTTGTTGAATAATACAATGGATCTATGCTTTTGAAGTTTGAGGTTTTTTACCCAAAAGGGTTTTCCCCATGTAAATCTTTGTGTCCATGTCTTATGTTCTATCTTACATGTTTAATGATTCTATTTATTGAATTTGTTTAATGCATGTTGTTGAAACTATCTGATCTTGCATGAAATTTCCTCTAAGGATTAATGGTGGAAAATAAACTGTCTGATTCTACTTTATGGCATAGTAGTATGTGTTTTTGTGGCTTTCTGAAGATATGAATCTTACCAAAGACACTAATCTTGGATGCTCTTTATGAGATGAACCAAATTTCCCTTCAATTGGTATTAGTGTTGGTTTTTTTAGTTTTAGGTCCTCCTTCTATGAGGATTTCTTAATCTCGCAAGCTTGAGGAAATATTAAGAAATTAGCTGAAGATTGATCCTTTGGTGAGTGGAAGTTGTTTGATTTTTTGTTTTAGTTTCAAGGGACAACACACAACTTGAAGGATGGTGAAGATGGAGAAATGGAGTTGGTCATATTGAAATGATGTGATCTAAAGGTCATAGTTGATAGTAGAATAATCCAGATGCATGCAAGGTTGGGTTTTTTTGCTTTGTGGTTGTGTTGCAACAAAGCTTTCATATTGGGTGTCTGTGTGAGAGGCTCCCTGATGATATGGAGAAGCATGGGTTGTTTTTCATCTATGGAGTAATGTGCTTATGTTAGGTGTTTTTTCCTGGTATTGGAAGGCATTGTTTTTGTTACCCCGATTGCATGTAGGCTATGGAGTTGATCATTGGATGATGCATAAGCTTTTGCAATAGCTTGTCTCCCTCAAATGCATGTGCATGTTGTTGGTTGTGGAGTTGGCCTGAAATGGGCCTAGAGTTCCTAAACTACTTTTTCCTTTTATGGATTTTTTGTACTTGCATAGCTCGGATTCATGTCTACTGGATCAATTTTTTTGTAAGATATGAGGCAACATTATATGATCAAATCATGGATTTATTTTTACATTCATTATGATAAATCATCCCATTTTGTATGTAGTATTACATTGCATGAAATTTAATGCAAGTTTAATTATCTTTCATTGATGCATGATTATGTTTAATGAAACAGATAAATTCATAAGGTCCCTAGTACCATTATTTTACCACTTGTCCAATATAATTAAAATTTGATGTGGATGACAAAAGGGTGAAGGGAATCTCACGAGTTTTTATTAAGAAATCATAATGGTAAGATTACAATGACTCAGTGTGGGATTTCACCATATCCCCAATTTATGTGAATTCATTATTGTTATAATGCCTAGAATCATTGATGTACATTCCATGTGTACAAATTATCAATACATGTAATTTTTTATGACATGGGTGGATAACTAAATTTTATACACATAAATCCATGTTAAAATCATTTCCATAATCTAAAACTATCACCTAATTCCTCTCTACAACTTTCTAGTATATCAAATTCCATAGTTTGTGTGCACGAAGTTGAGGCTCTCCAAATTTCTACATTCTACCAATTTCATGAATACAAAATTCTCATAGCACCCATGGAGCATAAGAAGAAGGTCATGTTATAAAATTTAGTGTTTGACCCATAAGTATAGATATATTATCACAAGATGGTTGGTTATATTTCCTAATAAAGTTCAAAGGATTTCAATTGGAGTTGGTGGGGGAATTTTATATAATTATCACCTCATATTATCTATTATAGAATGGTTTCACAACGTAATAAGTTTCATCATAATTAGCTAACTTAGCAAAAAAATTGAAATAGAGGAAGATATCTCCAAATTAAAATCTTCTTATGAGGAGCTCATCCAAAATTTCATGTTTCTCCAAAATCCCTTACCCTAGTATAACCCCAACAAGGAGACCACCAAAGGAATTGAATGAACTAGTCTTCTAGAGTCATGAATGACAATTGTGGTTTGTATAACGAAAATTTTCACCTACACTAGATAATACAAAATGGTGTAAGGGCCAAGTATGCATATGATCACCCACTTCTACCATGGTTCCAATAGGCTAAAGCGTCTCATTAATCTATCTACCTTTCTATACAATTTTCTCTAGATGATGATCAATAGGTTCAAGTGATCCAATGGGTAGATAAGATATCATGGACTCATCCATTTGGTTATCAATGTTAGAATTGTGAAAAACATGAGCCACATGATCAAACAATGAACAAAGAAACCTTCCACGCATGAGATATGAAAACAATATGTGCAATATTCCTAAACAAGAAAAATCTATAGAATGATCCTCAAGAATCTTCAAGCAAAACAAGAGTCCTCAAAGGTTGAGAGTTTGAGAGAATAGAGGAGAAAATTTTAGAGATATAATACAATAAGGTTTGAATGTTATATAAGAGCAACCCTAAATGGTAAAGGGATTAGATAAGTGTCAACATCACATGCGATGAGAAAAAATGATCTAATAATAGCTCACTTCAGTTAACATAGAAAAGAACTTAGTTAACTTAATAAAGAACTCCTAATTTTAGCTTAAGAGCATGAGAATAAATTAGACTTATAATCAATTAAAGATTAATTAATTATTAGCTAATGCATTATTAATCTAATACCCTCCCTTAAGATGAACTTGGGGAGTAGCTAAAAACCCCCAAAATAATGCATGATTGGTACTAACAAACAAAGCTTGATGAGGTACCCATGTACAAACAATAATACAATGAGGGTTGAGTGCTATATAGCAGCAACCCTAAATGGTAAACAGATTAGATCAGGACAAGTGTCAATATCACATGCGATGATACAAAATGATTTAATAATAGCTCACTTCAGTTTACATAGAAAATAACTTAGTTAACTTAACAAAGAACTCCTAAGTTTAGCTTAAGTGTATGAGAAAAAACTAGACTAATAATCAATTAAAGATTAATTAATTATTAGCTAATGCATGATTACTCTAACAATGAAGAATTATTTTTACTATAGTAGGATGATGACCAATGACACTTAGAGGAGTTCCTCCAAACTTAGCTATAAAAGAGATAAAGAAGAAGGCTAAATTTCTCTTTCCACATGACCAAAACAACTAAACTAGTGTCTCCTCCCGTAAAAGGATGATGAAGAAGCAACCAAAGTAGTTGGGATCAATTTTTTTTAGGGTATTATATCCTTATCCCTCTAGTCCCTAAATAAATACCTTCCAAATCTCCCAAGAGAGAGACTTGTAGTAGAAGATGAGAAGGTGAAATCTTTGTAGAAACTAGCTCTATCTAAGGAAAAATCTAAGCTACAAAAATGTAAGAAATAAATTTGAGAATTGTAACAACTTCTTTCTACCATGGTCAATGGCTTAGAATAAATCTAACAAAATATTGCATAAGAAAAAGTGGAGCATGCCAAATTGGTCTCCCACTTATGGAAATCTCTAACACAAGAAAAAGTTAACACTACCACCAAGGATGTCCATATTTCCACTACTTCCAAATAAAGGCCTCCACCTCTTGCTATAAAACATATAGGTCTCCAAGCCCCTTTTCTACCACCACCACAATCTATATTGCTTGCAATTATTCAATTGAGAGAATAAATTTTTTAACTCCAAATAGTATTGGAGTCTCTCCAAAATGATAATGACTTATCCAAAGAGTGCTCACCACCCAGGCTTATGATATTGGGGAGGTACTCTCAGCTTAGTGTCAATTATTAGGTGTGTATGCTCTTTTTCTAAGAGAGTAATTTTTACAATAAATTCTTTTATGAATCTCATGCAACCATCCATTTGATTTTGAAAATGACCAAGAATTCATAGAAAATTTCTTTGAGAGCACCCTAGAGTAGTGAGAAATTCTATGTGAATTCTTCCAGCATGGATTTACCATGGGGTAAAATTGCATCTCAATGCTAAATCTATATGTAGTTGAAGTTCAATTATGGGGATTCATTTCTATCCTCTATAACTATATGGAATGAGAGAACCAAATAGCTAAATACCACACCTTTTAAATCATAATTGGCTTGCTCATGTGCCATAAGTATCCCAAACTACATAATATGCCAAAAACTATAAGGGTGCAATTATATCAATTGAAGGTGAAAAATTAGTATATACAAAAGATTCATTCTAGTAGTGTTCCATACTAGGACCATGAGAGGTAACTTCTTCTAGCAACTACCAAGGCTTATATTAACAAATGGGATGACTTACTCACATATCTATAGTGGAGGGAGCCTATCTCTCTTTAAAAAATATGTTAGAGCCTTACCAAAGGGAGAAATCTCATCTCCCTCATTAAGGAATGTTGACAAGAGTGAATCAAGATGACATTTCAAAATCCATTGGTTCAAAAAAATTCTCTACTTTTGACTTCCCCTACATAATTATCCTAGTGTCAAATAGGAAAGTGGATGACTAGAATGAACAATTCAAATGGATATAGAAAAATGGGATGAAATTTTTTTACATATAAGGAGAAGAATTATGATTATATACAAATGATTGAAGAAAGAAATTTGGCCAAAGAAGATAAATTTCACATTCTACCATAAGGAAATGGTCTAATTCCAATAGGAGAAATGATGAGTTTTGGTGACTATTTTATTTTCATATAAATATTGCTACATCTCTCCATTTTTTGCAGACTTGGAAAAATTAATACTTGTTAAAAGCATTTAAAACTACTTTAAGAATGAATATATATATATATATATATATATATATATATATATATTGAAGTGCTTAATCTTTCATATTTAAATTTTCCCAAATTATTGTATGATTTGGTGCTTCTATACATACATTTTTTGTGGCAAAAGAATATGTAGGATCTAGAGGCTATGCATTCTATATCTCTCTAGATTTGGTCATAAGGGAAAACCAACTAGCTCTAGAGTTATTCATAGAGCTCTCAAGAGGGTTACATATCTCCATAGTAAATCACAACATTCCAAAATAGCATTTCAAGTGATGATTTGTATATTCCTCTTCCAAATCAAGATTAAATTGACTAACTTCATCCCCTAACTCTATTCATGACAAGTGAAATGTAATAATATGAATTTTTGATTGAATTTTATTTTATTTTTATATCATATTTTGTTCAAACATGAGGCCATCCAAATAACTAGATTTATTTCTCAAAGGAACTCCTTAATCAAGTCATGATTGTATACTCTTGCACCTTAAATTAAGGATATGAACCATAGATTTAAGGATTAGGGATGTTATGTCTCTTTTGCTCAATTAGGGTCTTTCACCTAAAGGAAAGAGATAGATCCCACACCCAAAATCTAGGTGGTTCACTCGATCTAAGATATGTATGATGAAATTATGTCTAAATACAATGATCTAGATGCATCTAATTAACAAAATTGATTGATTAAGAATGTAAAACTACTAAAATGCAACTTGTTTGAAAACACATTATGTAATGCAAAAACATCTAGAAATGTGAACAAAACTGAATAGAAATGGACGAAACTGAAAATGTGCATCTGAGATATGGATGGAGACTAGAAATAAATTTTGGAATGTTTTTGATCCTAATTTTAGGGCTGATGGGACTCATTCGCCATTCTGGGTGAATCAGTCCCTATTCTATGAAACAATTCCAAAGCCCATTTTGGACAAATGGGTGTCTAAAAATGTAGAAAACCAAAAAAAATCCTGGAAGTGGGACTTATTTTCCACCCATGGAGAATGAGTCCAATTTTTAATTTCTAATAATTCAAAAGAGGAAACAGGAACTCTCGGTCTACACTTTCTACTTCTCTAGGGGTCAGATTCGGGCTTGAAAGTGACTTTTTGTGGGTATTTTTAATTTTCCAATGAAGAGATGACTTGAACAACTTTGAAATGAAATATTAAATGATTTATAATACTTCAAGATGCCTAAATCTCCAAACACACAAGAAAAGAAAGAGAAATGTTTGATGTTAAGGCATGGGGGTTTGCCTTGGTCAAACCCCTTTTTAGGTAATCAAACCAAAATGATGGAAAAATTTAATGAAGCATGGAACAATTCTTATAGAAAAACATGAACAATCTTCCCTTGAATGTCTAAAAATTTCTATCTTAATGTCTTGAGAAGATGAAACCCTAACTTGCTTGACTTGAGATGGGAGAATGATGGATGAATAATGAAGAATGGTTGTGATTTAGGGTTTAGAGACTTGATTTTATAGGAAATTCACCTTATTTGTCTATTAATCAGATCCCTAAGGCTGACATGAAGAGAAATAAAACTTAAATTCCAAAATTTCCTACTCAAAACTCAAATTTGACCCAAATGGGACTCATTCGCCACCTTGGGTGAATCAATCCCACTTGGAAGGGACTCATTCACCATAGGTGGTGAATTAGTCCCAGTGGGGCCCATTTGATAGCTAGGATGCTAGGAAGTTAAGGAATAAGGTTTATATGGTGACTTTGTCAGGTATTTCATCAAATATTGCATCAGGATGCACAATATGGGGTAATAGGAGCCTATTAGTGATGATGTGATGGTCAATTAGGGCTTGGGACATACAATTCAATTTGAAAGTGTGATTAAATACACTTTACAACACTAAAATGAGATCCACATAGCCTAGGAAGGCACAACATCCAATGTGAATGTGTATAACACATTACAACACTAGGTTAAAGTTAAATTTAGTTTACAAGCCTTCTAGATTGATGTAAGGATGTATTTAAATACATTTTATAATGTTGAATTAAGGGAAAATGGGTTCATTAGTCTAGAAAAGCTTGAAATTCCTTTATAACACTTTACAACACCTTTACAAGACACTGCTAGATGCATTTTATTTTGTTTTCAAGGGTCCAAGACCTAGTGTGGATGTGTAAAATGCCTCACAACACTAAATCAAGGCCTCATTAAGTTTAATTTATCATGAATTATTCCCATGTCAAGCAAGAAACACCCATTTTTCTTTGGTATATGATATATCCTAGCTAAGTTACTAGCATCTCTTGTTGAATAAAGAGAGTACTAGTGATGAGAATAATATATGAAAACAAGTTCAATTTAGTTGAGTGCTCAATTCAATTAATCTCTCACTTCAGTCTTAGATTCTATCTAGAAAATAAGGCTAAGAGGTATAAATAATCCATTAGATTTCCATTCTATTGTTCATGTTTCTATTGATATACATTTCATTTTGTTCTCTACAATTTGACCATATATGTTCCCATTAAATAAAAATAACAAAGAAATTTGTATAAATTTGTATTAGCTTTAGAAGGTCCATTCCAAAAGGAGAGTTTGACCCACTTTACCAGGATTTGATATTCATGTATTACTTTCATTGTTTATTTTATTTAGTAGGTATTTTCATAATGTGCTATGATTAAATTACTTATGTTCATCCATTTTTGTTAGATTGCAAGCATCCATAAAATCATTAAAAAAAAAAATCATAAAATTGAATCAAAGCATTTAAAACCTTTCAACATTTCCTTTCCATGCATTGATTTTGTTTTGTTTAGTTTTAGCATGTATGTTTACTTTCCATGCATTATTATAGTGTATATGAACTCTTTCTTTTATTTTAGATTTAGTATTTGAATTTACATGTGTGTTGAATGGATAGTAGCATAGCTGATTATTTTAACATGAGTTTTTACATCAAAAAATAGGTAGTATCTTAGAACAATTTATTTTTTCATTGTCAAAACTAAGGAATAGAACCACCACCTTAAGACTCCCAAAGAATTACATTGGAAAACTCCAAATATCAATATAGATTGATAAAATTAAATTATAAGAAACTAGATGACTAAAATGGCCCTATCACCATTGAATTCAAGGTATTCAAGAAAGTTAATTTATCCTTTTACTTTTTTGAAATTAAACATTGGAGGCTAGAAATATAAATTTTTTAAGTTGGGAATTGGTTGCTAGATTTATAAGGTAGCTATATTTTTGGGTCAAATTTTTCCTTTCTATCACATCTAGAAGGCCCAAGGACCTAAGGATCAACAATCAATTCATCAAATTTGAAAACATTTTCCTTGGACCACTAACAAAAAAATTGCTAGATACACAATGGGCCACCACCCCAATCTACCACCCAATGAAGAATATTTGTTGAATATTCTTGATACTAGCACCCACCAAATAGCTCATCAGCTATGAAAATTATTTCCTACCAATAACATGCAATTTCAGATAAAGCTAGGGGTTTTATCATATAAAGAGTACTTTTCATAAATTTGATGGTGGTTTTAAATTTAAATGACAATATCTCATCTAGAGGAGAATATTATATCAATTGACATATACTAACCTCATCATATTTTATCCCCAATTCATCCCCCCTCTCTTATGTAATTTTAATTTTTAAACTTGATCTAGAGAGGCTTCATTCTCAATAATATGATCTTTTGAAAGCATTTTTCTATTTGAGGTTCCAATTTGAGCTCTCTATAGTGGTATAGATATATTTTTATTTTAATATCTATTTTTCTATAAACTATAGATTATTAGAAGTGTTGCTAAATAGTTCTTATTTTCGAAACTTGTGAGGCTCTATTTGTTGAAAGTATGAGCAAGTTTGGTGGTGTTGTCATTAATGTTGTCATTAATATCAACACAGTTTAGTATGTTGCAGATTGTACATGCATAGCTGAGATGCTACTAAGATGTGAGTACATGGAGCTATTTTTTAGTGTTGCAGATGTGTTGGTTTGATGAGTTTCCAAGTGCTTTTGAGAAAATTAAATAAAGAAGAGAATTCAAAATGATGAAAGTGTTCTGAGCGTGCTCTGGTATGTGCTCTACATTTCTCATGTATTGATCCTATGCTTATGTAGATTTGAAGGTTTGATCATGGTGATTTAGAGGTGATAAATCTTGAGTTTTAGCTTCTGGTTTAATGGTACATGAAAGTTATGTTCACCGGTATGTGAACTATTCTAGTAAAGTTGGTCTTCTGTGGTCTGGGAGAAATATTGTTTCTTTGCATTTTTCCTCTATTTTGTTTTAGATCTTGCAGATCTAGAATATGTTGTGTGAAGGTCTTTTTTGTGCTATAGCAAAGAGATTTGAATATTGGTGATTTGGAAGTCATGTTTCAGTAATTCAGTGTGTGTTTATACAATCTAGTTGGACTAGTGAAAGATGTTCAGTGATTGAAGTTTTTTGTTTTGTTGTGGATGTATCTGGAAGATTCTGAAGTGTATTCTTGTGCATAAGGAAGTGTGTTGTGGCATTCATGTGTCATCTTCTTGTTGGGAAGCATGTACATCAATGATCATTTGTGTTTTCATTAGGTTTGGCCAACCTGGTGTTTACACTTCATTAAAAGAATAAAATTTAAATTAAGGAAGCATGTGGCTATTTCAAGATATTATTTTTTATCTTGAAAAAAAATTTATTGGTCCACTCTTATTCCTTTCCACCGTGAGAATTTTGAGTTGCCTACCTAATTTGAATTTATGAATTGAGTTTTTTGTGGCTGACCTTGGAGAAAGTTTCTAAGGTTGAGGATGGTATAAAATCAATATGAATTGTGAAGAGTTGTATGAAAGTGTGATGCAACGTGATGAAAGTGAGCCACAAATCATAAGAGCAAAAGTGTGTGTGTGAGTTGTGATAGCAATTCATCATTGTGTTAAAGGAAGTAAGCTAAAGGATTTTGCAATCTTGCAGATGTGCATTAATTGTTGTGGTGGATATTTTTGTTCTCTTTTGTATCTATAGGCAATGAGCCTCCTTGTTGGACAATGAGTTCTTTCTGTGGAAAGTGAGTCCCTTTTTGTAGGCGGTGAGCCTTTATACTTGGACAGTGAGTCCTCTTCTCGACAGTAAGCCCTTGGCAATGAGCCTTTGTATTATGTTTATAATCTTTTATATTGTGAGTTAACCCTCACCATAGTTTTTCCCTCATTGGGTTTTCCACCTAAAAATTTGGTGTTCATTGTGTTGATTTGATTTTTGTTATTTGTGTTTCATTCTCTTACTTAATAACAAAACAATGTGGTTGTGGAATTAATAAGTGTTGAGTTTTAATCTTGAATTGTGTGACAACTAATTCACCCCCCCTCTTAGTTGTACTATTCTTGTTTAACAATTGGTATTAGAACCTTGGTTCCTTCTTGTTGAGCTTAACTGCTTAAGGAAGATTTGATGGCACACAAGTTGTTGATCCCTATGTCCGATGGAACTGACTACAATGATTGGAATGGACAGATGAAAGGATATATTATATCCTTTGGTTTCAAGACCTAGAAGGTTGTTGAGAAAAAGTATACACCCCCATTTGGTGGTCTTACTACTACAGATGAGATCTCTGCTTATGAAGAAAATGAGAAGGTGAAGTATGTTATTTGCAGTGGTTTATCTAAAAAATGAGTGAGTGAAGGTTTCTTCTTTGGAAATTGCATATGAAGTCTGGAAGAAATTGGAAGATATGTATGGAGGAAATGAAAGAGTGAAATTGACAAAGAAGTTGGCGGTGAAGCAAAGATTTGTGAATTTGAAGATGGAAGAAGGTGAAGAGTTTACAAGTTTCTTTCAGAGAGTTGAACCAAATGCAAATGAAGTTAGAAATCAAGGAGGAAAACTACTAGATGAAGATATAATTGAGAAGATCTTAATAACCCTACCAAAGTGCTACAATGATAAGATATCAATTATTGAAGAAGTATACAATCCTAAGACTTACACTTTGGAATAGTTGTTCGACACCTTGCAAGCATATGAGTTGAGGAAGTTCTGGAAAGAAGACAAGATAGAAGAAAAAAAAGAAATGACATTTAAGGCATTGAAGATTGAATAGGAACTAGATAGTGATTGTGTTGATGAGTTGGAAGCAAACTTCACCAGGAAGTTGAAGAAAGGAACTGGAAAGTATAAATGTATGTTTCCCTTTAAATGTTTTAGTTGTGGTAATATTGGTCATTATGCTTTGAGATGCCCAAATAGAGCTATACATAAGAAGAACAAGGATTATAAAGATAAGGATAGGAAGGATAATAAATATAAGAAGATGTATTGTGTTAAAGAAGCAGGAATTTCTGATGATAAGTCTGAAAATGAGGTTGATGATAGTGAATGCTTATTCCTAGCTTTGGAAAGTAAATATATATCCACTAAACCTAGAAAATGTGTAAGAAAGCTCTAGAGAATAAGAGAAATAGGATGGAAGGTACTTTGGTTACCATTTTTCATGCAAGACAAGATGAAGATTATTGGGTAATTGATAGTCGATGTTGTAATCACATGACAAAAGATAAGATTAAGTTCACTAAACTTCAGAAATATGATGGTGGTTTAGTTATGATTGGTGGTGATTTAGGAGCTAAGATCTATGAGAAAGGTTCAATTATTTTTGATGGAATGCATAGTACTAATGATGTTTATTATGTGAAGCGTTTGAGGCATAATCTTCTGAGTGTTGGTTAGATGTGTAGCAATGGTTTCAAACTTGTGTTTCAGAACAATAGCTATGAAATCAAAAAAGGATCTAGAAGTGGAGATATAATTGCTGCTAGAAGAAATCATGGAAACATCTATCAGTTGAAAGGAGTTGAAGGTCATTGTCTTGTATCTCAAATCAGTGAAATTTGGTTGTGGCACTAGAGAATGGGACATGTGAATTTTGATAACCTGGTCAAGATCAATGTAAAAGAGATTGTTTGAGGACTACCTAGAATCACAAGACCTAGTAATGCTATTTGTAGAAGTTGTCAATTGAGGAAACAAACAAGATGTAGCTTTAAGTGAAAAGAGCATTCTACTACCAGAATGATGGAGTTAATTCATACTAATCTCTGTGGTCCAACTAGGACTGGAAGCCTAAATGGTGATAGATATTTTATGTTGCTTATTGATGATTATACTTGATTGACATGGGTTACTTTTCTCAGAGAAAATACTCAGGCTCTAGATAGGTTTAAGCATGACATAAGAAGACATTTTTCTAGTTTGAGAACCCCTCAGTAGAATGGTGTAGGTGAAAGGAAAAATAGGACTGTACAGGAAGTTGCTAGAACCATGATGAAAGAATCAAATGTACCAGATTTGTATTGGAGAGAAGTGATACATATTGTTGTTTATGTTCTTAACAGAGTCCAAGTTAGATACAAAAAAACTAAGACACCTTTTGAGTTATGGACTAGTAAGACACCTATTGTGAAGTATTTTAAGGTATTTGGAAGCAGATGCTATATTAAAAGAGGTGATGAAAATCTTAGAAATTTTGATGCTAGATGTGATGAAGGAATCTTTCTTGGATATTCCACTACTAGCAAAGCATATGATGCTTTAACGAAAGATTGAGAAAGATCATTGAAAGTGCTAATGTGAAAGTTGATGAAGACAAACACAGACCTATTGAGATAAGTGAAGTTGAACCTGATGATCCTATTTGTGGACATGTACTTGAAGAAAACAAGGAGAAGGAAGATGAAGAGAAGAAGAACAAGTGGAAGAAGAAGAAGGAGAAGAAGAAAATGAACCATAATCTATTGTCATAACTCCTAAGTATGTACAAAAGAATCATCCAGAGGATTAGATAATTGGAGATAAAAGTGAAGGTGTGAAGACAAGAAGTAGAGTTGTAGTAGAGGTGAATTTGTGTCTACTATCTAAAATTGAACCCAAATATGTAAGTGAAGCATGTGAAGATGAGAGTTGGATGAGAGCTATGAAAGAAGAATTGTAACAGACAAAAAAGAATCAAACATGGGAACTAGTCCCTAGGCCTGTGAACAAAATGTGATTGGTTCAAAATGGGTGTTCTGGAATAAGTTGAATGAAAGTGTATAAGCTTTAAGAAATAAGGGGAGACTAGTATGCAAAGGATATTCACAAGTTGAAGGTATAGATTTTGAAGAGACATTTGCCCCTATGACTATAATGGAATCTAGTAGGATGTTTTTGGATTTTTCTGCCCACAAGGACTTCAAAGTGTATCAGATGGATCTTAAGTCAGCATTTTTGAATGGTGAGTTGGAGGAAGAGGTGTATATGGAGCAACCTAAAGGGTTTCAATTGTCTGACAAACCAGATATGGTTTGTAAGTTGAAGAAAGCATTGTATGGATTGATATGCAAGACTAGACAAATATCTGACAAAGCAAGGATTCAACAAAGGTTCTGCTAACAACAATCTTTACTTCAAAGTGCAAGGTAACAAAATTTTGATACTAGTTGTTTATGTTGATGATATCATTTTTGGTGGAAATGAAGGCATGTGTAAAAAGTTTGTTGAAGAGATGCAAAAATAATTTGAGATGTCTATGATCAGTGAATTGAATTTCTTCCTTGGTCCACAAGTGAATCAAACTGATAAAGGGATATTCATTTCACAATCTAAGTATGTAAAAGAATTATTGAAGAAGTTTGGGATGGATGATTCTAAACCGGTTTGTACTCCTATCATAACCATCGGTAAATTAAGCAAAGATGGTGAATCTGCTAAGATTGATCAAAGAAAATATCAATCTATGATTGGCGGACTATTGTACCTTACTATGACTAGACCAACCATTATGCATGTAGTATGTTTAGTTTCCAGATTCCAAGAAGATCCCAAAGAAGCACATGTCATAGCTATAAAGAGGATATTTAGATATCTTAAAGGTATATTAGATTATGGAATATGGTATCCTAAGAGTGATTATTTCAATTTGAGTACTTATACCGATGTTGATTGGGTCGGATGTGTAGATGACCGAAAGAGTACCAATGATGGTGATTTCTTTCTTGGTGGAAGATTAGTTTCATGGTTGAGAAAAAAGAAAGACTTGGTTTCTTTATCCACAATAGAGGAAAAATATATTATTGCAGCATCCTACTGCACACAGGTTTTATGGATGAAGCAGACACTGAAGGACATTGGTGTGGTATGCAACGAGCCTATTTATTTAGAACTGGCTGAACCCGAACACCACTGGCGAATGATATCCAGAACAATTAGACATGGAGACACTGACATAAAAGTGCATCAGTCTAGTGAATTCACAAATTCTTCATTTATCTAGAATGATATATGGGTCTACTCCACAGGAGGAGTAGAAAAGGTTTTTCGTTGTTGCGGTATGAGTGAACACCTAAGGGGGAGAAATTAGAGTTGTTGATCTTTTCCATTGATGTCAAAGGGGGAGAGAAAGTTATGTAAAAAATAATTGCAGAAGAAGAGAAGGTGTTCTCCTGGGATAGTGTGTAAATTTTTTGTCTTTGATGGTTTTTCACATCATGTGTTGCCATCAATGACAAAGGGGGAGATTGTTGCAAGTATGAGCAAGTTTGGTGGTGTTGTCATCAACATTGTCATTGATGTCAACACAGTTCAATATGTTGCAGATTGTACATGTATAGCTAAGATACTGTTGAGATGTTGTGAGTACATGGAGTTATCTTTTTGTGTTGCAGATGTGTTGGTTTGATGAGTTTCCAAGAGCTTTTGAGAAATTAAATGATGAAAGTGCTCAGAGTGTGCTTTGGTATGTGCTCTGCATTTCTCATGTATTGATCCTATTCTTGTGTGGATATGAAGGTTTGATAATGTTGTTTTAGTGGTGATAACTCCTAATTTTTAGCTTCTAGTTTGATGGTACATGAAATTTATATTCACCAGTATGTGAACTGTTCTAGTAAAGTTGGTCTTCTGTGGTCTAGGAGAAATATTGTTGCTCTACATTTTTTTCTCTATTTCATTTCAAATCTTGTAGATCTGGAATATTTTGTGTGAAGGTATTTTCTATGCTCTAGCAAAGACGTTTGAAGATTGGTGATCCGAAAGTCATGTTTCAGTAATTCAATGTGTGTTTATATAGTGTAGTTAGACTTGTGAAAGATGTTTAATGATTGAAGTTTGTTGTTTTGTTACGGATGTATCTAGAAGATTATGAAGTGTATTATAGTGCATAAGGAAGCATGTTGTGGTGTCTGCATGTCATCTTCTTGTTGGTAAGTGTGTACATCAATGATCATTTGTGTTTTCATTAGGTTTGGTTGACTTGGTGTTTACACTTCATTCGAAGAATAAAATTTAAATTAAGGAAGCATGCTGCTATTTTGAGATATTATTTTTGATCTTGAAAAAAAAAATTTATTGGTCCACTCTTATTCCTTTCCACCACAGGAATTTTGAGTTGCCGACCTAATTTGAATTTATGAATTGAAGTTTTTGTGGCCGACCTTGGAGAAAGTTTCTAAGGTTGAAGATGGTATAAAAGAAAGATGAATTGTGAAGAGTTGTATGACAGTGTGATGCAAAGTGATGAAAGTGTGCCACAAATCATAAGAGTAGAAGTGTGTGTGTGAGTTGTGATAGCAGTTCATCATTGTGTTGAAGGTAGTAAATTGAAGGTTTTTGCAATCCTGTAGATGTGCATTAATTTTTGTGGTGGATACTTTTGTTCTCTTTTGTATCTGTAGGCAGTGAGCCTGCCTGTTGGACAGTGAGTCCCTTTTTGTAGGCAGTGAGCCTTTGTACTTGGACAGTGAGTCCTCTTCTGGGTAGTGAGCCCTTGGTAGTGAGCCTTTGCATTATGTTTATAATCTTTTATATTATGAGTTAACCCTCACCCTGGTTTTTACCTAATTGGGTTTTCCACGTAAAAATCTAGTGTTCAATGTGTTTATTTGCTTTCTGTTATTTGTATTTCATGCTCTTAATAATAGAGTAGTGTGGTTGTGGAATTAATAAGTGGTGAGTTTTAAGTTTGAATTGTGTGACAACAAATTCATCCCCCTCTCAGTTTTCTCATGCCCATTTAACACTATTTGTACTCAAATATTAATATTTTTAATGCATTATTTTATAAAAGTACATGTTTTTGTGTACTTTGTAGTGGTGTAGTGAAATTGATCTTACTCTATAAAAAATATACATCCATTTTTGTGGTTGAATTTGGCATTTATAATGTATTGATACCAATACAAGTTTACTAATTTATTAAATGGCATCTATAATCACACCAATTATATACTTCCAAGATCATATATTACTAGGCGGTCTCATGATTATATGGATTTTTGGGTAGAATCTTATGTATTTTTTGTTTAGTCTCTTGATTGATCTATTATGTAACTACATTTGAGGAGAATATAATTACTATTCATGGGTTTTTCAACTCATCCTTTAGTCATTGGATTGGAGAGAGGAGTTTAAAATTATTGGTGAGATAAAATTATAAAGTATTTTAGATGACTTAATATATTTCCCTATCTCTATGGACTACATATTCGCTATCAAAATTGATGGTAAGAAAATTTTGATCATGTCATTCTATTTATTGGTTATCATGTTGGTTACTATATATTCACTATAAAAATTGACATTAGGCACCATTATGTTCTTTGGATAAAATTTGGGATATGTATGGAGATCTAATTGATCCTCCATTCCCAAAATATCCAACCTTGGATTGTCTTTTTCATTTAGATGATTCTAATAATCCAAAATTTGATCATAAAATAATTGAGGTGCTTGATCATTACAAAAGCTTCAAACATTATGATTTTATAATGACTTCTCCTCCTCTATAGAGTTATATTAAGATTTTGGACTCTATGACTCAATCAAATTTTATATAGTTCATCTTCTTTATCTAATTCAACATTATCAGGCCAAGGAATCTTATATTCTAGAATTAGTAGACTCATTTGATATTCAAAATTAGGTAGCTTATGTGGGTATATCATTCAAGGATGAGTCATCTTGTTATATGACATGTATTTAGATATTATCTCCATCTTTTTTTTTTGGTAAGATAATTGTCGATAAATCCTTGGACTCTAATAATTAAATGTAGTGGGTGTTGGACACCTAGAATACTGAGAGGGGGATGAATCAGTATTCTTTTAAATCAATTAAACATTTAAAAATTCATTCTATAAAGCATATATTTAATTTTAGTAATGAATGAAAGCATGAAAACAACCAACAAGATCACATAACATATGAATACTAGATTTTTACGTGGAAAACCCAAAATGGGAAAAACCACGGTGAGGATTAGCTCATAATATATTATAACCGGTTATAGTATATTACAAAAAATTATCACTATAGGTGGACTAACTATCCAGGTGGACTCACTGCCCATTGAAAGAATAAAATATAGAAGAGATTATGGCACACAACCAAGTTTGAATTGTTACAATTGCATCTAACATATGCATGAACTACAATTCCATTGAAGCTCAAAATACAAACAACACACTGCTCTGCTCTACATTTTCCTTATACTCATACAATTCACATAAAATGCACATCACATCACATATCTATATCTAAATCATAAAAAATGTCTTGTATATATATCCACTTTATCCAGAAACACTTACAACATCATTTAGGTTAGCCTAATTAGATGTATCATACCAACTATACCTTGTCAGTTTAACATACATGCATACATGATTCACACCATGAATCAAAACTTATAAAAAGTCCAAATAGGCTGGAATGAACCTAAAATAATTCCCACATAATGGATCAATCCTTATTCAAAATCTACAAAACACAAAATTCATTAGGTTGGCACCGGTAATGACCTAATATCAAAACTCACCAATTATACATCCAAAAATAGATAAGTGGACCTTGAAACTCTATTCCATTTGGAATAAACTCTCTAGTGATGTCTGTCAATATCCTTACAAATCTACAAATCCATATTCCAATCCATAGAGAGGTGCGAATTCACCAAAACATGTTCACCAAACTAGAAATCACTGCAAATTCCAGACCAAACTTTTGTCATTCATAACTTCTACACTAGGAGCCAAAACAATATGAAACTTTGGATTTAGGTTCCTCTACCAACCAAAACAATTATATCAACAAAATAAAGAAATATCTTATATAGCGGACCAATGCGAACCCAATTACTAGATGTCATGTACATAGGAATCACCTCTATTGACACTTAGCCAAATTTATCTTCATCTATCTTGACTAGACCGAACCTTCTTGTAAATTTCCACTAGATTACCATATTCAAACATATTCAAGATATACAAAATGATTTACAAAATGGTCTTCATACCAAAACATAATGTTGACAGCAATGACAATACTAAACTGCATATTGTGCACCTTAGACTTATCCTACATGCTCATGTTTCTAAAAAATGCATCAATGACAAACTCCTTATTCTTCCAAAAATCTCCCCCTTTGTCATTGATGGCAACATGCCTCAACTATCTCCCAAAAAATATTCTCTAATACTACTCTCCCCCTTTAACATCAAGGGAAAATGGCACATACAACAATCTTCTCATATACTGGATCTCCTGGGCTGACAAATATATACATATGTACAAGCTGAAAACGTGATTGACTCCCCTTAGGAGTGCTATCCAACAAAAAAATGTACTGGAAATCTGCTTTATAACTTCCACATATCTACATAGAAATTTGCAACAATAATTGAAATTCATAAGGAAAGAAACATACTATCAACTGTTGGAAGTTGACCCTTGTAACTTCTCAAGGTGAGCTTGGGCCATTCTTTTTTTCCATCCTCTCAACTCTTCTTTGCTATCCCAAGCATTTTTCTCTATGTTTCAAACTCCATTAAGAGTTACTCACCTTGATCTGAAGTGTTGTGTACCATATGTAGCTTTAAAGTTTTATCAACACTCATCAAGGCACTAAAAACATATATGAACTTCACATTCACCATATCCCTGAGATTCCTAAACTGCATTATGATCTTTTCTTTCTGATCTTGTAGTTAGAGGTACTTCTCATGCAAGTTCTCAATTGTAAACCTTGTGCTTCCATCCAAATCTTTTGTTGGATCATAGGCACTAGAAGCTTTTTCAACCTGGGACTCAATAGAGTCTATCATATATTTTAAGCTTTTAGTAGATCTAGTCCACTTTATACAAAACTGAAATAAGGTCTTAGCTTATGCCACACAAACTTGTGCACCTTTAATATTTTTTTGAAATTTATTGTGTGCATTAGCACACTTCTCCATGACATCTATCAATTTCCTATAATTTATCTTCATCTTTTCTTCATTCTCTAACTTCCACTTTAAACTAGTATCATATTATTTAAAAGAATGAATCAAAAACTTTAAATTTTCCATACCAGAGAGGGAGTTATCAATTACAGCATTGGGTATGGCCTCATGCAAATCCTTTACAACTTCTTTTATCATTTCTCCACTCTTTTGACGTGTCTCTATTATCTCTTTCTAGGAATATTCATGGAAAGAATCTCCCAATTGAAGCTTGTGAAGAGGAGACATCTTATCCATGTCTAGAAGCCCCTATTGCATAGTCAGTTGTAATAGCTGGGTAGACACTACAGGATGGAACTGAAGTTTCATACTCAATATATTAAAGGAATCTCCATAGATACTGGAGGATTCACCAGTAGTCTTTACATCCTCTTCTATAGCCTTCTCCTTCAGATCCTTTTCCTTATCACCAGTATTAACTAGTGTCTCTATATCCCCCTTATCTTCAGTATCACTAGATGCATCCTCACTGTTCTATTCATTACTCTTTTTTGCATCATGCAACTTGTTCTTTGTTATCTGAAGGAGTGATTATGTCCAGTTGGCCTTGAGTTTTTTTAACATTTGTTTCAAATACTAAAGGAGGTGTTTGATGATTTGTGGAAGTATCCTCCTTTGTAATGTCTTCTTCAGTAGCTTCTTCTTCTGTAACTTCAACATTTTCTTTTATAATTTCTTCCACTTTTGGAAGAACATCGTATTGCACATTCCCCTCTTTGGTTTCATGCTCATGTTGAGCATCATAATTCTATGCTTCTTCAGTATTCACATTCAAAGCTTCCCTCTCAACATGCATTTATTTGGTGCTTTCCATAGTCATTCCTAATTTCTAACCTAACTCTCCAACCTTCTCTACTATCTCTTTTTAGAGCCTTTCATGACCATTCTATTTTTTTCTCATGAGGGTAGTTACCCTTTGCTTTGTTATGAATTCCTTATTGTACAGTTTATCCAATGAGGCTTTATTCTCTTCAGAGAGAGGTCCACCAATATTCTCCAAAGAAAAATATTGTATCTTTGCTTCTTCCTCTATAGCCTCTTGCCTCCTTGCAAGTAGTACACTCCAAAGATCTTTAGGCATCTATTTCTCAATATTTTACATATTAACTTTGAAAACAGTAATATATTTGACAATTTCTTCCACAATGGTGACTTTTTCCACCTCATCGACATCAATGTATAATGCAACAATCTCCTATAGCATTTCATTCTCCAAAATTCCATTAAATAAAGCATCAAGTTTCTTAGGGCTATGTGCCCTTATCAAAGTCTTATTTTTCCTCTTCTTCTTGTCTTTTGATGTCCCTTTCTCTTTACCAGCTTCAAGCTTCTTCTCTCTCATCTACATTCTATACCCTTCCTTCTCCTTTTCAATCTTTGCTTTGCTATTTGTATCAATAATATTAAATTTTACCTTCTATTTATTTTTACTAGCTTCACCTTGTGAAGCTTTAGATTTCCTCTTCGAGACCAATTGTGGTCCTTCTTCTTCTTCATCATCCTCCACATTCACACCCAAGTACTACTCCCTTGTGGCCTTTTTCTTCATTCTCCTTCTCATTGGGCTAGTTTTTTTTGCTACCAAAGAAACCTTTTTCTTTTCAAGCCTATGTTCTTTCTTAACCAAAGAGGTCTTCTCCTTTACTAGAGTGCTTGTTTATTTTTTAGGGGTACTTGTCTCCTTCCTCTTTATTCCATTGGTTGAAGGCATAGTCCTAGAGGACTTTGAGGCAACCAAAGGAGCGGTAGATGTTTTACTAGATCTTTTGACACTTGAAGATTCTCCCAGGGAGCTAGACATGGCTTTAGCCTTTTCGAGTTATTCCTTTGAGATGCCTATAGCCTTCACAAATGTTATAGTCATCTTTTCAATAGTTTTAGTTATGGTCTTTTGCCTTTGGTCCATATGAACCTTCATTGACTTCTCCTCATAAGTGTCACACCTCTCTTGAGTGGTTTCTTTTGAAGTGCTTAGCAAGATGTTAGCTAAGCCTATTAGGAATTGTATGTAGAAAATATCAATTAAATCAAAATAAGGATTAAACAGAGGAATGAAAAACACATAAATTATAACAGCAAGAGACAATATTTAACGTTGTTCACCCAAACTTGGGCTATGTCCACAAACAGAGAGTCCAATATTATTATCCAATAAATCAAACTGATTACAACCAGTAATCCTTATAACTCAATACCGTTGCAAATGCTACAATACAATGTCAATAGAACCCAAACCCTTAGCCTTTTATCAAGACTTATGTCAGTTACAAAAATAGGGTTTTTTTTATGTCAGCCAATAGAACAATAACACCCGACGCCTTTATAATAACCCCCATTAAATAATTTGGGGGGAAACCGCACTAATAAAAGTGGGAAAAATTTAACCTTTGAGTCTGATCAGGCTCCATATACTAGCAATCTCCTACTTGGAGATTGATCAAACTCCACTCCATATCATCTCCCACTTGGAGACTGATCATAACACTGTTGACCCTATAGCTCCCACTCGAAAAATCTCCCTAGACCCTTCTATTCTATTTTTATTATTTTTAGTCTTGAAGACCAACTGAAGTTGAAGAGGAGCTCAGATTCTCCTTTGACACTTCCTTTGTAAACATATCTGTTGGATTGTCATCTATACGTATCTTTTCTAGCCTTAACTTTCCATTATCCAACATCGACTGAATGAAGTGATACCTCAACTGTATGTGTTTGGTCTTTGAATGCAAGGCATAATTCTTTGCTAGATGTATGGCACTCTAGTTATCCATAAACAAATAACTGTTAGCAGGTGTTGTTTTCCCAATTCTTCCATGAAATATTGAAGCCATATCACCTCCTTGCTTGCCTCTATTACAACTACATACTCTGCCTCTGTGGTGGGTAAAGCAACCACCTTTTGCAATCGTGAGATCCAACTTACTATTGTCCCACCTACAATAAAGACATAACTTGTAGTGTTCTACCTGGTATCAATATCCCTTTCCAAATTTGAGTCTATATAACCTGCTAAATCAATATTAGAGCCCCCAAAACATAAACATTTATTGGATGTACCTCTCAAATACCTGAGAACCCATTTTACTACATTCCAATGCTCAACTCCAGGGTGACTCATATACCTACTAATAACTCCTACATCATGTGTAATATCTGGTTTCATGCATACCATGGAGTACATGAAAATTCCTACAGCTGAAGCATATGGTACCTTAGAGATTTTGTCTTCCTCCTCTTGTGTCTTTGAACACATCTCCTTAGTCAATTTCAGATGACTAGGCAAAGGTATGCTGACATCTTTTGCATTCTCCATGTGGAATCTCTACAACACCTTTTCAACATAACCAGCCTGAGATAGAGTCAAATTTTTGTGCTTTCTATCTCTACAAATTCTCATGCCAAGGATTTGTTTTGCTGGCCCCAAATCCTTCATAGCAAATGATTTTGCTAACTGTTGTTTTAACTCACTTATGTGATCCATGTTAGACCCTACTACAAGCATGTCATCAACATATAAACATAAAGTAATGTAGTTGTCATTATCCAACCTCTTAAAATAAAAACAATGGTCAGAATTACATCTATTGTAGCCTGGTTAGCCATAAAACTATTCAAATTATTTTAAGTACCATTGCTGAGGTGCTTGTTTCAAGCCATATAAACTCTTCTTCAATCTGCACACCAATTTCTCCTTGTCTTTGAC
The DNA here is from genome assembly GCA_007258455.2 of Sequoia sempervirens. Taxonomy (NCBI): domain Eukaryota; kingdom Viridiplantae; phylum Streptophyta; class Pinopsida; order Cupressales; family Cupressaceae; genus Sequoia; species Sequoia sempervirens. The sequence continues at coordinate 163,687,074 of VDFB02000003.1, read as the reverse complement.
CTCAAATCCTTGGGGTTGTTCCATATATATCTCCTCCTCCAAATCACCATGGAGAAAGATGGTTTTCAGATCTAGCTGTTCTAAATGTAAATCTTTAACAACCACAATACTTAAAACAATATGAATAGAAGTCATCTTAACAACTAGAGAAAAAATTTCAACAAAATCAATTCCTTTTTTCTATGTAAATCCTTTAACAACTAACCTGGCTTTAAATCTGTTCTTACCTTCATCTTCCTTTTTCAGCCTGTAAACCCATTTTTTTGGTAAAGCCTTTTTACCTCCAGGCATCTTGCATAATTCCCAAGTCTGATTTTTTAGTAAAGAGTCCATTTCTTCTTCCATTGCATGCTCCCACTGAACCTTTGAATCTACCTACATAGCTTCATCATATCCTTCAGGTTCACCAACATTTGTTAACAAAATATAATACAAAGAGGGAGAAAATCTTTTTGGAGGTCTACTTATCCTTGAAGATCATTTAACATTCATCGGAGTTTGTGTTATTTGTTGTTGCTATTGTTGTGGAGCACGAGGAACCACTGGAACATCATTTTTTGGTGTATCATCCAACACTACATAATCATTTTATTTCTTCTCATGCTGCTACAACTGATCTTTGTACAACACTTTTTCATTGAATATGTCATCCCTGCTTCTCACAATTTTTTTATTTTTAAAATCCCAAAGCCTATAACCAAATTCATCAATTCCATATCCAACAAATATACATTTCTTTGATTTTGCGTCAAGCTTGGTTCTATTTTCAGGATCTACATGTGCAAATGCTTCAAAATCGAAGGTCTTAAGAAAAGAATAACTCACCTTCTTACCTGTCCATGCTTCTTTTGGAATACCACAACCCAAAGGATTAGAGGGAACTCTATTGATTAAATAAACAAAATTATTTATAGCCTCTTCCCACATGTTTAAAGGTATCCCAACATGTAATATCATAGTCCGTGCACACTCTATTATTCTTCTGTTCATGTGCTCAACCACTCCATTTTCCTGCGGAATCCTTGGAACTATTTTCTGCCTACGAATACCATTAGAGGAACAATAATCTTCAAACTCTTTGTTGCAATACTCACCACCATTATCAGATTTGAGACATTTTAAAGTTTTACCTATCTCATTCTCCACCAAGCTTCTCCATTTCTTAAAAGTTTCAAATACATTAGATTTTTGCCTAAGCAAATAAATCCATACCTTCCTTATTGCATCATCAATAAAAGTGATATAGTATCGAGAGCCATCAAGATAAGATATTTGAGCTGGTCCCCATACATCCGTATGCACAAGCTCCAATTTCTCATCTTTCTTTTGCTTCCCATCCTTGAAAAAACTCTCTTTTATTTTTCATACACACAACTTTCATAGAAATCGATATTAACACATTTCAAACCTAGTAAAACATTATTTGAATGAAGTACTTTCATACCTTTTGCACTCATATTCCCAAGTCTATTATGTCATAGTGCTTATTTAGAATCCATAGCAACTGTCTAGTTTTCACTTGGTGAACTGTAACAACTGTTCCTGAACATTGATTTTTATCTACAATAGCTAAAGTAGAAGGAATAGTATGACCTGTACAAAGATATAAGGTGCCTACTTTCACACTTTTTACTACCACTAAGGCACCTTTTGTAACCTTCCAATTTTTATTGCTAAATGTAACAACACAACCCTCATCATCTAGTTGCCCTACTAAAATTAAATTTCTTTTCAACTTTGGAACGTGCCTTACCTCATGTAGTATCCAATGATTCCTATTCTGCAACTTAATCTCGATTCTTCCTTTTCCAACAATCTGACAAGGTTTGTTATCTCCCAAATAAACCAACCCAAAATCCCCTTGGACATAATCAAGAAAATAACTTCTATTAGGTGTAGCATGAAATGAAGCCCCTAAATATAACACCCAAGAATCATTAGCATTATCAAGGGAAATAATCAAAGCATCTTCATCAGATTTATTACTTACCACATTTGCCTCTTTATTTCCTTCTTTTTTGTCTCCTTTATTTTTTTGAGACCAACAATCTATCTTTAAATGACCCAGCTTACCATTGTACCAACAATCCCTCTTGTCTCTACATTGGGACCTTTTGTTCTTTGATTTTCCTCGTGACTTCCCATGACTTCCAGAATTGTTTCCTCTCTCCTTTGTTTTTCCCCTGCTTTCTGCATTCAAAACACTGTCTAATGTGGATGTTCCACCTAATCTTTTCCTATGAATTTCCTTGCTCAAAATAACACCAACAACATCATCAAATTTTGATGTATTCAAACCAGAAATAGAATTACTATCAGCCATGACCAAGCTATTCTAGCTTTTAGGCAAAGAACACAAAATCAAAAGAGCCCTAACTTCTTCATCAAAGTTTACATTTATAGAAGTTAATTGACTGGTAACTGTATTAAAATCGTTTAAATGATCAACACTTGACCCACCTTCTACCATTTTCATAGGGTAATCCCATAATAGTGGTTTACAATTTTTGGACAAATTGGACACTAAAATTATTTTTTAAAGCTAAATCTTCACATTCAGACACATATAGCGGCTAAACTGTGAGGAATTTGAAGATGATGCAAACTAGAGTCTTGTCACATTTTGTCTGAAGATTCTAAAAATATTTTTTTCAAAATTTTTGGAATCAGATTGCACTTCTTTTTCCATCTCCCATGAAAGCTATTTTTTTCTTCAGAAAACAACATTTTTAAAAAGTGACACACACCGTATAACACATAATTTTTTTCTATGAAGGATAAAATTCTAATTCTTTCGAATTTAGATTTTTAACTCTGATATCTAGTGCTTCCACTTGGTTAGGTAGTTTTTTATTGAATATTTTTTCTTTAATCAAGTTTTGAAGTCAAACCAATTACAATTCAGACATAGAACAACCGTATAACGCGTAAATTTTTTTGTATATATCGAAATTCCTTCTTTTTTTTTGTTGGATCAAGGACTTCAATATCTGGTGCACTAATATTTTTCAAAAAAAAAAATGATAATCTGCTATTTTTCCACATGTCTAGAACAAAGACCTTCATTTTTGATGAAAACCCTATGTTTAATAAAACTAAAAAAATAAATACATAATAAAACCAAAATAGATAAAAATTATATTCGTTGGATAGCTTGTTCTAAGGACTACCTAATTCCAATTGGGTTTGTGAAGATTCCTCCATTTTCATCCTCAACCCAAGCTTTGAAGTGTAAAATTTTAGGGTTTTTTTGTGAACAAGGTCAAAAATTAGGGAAAAGGGGGGTTCGCTACAACCAAGGGTTCTAGCGAACCCCCTTCAATATGCATTTTTCTTTTCTTTTTTTTGGGTAGGAAATGCGGACCTAGTAATTAATGGGCTCACTCGAACCTGAGTTTGGTTGAACCCCTTTTTGGTTTAGTCGAACTTGCAGGTTCATTTGAACCCCTAAAACTAAGTTTTTTGCCATGGGGTTATTTTTTCTCAATTTTCCTTCGTCCATCAAATTGTAAACCACTATTGTGGCTTCACCCCATATGAAATAAATGCTTCATAAGAAATACCTTATTTGAAGTGGAAGGCTTTTCATATAACTTCTCTAGGGTTTCCATCAACTCTTGAGTTGTCTTTACTGTTGCAATATTGAATGCCACCGATTGTTCTAGGCATAAATGAATGGCTCCCAATGCCTTTCTATCCAGAAGATTTCAATCTTCATCACTCATTATTGTCAGTTTCTTGGATATTCCTTCCAACAACCTCCATAAATCCTTTTGATAGAGATAATCCTCCATCTAAATCTTCCATAACTAATAGTTTTGGCCATTAAATTTTTCTACCTTCAATTTACCCTCGTCCGCCATTGCTCCCACTTAACTGTGAGACTTTCCTGCAGACGATAATCAAACACAACTCACTCTGATACCACTTGTTAGGAATTGTATGCATAAAATATCAATTAAATGCAAATAAGGATTAAATAGAGGAATGAAAAACACAAAAATAATAACAAGAGACAATATTTAATGTGGTTCACCCAAACTTGGGCTACATCCACCAATAGAGAGTCTAATATTATTATCTAATAAATCAAACTGATTACAACCAGTAATCCTTGCAACTCAATACCGCTACAAATGCTACAATACAATGTCAATAGAACCCAAACCCTTAGCCTTTTATCAAGACTTATGTCACTTACAAAAATAGGGTTTTTTTTATGTCGGCCAATATAAAAATAACACCTAACACCTTTATAATAACCCTCATTAAATAATTTGGGGGGAAACCATGCCGATAAAAGTGGGGAAAATTTAACCTCCGAGTCTGAGTAGGCTCCATATACCAATAGAGCCAGTGATCTCATCTGTAATAACCTCATATCCCAGTTTCAACATCCATTATGCATTCATATTTGGTAACAAGAAAGGTAATATCATTTTGGCACCTCTCCACAATGTGCTTCTATATCCTCTATCTTGCCTACATCTTCTCTTGAATTTTTTTGAAGAACCCCCAGAGGGCACTCTTCTGAGCATTTAAGTCTCCTAAAATAAACAAATAATCTCTAATCTAATGAGCTAAAGGATTGTCCCTTACCCACACAACATTATGTGTTTAAGGGATTTCATTCAGGAAGTAAAACAATAAATAAATGATTAAAGTTCCAAACTTGAAAGCACACTTGGACTCTTTTGAATTCTACAGATTCTCCAAAAGTTGCAACCTCAAGAATTCACATAAAACTTCTTCACTTTTCTCAACCATCTCATATGTTGTTTTGATGGCGGTAGCAAATATAGTCCTCCTTGTTTGTGAAGTACAATTTGTAACCTATTGTCATTAAAGTGTGCTTCACTACTAGGTTCCTAATCCTCAATTTTCAACACTCTTTTTTCATACATTGTACCTATTCTCTCCATGACAACCTCGTTCTTCATAGACTTAAGTAACAGAGTAGGTCCAGTTGAGCACAAACCAGTGATAGCCCTAAAGGTCTCTTTGTTTATCAAATGTGGAATATCCAATTCATAAAAACTTATCATGAACTCTTCTTAGGGTGTATCTCACCCACTCATCCACATAACATAAGATGTTAAAACTATTCTAGGTGTCAAGTTTCTTCTCCACCAAAACCTTAAACTCAAATTTTAACTCAAAATCATCGCCAATGAGCTCTTTGTACCATACATAATTCAACTTTGTGTGATTATACTCTTCCATTTTAACATGAATGTATTCCCTAACATCTTTTGTGTGCAACACTCCATATGAGATGTGTGAAAATGCATTATCCAGACCATCCATCAAAGATTTATTAGGATGCCTTTTGAATTTAGGGCGCAGATGCTCTAAAACTTCTACAACTTGAGGTGTATACATCTTTGTAACAAATTGAAAGAACTCTCTGAAACTAGGGTAAATAGAAACCACAAATTCCTTTCAAAACATTTTTCGACTAGGGTTTTTCTTGTGCTAGATCTCAATCACCTCAATCACTTTACTTCACTCTCTTTCTTCTCTTCTCTCTTTGAATGCTTGTTTGAAAATGAATTTGATCAAGTGAAATCAATAGAAACATTTCACCATGACCTATTTTTCAATAAATGCTTCAAATGATAAAGTTGTCAAAACCTTAACTATGTGCACAATCAACTTCAAATTCTCCACAAATATTCATATCATGATATTTTCTATTGTGATCTTCTCCAATAGATCAAGAACATTGATCCACACCTCATATCCATGTGCTGAAACATCATCACCATTTCTTTGGTAGGGGATGAAATAATTTCCATTAAATCTCCCCTTAAGCCAAAGCTCTCAACTTGTTTCCATCTACATGGATACTAGTACAAACTCATCCTTAAGCTCTGTCTCTTCTTTTTCCAAATCTTATCTATTTCCTTCTTTGTCTCTAATGGATCAGTCTTTTGTATTGGATCATTCTTCTTTATTGGATTATCCTTCTTCATGTTTCTTCTTTTGTAAAACTTAGAAATGTATCTAGACTTATTACAATTGTAATATAGGACATTATTTTGAACAATATTACTTCCATTCATTCTAGATTTGCATTGATCAATTTTTGAACATAATTATTCAATAAAGAAAACCTAGATATCATTGATGACATGAAATTTATTTTAATCAAATTTAAAATCTCTCTTAAGATCCTATAAATAAGAATGATGGATCTTACATTAATGGTTCCTTGACTAAGATCAACTAGATTCTAGACCATTAAAGCTTAAAATATAATTGAATAAATGTAATATCTATTCAAATTTTTTTGTTTTAAAATATAATAATGGTTGGGATTCATGAAAAAGGATGTGATAAGTTATTTGAGCATATTTCTATTATATGCACCACTTTCTTTTTTTTGCTCCATGGAGAGGAGGTTGCCTCATAAATACTTTAAAAAATAGTCATTTATGGTGTGTGCGTAAGATATATGTAGGATGGAGTGCTCCAAATATTGATTGTAACATGGTTTTCATTTAAAAATATATTTTTGGACTTAAAACTTAAGGCACAAGCCTTAAGAGCACACCATAATCCCTAATAGAATTCATAGCTCATAACATTATAATAATAATATTAAATAAAAATATGTTTTGCTACATCAAGTTTACATGGCTTAATCATCTCTTAAAATTATTTGACAATTGATAGCAAAAAGTTAAAACATCACATTATTTATTTGTTGTGTCCTTATTTAAACAATGTATCATTAACTATTAGATTAAATATGCTAGTGTGGTAAGATGCTTAAATTCAAATCTCAGGTTAAGCCCAAAGAGAATTATTGCACTATTTTCTATGAGGTAGCTTAGTGTAATTTTATGTTCATTTATGCAATATATTGCTCTATTGAAGTAATTCATTCATTTATTTTAAAGACCATTAAGAATCATCCTAGGCATTTACAAAATAATGTCCAATAAAATTATAATACCATTCTAATGGTGTTATCAAATCATTACGTCATCCTTAGTTTTTTGTACAAGACTTAATTTTCAAATATTGCAATAAATAGTCATCTTTTGTAACATTCTTCATTACAATATAGTGAAATATTTATATTTAATCTTATTTATTTTTTATAATATCAATTATCACTTACAACTCCTTTTATATTGCAATCATTTACATAAAATTCAAAACACAATTAACATATATTTTAAATTTCTATAACTATATATATATATATATATTTGACTTAATTAGATATAGAAATATATAACACATTATTTTGTCAACAATAAAAAAATAAATATCTATATTATACATTTATTAATATTTATTTGTATAGTATAAAAATAAATATTTTTTAAATATATAGACATTAGAATTTTAAAAATTATATTAATATCTAAAATTAAATTATTAAAATATAAGATATAAAATTAAAATTACATATAAAAAATAATTCACCTAAAAATAAAGTATTTCTTCACTAAAATTTAAAATTTATCTATATAATAAATTAAATACTTTTATAATAAAATTAAAAACTTTTAAATAAGTAAAAATAATTAAATATTGTATTTAAAAAAATGTCAATTTAATAATTATTGCATAATTTAATTAATCTAAAACAAAGTTTATGTAAAAATAAAATCTTTAAAATCAATTAAAAAATTCACCTTTTACCTTAAATCACGTTTTAAATCCATAAAAAAATTAATTAAAAAGTTATTTGCATATATTTTTTGATTTTCATTGAAAATATTATTTAAATATAAAAGCTCATTTATCTTAAATATTTTGCATTCATGCTAAAAGGACAATCACTATCCATTCAAATGTGGTAATTTTTTATTATATTAAAGTAAATTATTTTTTAATTTTAATTTTTTTGTTCTCTTGACAATTGGTACAATGATGTTCACTTTTCTTTACAATTTTGATGTTGTCATCCATCTGACAAATGTCTGATTCTAATTTAGAACACTCTCTTACATCTACATATTCAAGAGATTTGAGATTGTTGATGGAGGAAGGCAATTCTTTCAAACTTTCACACCAAAATAAATTCAACCTTCTTAGAGATGTAAGTTGACCAAAGGTGGAAGGCAATTCTTTCAAACTTCCACAGTCAATCAAGTACAAGTGTCTTAGAGTTGTAAGTTGACCAAAAGTGGAAGGCAATTCTTTCAAACTTCCACAGTCAATCAAGGTCAACTCTCTTAGAGTTGTAAGTTGACCAAAGGTGGAAGGCAATTCTTTCAAACTTCCACACCCACTCAAGTCCAACTCTCTTAAAGCTGTAAGTTGACCAAACAATTCTGATAAAAACTCTAAATTATTAGCAACAAACATACTGAGTGTACTCAACTGCCGTAACTTACACACTTGGTCAGGCAGTTTGTATAAAGAATGGCAATGCTCCACTTGCAAGTGCTTCAACTTATTTAAACCCTGAAGAAATCTGTTAAATGCATTTTCGCTGATATCTTTTTCTTCATCAGTGAAATCTCTTTTTTCATCTGAAAATGTTATAGTTAATTCTTCTAAGGAGGAATTTGGCACTGTTTTTGATAAGTCGTGCGTTTCAACTGGCTGTCTACGGGCTTTTATCCACCTTAAACTTTCTGGCAACTGCATGCACAAATACTAGTTCATTGTCATAACTTAAACTCATCATGAACAACACAACAATTTTTAAAAACAAAAATAAAAGTGAAATGGTAGAATGTATATGTTATTATATTCAGGACTTACCTTCAGATGATCTCTCTCTTTAGTGGGAAGCTTCTCACATTTCAAATAAGCCAATTTATCAAGTGCTTCTACATTCAGTCCACTAATGTCACAATGTGTTATAATACATCTTAACTCTGGCAATATCACTGCGTCTGTCCTCCGAACATCTATACTACCCTTCCAGATCAAAACTCTTAATGTATCCTTCATCGAATGAAGGTGTCTCTTCTCAAGCATGCAATCTTTATTTTTAAGAAGAACTCCCTGAATTGCTTTCAGCTTGGCCTGCAAGACTCTAGTGTCAGCAAGTATTATTGAACAATGAGCCTCAATTCTATTGCTTTTATCCATCTAATAATAATAAAATGCGAAATACCTCATCTTTTGCAGCTTCAGACCAAGTGTTTTCATCCATAATTCTACTCGACTTTGACATAGTGCGCCCTATTGATAGAATAATGTCATGAACAGACAACTCCTCCACCTCCTTTTCCATCTCTATTTCTCTAATTCTCTTTCTTTTCGTCAACTTTTTCATCACTGTGGTGATCAACCCTGCATCTACAAGGGATGCGACTTCTTCCGCCCCCACAATGTACTCTACATAGCCACGAAGCCAATTCTTATCAAAGAAACAGCAGATGTCTAGGAATGCTTCTTGAGCAGACTTCTCCAACTTGCCATATACAAAATCAAACAAACAGTCGCTGAGGTCCTTTTCTTTGATTTTCCCACCTGTTTGTAAAGCTCCAAGTATCTGTGTACAATGGTCTGCTTTATATTCCCGCTTGCAGAGCTTGACAATCCTTTCTAGATCATCTCGAATACCGTCACGAATTGCAGGATCATTACACAGAACTGTCAGCGCATGATTGTCAGAGAGAGTTTTGACAGGATAGTCCTTGCGCTGAAGGCCACGTTCCTGAATCACATCTGTTTCATTCAAGATTCTGGTTGTAATAAGTATTCTGCTACGTTGGGGAAAACCTTTCAAGTTTTCCGGCAGAATTTTCTCCAAATCTTTTATGTGCAGGGCATTATCCATAAATAAAAACACAGGCTTATTTGCTCCACTTTTAAAAGCCTCTGTTAAGTGATCTCTGCCATCTGCATCATCTCTCAATTCTATTTTCTGTCCACCATTATAGCTTGGAAAAGCATCTTTCAAAATTTGCTGTTGCATTTCTTTATGGTTATTTTTTTCAGAAACCAAATCTAATTCTATTCTGGCATAATTGTAACGGTTTCTGTCTACTGTGGAGACAACAGCTTTAGCAAGAGTTGTCTTTCCCATGCCACCTAACCCAAAAATAACAACGGCAAATGATGAGCAATCTTCCATATTATCCATGTTTAGGAGCCCATTTATTGCTTTTACTTGATCTTCGATTCCAACTGTTGACATGAAGAAAAAACAATTATGTTAAACACAAGAAAGCAAGCAATCATATCAATTGAAAGTAGGCTAAAGTTTTGTTTTATAGCTGTTGAAAGATTTCAATTAAGTAGGAATTATCAAATACATAATTTAAAAATAAATGGTATAAAATCGGGAATTGTTTTTTAAATGTGATAGGAAAAATAAAACAAGAAGTGCAGCCCAATGTATTTATAAATCGGTAAAGAATTTTTACTTGATTGTAGAGAAAGCTTCCTATCCTATAATCTCAAAATTCATCGTTTGTAAATTGTAAGAACTGTAGGAAAAGTGTATCCTAAGAGAGTTGTAAAATAAAACAGAATAGAGACGATTTCTAGCAAGATAAGTAATGTAATAAATTTGGATATGTTTAATTTTATTTTTAAATTAATTTTAGTTGTATTATATTTAAATTATTATTTTTACTTTTAATTCAAATTTAATATGTTTTTTGGTTTAATTAATTATAAGATATATAAAGTAATATTGGGGATGTTTTTTTGTGTGTTTAATTTTATTTAATATTAGATGTTTTTATTTAGTAATAATTGTTATAAATAATATTAGATATGAAAAATGTAAGATTTTTTTTTTTTAAATAATAAATATTGAGTAGTAAAATGAAGATTTTTTTTAAATGAGTGGCGCATAGGCTGATAGAGTTGGGCAGGAATCTCTTGGTTCCTTTCCTCTGGTGCAAGCTGATTCTAGCACTTTTGTCGAGTAGGGTGGGTCTCCCAATGGCACTCACGGGTCTGATCAAGTAAAGGTACCCCCACTACTTAACAAGAAAGACCTTCTTTCCAAAAAATCCTATGTAGTTGGGGATGGGGTCCAAATTCTATTTTCGAATGAGGGTACCACTACAAAAATCAAGGACCCTTCCCTAGATCGTTCGTTAGCCAAAATGGAAAATTAACTTATTGGTAGGTTTGTGGCAAGGTGGCCTAATATTGAGTCTTTTCATAAGTGGGATTCTTCCTGTTGGGTTGTTAAAGGCTCCTTCACCACTTTAGCTCTTCCAAAAGGTTTATTCTGCTTCAAATTCACCCTTCATGAAGACTTCTTGTCTACCCTAACCTAGGGTCATTGGTTCTTTGGTAAACAAAGTCTTGCTCTATGCAAGTAGAGACAAGCCTTTGATCCCTCTGCCCACTTGGCAGCAATCCTCCCAACTTGGGTCTAGGTCCCTGGCCTCCCACTAGAGTTTTGGGACAAAGAAATTATTACGGGAGTGGCCAACTCCTTTGGCAATTTCCTTTGTCTTGATTATGTCACGAAGGAACGTATTAGGCCAGTGTTTGCTTAGTTATGTGTCAGCATTGAACCAAATAAGGTGCTTTTGACCTTGGTTATTCTAGAATCTAGGCTTGGTAAGTGGTCTCAAGCCATTGAATATGAAAACTCTACTCTATTTGGTCAAAATTGTTCTTTTGTTGGTCATTTGTGCAATGCTTTCCCTAAAGGTCTATTTAAGTCCCCTTTGGGTAAAGGCAAGTTTGTGGCCACCCCCTCCCCCTAGTTTGGATGTTGTCTACTCCAATCCAGTATTAGTGTTGGCCTCACTAGCTCCTCCAATGTCCCTTATTTTTCCCCTCCTCCCTACCTGTGAGATTTCCCTCCTTCGCTTGGAGGTCCTCTCCCCTTCTCTGGTGCATGTACACACTAAGCTTGATCTCTCTTCCTAGATTTAGATTTCCCTATTTTTTCCCTAGTCCCTTTCAGTGGACCAGTGTTTCCCCTTGGATTCCCCCTACTAGATGCTAGCATGGTGGTGCCCCCTTCAGCTTTGAACTCAACCCCCTTGCCAGGTGTTGCTCTTGATGAGATCCCCAAAGAAGTGGTGTCTCTAGTTATCCCTTGTGTAGTTCCCCCATCACCTATGGTTGCATGCCTATTTGGTATTCTCAGTCCTCCTAAGCTGACTAGTCCACAAAAGTTGGCTAATGTTGGGATTGTTGCTAAGATCGAAAGGAAGTTTGCAAAAACCACTAGACAAAAGAACACGAGAGATATTATGAATGGAAGTCAAACAACTTTGGAGCAAGTTGGCTCCAGACGAAGTAAGAAATGTTGATCCTCTCTTAGAATATTTGAGGGCTCAACAACCTTCATAAGAAGAATATTGTCAAATATTTCATTAAAGAGTTCAGGCCTGACATTCTCCTTTTACAAGAAAATAAAATGACTACTACTGAGTTTGAAAAATCTAGCAAGTTTATTTGGCCCAATGCGCTTCATTTGGTGGTGGATGCGATTGGGGCCTCCAGTAGGATACTTATGATGTGGAAACCCTTTTTAAAGGGTTCCCTAATCTCTAAGAATAAAAATATCTCAATGTTAGCTTCTCTCAATGTTTCAGCCTTCATGACTAGGTGCTATCAAATTTCTATGCAATCAATAATGCAATTCAAAGGAGGAATACCTAGCTCAATCTACTAGGATGTAGAAGTAATTTTTTGCATAGTAATTGGATGGTGATGGGAGATTTCAATACCCACCTTTTTTCCTCTAAGAAGTAGGACAATAGTCCAGATCTATTGGATAGTATGTTGGACCTTAACTCATCATGTATAATGGTGGATTGAAGGATTTGTACCTCAATGGAAGCTCTTTTACTTGGTCCAATAAACAAGTGGGGGACAACCTTATTCAAGTTAGGCTTGATCATTGCTTAGTGTCCTCCAACTAGGACATGTCCTCCCTCTGCTTCTCTTCTTTTCTAAGGATTGGTGATGATCATACCCCATTTCTTTTGCACTGGAATATCGCTCCTCCTAATGCTACACACCCATTTTAGTTTGAATTGATGTGGAAATACCACCCACAGTTCAATAGCCTTCTCAAGGTTGTGGCTTTTCTATGTTTAATTTGGCATTCAAAATCAAAATCTCAAATTCAATCTAAAGGAATGAAGTAAGAGCTACTTTGGTAATATCTTTGGAAAAAAACCTCTTAAAGATCAGGTTAGATAGGTCCAAAAAGAGATGGAATCTCGTGCTTAGGCTAATTTGATTGTTAAGGAACAAACCTTGCTAAGTGAACTTCATAATATTATTGAAAAGGGAGAGGTCTGCTAGAAACAAAGGTCCAAGAATCAATGACTTTGGGAGGGGGATAAAAATTCCAGGTTCTTTGACATGACGGCTTCACAACACAGGAAGTAGAACACCATTTCTGAGTTGGTCCTCGGTGATGGTTATGTGTTGAATTTTGAGGATGATTTGGTGTGTGCTGGTGTCTCTTTCTTTCATAGCCTTCTCAACCTGCCGTTGACATATTTTTTAGTAAGTGACCTCTTGGATGTTATTCCCCTTTCATTATCCTAGCAAGAGGTTTTGTTTATGGAAAGAGGTGCTTTGGCTGATGATATATGGGAGGTTGTTTTCTCCTTAGCCCTTTTAAGGCCCCTAGTTCTGATGGACTCCTACCTTTCTTCTTTTAGAAGTTCTAGGATCTCAAGAAAAGGTGAAAAATAGGTGTGTCCCTAGGGTTTCCAAAAATGGAAAAGAGGATCCAAAGAGGGTAAAGGGGTCCTATATTTCCTCAATTCATTAGGAAATGAGATCCACACAATGAAATGACTAACAACCTTGAGGTGAGTCAAGTCAATGTGTGAATCTGTAAATTTCCCCTTTTTGCAAGGATGGGGGTCTAGGTCAAACAACTCTTTACGGAGAAAGATTAAAAATAGCAAATCAACTCCAAAATTCCTTCTACAAAGTGGATCTAATAGATTTAGAATAAAACTTAAGGAACCAATAGAGTTTCTGGAAAAACTAAGAGGAATAAATGTTGTGCACCTTTCAAAATTTGTTTCTACAAGGTAAATAGGGACTCATTCACCCTAGGGTGAATGGGTCCTGACAGAATTTTTTGGAAAACTCTGAATGTGAAAATGAAGCCCGAGACTTGTAATTCTTCCCTATAACTTGATATCCTCACTGCCGGATCTAAACCTAGGAAAAATATGCAAAAAAAAAAATTGTTGGTGGATAGCTATTTGCCTCAGTCAAACCTGAAGTTTGGTTATTAAACCTTGATGAAGAACATAGATCTGAAACATGATTTTTTTTTGAAATCTTAACCTGTGTGTCTAAGATTAAGAAAAAATAATGCAAAGAAACCCTACTCAAGTGTGTTAGAATAGGATCCCTAAATGAACATGCACAATGATGGAGACCTACTTTAGGAGATCTCAAATCACCTTCATAAGTCACAAATTTGATTATACCTTCGTTAGGATGAAATTAGAGAGATAATGGAAGATGGAATCAGTTAGGAAACAAGTCATTAGACCTAATTGAATATCTTGTGCATCTCCCAAAACCTAGAATCCATCATGATCCTTTATAGGAAACTATCATCAATCCTTTGGCAATGCTTGATCTAAATATCAAAAGGAGCTTGAAGACCTGCAAAAAACAACTCAAATTCTACTACAAGCCCTCATTTTTGAATGCTTCTCCTTGCTCTTGAATATGAATTTGTAAATTTTAATAAAATTTATAGAAAAAGAGTAAGTTAAGAGTTGTAAAGTAAAACATAATAGAGGAGACTATTAAAAAAGATATTTAATAAATTCTAATATGTTTAATTTATTTTTAAAATTAATTTTAGTTGTATTATATTTAAATTATTTATTTTTTAGTTTTAATTCAAATTTGAATATAATCTTTTGTTTAATTTCTTAAAAGACATAGAAAGAAATATAAAGGATTTTTTTTCCATTTTGCTTTATATTGGATTTTCTTATGTTGTAATAATCAATATAAATATTAAAATTAAAATATAGATTTTTATAGGTATTTTTAAATATTAAATGTTGAGTAGTAAAATTGTAGTCTTTAGTAGCTTGAAAAAAAAAAGAATATTGTTCAATTAAGGGATGCAAAGCTTCAAGATAGGAATACATATAGAAAATGTGATAAGTAAATAAAATGAAGTAAAGAATAAGAATTCTTAAGTGATATTTTAAAGTCAAATCCTTTTAGATCCAAGCATTTTTCTTAGCATTGTTATATTAAAGAATTTCAAAGAAGCTTGGGACATGTTGGCTCTCAAAATTGTATCTCAATTTTCTTAGAGTTGGCTATAAATGCAAGGGAACCAAGACATCAAAAGAAAAGAGGCAAGATTCATCTCTAGAAAGTGGACAAATAGATGTCAATGGATAGGATGGCACCTCATCATCTTCTTAAGGATCAATTAAATTTGAATGTCTGGTTTTTTTAGATCTCAATAAAAATATTAAAGATAACTTAAGGATTATATTGCTTGGCCTCTAATAATCATGTTGTAATGGCACCTCCTCTTGTTCATTAGTCTATACTAAATTTCAATGGATGTTTCCTAGAGATCTCAATAGATTAGTTATAAAGAGATTACAAATCATATAGCTAGACCTTTGACTATCATGTTGTAATGGTACCATAAACAAACCTATGAGGCATCGTGTCAAGTAAATGAAAATGAAAAATTTCATATGCATAAAATCTATAAAATTAAATTTTATTATTGATTTAATGTATTCCCTTAATTATATGCATTATATATATAATCTAAATCCACACAAATGGTTGATCCCACAATAGTGTTTCCCCCTTGTAAAACATTATAATTTTATTGGTATGAAAAAGGAAAATCACATCATAGTTCTTATTTAGTCCTATTCCCACTAGCATACTTAAGCTTGCTTAGGTCATGCACATTTTTATGTATCATTTCATGATCTAATTTAATCCTATTTGGTAGTTTCATCTTTATCTATATAATAAAGGATTCTCATTTTATATTGTAATAGTCAATCATTACCCTTTTTTACATCTAATAAAATATCGTGATTTATAGATTTAAATTGTTTATTCCCTCTTCTATGATAGGTTTTTTCTATTGTGGTTGATCTTTCGACAATTATGGGAGTTCAAACGTCAACTTTAAAGGGTATCTCCAAATTTATATAATCCTCTTTTATTTTTGAGAGATTATGGCCTTGTCGCCAAAACTCATCACCCATCAATTCATCATTTGCATATTTGTGTATTTTATCACACTCCCTAAGTTGCACTTAAGAGGGTTGTTGGCTTGAAAAAGGAAAATAACCTAATTAGCTCTTATTAGGTCTTATTCACACTAACATACTTAATCTTACTTAGGTCAAAAGTTTTTTATGTGTCACGTCAAAGAATTAAGACACATTTCATGATGTAATTTAATTATATCCTTGGGTTTCATCTAGGGTATCATCCTTGTCTTTATACCAAGGGTTTTCATTTTATATTGTAGTAATAATCAATCAATATTATTTTTTCATCTAATGAAATATAAATCTTCATATCAAATTAGTTGTTTCTCTCTTTTATGATGGGGTGATTTTATTATAGGTGATATTTGGGTTTGCTACGACAATTCAATCATCAAATCCAACTTGGTAGATTAAATCACTAATTTTATTTTATTTTACTTAATTTGAGAGTGACGAGGGTGCAACCCGAGACACACAAATTTATGCACAAAACCAGAGAATAATTTTATTATTAAAAAAATTTACTTCTTTGCATGTAGAGAATCACAAATCCTCAAGCTCTGCAATACATGCAAGCTACAAAAAATTACAATCATTACAGAATCCCCTTTCGCAGCCTGCGAACTCTTTTTCCCCAAAAAACTCCAAAAATTAGAAAATCCCACTCATAAATAGCTCCTTTTTCATTTTGGAGTCAAACAACATTTGAATTATCATATTTTGGTGGTTTGGCACCACAAATTACAATTTGAAATTCAAAATTTAAAACATCATTCGAAAATTAGCACATTTTGAAAGTGTACCATCTTCTGGGAGCCATAGCTTTTGATCTAGGACTCTGTTTTTCGAACCGTTTAAACTGTCAAAAAAGGTCTCAAAGTCACGAACATGCTCAAAATTTTCTACGTCAATTTCAGCAAGTTTTCAGGCCATTTAGTGCCTCAAACCTGATCTGGAAGGTTTTTAGGTGCATTTCTGGTAGATTGAAAATGCAATATCTTTCAAACCAGGAATGCTCTTGGCCTAATTCTTTCACCAATCTTCTTATTTTTTTGTTTTGAATCCTCCCATATAATTTTTGTCCCCAAACATGTTCAAATTCCAATACCTACTAAAAATAGCAGTTGACCAAAAAAAATAGAAAAACAAAACTGAAAGGGGATTTACATTATGACAAAAAGGGTTTCCAGAAATGCAAAGACATCTACAAAAGGATTACCAAAAGAAATATAAATGGAATGCATATTTTTGAGTGATGCAAGATTTCCCTTACACTACTGGATGCTCCTGCATTAGACACCCAGGATAATTTGAGAAGTAACCCCATCACATCTCAGATGGTTGAAGAAAACCCAAACAATCAACCTCTACCTTAGACAGTTAGGATGAGTCCTCCACAGGCATTCCTCTCCACTTCACCAGATATTCTTCATATTGCTTGTTTTTGGTACTCCTTCCCACACGGCTATCCAAGATTGCTTCAATCTCCTCCTTCTCTAAAATAGATGCTAGAATGCCACACTGTTCCATTGCCATTACTTCATTTGCACCACTTTCATAATACTTTGTCAAATCTGAAATGTTGACTCCATCTAGAAACTCTACCTCATATACATTCCTTGAATCATGCCTCTTCAAAATTTTACAGGAACCAAACTTCTTCATCTTCAATTTGTTATAGAATCCCACTAGAAACCTTTCTTTCCTTAAGTGGACCATCACTTCATCACCTACCTGAAACACCTTATTCCTCCTCTTTTGATCTACCTTAGCCTTATACTACATATTCATCTTATTAATATGTTCTCTTAACTCTTCATGTACATTCTTGGTGTGCTCTACAAAGTCTTTAGCTTTAGCACTAGTCTTCTTCTCTTGATCCATCTTCCTCAATTTTGAAGCAGTTCTAGGACTACCTCCATACACAATTTGGAATAGTGATCTTCCCATACTCTTATTGATAGAATTGTTGTAAGCAAATTCTACTTGGGGTAAGATCAAGTCCCATCCCTTGGGTTTATCTCCTACCAAAAATCTCAATAGGTTACCCAAACTTTTGTTTACAACCTTAGTCTACCCATCAGTCTGTGGATGGTGTGCAGAACTAAACTTCAACTCTGTCTTCAACTTTTTCCACAAGGTCCTCCAAACGTATCCCACAAACTTGGTATCACAATCTGAGACTATACTCTTTGGCAGGCCATGTAGCCTCACCACCTCTCTAAAGAACAAGTCAGCGATTTGGACTGCATCATGGGTATTCTGGCATGGAATGAAATGCACCATCTTCAAAAATCTATCAACTACCACAAACACTGATTCGTTCCCTCTTTGCGTCCTTGGAAAAGTAGTTCAATATGCATCTCATTCAATAATGTTTTCCTCCTACTTAAGGCATTTGCAACCCTATTCGACCTCCCACTCCTATGTTTTAAAACAAAGGTATAGCTCTGTAAAACTTCTACCCATTTCATATGCCTTTGATTTAATTTTCCATGATTATTCAAGTACTATAATGCTTGATGATCAGTAAACAAAAAAAACTCCTTCGACAACAGATAATGTCTCCATTTCGTTAATGCTTGAACTATTGCATAAAATTCTTGATCATATAGAGAGTACTTTCTCTTTGCATCATTTATATTTTCACTAAAGTAGGCAATGGGCTTACCTTTTTGGCTCAACACTGCTCCTATGGCACAACCACTAGCATCACAATCCACCTAAAACACCTTATTGAAATCTGAAAGGATTGAAACTGGTTGCATTGTCACTTTCTACTTCAACAAATCAAAACTCTTCGCTGCTCCAGTGCTCCACTTGAACTCTTTTCTATCCCATCTCATTGTTTCATTCAGGGGTGCACAAATACTACTAAAGTTTCTAATGAAATTTCTGTAAAAACTGGCCAAACCATGGAAAGATCTCACCTCAATAGCAGTTCTTGGAGTAGGCCATTCCAAAATAGCCTTCACCTTCTCTGGGTCCATCTTGAGACCTTCTGTCGAGACAACAAACCCCAAGTACACTAACTCCACAAAACTACACTTCTTCAAATTAATCAACAATTTCTCTTCTCTCAAATTTTCAAAGACTCTACGAATATGCATCAAATGCTCACCTAGGGACTTACTGAATATCAAAATATCATCTAAGTACACAATAACAAAATTCCCTAGAAACTCTTTCAATACCTCATTCATGAGCCGCATGAATGTGCTCGGTGCATTGGTTAGCCCAAAGGGCACGACTAACCACTCGTACATGCCCTTTTTTGTCTTGAAGGTGGTCTTCCATTCATCCCCCTCCTGAATCCGAATTTGGTGATATCTACTCTTTAGGTCAATCTTTGTGAAGTACTACGCTCCACTCAAACAGTCCATCAAGTCATCCATCCTTAGCAAGGGAAACCTGTATTTGATTGTTATCTTGTTTATGGCTTTGGAGTCTGTGCACATTCTCCACTCCCCATCCTTTTTCGGTGCTAGTATTGCAGGTACTGCACATGGACTCAGACTCTCTCAAATCAAACCCTTTCTCAACAACTCCTAAACTTGTCTGTTCAACTCCTAATTTTCTACAGGAGTCATTCTGTGAGCTTCCTTATTTGGAAAACTGGCTCTCTAGGGATCAAGTCAATTAGATGAATAATCTTCCTCATTGGTGGTAAACCTTCAAATACATTATCAAAAACAATCTCCTGAAACTCACCCAATAACCCAAAAACTTCTACTGGCACATTCTCACTATCCTCTTTATCCTTTCTAGTCCAATCAATGCATAACACATACGCTCATGTTTCATGCCTTCTAAAAATTTTGTTCCATCAACATAACAAACCCTAGCACTACTGCATACCTTTTCTTTGGTTTCCTTTAGGGGTTTTAGCTTATGGCGCTTTCCATCCTTCGTCAAGGAATAAGTGTTTGCATGGCCATCATGTATAGCTCGCCTGTCGAACTACCATGGCCTCCCCAACATGTGACATGCATCCATGGGGATAATATCACAGAGTACCTCATCATGATAGCTCCCAATTTTAAACTTCACCAGGCACTACTCATTGACCAAAACTTTGTGATCTTTCTGCAGCCAAGCAATCTGATATGGATGTGGATGCATTTACCTCTTCACCTTAAGTTTTGCAACCATCTCTTTTGACACCAAATTATTGGTGCTCCCACTATCAATAATGACATCACAACATTTTCCTTCACATTTGCACCTTGTGCGAAACAAATTCTTCCTTTGTTTTGGCTCCTTCTCTTTAGTCACCAGGGATTTTCTCACCATTAGGGCTTTTCCCCTTTCAGCATCATCTGAATGCTCAGATTGAGCCTCCTCATTTGCATGTGCAACCCTTCCATGACCTTCTGGACTTTTGTATGTCCTTCCTTCGTGTTGAGGGCATTCATAGGCTCGATGCCCTTCTTCACCACACTGAAAACAAGTACCTTTGAAACAACCTCTTCTGAATCCTTTTTTATATTTACCTCATCCTCTACCTCTTTGATCACCACTATTTTGATCACAAGGGTGATGGAAATTATCAATCATCTGTCCTCAGCTGGTACACACATCTCCACTTTTCTTCTCATCCTCATTCCAGCTTCTAGAAGATCTTTCATCACCCTTTCTACTTTGGCCTCTTTGTCCTTTTTGTTTGTTATCAAATCTTTTGTTCAACTTCTCTTCGACTTTTAGAGCGAACTGGTACACATCCTCAATGGTTTTCATTTTGACTAGGCTTAACTCTTGAATACTCGGTCGTAACCCATTAAGATAATGAGCTACCTTCTCCTTGTTGGCCTCTACATGGTCTATTCTGATGATCATCTTGTGAAAATATTTTGTGTATTCTTTCACAAATTTGCTCCTTGCTTAAACCCTTGCAATTTTTTCAACAAATCTAACTCATAGTCCACTAGTATGAACTACTTCTTCAGTTTTTCCACCATACAATCCTAACTACTGATCTTTCCTTTTCCTCTTTGATTTCTCTCCAACTAGACCTCTTTCCACCAAATATTTGTATGGCCCTTCAGCTTTGTTTTTGCAAACTTAACCCAAGCTAGGTTCGTACTTCATACTCGGAATACTCCTCTAGCTCATTGATCCACTCGATCAACTCTTTTGGGTCCAAACTTCTGGAATAACTGGGGACTTCTATTCTGGGTCTCTTTTTTATCTTTGAAATGACCCTAATCAGTTGCATTTGATCTTGATCAATCGCTTCTTCTTCCTCTTCTACATTAGAATCTTCCATCTCTTCTTCATCCTTGCTTTCTTCTCTCCTCAGGTTTAACCCTCTTCTCATTTGTTCTTGCAATGCATCAATTGTCTCTAGAGGGTTCTAAAACCCTTAGCCACCAATGGATCTCTTCCACCAACATTTATGCCACCACCGCGCCTACCAGGCATCACTCTTGGAGGCATCTTGAATATCTCAAACCCACAACCATGGTCCTAGTGCAAACTACCTCACGATCGGCGATCTGTCTACACACTCAAAAAAACCAGCTCTAATACCACCTGATGAGGGTGCAACCTAAGACAAAAATTTACGCACAAAACCAGAGAAAAATTTTATCATTCAAAAAATTTACTTCTTACATGGAAAGGATCACAAATCCTCAAACTCTACAATACATGCAAGCTACAAAAAATTATAGTCACTACAAAATTCCCTTTCACAACATGCAAACTCTTTTTCCCCAAAAAACTCCAAAAATAAGAAAATACCCCCCATAAATAGCTCATTTTTCCGTTTTGGAGCCAAACAACATTTGAATTATCATATTTTGGTGGTTTGGCACCACAAATTACAATTTGAAATTCAAAATTTAAAACATCATTCAAAAATTAGCACATTTTGAGAGTGTATCATCTTCTGGGAGCCATAACTTTTGATTCGAGACTCCGTTTTTTGAACTGTTTAAACCATCGGAAAGGTCTCAGAGTCAATTTGCTCAAAATCTACTACGCCAATTTCAGAAAGTTTTTGGGCCATTTTGGGGCCATTTAGTGCCTCAATCCTGATCTGGAAGGTTTTCAAGTGCATTTCTAGGAGATTGAAACTGCAATATCTTTCAAACTAGGAATGCTCTCGACCTGATTCTTTCGCCAATCTTCTTATTTTTTCATTTTGAATGCTCCCATATAATTTTTGTCCCCAAACACCTTCAAATTCCAATACCTACTAAAAATAGCAGTTGACCAAAAAAAATTGAAAAGCAAAACTAAAAATGGGGATTTACATTATGACAAAAAAGGTATCTAGAAATGCAAAGACATCTACAAAAGGCTAACCAAAGGAAACATAAATGGAATGCATATTTTTGGGTGATGCAAGATTGCCCTTACACCACTAGATGCTCTTGCATCAAAGAGATTTAAGCTTCAATATATAATTTTATAGCTAGGACCCATTCATCATTAATTATTAGTATATTTTTGCATTTTATCATTTTTCTTAGTTGCACTTAAGTAGGGGTGTTGATTTGAAAAAATCACCTATTTAGCTCTTATTAGATCCTATTCACACTGGCATAATTTTGATTACTTGTGTTTGTTTATGAATCATTTATGGGATCAAAACACATTTCATGATCTAATTTAATCATATCTTAAGGAAGCTTTTGTTATTGTATATTATAATAATAATTAATCGTTACTTATTTGCATCTAATAAAATACTCTATTCCATGATAGGGTTTTTTAATTATAGATGATTCTTTGGGGTTCTATTTGAGTTCAATCATCAACTCCAACATGGTATATTAGTGCTCCAAATTTAAAATTTTATTTTATTCTTTTGATAGATTCAAACTTTGTATTTGAGACCCGTCTATTTTTCATCATTAGTACATAATTGCATTTTATCACTCCCTAAGTTGCACTTAATGGAGTGTTGGTCTGAAAAAGGAAACTCACCTAATAAATTCTTATTAGGTCTTATTCAAAGTAGCATAATTACACTTAGTTGATGTTATTTTTAATATCTCATATCAAATAATTAAGATACATGTCATGATGTAGTTTAATTATATCCTAGTATTTCATATAGGGTTTCATCCTTATATTTATACAAAGGGATTCTAATTGTATATTGTAATAATAATCAATCATCACTCTTTTTGCATCTAATAAAATATTAGGCTTCATAGTAAAATAGTTTCTTATCCTTTCTACGATATGTTATTTTATTGCAAGTGATCTTTGGGATGCTATGGGAGTTCAATAATAAACTCCAACATGGTAGATCAAAGCCCTCAAAATTTTCAATTCTCTTTTCTTTTTTCAAGAGCTTTAGGACTTGTGGTCAAGACCCATCTATTATTCATCATTAGTACATCTTTACATTTTATGGAACTCCCTAAGTTGCAATTAAGAAGGTGTTGGACCTGTTGGTGTGAAAAAGGAAATTCACCTAATTAGTTCTTATTAGGTCCCATTCACACCAGCATACTTAAAATCACTCTTTAAACTTAGGCTATCTAACTTTTTATGTCCCATATTAAGACAAATGTCAATTTATAATTTAATTCATACTAGAGTTTCATCTAGGGTTTCCTCCATATCTTTATAATAAGGCTTCCCCATTGTATATTGTAATAATAATCAATATTTCTTTCTTTCATGTAATGAAATATCAATCTTCATAGAATATTAGTTGCTTCTCTTTTATACAATTGTGTGTTTTGATTGTAGATGATATTTGGGGTGCTATGAGAATTTTATTGGGACACCTTTATAATTTAGAAAATTTAACTAATTCCTTACCATTTTAACTTAAATTTTCCTTGTACATATTTTTTATATGAATCCCCTTGTTGCAAGATGGTGCATCCCTTGGTCTTCCTTCTGTAGTGCAACACTTGGGTTCGTGATATGGGTTAACTACCTCTTGTGGATCTTATATAAATTTGGCAGTTGTATCAAGCATTAATAGGTCGATCTTTTGGTGCAATGACAACCACCAATGTAACAATTGGTATCAGAGCTGAGGTCACAAGTTCAAACCCCCCACTTGCACTGGGGGGGTTGTTGCAAGATGGTGTGTCCCTTGGCCTTCCTTGTGCAGCGCGACACTTGGGCTCTTGACATGGCTTAACTACCTCCTATGGATCTTGTATAAATCTAGCAATTGTATAGGGCATTAACAAGTCAATATTGTGGTGCAACGACAACCACCAATGTAACACCCCTTATGCTAGAAGTAATGTGTTTATTAACTTTCTTAAGTTTTTATGTTTTTCTATGTGTGTCCTTTATTCCCTTGGGCTATAATTTTCTTGTTTTAATTGAAACTTATATATTTGGTCCTAGGGTTCTTGTCCCTCTCACAACCTTGACCTTTCCATGTGTTTTTGTTTCATCCTTTGTTATATTTCCTTATTAGGCCCTAGACTTGTAGGGGAACCAAGAACCTTGGCACTTGAAGTTGATACCAAGTTTCAATTTTATCCATCATTTTGTGTCAAACTACAATTTCAGTTATATCCCCTTCCTCATAAGAATGTGAGTTTACAAGAGGACCTATGAATTAGGGACTAGGTCTCAATGTCTAGGTCCATCCTAGCGTCCTGGTCCAACATTTCTCCCTCACATTATCTTCAAAAAAGATCCTAATTAAAAATTAAACCCATGAGGGAACCTTGTACCCTAGCATTATCTTCCAAGTATCAAGTTTTGTTCAACTCTCAACCCTCACTCCTCCTTTCTTTCTAGACTTCAATATTTTATGTGAACCTCATACCCTAGCACCTACTTCATTAAGCTAGGTCCACCTTGACCCTTGATCCCCATGATCCTTCTTCTCCCAGTCCTAATTATAGGTACCTCCTTAGTCTCAAAGCTTGGTCTTCACTTTTTGTTGTTACCTATTCTTCCCCAATACCCAATTCTTGATTTGTTTTTTTTCTTGGTGAACATTTTATAAGTTCTTCTCTAACTCCAATCACTAGTGCTTTACTCCCTTGGACATAATAGGTTCTTGAACAATTACCCCCTCTTGTTGGTTCCAACTCCATTTTAACTCCCATTCATTCTTGTGCATTTCTCTAGGTTCCTCCTAGTCCTTGACTCTCATTGGACACCTATACATTCAATTTTTGCACAACTTGGTGTACTCATCCATCTACCCAAATAAATTGTATTTCAATCTATTATTGTCCAATTTTATTTTTCCAATGTTCTAGATTTTTATTCCATCCATAAAACACTTTTTTCTTTTAATGATGAGGTATGGGTGACCCTACTATCATTATGGGGGTTTTGAAGTTATTCCCACCCAAATCCACCCATGAGAAATAATTTTCATTCCTTTTAAATTTTCCAATGGCTCAGTATAGTTGTACATGCTTTATCCACAAATTTTATTATCTCTTGCATGCTTGACTTCAATTCCCTCTTCTTCCCTAAGAAGAGTAAGATGTGATGATGAATGTTGGAGGCTATAGATATCAATAAGCAAATAATTCAAAGGGATTGGATATGTTTTATAATACCACATAATTTATAGAGAAATCTAGAGTTTTGATTTATGTTAGTTTTAGTTTATTTTTGAACGAAACAACTTTGTGAAACTAGTAAGGGTTTAATATTTTCAATTCATTTTGTAATAGGGTGTCTCTGTGATAGTTTATATCAATCTAAAAACAAATTTTGGTCTCAAAAAAGTTCTTCCTTGTCACAGTTTTTAACATGAGTATAATATTTAATTTGATGAATGTGATAGCATGAACTAAATCATTACAAATTTATTATAATAGTCTATTTCAATGTTATACATGGATTAATGCAACCTTTTAGTGGATTATTAAATATTCCATATTTTTAATTCTACGTCTTTCATTCATATAAATGTGAAGATCATTAATATTTATGGTTTAAATTTCTTTGCTTATGATAATATGTGACTCTAATCCCCAGTAGATGGGCATCAATCTTGGGAGCTAATGATAAAATCACCCAGACATAAAAGAAAATACCATTTACCATTATTTTAAAATTAGAATTATGTTTCTCGTAGTTCATGATTTAGAAGTTAACAAAGAAAATAATATTTTTCAAACCCACTAATTTATATCTCTAGAAATCATGTTAAACTACTAGATTAAATTCCTTGTAATGGTGCTCATATTAGCTATATGAGAGGTCATTAATAAATTGGTTAGATTTAACTCAATTTTATTTAAGATACATAGGAATACCCTCCAAGTTTTGAGTTGATCTAGGAGTGTAGGATAGAATATTCATTGTCTTCAATTTCCTTGAACCCTCCTTAGTTTGGCAGTAACCATAATTCTACATTCTTGAAGACATCCTTGGCCCTAAAGGTAAAACTATGTTCTATAATTTTGGTGAAACTATTCTAGTATCCAATAGAATGGTACCATTATTAGGGACCATTTTTATCAACATATAATTGTAAGGAATCTAGGGACTTTAACTAATGATATTTTAACAATTAATAGTTTTTAGTAATTTCCTAGTTGTAGTTGTCCAAATTTAAGAAGATAAAAATATATCTCTCCGCTATGAAGAGTGGCGACTCTACTTTGATCAACCTAGAAAGAAAAATATTTTTTCAAACATTTCCTATGGATAGAAGAAGATAGAGAGGTTATTTATCACCACGAGATGATCCTTCATCCTATGGAAGGAATCAGTGTAGAAAATGAAGAAAAAATGTGTTAGATAATCTTCGAGACCAAATGACTATAATCAATTAAGTACGTCTAGTATCAATAATACATTATAGATTTAAAAATTCTATTACCAACATGCACTTTAGAATGTTCAACTAATAACTTGATTAGAACAAGGAGAAGAATGAACATAAATGAGTATGATGTGAAAATAAATGGTACACTAACTAGGAGAAGAAGTAAAGATAGATCCAAGGATGCAAATATGATCATTTATGCCATATTAGATCAGGGTACAAAAATTTCTTTGATCAACATAGGGATTTTTCTAATAGACCTCAAGTATCCTATAGGATGTAGCAATTCCTAATTTAATTCAACATATTCTAAATACTAAATAATGAGAAAGAATTCTCAATGAGGAGTTGGCTTTATTAGACCTCATGAGGAAAAGAATTCAAGAAATTAAAGTAGAAATGATAGAATAGAGAAATAAAATTAGTACTCTCTTTCTTATGCTCAAGCTCAAGAAACCCAAGATTAAAATGATAATAAAATTTTAACATAAAATAGAAATAAAAAACAATATGTTAGCAAAAATAATAGTCACATTCCACAAAATCATAACCAATAGTAATACTAACAGTAACAAAATTAGAAATTTGGTAATTTGTCAAATTCTAGATAGCAAGTTTGAAGACAAGCTCAAAGGTTTGTTCCTTTCAAGCATTCTTTGGCGGAAAAATATCATAAGGAAGATTCCTCAATTTCGAGGTAACAATGTAGTGACAAAAGAAAAAGATTTAGGACACTTTATTATCATTACAAATGATTATGAGATTGATTATGAGGATGTGATGATATTTTTTTTGTTCATTCTTTAGAATAAAGTGCCAAAGAATGGTACAAAAGTATCTTAAACAACAATATCGAGATAGAATTGACCCTAAGTATTTCATTCATGAATAAATTATATCAAGTAAGGTGTAAATGGTGGATTTTAATAATAATTCCATCCTCAAAATGAGAAAGATACCACCTCACCTTAAGCCAAATGATTTCATGTACCTTATTATTTATTATAATGAATTTGATTAAAAATTAAGATATTTTCTTCCATTCTAATTTGGTTGCACCTATACAATTTTCCTCTGGTTATGCAAAACTTAAGTCTCATTGAATCCCTAGTCAACTAGATTGGCACCTTCATCAAAGTTGAGGATGGGTCTTCTTGCAGACAATACTTCAATGTTTGCATCTTGATTGATATTTCTAGGCCATTGCCTCACATGGTCCACATCAATTCTTCTCTTGGTTCTTGGTTGCAATATATATATTTTGAAGGGATTCTAGAGAGATGCTTTAGGTGTAATCAAACTGGACATAAGATTGTTGGTTACCAATCTAAAACTATCAATGGATGACGAGCCTTTAATCTCAAGACATGGGTCCGTAAGGAGGGTAATCCTTATGCAGATTTCATATGGAGAAGTTATGGTATGTTTTTGGATCAATCCTCCCTGACTCCCACAAATGGTGGGGTTGTTATTCAAGGCTCTAAAAATTCAACCCTTCCAATTTTTTTGGTTGACAATGCACATAATCAATAGGAGAAAAATGTTTTAGATCTATGGAATAATAGTGTGGCTTCATGGCATGACTAGTTGTGGATGGCTCTTTTTAAGTATCATGATCTTCTTTTGGATCGGGAAAATTCCCTGGATTGCTAAAATATTTGTACCATCTCCCATACAACAAGTAAGCTTTCAAAGTCTAACTTGAGCAAGAGTGGCAAGCATAGGGGAAGAAAATATGAAGCAAAAAAACTTAGGATGGAAGCCTTGGATACTATTGATGATGGCACTCGGTGGAATATGGAAGCACTCCTAACCATGAGCAAACAAATAAAAGGTTGATTTCTTGAGGCATAATTTGGTTTAGCTAGTTCCCCAAGTAGTTATGTTGGTCTTATAGGAGTCTCTATGAAGTTTTCATCTTTGTCCTTTCCTATATTTTTTGCTCCTCAAACTTGGGTCTAAATTTTTCTTCTTTTTGGTCGATTGTGCTATGTAGGAGTGGGCCCTCAACCCACAACTTATTGATAAAAAAAAAATGATTTTGTGCATGGTAAAATAATCCACAAACATCCTCAAGGAATCTTATGCTATTACCATCAATATAGAAGTTAATATGAGAGCTTCTAAAAATCACATCAATAGGTGGGAAGTGAAGATATATAAGCTAGGGGCGAAATCAAGTAGGCTAATTTAAGCTAAAGAAAAATAAGATTTAATTTGATGGGTGATGTGAAAGACCTTTCTTATAAGGTAGAAAGAAGTGAGGAGCTATCACCTCATAATGTAAAAACTCATTTTAATGAGGGAAAAATGATACTTAATAGGCCTTACAATACTAATTGGTCTAAGAGACCACTACAAAATGATATAAAAATAGTCCCTAAATAGACAATTCTTATGCAATGGGAAAAGGGTACTCTAGACTCATTAAGGAGGGATCAAATGAACTTCAAAGAATTTGCATCATTGTGCAATTATTTTTCCTTCCTCATGATTCATTGAACTATGTAGTCATTCTCTCAATAACAATAAGAATTCCCTAACGAGGAAGGTTGTGTTGATTACTACGGGGATGAAATTGAGTAGTTATATTCTTTTGAAAATGGGTCAATGGGATAAGATTGTGTTCATGACAGCCTTGATGTAGATGAGTAGGTCTATCAATATGATTATGGTGATGGCCCAAGCCAATATCAATTACCAACTCATGAATTTGAGAATTTGGGTTAACTCATAAGATTGTGATATAAGTAGACAAAGACATTAAACCAAGATATAAATATCCTTACTAATGTAGTGGTAATACAAGTGCAAAGTATGTATCAGTTGAGAAATATATATGTACCAACATAGGGATAGATTTCTATCAAGGTGAGTAAATTTGATCCCAAATTTGAAAAGGAAAAGAAAAAGGGTGGATGTTGAAGTTAGAAATGGCATCCCTATCAAAAAAGTGATTGAAAAAATAAGGTTACAATGTAATAATCATTAAAGAATAAATTCATTCTAAAAATACATGAGTGTGCCAGAGCATCAAGTGTTGCATCTATCCAAATGGTAGATTCCCTAGGTGATAAGACCATGAAAGATCAAGAAGAACCATTGAATGAGTTATTTGGAGATAAAGTGAAGAGGATGGAATCAAAAGGTAAAAATGTTGTCCAATAGGATGTTGTCACACCTTTTATTCTAAATGCAAATTTAAATTGATGCACCTCTTCCAAGATATCACCCCATTAATATGGCATAAATTTTAAGTAAATTTAGGCTCTTTGTTTCTATGGATGAGCTTCTCAAGATTCCTAAACATACAAATAGATCCATATCATATATTACTAATGAAAATGTTGCCAATCAGCCTACTATTTAACATTAGGTGAAAAAGGATAAAGTGAATGAGGAAACCATGTAAGTGTCATTGATATTTTCTATAGTTAATAAACAAAAGAGAGTGAAAATACCCCACTAAGAAGAGAGGAGAGAGTGATAGGACTAGGTGGTAATAAACAATAAGAGTATTTGCTAGAGGTGGTAAGGTGAGGTTGGATAACCATAAATAAAAGGAAACCCCATTAATAATTCAAAAGTTCCACTAACACTAATGATAGGCTAAAAAATGATGAAATTATATTATAACATAAGAATCCTTAACATGGAAGGCCTAAATCACTTTATACACCAATAGATGATATAAAGTACCCTAATTATATAGGATTCATAATCTCAAGTTATTAGGGGACATAACTTGAATATATTTCTTTAGTAAATATTGGCATACAGATTCAACAATTCCCTTACAAGCATCACACTAACCTCTATTCAATATTTGTCACTTATCAAAGAATGCATATTATATTAGGAAGAATGCACATATGTACCATTTCCACATAACACACATTGATGTGGAGCATACCCAAGGAAGAATACATGTCATATAGGAATGACTTCTTATACCTCCAATAAATGTTGTAAATGAAAGTATTTTATTACTATAAATAATTTTATGAATATGTTAAAAACTTAATTTGAAGTAAAATGGTATTGAATATAAATTATCTACCCTTGAATAAACTCTCTAATATATTATAGATGGAACTCAATGTCTTTAGTCAATTTATGGTGGATTAGGTTCCTCGTGATCTTGATTTTCCTTTGGTTGTCAAATTACATGATAGATAGTTGGTGGAAAGATATTCCAAAGTTATTTAAGATGTATAATTATATCTAAATACAATATCTGAAACCTTCCTAGCCTCTTAATATTCAATCTTAGTAGAATACATTGAGCAATAACATTACTTCTCAATAAACAAACAAGAGCAAAATTGAGATAGAATTGATAAATGGAGATTAATTATGATCCTTGGAATTAAACTCCTAATCTAAATGTTTGACATACACAATTTTAGTTTGTGTACAATTATGATTCTCATATCCAAATGTTCCCTAGACATAGTAAATTATTTGATTGGTAGCTTTCCATTGAAAATAATATGGATCTTGCATAAATTGAGTGACTATTCCAATAGATTATTATATTTCTAGGTTAGTATGAGTCAATTAGATGAGAATCCGAAGAATTTATTCACATGGGGTAACACTAATAAAAAAATTGAGTTTTGCACCATAAAATTGAAACTAAATACCTGAAGGAATTTTGAGTCAACATTCAATCAACTATTTGTCACAACCCGTTTAATTAGCTTAGCTTAATTACTCAATTACTATATTAATTGTTTAAAAATAAGTGATTAGGAAAGACAATTTTGTTATATGTTAATTATTCCTTGTAGAGTAATTAAGAAAAGTGATTATAGTGATGATGGTTAATTATACATTCTAATTTGTAAGTGCGTCTTGTATCATTGACATTTTCTCATATTGGAGAGAGTATCATCGAGAAGGCCCTAGTTGGTGGAGGAAAACTATCATGATGGAATCCATGTAACCACATGCACTTAGACTCATGTAGCTAGGTTGCATATGTATGACAATGAAATCTTTTTATATAAAACTAAACTGATTAAATAATCAAAGAAATCGTGTTAATATGGATCACGAACCTAACTTAGTGTAAGAGTGTATTAGTTGATGACATGTAATTGCATTTCCAACATTTTGTCAAATAGACCCCAAATAAATGGGAATTGATATTAGAATAGATATAACATTTTCTTTTTTATTTAATTATTACTATAATAAAGAAGTAAAATTAATTCTATCAATAAATAAATTTGTCATTTCATAAAGACATTATATCTACCCTTTTAATTAAAAAAAGGGGATTAAAGATGATTTAAAAAGGATAAAATAAAATAAATATTAATAATATTATACCTTAATTTTATTAAAATAAAAAGATAATTACATTTGTTTCAAAAGAAATAAAATAAAATAAATCTAAACTTAAAATAACTTCCCTCCCCACGTGCCTTGGAGTGTCTTCTCAAAATTTCATGCATATTAGCGTGGAGGGTGCTAGCAAAAGGAAAAAAAATAGGGCTTACACTTGGCAGTGGAGGGGCTTAAACATTTCCAAGGCCTTGCAGATGGGAAAAAGCTATTATTTGAAGAGGGGAAGAAAATATTATGGAGTGGGGGGAGGATGACAAAAAGGAATACGGGAAGTGAAGGGGAATTAATAGCTTTTTCAACTGCAACTGCAACTGCAACAATAATAGGACCGTCATCCTTCTACTTATTGCAGGTGAGAGGCCATTAGAAGATAAATGGTTGCCTTCTCAAGCTTAGGGTCAGCAGGATTTTACAGGTTCCATGCTTTGCCTTATTAATTTTTTTTATAATTGTAGCTATTTCATAAGTTCCTTTAATGTTCTATTATCGTGAAGAAGTAGTAAACTTCTAAAGAATCATGCAATTTCTAATACAATGGATGGCATATAGGTCAATAGACTTAGAAGTTCCTCCAACAAGATTTCTAGGGCAATAGGTAGTTCTAACCAAAAAAAATTTCATTATATATATGAATCAGTTATATCTAGATTTAACAATGATTATATGAGGAGAAATTTCTGCTCACACTTTCTGCTAGAAGGATACACAAACGCAAACATATATGTATAGCCTAATTTTGGCTACCTTTGATTTTGTTTCCTAACTTAGCAACATTTAAAGGATAGCATTCTAGGTGAATTGAAATAACCTAAACAAACTAACAGCAGTTGTAAGTATAAACATTAAATGCAATGTGCTAAACTTGTAATGTAAATCCTCCTTCTTTAGCTTTTTAGGGGTATTTAACAATGTATTTCTATCCCTTTTAAATCTTTTACATACAAATGAAACTGGAAACAAGAAATGGAAAAGCAATAATAGCTTTTGGGTATGTTGAACCTTGTTTTCCCTACACACCGTTGTTGAGCAGATTTTAGAATTTGGTCTGCACTATAACAAACAGATGCTTCCTTTGGGTCAGTAATATACTATTGGCAATGTCTTAATATTTATTCTTCGGGTTTGGAGAAAAGATGTAATAAACTCCTTATTTATTCTACAAATAAATCAAGGCTGCCTTATAGACAATTTGTAGATTTTGGATGAAATATAGTGAGATGAATTGCAGATAAAACTGCTTTTAAATGGATGTGATTCTCGGAAAAACATTTCTGGGTTTTGTTCCCCGTTTTATCACCTTTCCGGAACATATTAAAGTTTTTTATTTCCTCAAGGGACGTAAAAGATATGACTGATTAAAGACTGTCCTGTTTTATTGTAATTAGCAGATTGAAAACGATAATTTTATGATGAAAATATCCAATTCAATGGGTATTATCATTGATTGAAAATGCAATACTATGTAATGTAGTGAACATATTGAATGAGGTTATCTTTCTACCGAATCTAGAAAGGATTCTAGATTAGAGGGATTAGCTAATGAGGAGATAAGACATCCATCTCCTATATTAGTTAGAGTGAGTGGATCTAGAGAATTTTGATTGGATTATGGAATTATTTCCTTGGGAAACTACTTGATATATGTTACTGTTTTGGAAATATATTAGTTAAAATAATGTTGTTTAGAAATTATTCTATCATTCCTATAGAGTGCCAAGATATTATAGTGAGAAATTTGAAACATTCTATGCTATAAACCTTATTGTCATGGGTTACTTTCATAAGTGCATTACTTGGATTCGCTTACCTTATCTTTCATATAATGTATTTCATGGATTAGTGTATTAAATATGCATTGAATGAGCATATAGGTATGCTTGCTCACAATGATGCACACAATGAACTAGATTCCATAATGAACGTTGGCCACACATTGCTAGATCCTTTGTGATGGGTCGGGCTTCTCCAATGGACTAGCATGGGGAAGCTAATGCTTCATGGTAGGTGGATATCACCTCGATGATGCTCTCTCTCTTTCTTGCATTAGATTATGAAGGAAAGAAACCAAGGAGGTTGGTGATACAAGTGTTAATGCATTTACCTATTTTTTATATTGTCCTTTACAATTCTGAATTTGATGAGAGAAAGCATGGCTACTGTGTTTAAATTTGTTGCATATGTCATCAATTTGATTTGGAAAAGTGAATTAGCATATAAATGACTTGATTTTTAAAGATACTTCAAATATTGTGAATGGACTTATGATAATAGTAGTAGTTGGAGAATCATTTTATATGTTAAGAAACTTTCATTTCAATTTTTATGTCAATTTTCCACTTCTCCTAGATTCTAGATCTACATTATCTCCGTGTTATTCACTAATTTCCATACTTTATGAGTGATTAATTGGGTATTTGTTACACTATTAAAAACCTAGAGAGTGAATCTACATAATTGGATTGTATAATATTGATCCTAGAAATTGATTTGATAATATCAATCTTGAGAAAGTAGTTTAGCATCATAAAATGTTTAGTAATAAAGGCACTCATTTAAAGAAAATTGCGTTGTGTAGTTACCCCTTAGACATGGTGAAGGAAAAGCTAGCTAGTGAGGATAGGGATTATGAGGATAGCACATTTGGGCACCCCCCTATGAAATGGCAAGATAATAGTTATTTTAAGGATATGAATTCTACTTATATTGATTTTGATTATGTTGAATTCTTCAATCCCCTATTACCAAGGAAGTTACATATGTCTCTACTCTTAACGATGGTATATATAATTAATTCTCTATCTATTGTGAGACTATCAATAAGATTATCAATATCACAAGAAGAATGGAGGGTATGGAAAAGAAAATGAATGATATGATATGGTTGATTACTATTGTTAGGTATAAGTTGGATACCACTCTTTCTTTTCTACATGATAATAAGTGGAAGAAATAGGTTATCTCTAGCCCCACCATGGAGCATGATAAATTTTTTAAGTTATTAACTAAAAAAGCTAGAAAGTCTTTTTCCCCTTATTTATTTTTGTGCTTCTCTTTTGTGTTTTTTTCTCTATTGTTTTTGTTTAGATGTTCTTGAGTTTTTATACTATTATTTCTAGCCAGTGTGGACATGTTTTGATTTTCCTTAAGGAAATTTTAGTATACAGTCAAGACCCACGGTTTCACACTTATCTAATAAAAATTAAAGGCACTTATTTCATCAACCTAATGCAAACTAAAATAGCATATAATGAACATATTAAGTGTGAGAAATTTTCATTTTGGTCATGGATGAAAAATTATCTATCTAGTCAATACTAGACATTAATGAAAAACCCTTTACAAACAGTCATGCTTTGAACTTATAAAATGATTTATACAAACTCAATTTTTATTTAAATGGATCATAAATTAGAGGCAACAAATACATGTGAGTTCCCTTGAAACTATGATATTATTTTTTAGAACTTGAAGAATCTCCAACTAAAGTACTAGTGTTATCTAACCAATTATGATGTTGAATTAGAAGAAGTGGTAGGAGAATCCTTAGCCTTAGAATACTAACTTAGATATGAATGAGGGAACTTACTTGAATCACTCTTCTTAGTTAGTGTAGAAGTAAGAGATCCCTCATCAAAATGATGCCTCAAAAAGGGCATGATCTCAATACTTAGATGTGTTGAACTAGTTATTAGAGAACCCGTTATGAAGGATGGTGGATTGTGTGAGGAAGAAACATGGGAGCTATCCTCAAATTGGATGCTCCTATGAATTAACTAATTATTTATAGTGTACGAAAAAAAGACAACCCTTAAGACCATCTAAGAAATCCAAACAAATATGGAACACCTACTTATAGTTCAAGTTCCTTATGTTGCTTAGATGGAATGTAGTACTACGTAGAGTAGTAAAAAAAAATTAAGTCCTTGAATGTTAGCTTATAATAGTACCAAGCTTCAAAAGAAATGACTTCTTTCAAGGCTTTATAATGTATGTAGAATCGTAAATTGTCACCATTGACAATTTCACGGTACCTTGATGCCCTACTTTGCCTAAACATTAATTATAATAATAAATTACCCATTTCAAGACTAGATTATAAAATAGTGTTAAATTTCCTAATTTCTCGATAATTTTGGGCAAAAAAGAATCAAATAATGGTGTTGGGCTCCTTGTCCAAATGAGAAATTTTAAATTATTTTATTTTGAATGGTGATGTTTTGAGATTTAAAAATGATCCCAAGTGGCCCCTACCCAAAATATTAATTGAAATGCATATGTAAATAATTTTTCCCTCTCATTTTGAATAGGAGGAAAGGAGGAAAATATGAACAAGGAGCAATTATGATCAAATTATGAAGATTTATTGATTTATCCTCTACATGCTAACTACAATAATTTGTTGTGTTTGATAACTAACCTTTTACAATTCTATCAAGCAATCAATGCATCCATCAATCAACTTATGGTGTGGCATCTCTTCATCATGGATTTCACATCAAGGTAACATTGTCATTTGTCATTTTTCAATTTTAGTTAATTATTGTTGTTTTGGCCTCTTTTCTGCCTAGGGTATGACCTCTCAAGATCATCATCAATTTCTATACATGGAGGTAGAAATACAAAAATGGGGTTTGACTTAGGAAAACCCCTATATAGCAGAACATTTTCCCCTCTTTTCATGTGTAGGTCAAATCTAAAACTTTCATCAATAGACAACTACATGGAAGTGCAAGGTAGATTGTAATTTACATCTCCAAGTTTTGGAATCCAAAAAAGAGGCACCTTGTACTTGGGTACCCATCACTCTTATCCTCCCAATTTCATCTCAAATTTACAACTCAAGTTCTTCTTTATCTCTATTTCTCATATTTGAAGTTGGTTTATGGTTTTTGAGTGATAAAATGCAAATCTAGGGTTACTTATCATTTAGGCTTGTTAAATTACCTAAAATTCATCCTCCCCAAAACACAAAATTAGACACAAATCCCTAGGAGGTTGGATCTCCCTTGTGGCAACAAGCTAATCATCAACCCTAGTTGGTTCTATGTCCAATGTGGTGTCAAGTGAAAAGTTGCTAATCCTATTTGGCATAGGATCACTTTTCCTACACTACAATGTACATGATTCTAAATAGTTTATATAATTGATAGATTCTATTGGATAATATTATAGTGATATAAATTTGATGTGGATCATACAATTTCAAATTTCCTTCAATGATTTGTTCTTTTGGTTAGTAAAATCATTTTTCTAATTTGGTTGTGTGAAAATATACACTATAATTCATTACCCTTAGTACTAGTGGAATATTTTGCAAATGAGTGGTTAGCACTCACCACTTTTATATATTTGAGGTACTTAGATAAATATCCATAATTACTCTTTTTCCAAGGACCTGAGGTTTTATAAGTGCTCAAGCACTTCACTCTTCTAGAAAAGGAAGTAAAACCAATAATTCTAAGGGAAGACATTAATTAATATTAGGACATATCAAGTCTTTCTAAATGACAAGGATAGTAGCGTACTAGAAAATCATTATATACTAGCTCAATAACATGTGTTGCCTACCATGATTTTCCATTGTCAAGTATTTTTATTAAAGATAGTAGGTTTCCACAATCCATATCATAGATTTGTATTGCTTCTGGATTCGATTGTGTAAGGAGTTTTTAGCATCAAATAAAACCCCTTACACAATTGAGTCCAAAAGCAATACAAATCTAAGAATTTTTATAATAATTTTTTCTATAAAATAACTATAAAAAACTTGATATAAATGTTGAAATTAGAAAATCCTTTGTCCATGCATTTCTATCTTAGCTATTTTAAATAGTGATCTAGTTAAAGTGGCTAAATTGCTCATGCTATAATATTCTCACATCATTTGTGTGAGAAAGAAATGTTGCATATGAGGGGTCATACAAAGTTGAAGAAGGAATAAGGCATATACTAACGGTTCACCTTCCCAACTACCACAATGGGATAACTCTATAATTCCCATATCACCCTTGAATCTACAAAGGGCTGAGAATGTTTTTGTAATATAATGGGTGATTTGATATATGGATAAGAGATTGGTTAAAAAAAAGGAACACATAGAACATCATGAAATGTTTCATCATCATGTCAACATGCCCTCTCCTTCATGCATTGATTCAAGGGTCATCAAGTGACATAAAAAAGTTGAGGGATCAAACCTAACCCTAACGATAACCCATCCTACAACAAATCCATGCATTTCAATACCTAAATAAAGTATCCATGTCTTAGAGGATAGGGTTTTAATTTATATAAAATCATTTCCCTTATCCATTCTTAGCTATGAATAAGGTGATGAAGAAACTTTAGATTTAGATTCAAGAAAGCTAAGATAATTCTTCTAGAGAACCATTTTCATCTTATCAATTTATTTCTTCATTCACTCGGGATCGCTATGTTCAAGTTTCTTAGAATAAGAACATCTAAGGTCTTCCTTCTTTTTTAAGTTTCATCCTTAAAAGAGAAGGCATGTGATATCATATTATTAGATGCATAGGATGAATTCTCATATATTATAATATTGTTCTTTTTCTTAGTATTATTGTTCTTCTTCTTTTCCTAGCTTCATGGAA
Source organism: Sequoia sempervirens (assembly GCA_007258455.2). Taxonomy (NCBI): domain Eukaryota; kingdom Viridiplantae; phylum Streptophyta; class Pinopsida; order Cupressales; family Cupressaceae; genus Sequoia; species Sequoia sempervirens. The sequence goes on along the minus strand of VDFB02000003.1, from coordinate 163,648,222 downwards.
CCTTTTGGTCTTTATTGTTTTGGTTGGAAACTAAAGCATTACATTTTCATAGCTTTGAGGTTCCCATATATATAGTACATCCTACTCTCTAGAGAGTTCCTTAGTAAAGTCATTAAAGGAGAGCATTGTGAATCCTACTCCTTGGGAAAACTTAGCAACATGATGTGTATAAATAAATATAAATAATCAAGTTTTTTTTTGAAATTATACTCAAAATGGGTTGATATTAGTTCATATGAATGTTGTAATCATTGAGTTGTATTCTTAAATACATGAATCATGTGATAAAGTCCTAAATACTATCAAAATTACTTGGACTTAACTTATAAGTTCGTTATCAACTAAATGACCTTTAATCTCGCAGGTCTATGTAAACAAGTTTTCATTCTTTTACATATGTCCTCTGGTGTATATAATGGTTTTAAGATGAAAAAGAATTAGGTGACATAGAATAAAGGAACTATAAAATTCATCACTTGTTAAACAATTTAATTTTATTAGTGTCTGCAATATTTAACTCTAGTAGCTTGTGTTACTATGATAAATATGTTATCCCTAAGCAACAATATCATCTTAGTTTTCCACATAAAATATTTTTAGGGTGTTAGAATTAGTATTTTTTGTTATTCCATTAGTGTATCTAAGTGAAAAGAAGAATGTCAAAAAATGCATGTATCACACACAAGTACACTTGACACTCCTTTAATATTACTTAATGATAACTACCTTACAAGTATAAACAAAACTTTAGTCCAAATAGAAAAGGCTAACCATGTAATTTGAAGGATATGGTAGTTTTATAGAATTTGTATAAATTTGGAAAATCTTTGCAAAAACTTAATTTTACTAAAAAATTCTACGCACTTTAAAAAAATGACACTCAATATTGAAATATCATTTGATATGTATAATTCTTTAAAAATTAATACATGCTTGTGCAAAGAGGAGGATGTTTAGTGGTTTGAGTAGTCGCTAAAATAACATCTACATGGGTAGTGATAACTTAGCATATAAAAAGGTGGCATGTACCACCTTTGAAATGATGATGGAAGGACATGTGGTATTGACTAGTCATTGGATGGTGTCACAAGTATAGATGATGGCACATCTTTGAAAGGTGGTAGATATTGGAGTTACGTAGTAGTGACACAATCATCCAAATATAACATGAAATAATTCAATGGTCAAGGTATAGGAGAGTTGTGATGTAGGTGGATTAACTCCATTGTTGGCAAATAATTTTCATGGAAAGTTTGTGCATAGAGGATATGGTACCAAGTGATAGAGCTAATCGGTAAACACTAGAAAAGGGCACACTATATGTCACTAGAAGAATAATGCATTACTAGAAAACAAGTGGCAACATGAGGTGAACAATGATGAAATTGCCACTCATAAATAAATTAGAGTCAATGTGAGGGACATATGTTGGTTAGTAATTGGACATAGTTGTTTATGCTCACCCAATGTATGTTATGAAAGTTGTTGTGATAGAGGATACATCAAGTATTGATATACCAAGGGTACCGCAAATTAGTGTCACCCAAGAGCCTCTTAAAACTTCATACTCATACCCTAACCATTACAAAACCTTAGAAATTGTAAAATTTTGTATGTCATAGAACTTCAAAACAATTGCTATTGTTAAAAAATATACCACCACATGATTGTAAAAAAAGGATCAAGGCTCTAGTCAAATGTTTAGATTTGAACTAATGAATAGGCATTCTTAAGTTTTAGATCCTTTTAAATAAAATAGTAGAAAAGTGATACAATCTTACCAAACTACATCAAAAAATGTGTTATTTACAAACAAAGGTCACTAAAACTACACATAAAAACAAAATTAATCAACTTTTGTTCTATTAAAAAATACTAATCCTAATTCTCTAATAGCATAATATATAAACTAATCCTAAGAAACTATAACCCTAATACCATCTATGATAAAAATTGAAAACCAACATATAATGCCAGAAATTAATCACACCACTATTATAATACCAATACCAAAAGCAAAATATACAAATTATTTTTATTACATTGATAAAATTTGAAAATATAAAGAAGATTTATAAAAAGTGCAAGGTAAGAAAAGGTGGAGACCTCGTCCAATAAGAAATGTAACTCTAAACATCGAAGAATAAAGAGTAACCTGTTTTATTCTCTTAGTAATAAAATAAAGATGTTTGGCTGTGTTTCTCAAAGTTTTTTAACCCTTTCATTCACATTTTGTTGAAAAATTAACTAAAGAGGGAAGGGTAAAAACTAAATAGCAAACAAAATTTCGTATAATCTATGGAATGAATGACTTGGTTTTAATTACCTGCTTCGCTTGGATAGCCTTGTGGTAACAGAGGACGAGAAACCGTCTTCTGCCTTAATATTTTCCTATCAGCCGTTAAACTAAGATCACTATAAAGCCCACTTATTTTGGAGCGAATAGCGGTCAGTGTCTCGGAGTTTACAGTTGACTTGACGAATCTGCAACAAAAAAATAATGACAAACAATATGATAAAAGGAGAAACAAAATAAACTTTATGAAGAGAGCATAACCTCTCATCATGACAAGCTGTAAATCGTGGTGGAAACGACTAACCTGCTAACTTTTCCCGATTCTAGTTGGAAACCACAGCTTATTGATGCTTCAATGATGTATTGAAAAGCTTTTTCAAATTTCTCCTTTGCTTCTTTTATAAGAATGTTCAAGTCTTTAAGATGAGATGCAAGCGTAATCATTTCTTGCAAGAGCTGTAGACATTCAGTCCTGTTCTCGGACACTTTTGTACATTTTGAGACCAGATACCCTACAATGGAAAGCCCTGCAACTGCCCAATGCACATCTCCAATTTTCTCAAGCATATTTCCAACGATTTTTGTTACTTCTCCAGACTGAAAAAAGCTATCCTGTAATTCAATAGCAAATTCAAGAAAAGTACGACCAAGAAAACAGGGGAAAAGGTACGAGAACAACATATATTAATAAATGCACCGTGTAATTGACTAACCTTAGTGTCAATTTTCATTTTCTCGGTGTGATCTTGAATAAATTTTAAAAATGTGCCTCCGCTCTCGATAATGGAACTCCAGTTTGAGAGCTTGTCTGCATGAGAAGAACTTGTGCCTGGAGTATCTTGTGTATCCTGCAAAATAATAACAAGAAATGAACACTATGAAAGACCTCTCATCATTATGTTACCCTTTAATTGAAAAAAGATCGAGCTTATACCAACCTTTTGAGCCGTCTTTAAGAAATCTTCAATGGTTTTGATAAAACCATCTGCCTGGCTTTCAATGTCGAATTTTTCGAAGCTGCTCTTAACTTCATCCCACGTGGGTGGTGACTTTTCGGTAGTAGAAGGTTGGGGTGGTGGTGTGGATGATGACTGTGGGGAGGAGATCACATTCTGAAGCTGATTAGGAGAATCTGTTGATGGATTTATGGAAGTAGTCTCTCTATCTTGTGGTGATGATGTGCAGAGATTTACGGAAAGACCTGCTGGTGGCGTTTCTGTTTGCTTCCTTTTCCGCCAGCAGCAACAATTACAAGAAGCAACCATAGCCACTCACAGAAAATTTCTCAAATTTACCAATACTAGAAGAATAGAGATAAAAAGTAATTCATTAGTCAAGCATGCCTCGGCCCTCTGCTCTCCACTACTTTTCAAACTTTCTTCCTGCATCCAAGCTGCTTTTATTATTTTGTTTTGTAAAGATTCCTTACAATTCAAAGTCACGAGGATTAGCTGTCATCAACTTTCCATGTGCATTTTGAAAATCCGTACATAGAACAGACATGTCATGCAAGTTCTCCTTAGCGTAACTTTTTATTTGATAGCTCACCAATCTACATGTCAACGCATAACTTTTTGATTTTTCTTATTTTGGTTTACTGCCTTATTGTATCTCTTTATGAATAGATAATATTATCCCTGAAATGAAAGTTCTCCTTATTAATATATATACCATAAATAAATGTAATGAAAATAAAAGGCTTCCACTAATTTATATAAAATAATAATAAAATTTTAAGATTTATAATTGGAATTTGTAAAAAATGAAATTGTGAAATTTAAATAAATTAATTGTGATATTTAGGTTTATTTCTAATCAATAAAAATTACTGATATTAAAAAATGATATAGAAAGTATTTAGGATAATTTTATTTGTAATTATATAAAAATTAGTAATGAATTATGACTAACATTTTGAAAGATAGATTGTGAGAACCATATTGAACAATAGAAAATGAAACATGTTTGCTAAAAGATAGAGTAAAACCTTTGGAAGTCAAGATATTGCAAAGCGAAGGACCATCAAAAACAACAATGAAGATCAAAGGTGCAATGAAAATAAGGATGTACATCAAAGGGGAAACAAGAGTACCCAAAGGTAGGATTACTCTTGAATAGAGACAATTCTACAATGAAGATCAAACGTGCGATGAAAATAAGGATGTACATCAAAGGGGAAACAAGAGTACCCAAAGGTAGGATTACTCTGAATAGAGACAATTCTAGTTTAATGACCAAAAGATGGAATTCATCCTCATCAAAATTTCAAGTATGGAAAGTATTGGCAAGGCAACAAATATTGCTAGAAGCCATAAGAAAACCCTAGTAGATCCACAAACTAGTCCTCAACAATTTTTGATGATGCTTAGGAATAGCCCTCAATATTTCTATTATTGAACTTATTAGATTGCAGACTATTATTTTCTTCCCTAACTAAATTTTGTTGGCTTCAAATATAACTTTTGGGGCTTCATTCCATTTTTTCCCATTTAACCTTTTTTCCACCTTCTGAGTTTGATTTTCTCACCAAAACTATATGTTTCTCTAATAGGGTTTTCTATGGCTTCTAGAAACATTTGTTTCCCTACCAATAGTTTACATCCTCATCAAATTCTAGCTATTGGGTATTGATCTAGAATTTGATCTATTTAGAAGCAATGAAACCTTTGGGTATCCATATTCCCCATTAGTATGCCTCCCTATTTCAATTGCACCTCTAATATTTATTATTAGTTATTACAACCCTTTATTTCAATTACACTTATAATATTTATTATTAGTTATTACAACATTTTATTTCACCATACCATGACCTTCAAGGGTTTCACTCCCTCTTTTAGTCGAAATGCTTCCATTTGTTTTGTTTTATGTGCTATTTTGTGATGGTCTACCCTGAAAAATTAATTAAACACAATTACACATAAAACTATTAAAAAAAACCTTTTATATCACTTTTAATAACAACATACAAGAAAAGAAAGAGTGAACACAAGAAAAGGTCCCAAAATTTATCATAGCATAAAAAATAATGGCAAATAGAACATAGGATCCATAGGATGGAAATAAATTGTGTGGCATACAAATGCATAAATATAGGTGTATCATGTGAAATAGGTACAACACAATTTCAGTGGTGTAACACAATTTGTGCTAAGGGCGATTATTTGACAGGTGAAATCGAGTCTCTAAGGGAGAGGAGTCGATCATGGGATAGGGCCCCATGGCTGGTATAGCTATGGACAGCTTGGGGCCCACCAGTGGGTAATATTTATACCAATAAAAATTTCAATTTCCTTTCAAATATGATATGACAGATTCATATTAAATTCACAGTATGTCCTATCATAGGTTGACTTTTTTGTTGCCACCTTCTCAATAGTGGGTGAATGCAAGTGGACATTTATTTTCCTATTTCACAATATCAAGTAAATGCATAATGATAATCTTATTTCTACAATATAAATAATATTTTCCACCTTCCCAATAAAAGGTTGTTGTGAAGGGATATTTTATTAACCAAAATATAAGTCTTTTAATCATGTACATAAGACATTGCCAAGTGATTTAATTCCAAACATATTTGAATAAAATACATTTCAACATGTCCCATTTCTCATATTTTTTTACTATCAACTGGTTCCCGGATGTCCATAATAACCAATCTTTTTTTGAATTTTCCTGCAAAATTGAAAAACACGAATTCTCAAGCTCACTATGCATTGCAAAATTTCATTATAACACTTAATTATCACTTGATTATTTACAAATCCACTAAAAAACAATAATCATAAATTTTTAAAAAAATTGGTTACAATTCAAAAACAAACTTAATATCACTTCAAATCACCAACCAGAAATCCTACGTACCCATTAAGCTATCACTTCTACCATTAATAGATTGAATGTAGATCAAATTCCCTCCCATAATTCAAATTAATCCACTTGCTACCAATTCAAATTCAACAAACCTATTTATATGCAAGCAATCCTCATTTGTGCGATGCAAGTTACACATTACAGTTTATTCACATTTTTCAAATTTCTCACTTTCTGTTGCATGCTCTTGAGCAACGATGACCTCCTCTAGATCGATGTACTCTCCTCCTTCAGCTCTTTTGGTAAGTCATTTCCATAACCATCCTTTATGCTATCATTGACCAGTCTCCCTTGAAGCTTTGTTATGGTAGAAATATTTCCAACCCTCTCGAATACAACATTACCATACATTTATATGTTGTACAAAATGATACATATCCACGTATGTTTCCCACAACCCTATCCATTTTCATGAAACTTACACATTTATCTATATCTGCAATATATATCCCTATTCATTTTAATGAAACTTACACATTTCTCTCCCCTATATATATAATATATTTGTAGAGATAGATAGATACCTGATTTGAATGTAAATGAACAAGGTATCAATTGAATGTACATACCTATATTTGTTGATGAACTGTTCAGTAATATATTAATTTCAAATTAGGTATCTATCTATCTCTGCAAATATATATATACATATATATAGGGAGAGAGATATGCGTAAGTCTCATTAAAATGAATAGGGCCATATATTTTGTAGATATAGATAAATGTGTAAGTTTCATGAAAATGGATAGGGCTATGGGAAACATATATATATATTTGCAGAGAGATAGATAGATAACCTAATTTGAATGTAAATTAACAAAGTAAGTATATTTCTATTTTGCAATTTGAAATTAATATATTACTGAATAGTTGATCAACAAATATAGGTACCTACATTCAATTTATACCTTGTTCACTTACATTCAAATTAGGTATCTATCTATCTTTGCATATATATATATTGCATACTCAAATTTATATATTACTGTACAATTCATCACCAAATATAGGTATCTACATTCAATTTATACCTTGTTCACTCACATTCAAATTAAGTATCTATCTATCTCTGCAAAGTGACTGTATGTATGTCCTCATTTACATTGAACCTAATTAGATGTATGCTTTGTTTGTTGTTCAATTAAAGTGACTGTAAATATTGGCCCCTATCCCTTACAGTCAACTGTTATAATGGCTAACTCCTACTTATGCTACTATGTTGTTTGAGAAATGGTATTAACATAAGTAGGACTCAGCCATGATCAAAGTTAGTTTTAAGAGAGAGGGGTTGATATTTACATCACATCAAAACACTCTTTCCCTGTAGTGCATGCAATTAGAACTGCTATAAAATCCATGGAAAATACCATGACTTAGAAACTATTGGAAAATGCTAAGAATCTAATTTTCATGGAAAATGCCATGAACTTTATACCACTTCACTGCATTCTCTGTAGGGAAAAAAATCTCTTTCGTTACTTTGTTTCTTCTTCAATTAAATTGACAATGTATAAGTAGGATTTCACATACCATACCCACCAAATGTCATATGTCCAAATGTATACCCACCATCAGCTCCTATGCCCACACATAGCTCCTCTCCCTTTTTTCTATGTGTTTTTTCTTCAATTTAACTGACTATAATTGACAACCCCTCTCCCTTACAGCCAACTATGATAGCATAAGACTCCTACTTGTGTTATAACCATGGAATGAAAGAGCATAAATAACTTGAAACATCAATAAGATAGATATATGCCAGCTCGACTATAAAGGGACGTGGCATAAAAAAATTACCCGACTGGGACACTGATGACATGGACCCCTTGCTAAAAGTTACCCTACCCACCATCGGTTACATTCAACTTAATTAGATGTATGCTTTGTCTATTCTTCAATTGTACTGATAGTATGCGAAGAATATCTCAAACAACATTATGAAACATTAACACAACTTGAAACAACAGTATGATAGAAATATTTGAAACCCTTTATTGTCTTGCAAAGTTGTTTGAAGATATAAATATTTGTATCATGTTGCTATTGCAAGTTCATATATATATGTATCATAATGTTGTGTCAATTATATGCATGGTTAGCTTGTTCTTCAATTACAGTCAATAGTAAATGTATGGATTCATTGTTTCAGTTGGTATCATTATTTTCAATATTAAGTGTATGTTGTTTACTAATCACTGTGTTGGTTTAATACAGAGGAAGATAAATGCACAAAAAAATAGCACGCCATCTTCAAGGAGGAAGCGTCAACAAAAGAGGAGCCGAACAACTATGCTTGCACACAAGAGAGGTGTGCATCTGCCACATAGCGATGAGGAGGATGTTTTCATTCCTGTTCACCAGCGAACTAAAGAACCAAGTAGTGAGGAGGTAGAAATTGTTTTGGAACAGCCAACTAAATCTGTAGTGCAAGCTAACCCAACTATATCAACCAAAAAGGTTGCATCGAGGTGTGAATGGACCCAGGCTAACATGGACCATGCCCTTGAAGATGTCGAAGACTACAGCTGGTCAACTAGAGGTGCAGCAAAAAATTGGGGTATTCCTACCTCAACATTGTCCAATTGGCTAGGTGGTATGACCACTACAAAAAGGAAAGGGCCCCCAACAGTCCTAACTGAGGAGGAAGAGTCATTGATCATTGAATGGTGTAAGGAGATGGCTATTGTTGGACAAGGTTTGGAGATCATCAATCTGGAAATGGAAGTGGCCGAAATATGTGAAACAAGGAATAATCCCTTCAAGAATGGGCTTCCTGGCAAGTCATGGTGGATAGGATTCAAAAGAAGGCATCCTAATCTCTGCTTGAGAACATCCCAAGATCAAGATAGAGACTGTGCTATAAATATTAGGCAACCAGTTGTAAGTGCTTTCTACGACACTTTGGAGAAGGCATATGCAGGAGGGAACTATGGACCGCAGAGGATTTGGAACTATGATGAGACAGGGTGTTATGAAATAACTTGCACAATAGAAGAATATGATATGAAATATTCTGCAAATACTTGATAATAACTGAGAATAACAAGCCACTTCGAGGGGGAAAACCTCCAAATATCTCTAATGAGAACACACTTCACACTTGATGATGAAATAAGACTCACAACCTCCTATATATACCTATTTATGCCAAGGATATCACCTAGGCCGACTTAGACACAACTATATAGACTTAGGCCGACCTAAACAACTAAATAACAATATACTAATGATAATGTGACTTAATAGAGAGTTAAGATAGCCACAAGTCGACTATTCATAACCTGATGTACAATAATATTAAGGGCGTAGCATGCCCCCCTTCTTCAAAGAAGCATTGTCCTCAATGCTAATCAAGTTTGGAAACTTTTGAATGAACTCCTCGTCTTCCCATATGGCATCTTCAACTGGTAAATTCTTCCATTGGATGAGATACTTAGTGATAGTTCTATTCCTCAGCTTCTTTGTGCGTGTTTGAAGAATGCACTCTAGTTCCAAAATGATTCTCCCTTCGTCATCTAGCTCGGGAAGTGTTGTTTGAGTGGGAATATTATGCCCAATTACCTTCTTCAAATAGGAAACATGAAAAATTGGATGTATCTTTGTTGTAGGTGGCAACTCAAGCTTGTAGGCAACACTACCGATCTTCTGCATGATTTGGTATGGACCATAATACTTTGGCAACAACTTATTATTCTTTCTTTGCTGCTTGAGTGAGATTTGCTTATAAGGCTGCAATCGCAAGAAGACCCAATCCCAACTTCAAAACTTCTTTCACTATGATGTTGGTCTGCCTGTTGTTTCATTCAATTTTGTGCCATGGCTAAATTCTCCTTGAGTCCTGAAAGTAATTGTTGTTGATGAAGCAAGTGGTCTTCTATTGCTTGAACTCTTGGGGACACCTTAATTGATGATGTGATGGAAGGAGGATGATATCCATAAAGTGCCAAAAATGGAGATATTTTTGATGAGCTATGAAAAGAAGTGTTATACCACCATTCTGCACACTTGATGATAAGAAGGGCATAATTGGCTACACTTGGAAGCCTAGCTTTTCAAAAGTCATTGACTTTTTCAAACATCACAGCTGGCTTCAAGAGGACAGGTATTTGGCCATTTGATCGAAATGCTTTGGATAATGACATGAGGGTTAGTGAGACATTCCAATTTGCTGCCCTCGAGGAAGCATCAGCTGCTGCAAACATTCTAAGCCTTTCCAACAATGGTTTGGTAGTCAATGAGGGTGAGTCTAGAATGTTGGAACTACAAAAGTTGGAGATCAGCAAAATGGGATGAATGGTTAGTATGTTCTACATTTGTTGTATGAGGTTATATTTCAGTATGTTGTTACACTATGTACCATTGTTTGATATGTTGCTTATTTCAAATCAGCTCAATTAGATGTATGGTTCGTTTGTTCTTCAATTACAATTGATCTTACATGTATGTATTTGTTGTTACACTATGCACCATTTTTAGATATGCATATATATGCAAATCTGCATATGCATATTTGCAATATGCATATGCATATATGCAATTGTTGTATGAAGTCAAATTTCAGTATGTTGTTTGAGAAATGGTATTAACATAAGTAGGAGTCAGAATATGGTTAGTATGTTATGCATTTGTTGTATGATGTCATATTTCAGTATGTTGTTACACTATGTACAATTGTTTGACATGTTGCTCATTTCCAATCACCTCAATTAGATGTATGGTTAGTTTTTTCTTCAATTACAATCGATCTTATATGTATGCATTTGTTGTTACACTATGGTTTTCATTTGTTGTATGAAGTTATATACGCATATATGCAATATGCATATGCATTGCATATATGCATATTTTGTATGAAGTTAAATTTAAAGATAGTTGTTTTGAGAAATGGCATTAACATAAGTAGGAGTCGGCATATGCAATTTTCAATATGCATATGTTGTATGAAGATAAAATTCAGTATGTTGTTTGAGAAATGGTATTATCATAAGTAAGAGTCAGCATATGCATATGTTGTATGAAGATAAAATTCAGTATGTTGTTTGAGAAATGGGATTATCATAAGAGTCAACATATGCATATGGTTGTGGATACTGTCAGCAATTGCCTTCTCTATTTTCATTTAAATTACATGGATTGGATTCATTTGTTCTTCAAATACTCTCAAACTTACATGTATGAATTTGTTGTTTCAAATTCCAATGAACCACTTGAACCAGTAGTATTGAGAGACTAGAGTACTATTGGAGACATATGTCTTTCCCTGCCAACTCCACCTGAGCAACCCTCCTGGCTCTTGGATGGTACTTCCAATCTTGCTATGGATATGCATGTGGTCGAAGAACATAGTCTTTCAATGCCATCTCCATCGCATTGAATGGGTCCCAATACGTTAGTACATTTCTATGTTGATTGTGGAGACAGTGATAGTGAGCAGTTAGGAGATAGAATGGATGCTATAGATAGTGAGATGCCATAAACAAATAATGTCGATTTGATTTGGCCTTTGGGAGGCCAACAAACTTCACGCATCTCACAATTCTTGAAGTTATCGGTTCATGTGGTGAAAGACAAGTCTAATAAGGTAGCTGACTGTGGGATCAAGTTGCAAAGAGGATCCCAACTCCTAACTGCTAATGACTTCATGGCAATACTAAGTGAACAAGACAAAAAGAAGAAGGAACTAGAAGAACTGAAATTGAGGAAGAAGCAATAGCTTACAGAGCGCAAGATAGAAAGGATTGCAAAATTGGAGGCAAAAAGTCTTATGAGAATTGAAAAGGAAAAGCAACGAGTAGCAACAGAGGCTGAAAAGGAGCTACAAAAGAAGGAGAAGGACAAAAAAAGGGAGGACCAACAGACAGAAAATGAAGCTGCAAAAAGGGAAAAAGAGTTGGAGAAGGCACAAGCAAATGGTGCAAAGGAGAGGTGATTTAGCAACCCTCTAAATCCCTTTCCTGACCGCCATAGGATCTTCACATATTTTGTATCTATTCAATGCCCCCAATATTGTCCATCACCTACCCAAGCTACTAGCCAAACATTTCAAAGTTGAAGTCCTTCTTAGTCGCTCTCCTATACACACTCACCTAGCCCCATAAGAAGCCAACCATATGAGAGTTGGAGTCCTCGCTTACAGGCCTATCAAACCTCACCCACCCCAACCATAATACAACCAACTCAATCATGGAGTCCTTCTCCGTCACAGGCCACATCCAACTCACAAGACAACTTGCCATCAAATTTTAGTTTTCCTACATTTTTCAATTGATTTGAATGTTTGATTACTAGTTTTTTGTTGTGAACTTCTTGATGGATTCGAAACAATGTTTGAACCTTTTTTGTTTTGAATTTTTCTAACTTGAAACATCAGTATGTATACCATAGAGACAACATATTCCATCATGTTTTTTTCTATCTCTGCAATATGAAACATATGTATATATTTATCTCTATGAGAGGAAACTTACGTATCTATCTATAGTAATCTATACATATATGTATCATAACGGTGTATCAATTTGTTGTTTTAAGTTAATTTGAAAATTCAGTATGTTGTATCATTTTGTGCAGCATACATATGTATGGTAATGTTGTATTCAAATGGGTTGGAAATATTTTGACCATAAAAGAGCTTAAAGGGAGAGTGGTCAATGACAGCATAAAGGATGGTTATGGAAATTAACAAGGTGTCCACTCATTTAAATGTAAATGGAGAAGGCAATTGGTGACAGTATGCACATACATATGCACATGCACATGGACATGGACATGCACATGCACATGCTAACTCCTACTTACGTTAATACCATTTCTCAAACAACATACTGAAATTTAACTTCATACAAAAATTGCATATATGCATATGCATATTTGCATATATGCAATATGCATATGCATATTTGCATATATGCAATATGCATATGCATATTTGCATATATATGCAATATGCATAGATGCAATATGTATATGCATATCTAGCTTCGGTACATAGTGTGACAACAAATGCATACATGTAAGATCGATTGTAATTGAAGAACAAACTAACCATGCATCTAATTGAGCTAATTCCAAATGAACAACTTATCAAATAATTGTACATAGTGTAACAAAAAATTCATACATGTAAGATTGAGTGTAATTGAAGAAAAAAATAACCATGCATCTAATTGAGGTGATTGGAAATGAGCAACATATCAAACAATGACCAATACATAGTGTAAGAACATACTGAAATATAACATCATACAACAAATGTAGAACATACTAACCATATGCTGACTCCTACTTATGTTAATACCATTTCTCAAACAGCATACTAAAATTTAACTTCAAACAACAATTGCATATATGCATATGCAAATATGCAATATTGCATATATGCAAATATGCAATATTGCATATATGCAAATATGCATATGCATATGCAACATATATAACAATGGTACATAGTGTAACAGCATACTAAAATATAACTTCATACAACAAATGCAGAACATACTAACCATATGCTGAATCCTACTTATGTTAAAAGATTGAGTGTAATTGAAGAACAAACTAACCATGCATGTAGTTGAGTTGATTCAAAATGAAAAAAATATCAAACAATTGTACATAGTGTAACAACAAATTCATACATGTAAGATTGAGTGTAATTGATGAAGAAACTAACCATGCATCTAATTGAGCTTATTGGAAATGAACAACATATCAAAAAATGGTACAAAGTGTAACAACAAATGCATACATGTAAGATCTAATGTAATTGAAGAACAAACTAACCATGCATGTAGTTGAGTTGATTCGAAATGAACAAAATATCAAACAATTGTACATAGTGTTACAACAAATTCATACATGTAAGATTGAGTGTAATCGATGAAGAAACTAACCATGCATCTAATTGAGTTGATTGGAAATGGACAACATATCAAACAATGGTACAAAGTGTAACAACAAATGCATACATGTAAGATCGAATGTAATTGAAGAACAAACTAACCATGCATGTAGTTGAGTTGATTCGAAATGAACAAAATATCAAACAATTGTACATAGTGTAACAACAAATATATACATGTAAGATTGAGTGTAATTGATGAACAAACTAACCATGCATCTAATTGACCTAATATTAACATAAGGAGGGGTCAACCATCATCACACATAGTTGTAAGGGAGAGGGGCCGATATTTACAGTCAATTTAATTGAAGAAAAAATAAAGCATACATATGATCACTTCAATAGACATGTAATTGTAGACCTACAACTTGCATATATATAATGGCAGTATTAGAACACTATCATACACTTCATAGTTTCAAGTGGCATACACCTATTTTTTGGCCAAAGTATGTATGTATGTGTGTACAGTATACACACATACATGTGTATACATACTATACACACATATATGTATGCATGTGTGTATACATACTATACACGCATGCATACATGTATACACACATAGCTAGATGTATGTGTATATAGTATGTATACACACATACATGTATGGATGTGTGTATACTTACTATACACACATGCATGTGTGTATGTACATGGTATGTGTGTATAGTATGTATACACATGTATGTGTATACATACTATACACACATACATGTATGCATGTGTGTATACATACTATACACACATGCAAACATGTATGTGTGTATAGTAAGTATACACACATCCATACATGTATGTGTGTATACACACTATACACACATACATCTAGGTTTGTGTGTATAAGTATGTATGTCTATGTCACAAATAGAAACATACATACATACATAAATAATTATGTAGTATGTATGTATGTATGTATGTATGTGTGCATACATGCATACATAATATTTTATTGTTTAGTCTAATATAAAGATGTTGAATATTATATCAATTTAAAAAGAAATGTTTAGTCAATTAAAAATTAAAATGATTACTAAATTGACTAGGAAAATCATATAAATGATTAGTCAATTAAAAAAATAAAATGATTACGAAATTGACTAGGAGAATTCTATAAATGGATATGACTATATTCCCTAAATCAGACATATTTGAAGTAGAGACAAAGGACAGGGAAGAGTGGATGATGGGGGTTGGGAATTTTTGAGTGAGGGGTTCACGACAACGGTCGAAAGAGCCGGCTAAAACATAGGTGCATAAAACCCTTCACAGTCGAGCTGCAAAAACACACATACTACCACTATACATATGCAAGTTACAAAGGTAAAAAATGTAAACTAAGCTCTATTTGAATGGTGGATTATGTGTTTATGTGTGTATACACACATATATATGCATATATTCCAATTACAGAGGTATAAAATGGAAACAAATACATATATTATGGCGGTGTGTATGTATATGTGTGTGTAGACATAAATATGGATATATACAGACATATAGACATAGTCGACCATATATATACACATAAATGTAAATGTATACACGCATATACACACAATGGGCTATATAACTATATTCTCACATATAGACACAGTCCGCCATTATATAGTTCTATTATTGTTGGAAAATTACATTTGTGGGTCATTGTTGTGTGTATATGTGTTTATACACAGATATATATATGCATATATATACATTTATATGCATATATATTTGTGTATACACACATTTACAAATAGTCGGCCATATATATGCCTATATATATCTGTATAGTCACATATACACATAGTCAGCCATAAAATACATAGTTGCAGCCATGAATAAGCTACAACAAAGCTTCATTACACAATGAAAGCATTACAACTTTTTTTTGCACATTTAACAAAAGAAAATCACAAGAAAAACCTAGAAAAATATTGCAATGCATAGTTATTGCCTGAGTGAGGTTGGAAGACAACCTCACCTACGTAGCAAGAAGTTATATAGTTTCCTTTTACTGAATATGGTGTTGATAAACACAGAAAGCACGAAAAATGTATCACCACCACTCGGCCATGGCCTCACCACTGTCAACATCCATCCTAACCAGAGCTGGTTCTGAATGGAACCACTGAAAATGAATGATGTCTCATTAATGGGTGTTTCATGAACAGAATGCAAGACCAAGCGAATGGTGTGCATGCCGAGGTGGTGGGTGTTAAGGCCGACGGTGGGGAATGTGTAGCAGTTAATGTGCATTAACTAGGATATGCATACGCAAGTACTGGCATGGCGCCAAACAACCATCAGTCATACAGATGTCCGTGATAGGTATACGCCTAATTTTTACTCTTTTTTGGCAGTTTTTAGAAATCGGCCCCAAAACCTTGGAAGGCGTGCTCGAAATCTTGCCAACTTTTTATTTCAAATTTCCAACTTGAGAGTGAAGGCATGTGGCAAAAAAAATTTAGTCGACTCGGATGCTAATGTCGTGGACCCCTCGCTCAAGGTTACCCTACCCACTATCAGGCCCTCTCCCTTACTGCCATGAAAACTCTTCTGTTGGAACTTTTGTCACTTGCATGACATGTCTGTTCTATGTACGGATTTTCATAATGCACATGGAAAGTTGAGGACAACTAATTCTCATGACCTTGAATTGTAAGGTATCTATACAGAACAAAATAATAAAAGTAGTGGAGAGCATAGAGGGCCCCAACCCACTTGACCAATCGACCCAATAGGAGCAGAGTGATCAGTTATGTGTACCTTTCTTCTTTCAGGCCCATGTGCCCACAATTCTTCTTTTCCCCATATTTAGGTGGGAGATTCCTATCTCTTCAACCTACAAAAAGGGGCGAGACCCATCAACATTTGTCTATCATTTCAATGACAGGCTTCCAGCCCGCAGTTTCATAATCACTGTGCTCTGCTTCAGCAACTGCATATGATTGTTGGACAGCAGCAGCGGGGCAGATGATGATGATGGGTGTGAGGACAAAAGCTTAGCTTTCCTCACCGAACCCATGTTTCAGTGTTT
Source organism: Sequoia sempervirens (assembly GCA_007258455.2). Lineage (NCBI taxonomy): Eukaryota > Viridiplantae > Streptophyta > Pinopsida > Cupressales > Cupressaceae > Sequoia > Sequoia sempervirens. Next base: position 163,631,125 of record VDFB02000003.1, on the reverse strand, counting down.
TGAGATATGATTTGATGCAGAGCACCAAGTGATTTCATGTATTTTGTTCCTAGTAGTTTGGTACAGTTGGACACCATTTATGCAATTGCATAACTTAACCCTATATCACTTTCTATATGTGTGTTCTTATTGGTTCTTCCTTAAAAATAAACTCAACCTTTATTTTGAACCACTTATGATAATTCATTGTTGTGGCTTGCCACACTGGTCATCATGACAACACAAATAATAAGTTATAATAGAACCAAAGTTTCATCCATTCTCCTTTCAATCATGTAATGATTTATGGCTAAACACTTGCTAAACTATTGGGTGCTAGCATTTAAATTTACAATCTTTTTTTAAGCACATTGAGTCTGTCACCTTCCATATGACTTATCTAATGTGATAGAATACAAGAAGAGTTTTGATAATTATCAAAATATGTGTAAACATAGTGAACATACAAATTGGTAAAACATTTGTGTTTAAATTCATTCATCAATTCATCATTTATTACATCATGAAGAAGTTATAAATATAATTTCTCCTATTTATGAATTATGTCAATTTTTTGGTGTTATGTTTTCTATCAAGTTACAATTGTTAATGTCTTTGCATTTCCTAAGTGATACAATACTTGATGATTTTACAAGATACTCCTTGGTAATTATTTCTAGATCCTATCTCTATGTGCACAAAATGTGGCCTAACATGAAGTACACATTGTGAGGAAAGTATAAGAATTGTCGTCCATATCTATATTTTGAGTGTTTGAAATATTTAATTTTTATGTTGACTACTTTCTTTACTTTATCATTCATAGTCATAGTAGCTCACATTACAAATAGAGTTTGAGAAAAATTAATGATGGAAATTGCAAACTTGTGCCCTTTTCCCTTACCTTTTGGTGTCACTTCAATTAAGATTGTCTTCTATGCAACAAGAAGGCCACAAATGGTATATTCATGTGTTAATTTTGACTCATTATTGTATCCTAATTTCTCTCTACTAGCACTTATCCCAACAAACCAATTATGATCTTTAGATCTCACATTTGCCACATTGGTGTAGATTTACATGTGTAGAATTGAACTACCATTTTTCCACCTATATAGATGTAAATATTAAAATTTTAGAAATCAAATTAAAAATCTAAACCTTGACAATACTCTTGTATCATCATTTTAAGGCATACTACATGTTCGCTTAATGTCCTTGATTTTGCTTCATCATTATTGAATAAATTTACCTAGATACTTGACTAAACATGTGACCCTCTAAAAAATTCTCAAATATTGTTTATAAATGCCATCCCTCGACAAATATAGATACAACAAACTAAGTCACATATATAAATAATCATCAATTAAAATCAATTTATTTTTGTAAATCCAGATCTAATTTTAGAAACTAATTTACTTTTGCAAAAATAAATCTAAAACACTAATCAATTTTAAATTCCAAAAAACTTTATCTGAACAAACTTTAAAATTAGAACACATTGACAAATTAATTTTTAACATTATAGATTGTTTTGGTTTCAATCTTATATATGATAGTATTTATTCTTGAAAGAGACAGCAGACGTTATTATTAAACACAGTAAATAAATTAAAAAATAAAAAATAAGTAAAATAAAAGTGACTCGATGTTGATCGGTGAGCCTCCATATACTCAAGTAACCATTGAAAAAGACGTTAGGTTAACTATTATGTTTCTTCGTAGTTCGTGCAATAATTCATGCTAGTAAATCATTGCTGTGCTAATAATTCATGGAAATTTTTCTTTTTAGTCTACAACTTTTTTGACTAAACGCAGAGTATGGAGGGTTTGTGGGACTTATATGTTTGCCATGTAAATTAAAGTTTATATTCTGAATTGACTGCAAATAATTGAGTTCCACCTAGTTGAATAATATTTTACATTGTTTAGTATTAAATTACAATTAAAAACTATAAAGTAGACAATAAATTTGTAAGATTAATGAGGGTAAATCAATAATTAGTGTAGGTTTAATAAATGTTTTAAAATATTATATTGAATTTATTATTATACTAGTGAAATTTGTATATTTATATTAATTATCATTTAGTTTTGTATATATTTTGACATAATATTTTAATATAATTATATATTGATAAATGATGTAAATTATTGTAAAATCAAATCTAATTTTTTTATCTTTCATTTATTCTTATATAAATATATATTTATGTACATTTGTTTATATCTTATCCATATACACTTGCATTTTGGTATTTCCGCCATATTACATATTTATTAGGTCTATTATTATACATCTAAACAAAATAGAATAATAAAAAACAATTTGATTGTCTAATACAAAGGTTTGAATTGGCTAATAAGTGAATGTGTTACACGGTCAAACTATGCCAACTCAAATTTTGATGCCTACCTCATCATGTGAGGCCAAAATACCACTAATAATCAAATATAATCATGTTCCAAATGAGATTCCAACTTTAGAAAATAAGATCACTAGAAGATGAAATAGCAAGTGCATATAAAATGTATTAAAATAAGCATTAAGAATGCAAGGTTGAGACACCTTTTCTTAAAATTTTGAGCTAGATCTTAAAGATGTTTTTGCTTTTAGAACCTTGATAATTCTCTCATTAGATTCTAATGGTATTTTGATCTTTGACCAATTGTCTTTGCAATTGAATAGCTTCTATTTTCTACACTAATTTTTTAGTTATCATTTATTTTATAGATTCTACTAGATAGGTGACCAATTAAATTACTTCTTATATATATGGTTCTTCTAGAATTTTATTGTGATCTCCTCAAATTTAAGAGGAATAAATATGGATCCCAATTATTTAGGAGATTCTAAAAAAGTTATTCATTCATTACTAATATCCTTGGTGTCATCCATATTTCTTCCATTAGGAGGCCCTTTATTAATGAGATCATGTTTTTGAATTTTCATTATTGTTGTGGAATTGTGATAGAACTTAGTGGTATAGATATAATTCCAATTATCTTATATATTATATAAATTACTCAAATTTGGAATAGTACAATAAAAACCAACCAAGTAATTCATACAAAATATTTAGAAATGAAATTCTCACATAAAATAAATAGATACACACATATAAACTTGTTGGAATAGGCTATTTCATTCAAATAGTTCATCCAACGATAGTAAATATTTGTTACTTCAATTTTTCACTAATAACAAGGTTACAATGATCACAAATATATTCAAAAAATATTTAGAATGTGAAAACATTCAAACACTAAAATCCACTAATCTTGAAGTATGGATGCAACCTCCATGTAATTTTTTCCCCATGAATTTGAAATAGTTTTTGATGGAGCCTCTCAAAAGAAATTTCTTTGGTTCTATTTTAGAATTTTGCAATACTTGGCTTTGACTTGCATGTTTGGCTAATGGTTATGTTCCTCATCACTATTTTATGGTTTAAGCTATCAAAACCCTTCTAAGTTAACCTTTGAGTCTAAAAAACTTTGGGTATTATATTTTCACATTGACTTGTTGCTCCCAATTTCCAGTTGTCTAAGTCACCATTTATGCCATTGGCATTGTTGTTTTACCAGCCCTAGGTTTAGGTTTTTCAGTCACTGAATGCCTTTTTCACCATTTAATTTTCCTTATAGTTGGGCTAATTAAATGACTTAAATCTTGTGTCTTCATGCCTAAGGGTCAATCAATCATTGACCTAGGAGTGGCCCCCTTTTAAGACTAACAATTATAGCATGTGTAGATTTAGGGTAAAAGGTAATCACCTGATCATAGCAAGAAGATCTTAGTCATTCCCCTCGTGCTTGTGTCGTTTTACTCTGCATTAAAATATTCAAGTAGGATGGCAGGTGGTTTTTGTGTGTCATATACTAGCAATGGGATTGTTTCTTCCAAGAGACTAGTAGGCGGAGCTTTGAAGGATCAACGACTAATCTTATGACACATGTATTCATCTGGGTCATTCCCCACACACCCATATGTTCTATGTATAGGGATGAAGTAATCACATGAGCTAGTGGGCACTAGGCACGTGTTGCTTTTTAATGGTGAGCTCGATGTCTTTTGTGATCAACAACTGGTATTAAAAGAAAATCCACAATGGATGACAAATGACATGGTCAAATCTCCACCACTCACCGCCACCCTGTTGAATTTTCTTAACACTTATAAAATGTCATTGGCTAGCCGGCAAGGTGACATCTGTTGCTCCATGGAGGGACTCGCCAGGCTTTGAAGATGATGAATATTTTAAAAGAGGAGATCAATGGTTGATGATGGGTGGCATGGTCAAATCTTGACTGCTCTGCACTATCTCGTGACAGGCCCACTCATACCTCCCATTCTTTAGTGTTCAAGCAAGTGACTACCATGTATGTTTCAAGGGCTCTGATAGACTTTAGTGGGGATACAACACTACTAAAATTTGGATGAGACTGGACTAAGAGTAAAATGGAGGCCATATTTTAGAACTAGTTTCCTATGGCACATGTTTGAAGATTTGGGAGGAGCTTTTTATTATGATCATCAATTATGTCAGGTGCTAGTACACGTGGGAATGTAAAATTGAAGTAAGGTAGTGTACAGGCTAATATTCTAAGGATGAATCATGATCGCTTCCTGCTATCTTGGTGTGATGAATTGCAAGTAAATTAATTTCCATGGGCGAGTAGGTAAATGTGACACAATAGGTTTATCAAGTTCTAAGTATGTGATTAATTATACAGTTAGAGTGGGTGTATATCCACTTGGAAAGGCATCGAGCACAAGAAGATTAATTTTTTTATAATTAAATATCCTAATCAATTATCTAGTGATCTATTTCGATGTATGATCAACAATTGAGATTCAAAAAATCAAGGTAGTTGATGGCCAGTGTTCTCACACAAGATTTCTTGAAATATTAATGCAGACGCTCTCCAATTGCTCTATTTAATAAAGATTCCTTGCTTGTTATTCTCACCATTTTATAATTTTAAGTGTTGAGAATCTGAGTAGGAGCATGTAGAATTATTCTTAGTAATTGCAGAGTTTGTGAGAGCTGAGTTTGAGTTGATAAATTTCATACATTCTTAGAAGTGTCTTTGTCCTATGTGGTTATTCTATTGAAAATGAGTAAGGTAAGTGTATTTGTTAGCCCAGTCCAAAGGTCTAGGAGACTTACTCCCCTCGAGTCTCAAGTTGACACTCCCAAAAGTGAATGGGATGTCCCTAAGGTTCTTGACACTTTAAGGAGGAAAATGAAGGATGAGAGGAAGTCTGCTTAGAATATGGTGAAGCGTGCCTATCATCTAAGAAGTTGAATTTTCTTTGAGGAACTAGTGAAAGGTAAAGGGAAGAAGAAGTGTGATAGGCCCGAGAGGGAGGAAACAAGGAGGAATAAATACCACTAGGCTTACCTGAGGAAGCATCATTCTCCCATCGATCTTTCAGATGATCCCTTGGATAGTGAAACAAAGACCAATTTAGGCTATCACTAGTATCTTATTGCATTGACTGAATTGGTAGATTCTAACAATTATGTGGTGGAGGTCTCGCCAATTACAATAACGACACCAAGTAGGCATACCTACTATGTTGCTAAAAAAGCAGGGTAGTTCCTTGCTTTCTTGTCTTGTGCTTAGTTCTCTATCCTTTGTGTTATTTCTTTTTCCTTTTGGCTGGTGTGTGCTTTGATGTTGATGGTTACCATTTTGGGACTTTAGTGTGAACATGCAAATTTTGATTCTACAACGACAATGCCTTTTGGAAGACCCTCGGCTAACGGTTTTTTGAATTTTTTTCTCCCCTATCTTTCAAATGATTACTTCTAACTGTTCATGGAATATTTCACATTCTGGTGAAATTACTTTTGAAATGAAAATGAAATGTAACTATGATTGATTTGGATGCTTGTTGCACTCCCTTGTGCTATAAAAGGGATTTCAGGGTTCATTACAAAGAGGTGCTTATTTTTACAGTCTCAGGTGAAGCATATTTAGTAACAAGTTCTATATACTATAGGGCTAGTTCCAAGTTTATGAAGTCTTTTGGGTTCTACAGTTAAAAACTTATTTACAGTAATGTTATATTCACAACTTTAAAATGATCATATATGCTAAGTTGGTCATCTCCATTGTATACATTGCATGAATTATAATTATAAGAAATCATGGGTTTCCTCTATTTTCCTTCATGTCTTTCCTTGAATGTCTATTTTATGTTGTTATTCATTCCAAGAACATGAATTAAATCATATTAACATGAACAGAGGTTTATGCAATTGCATACTTGGATGATTAAAGTATAATTGGTTTGGTTTCTAGTGTCAATGGTGTAATGCATCAAATGACAAGCATAATTACAACAAAATTAATGTTGTAACTTAGAGTTTTGAGTTACATGTTTTGGATGAATCCACCCTAGGACTAGGCACTAGTCTCTAATGTTATAATTTCTTGAGATTGTTTTTGAGCAACTATAGTTTAAAAAAAAATTACTTATCAATCTTATTGTGGGTGTGTATGGAATTTGATGTATAATAGGTCTCATGTTTAAGTTAGATATTACCAGAAAGGTCATCCAAACCTTTAGATTATTATTTTTGTTAAACATTCAAGGAGAATTATCTGTGTATTTTGTGTTTGATGTCTAGGAACACCGGTATTCATAAACACATTGTTGGGATCACCCTCTCGATTTTCACAAAGCCGAATCTATAGGGGAGAAATGGTTACATATCAAATCTCCCATGTATTGGCCACTAACTTTGAGTATTCTTAAGCATAAGAGTTGGCTACCCTTTAGAGGATTTCAAGGTTCTGCTAGAAAAAGAACCCACAAAAAAGGTGATTAAACTAGGGACAACTTGAGAAAATTATGATAGAAGACCATCATGCCTTGAAGATTCAAATATTTGTTAAGGAATTATAAATTGTCAAGGCTAAGTTTGTATCAATGAGTCAATCTTCCAAGATGATGAAATATTTTGCTATATCTTCTTTGAAGATTTGCTTTAATGTTTTCAAGATTTATTGCAAGTGCATGAATAATATTAATGTTTCTTACTAGAAGTGGGTGATGACTCCAAAAAATATATGTACTAGTATCAATTATTTGAGAGACTCCAATGAAATGAAATATAAAGTTGTTGGAGACAAAATAAGAAAAGTATAGGGAGCTATGTGTGATTCCATTGATCAAAGAAGCTTAAAATGAAATTTACTGGTGAAAGAAACTTCATATTGTTAAAGTTTGTCCTCTACAAAGGAGGTGGCGACTCTATGCAAAGAACCTGATGAACATATGAAGAAAGTTGTAGATTTGTAAGGTTTTCTACTCAAAAGCACAATTCAGAATAACTGCAGTATATCGATGTATTTTTCTTGTATTGGTTTTCAAGAAAAAATAAATCCATATGAAAACCATATTGAAATGATTTGGTGAAATTTTTTGCTTCCCTATTATGTGAATTAAGCACAAATAGAGGGAATAGTTGTCATTTTACATACTTCTAAGGTGAAATTTGTAATATATAAGTCCAGTTTAAAGGAGTATGCTTATCTTTGAAATCTACATTTTAGAAATCTCTACAACATAAGTGAGTTTGAGCTATGCACTGGATAATCAACTATGTAGTTGATTTTTAAGGACTGAATAAGGATTAAAGGGAAAGGTATTTAATCCCTTGTATCACTTGGTGGAATATCAAGCAACATTATGAAGGGTGTGCAACCTTTATCATGTCATCAAAGGAAATTCTTTGTCAAGAGATATATGCCATTAAGTTTTAGGGGTATTCAAGGTTTCCCTAATAAGATTCCTAATGATATTAGGAAATATTTTCCTAGGCTTATAGGAAATTTTTTTGAGTTAGCTTCCAAACGTTTGAATGTATTCATGGATTTAATAGGTGATTTTGAGATAGATCATGAAGCTCCTTGCTCAGTCTTTAAAAGAAGATGCCAAAGATTGGTTTTCATATTCACCAATGTGTTTTGTAGCTTCATGGGATGAATTTATGATAGCATTTGTGGAACAATTTGGTGAGAGGATTAGTCCAAATGTGATAAGAAAAAGGTTTATGTAAATCAAAAAGGATGTGGATGAGTTGGTTCCTTCTTTTAGCCTTAGATTTATGAAAGCAATAAAATATATTCCTGAACACTTGAGACCTAATGATGCAAAATGTTTGATTATGTATCTAGGTGCATTTGATAATAAGATGAATTATTTGATAAGGGATAAGGAACCCAAAACATTACAACATGCATACCACATTGCTATGGATATTAAAAACACTATGAAATATTCAATGATGAAAGGATATATGGCTTGCAAGTGTTTGTTATCCTGGTACACATCATATAAATGAAATAAATAAGGATGAAAAGGATGATCAATGTGATGGTGTTCCTGATGCCTCACCTTGTTCACCCTCACTACATGTTAGTCATAGTTAGTTTCATGATGGATTCCAACAAAGTTTAAGTAATGATGATTAGGTGTTAATAGTTCAAAAACTGTCCTACATGAAGAGACATGAGGGGGAATATCCATATGAGTTGTTAACAAGGTTCTTAAATGCCCTACCAGAAATTCCTAAAAGGTTACAACGTGCATATTCAAATTGCATTGACATATTCTGTGACATTTCTGAGCTAGGAGTTAGTGCCTTACCCAAGGAATTGAAACCTCAATATTTTGATCATATAACTGATTGGATCAGGATTGTTGAGGAGGCTTAGTATGATTATATACAAGGAATGGGGTCTCAAACTCACAGTGGCAATTGTCTTGTTGAAGGTATAGACACCTTAATTTGGACACTTGATTTATCCAAATTTATCCCTTTTCATCTAAGCATCCCCTTATGCGCATTAATTAAGTAATATCACTATTATTTAATTAATACCTCTGAAGTTCTTCTAATCCCTAAGGTATCTAGTTAAATAATTAAATACCTTCCCCCTTTCATCAAATCAATTAAATAAATATGTCATTTATTTAATTCCCTTTATGTCAAATCCTCCATCATTTTTATCTAATCCTAATCCATCTTTTAATCTCATCATTAGGGATGTGCACATGCCTAATCCTTGATTAGGATGTGTCACATCCTCCAACTTTTGCAAGTTGGCCTCTAATCTCTCTTAGCCACCTAACTCTCCTCTAATCCTTCATTAACTAGCCTAATCAACCTCTCAAAGAATTTTTAATTCATTTTATCCTTCCAAGGAATATTAAATTCCTTTTTCTCTTCCCCATGTGATCTTTGACTTGTCACATCAAGTCACATGTGAAATATAACCCTCTTCTAATATGTCATTAATTAGTCTAATTAAGTACTTACACAAATTTAATCACTCAATTAGGTTATCTCTAATCCTCATATCATTTATGGAATGTGTCCTTAGTCAACTTCATTAAAAGCTTTCTCTTTTTGAGCAAGGCATCTCCATTCCCCATGTGATTTTTTAATTCACATTTAATCCCCCAATGCATTTAAAGGAATTTTAAATTCCTTCTCTCATCCCCATGGGAATATTTGAGGAATTTTTAATTCCCCACTTGTCCTCTCACCCACATGGGGACAAGTACCTCTTTTATGAGGAGATCTTGTCCAATCCCAAGGTACTATGTACCCCCTCCATGTCATGTACTATCCTTCCACCTCATGTACACATCACCCCTTTTAAGCCATATCACTTGCCACATCTCAAGATGTGAGGGCTTATGAGTTCTCAACTCACCTTAGCCCTACATCTTGATCTTTGTGGCTCAATCTTGACCATCCATTTCCCTAGAGATTTCCAAAATCTCTATAAATACCCCCTCTTTTCTCTCATTTTGGGGAGAGATCATGCATTGTATCCAAACTCTTGCAATTTTTTCCTAGAATCCATATTTAGTCATTTTCGTGCTTGCACCCACTTGAATCCATCTCCATATCATCATCTAGCTTGCATCTCTTGCCATCCAAGGAGCATACAACACCAAAGATCGAAGGGCCAACCAAAGGATTGATTTGACACAAGGTAAAAGGTTTCATTTGTTGTTTTTTATATTATGTTGAATCCAACTAGGCTAATCTTGAGGTGTAGGTTGTTTTTAGTGTTATTTGCATTACTTTGTTTGCTGCTCGTACTCTAGCACATAGATTCGACCTATCATAGAAGGTAAAATGTCTTCTCAATAAATGAATAAGGATGTCTCAGAAGAAGAATATCTAGCTAGTAGTATTGATGATGATATTGTCATATTTTCCATAACTACTAATATACCCTTGAAGGTTGGTGACTAGGATAATGAAAATGAGCATAATGATTGCTCTCAGGAGGAATATCAATCTCTTTGTGAGGTTGATCTAGAGGTATCCTTTTTTATTGAAGAGTTCAGCTGTACCATTCTTTACGAGTTTTTTCCCTCACCACTAAGTGAACAAAATTCAAATGAAGGACTTTTGGAATCTAGTTCAATAGCATTAGAATTGAAGTGTTTCAACAATATAATCAATGATGAATTTCAAAACAAGAATGTCTATATTCAACAACCTATGTATAAGCTAAATATTAGGAATAATGGAATTAAAAATGATAGCTATTAGTGTCATGTCCTTAATGGTTTATATGAAACATAAATAGATTGTGTAAATTTTGTGGAAGAGATGGATATGATTGTTTTTAACAGGGAGCATGTTGAAGAAAGGGATGAAGAAACTTGTTTGGTTGCTAGATGTTTAAGGTATAATAAGTCCCACACATATGAATCATCAAAATTTTCAATTGATGACATACCTGAATACCATAATGATGATCACATCAATCTTGAGATGCTTGACCCATCCTATGAAGCTTCTAGCTTCAATTTAAGCAATGATTTGAGTGGACGACTGGAGTATGTAAATGAACCTGAAACTGAAATATTCTTTGGTGCCAAGGATGATGATTTTTATGGGAATGTCTCTAATCTAAATAAAAGCAAGAGTGTTATGATACCTGATGAATCAATTCATCGAGAGAGTGGAGTTTGTAGCAACATAATTGGTTTATACAATTTTGATGGATATGAACACAAATTTGAAAAACTTGTATATGAAAATTTCTTGTTCATCACACACAATGAATGTGTGCTTGATGTGGGACATAAGCTAGATGATGATAATCCTAAAATTATATGAATAAGGTTGTAGTATCATCTCAAAGGGTCAAAATATGTGTCCTAGAGGGGGAATCATGAAAGGAGCATTTTGAGGATTTCTAGTTTAACGAGCAAAATGAATATGATATTATTTTGAATGATGATGGTGACCAAATGGATTATGAATGTTTCACTTTCCCTATCTAGTTGGATGGGAATTTTGTGGAATACAATTGCAAGTTGAGGCAGATTGAATACAACACTAATCATGTTTTTTCATTTAATGATTATCCACAGTGCACATTTGGGCATGAATGAGAGAAAAAAATAAGTTCATAATAGTTAAGTCCATTGAATGTAGAATGATCAGTCAATGGGAAATTTATGAGAATATTTCTAGCCTTAGCATGATACAAATAGTGGAAAACAAGGTTTTTGACAGGGGCAGGTGTCAACCCTAAGTTCAACGGCCTGGGGCCACCAAGAGAAATTGAAGCTTGGTTAAATTACAGGGTGCATATTTAAAGCGAATTGCACCTCAAAGAAAGGCTTCAAAGAAGATAAGAGACTAGATCTCTTAGTTTAGGTTTTAATAGCTCCTATGTAAGTACTATACATATTTTGGTTGCTTTGGTTTATTCTTTCTTGCCTAGTTCGGGCAAGTCCTAGTTTTTTTTATTATGTCTGGTCTACTTCAACCTAATATTATTGGATCTCACCATGCATGCGAGAGGCATGTGTCCCCAATAGGAGCCACTGATGGAAACCCTAATTTTTTTTTTTTTTGTTCCATATTAGAATTTTGCAATACTTGGCTTTGACATGTATTTTTGGCTAATGGTTATGTTCCTTTCACTGTTTTAGGGTTTAAGCTATCAAAACCCTTCTAAGTTAACCTTTTAGTCTAAAAACCATTGGGCGTTCTATTTTAGAATTGACTTGATGCTCCCAATTTTTAGTTGTCTAAGTCACCACTTATGCCATTGACATCATTATTTTACTGGCCCAGGGTTTAGGTTTTTCAGTCGTCAAATACCTTTTTCATCAATTAATTTTCCTTATAGTTGGGTTAATTAAATGACTTAAATATTGTGTCTTCATGCCTAAGGGTCAAGTAATCGTCAACCTAGGAGTGGCCCCGTTTTAAGACTAACAATTATGACATGTGTAGATTTAGGGTAAAAGGTGATTGTCGACTTATAATAGGAAAATCTTAGCCATTCCTCCTGTGCTTGTGCCATTTTACTCTACATTAAAATATTCAAGTAGGCCGGTAGTGGTTGTCGCATGTCATATACCAACAATGGGACCATTTCTTCCAAGAGAGTAGTGTCCAGAGCTTTGAAGGATCAACGACTAATCTTGTGACATGTGTATTCATCTGGGCCATTCCCCACATGCCCATTCGTTCTATGTATAGGGATGAAGTAATCACATAGGCTAGTAGAATTAGACACATGTTACTTTTTAATGGTGGGCTCGATGTATTTTTTGATCATTGACTGGTATTAAAAGAAAATCCATGGTGGATGATGAGTGATGTGGTCAAATCTCCGCCACTCCTTGCTAGACCCTTTTGAATTTTCTTCAACACTTATAAAATGTCATGGGCTAGCAAGCAAGGCAACACCTATTGCTCCATGGAGGAACCCTCCAAGCTTTGAAGACGACAAATATTTTAAAAGAGGAGATCAACGGCTGATGATAGGTGACATGGTCAAATCCTGACCACTCCCTGCTATCTTATGACAGGCCCACTCATACCTCCCATTCTTCAGTGAGCAAGCAGGTGACTGCCACGTGGAATGTTTCAATGGCTTTGATAGACTTTAGTGGGAATAAAGCACTGCTAAAATTTGGCCAAGACTACACTAAGAGTAAAATGGACACCATATTTTAGAACTAGTTTCCTATGGAATATGTTTGAAGATTTGGGAGGAGTTTTTTTTATTGTGGTTGCCAATTTTTTCAAGTGCTAGTACATGTGGGAAGGTAAAATTGGAGTAAGGTAAGGTATGGGCTGATATTCTGAGGATGAATCATGATCGCTCCATGCTGTCTTGGTGTGATGAATTTCAAGAAATTAATTCCCACGGGTGAGCAAATAACTAAGACACGACAGGTTTATCAAGTGCTAAGTATGTGATTTATTACACAGGCAGAGTGGGTGTATATCCACTTGGGTTTTTTATGATTAGGGAAAGGCATCAAGTGCATGTAGATTAATTTTTTTATAATTAAATATCCTAATCGATTATCTGTTGATCTGTGTTGATGTATGATCAACAACTGAGATTCAAAAAATCAAGGTAGTTGATTGGTAGTGTTCTCACACAAGCTCTATTGAAATCTTAATGTAGACACTCTCCAATTGCTCTATTTAATGAATATTTCCTACTTTTTATTCTCGCCATTTGATAATTTTAAGTGTTGATAATCTGAGTAGAAGCGTGTAGAATTATTCTCAGTAATTGCAGAGTTTGTGAGAGCTGAGTTTGAGTTGATAAAGTTCATACATTCTTAGAAGTGTCTTGGTCCTATGTGTTCATTTCATTGAAAAATAGTAGGGTAAGTGTATATTTCAGCCCAGTCCAGGGGTCTAGGAGACTTAATTCCCTCGATTCTCAAGATGACACTCCCAAAAGTGAACGGGATGTCCCTAAGGTTCCTAACACTCGAAGGAGGAAAATGAAGGATGATAAGAAGTCTACTTAGAATGTGGTGAAGTGTGCCTTTCATCTAAGAAGAAAAATTATCTCTGAGGAACTGGTCAAAGGTAAAGGGAAGAAGAAGTGTGATAGGCTTGAGAGGGAGGCAACAAGGAGGAACAAATACTACTAGGCTTACCTGAGGAAGCATCATTCTCCCATTGAGCTTTCAGATGATCCCTCAGATAGTGAAAGAAAGAATGATTCAGGCTATCGCCAGTATCTTATGGCATTGACTGAATTGGTAGATTCTAACGATGAGGTGGTGGAGATCTTGACAATTACAATAAGGACACCAAGTAGGCATACCTACTCTATTGTTGAAATAGTAGGGTAGCACCTTGCTTTTTAGGCTTGTGCTTAGTTCTCTTTCCTTTGTGTCATTTCTTTTCCTTTTGATTGGTGTGTGCTTTGATTTTGATGGTTACTGTTCCAAGTTTTTAGTGTTGTTGGTGAATTTTCTAGTAGAACCAAGCAATTCTCTCAAGAGTAGCCAACTTTTATGGTGAAGAACTCTAGGGTTAGTGACCAACACAATGAGTATAGGATTTTGTGGTCCTTACTCCTTCACTTCAGGCTCTGTGAAACCTAGGAGGGTGATCCCAATTGTGTTACCATAAAGTGTATTTAATTATTAACACATTTATACATAGACTGATTCTTATCTATTGCAAATAAAAAACCTACTCACTAAAGATTTGGCAGATCTTCAAATGAATGACTACCTATCTACTAAGAATCAAGATATTCTTAACCCACACTTATCCTTGAAGATATTTTTAATTGAATATTGTTCTTATTAAGTCCTTGGATAAGTACGCTATTTTCTCATCTCATGTATGATTTTCTAAAAAATTAATTAGTGCCTCATCAATTGGAGCAACAGAGTAAAAAATGTAAGAATAAGAAATTTACAAACTACTTAATTTAAAGATGGGAAAACTATCTTCATATTACTTTGCATTTATGAAAACTCACGATGCTTGAAAAACTCACTTCTTATTAATCCTAAGTCATTCCTTACAAAATCTATTTAACCCTATTCAAGCATTTTAATTAACTCCTTGAGTTAAAGTTGAAAACAAAATAATACATTCAAATGAAATATTTGAATGATAAACGATAACACCATTAGTATTTTTCATTCATAACTTGCATAAGAAATATACATAGGAGAGTATATGTTTCCAGATAAGATTTATTTTGATATTATAGTTTCTATAAATCTTATCTAAGACTATTACATACAATATTTCATACCCAAGAGAAACTATTGGCCTATTTATCAGTGTTTTATTGAACTTGTGCCTATCCTAAACTTAACATTCACCTAAAACCCTTTTTTAGAATTAAAAATCTAACCAATGTAGTAAGCCCTAAAATCCCTTTTATAGAGCAAGGGAGCAACAAGCATTAGGCTTAATTACATTTACATTCCATTTCATTTGCACCAAAAATCGAGACATCATCTGTTAGTTACATGCAATCATTAAGGAGAATGGAAGAGTAAAAGACCACATTCCATATTCCTTGCATGAAGACACACCAGCTCCTCAAAAGGAAAATTTTGTTGCAGAAACATTGAATCCTCATTCTTGTTGACCAAAGTAGATTCTCCACTAGCAGCTCAAGCACAAAATTGCATATCATCCGAAAGGGTATGTGCAGGATCATGATGGGCCAAAAAGTCGTAATATGTAATTGATATGATGGCCCATGTGGTTGATGACTTTTTTCTACCCAAAATTGATGAAACAATTTTTTTTTAAAGGAGATTCTCATATTTCCACCAATATAAATTATTCTTTACTTTGAATTTAATAATTAATTATTATTCATTTTCTATTTGAATTACGACTAAAGTCCCGATTGATAGGCTAATTGAAAAACATGTATAGGTTTCAAACAATATAACAATTTTTTAAATCCAATACATACATCACATTCTATGTTTTGCATACTATAGGATTAAAAAAAATCATGAAGTTTTGACCAAGTTAAGGTGGTTAGACATAAGAGTTTTTATATTCTTTAAAATTTGTAATAAAAAAATAATAATTAATCATTGACTTGGAAAAAAATTACAAAAAAATATGCATCACATCGGGACATGAGTCCTCTACTTATATCTAAAATATTATAAGAAAATATTATCATTTTATTGTGGTTAGGGTGGGTCAGACAAACACCTACTTATTTTTTCCTTGAAGTTTAAGTACTACTACATTGAAATTTCAAATTTTCACCAAATAGATTTATTTATTTTTTAGATAAACTTAGTAGTTTAGAAACTACATTCAATTTTCTATAGATTCTATTCTTACATATTTTTGAAATAATATAGATAACTTATTCAAATTTTTACATCAAGTTGCCTAACTCTAATTTTTCTAAATTTTTTGCCACTTAAGGGCCTATTTTTTCCATGATGATCCTACACATACCCAAAAGCAACATACATTATGCCAAGGTCATTTAGTCTAACACTTCTCCAACACACTAGCGTGAAAACTTTCCATATCAACGATAGAAACAAGAAATCACATGAGTGTTGAATAGGACAATCCTAACAAAAGGGGCATGGTTTCATCAAAAACAAAAATAGGGCATAGTCATCACTATGATTCATCAACGTCAGAGGATACTCGCCCACATTTTTCTCGTGGTGGGATTGGAGTAACCATCACCACCTCTTCGTCAGAATCCTTAAATGGTACTAGGGAAAGGGGGTAACAATCACCCTCTAGATTAGTGTCACAATCACTGTTCGAAGGGTTATTATAAACCTTACTTGGAGAATTACATCCTCCCAGAAAGGCCTTAAAATGCTTACATTCCTCTTTTTCCTTCTTTTTGTATTCCACCATCCTTTTTTCTTTTTGTTTAATCAATTCTTCTAAAATGATTCAACCTTGTAGATGATAATTCTTGTTGATACCATACTTCTTGAGTTTCCTGCATCCCCTTCTACTCTTTGGTGTACCAGGAGCTCCCTGTGTCTCAATTTCATCCTCAAGAGCATTTCCCTTAAACTGCCATGGTAGACCTACTCATCTAGTACAAGGACATCTACTTTCCAACTCAGGAATAATTAATAATCACACAGTTCTTCACTCTATATCTTACATTCTCTGTAGACTAAAATTTGATGAAAGTGAACAATAAGAAGTCTATATTAAATAGATAGTTTGGAGCATGCAAAATTAATGATTCAAGAACTCCTCATGTGAGTGAGATGATCATTTTAACAGCTCGGCTTTGAATCTAGGTCATGGCTTTTAAAGCATTTAAAACTTCATCCATGTTGATCTAAGCCTTGTTTTTCTTCCTTTAGCAACTTGCTTATAGAAAATAGTAATGCTAGCTCAAATGTTGCCATGTCTTCTCTCAATATTGATTAATCATACATGATCTGTCAATTAGCATGTATTGCCAACCTAAGCCATGCTTTTTCATTAATATCGGCAAAGTACATAAGTCTAGTGTGCCTTCAAGAGAGTTCATATTTCCTTATACGCTTCATCGCTCATTGTTGATCTTCCCCAAATTTTGGGGTGCAATTAGCAATGAAATTATTGTTGTAATGAAGTATAGTCTGTTGGATCATCCTTTTTTAAAACCACATCAATGGTTTACTAGTTATCTCATTACATTCCTTTATAAGATGTCCTCAGGATTCTGCCATGTCATCCTTTCATCAATAGCCATCGCCTATCATAGATGCATTGCGTCCTTCATCGGTATCATTAGCAGGGTATGTGTAGGATCATGATGGGCCAAAAGTGGTGATATGATGGCTATGTGTAAGGTATGTGGCTGACGACTTTGTTTTTACCCAAAATTGATGAAACGAAAAGGGTTTTTAAAGGAGATTCTCAAATTTCCACCAATATAAATTATGCTTTACATTGAATTTAATAAATAATTATTAATCATTTTCTATCTGAATTACAACTAAAGTCTTGATTGATAGGTTGATTGAAAACATCTATAACTTTCAAATGGTATCAATTTTTTTGAATCTGAAACATGTGTCACATTCTATGTTTTGCATACTATAGGATTAAAAAAAATTGAATTTCATGAAGTTTTGACCAAGTTAAGGTGGTCAGACATACGAGTTTTTAAATTTTTTAAAAGTTGTAATAAAAAAATCATAATTAATTATTTACTTGGAAAAAAATAATAAAAAATATGCATCACATGGGACATGAGTCCTCTACTTATATGTAAAATCTTATAAAAAAATATTATCATTTTATTGTGGTTAGGGTGGTCAGAAAGACACCTACTTCTTATTTTTCCTTGGAATTTAAGTGCTACTACATTGAAATTTCAAATTTTCACCAAATAGATTAAAAAAAAACTTAGTAGTTTAGAAACTACATTCAATTTTCTATAGATTCTATTCTTACATATTTTTGAAATAATATAGATAACTTATTCAATTTTTTATGTCAAGTTGCCTAATTCTAATTTTTCTAAAATTTTTGCCACTTAAGGGCCTATGTTTTCCACAATGATCATGCACATACCCAACAATGAAAATGTTTTATTCAATGAGATCTCATCCCTTGGATCTGTGGTCTATCCTTTGATCACGTTCATTTCCCATTGCTCCTCACTAATCCAACTTTTCACCCTAGCTCTTATCAACAATAAGAGATATAGTGAAGGGATTAGATTAGGACACGTGCACCTGCATGAAAATCAATGGTACAAAAGACATCACACATAAGATCTTATCATGTCAGCAAAATAAACCCTTCAAAGAATCTTATTGCTCATCGCTAATTAGAACTTAGGCCCAAGAATGAATCCGTGATGAGTGATAAAACATAGAAACATTAGGTCATCACTCATCACTAATTCTCATCATACAATTTATGAGAAATTAGCAATGAGAGGTCATCAAGTACATTACATATTGTGTATTTCTAATATAGAATTTAGCATTTAAAATATATCTACGATGAGTGATAAGAACATAAGGTCAGAGTGACATCGCTTATCACTATTACAATGTTCAAGGATCAAAAGCCATTAGCAATACACAATCCCTCAACAATACAAGGAACATCGCTCATCGTGCATTCAATTTAAGAGCTTTGTCAGCTATTCGTGATGAGCAAGAATAAAGAACTACCGCTTCATCGCTCATCACCAATTTGAGACATACACCTTTTTAAGGATCAACGATGGGTGATAAAAGTATGATGGCCATCAAGACTTAAGTGAAAACCCTAAGCACGTGCACTTATGTTGTACTAAGAAGGGGGCCCTCTAGGATGATGTGATAAAATGGGCTTGAAAACTTCTAAGTCACGAAATATAGAGGATGTAAAGGCCAAAAATTCCCTTAATCTTAACCTTATAAAATTTAGACAATTCAGACCTAGGCATGAGGGACTGGTTACCTAATGATAGTGAATGACATAAAACATAACTTAGGAAACTAGAGATTGAGAATACAAGTTACATTAATAATACAACAACCAAGGGTTATTAGACTCTCAGGCCATTTTTGTAATATTTTAATCAACATAAAAACCTAGCACAGTGAGGGGGACATGACCAAATACCTCAAACAAGGACCCAAGCCAATTTTTTCACAAATTTAAGGTGGAACCAAGAAATTTTTTGAGGTATTCCATCAAGTGTGAACATGAAAATTTTCATGCTATGATGATGACACCTTTTGAAAGGATGTTGGGTCTTCTTTAGCTAACAATTTTTTGAATTTTTTTCTCCCCTATCTTTCAAATGATTACTTCTAACTATTCATGGAATATTTCATGTTCTGGTGAAATTAATTTATAAATGGAAACAAAATGTAACTATAATTGAGCCAGATGCTTGTTGCTCCCTTGTGCTATAAAAAGGATTTTAGGGTTCATTACAAAGTGGTGCTTATTTTTACAATCTTAGGCGAAGCATATTCAGTAACAAGGTCTATGTTGTATAGGGTTAGTTTCAAGTTTATGAAGTCTTCTGGGTTTTGTAGTTAAAAACTTATTTACAATAATGTTATATTCACATATTTAAAATGATCATATATGCTAAGTTGGTTGCCTCCATTGTATACATTGCATGAATTATAAATATAATAAATCACGGGTTTCCTCTATTTATCTTCATGTCTTTCCTTGAATTTCTATTTTATGTTGTTACTTTCATTCCAAGAATGGATTAAATCATTTTAACATGAACAAAGGCTTATGCAATTGTATACTTGGATGATTAAAGTATGACTGGTTTGGATGGATCCACCTAGGGACTAGGCATTGGTCTCTAATGCTACAATTTCTTGAGATTGTTTTTGAGTAACTATAGTTTAAAACAAATTTACTTATCAATATTATTTTGGGTGTGTATGTAATTTAATGTATAATAGGTCTCATGTTTAAGTTAGATATTACCAAAAAGGTTAGCCAAACCTTTAGGGTATTATGTCTATTGAAAATTCAAGGAGAATTATCTATGTATTTTGTGTTTGATGCGTAGGAACACCAGTATTCATAAACACATTATTGGGATCACCCTCCTAGTTTTCACATAGCCCAAAGTGCATGGGATAAATGGTTACATATCAAATCTCCCATGTGTTGGCCACTAACTTTGAGTATTCTTAAGCATAACGGTTGGCTACCCTTTAGAGGATTTCAAGGTTCTGTTGGAAAAAGAACCAATATTTTCATCCTCTAAGCTTTAATAAACTAATGGGTTTTCATCCACTAAGCTCTATAACATAAGGTCTTTTGTCCTTAGATCTAATAAGTGAACACAAGTGCTTGACTTGATAATTTTATGTTTATTAATATGATTCCCAAAAGATGATCTAAGCTACTTAAATTTTTTATTATAGAAAGGTTGAAATCCTAGCATGGGCCCAAATTTTCCCACCATTTCAACACATTCAAATTTGAGCCCATTAATGGACTTATTGGTTGATCATGGTAGCAAGTGAAGTCTCTATTTCAAATAGTGGGGTTACATAAAATGGAGATATTTTAAAATAACAGCCCAACACAGAAAGGCTATCATAAACATCTACCATATGCTTTGTTTTATCTAAAATGTTTGTTCATTATGCAGGTATCTAGGTGAATCTTTATTTCTGGTTTGTTTCATTTGATCATAGAATGTGGAGTGAAATGGGCTCCCAAAAGGGCTGAGCCCAACATGTTGCTCTCTCGATGTTTGAGAGGGATATGAAGTGTGTATTCATCATAGCAATCACATGATATTTCTAATCATTTTTAAGTACAATTCATATATGTTCGCAATGCAAGGAGCATTTTTATGCATAAAAAATGGCATTACAGAGGCTCGCAAATGCTTGAGACAGTCTAATCAAATGAAAATTTGAATATCACAATAAAGTGGTTACCAAGCAAGGGTTTTGCGATGGACCGTTAAATATGGTTCAGGGTAGTTATGCACTGTTGCATTTAAAAGATATTGTCATGACAAGTAGAGCATGGGAAAACAACTAATATGCCAACTTGTAAATGCTCATTCAATGGGAACACTGATTTATCATAGTGTAAAGGGACAATAATATGCCAATAAACTAAGTCACTATTATATGGAGACAAAAGATAACATACATGACCAAATCATCATAACAATACACTATGAAACTTTCAAGGTATAGAAGTCATCATTTAATAAAAAAACACTGTAATGACAACCAAAAGTGTAATGCATAGTGCAGACCTGTATTAGAGGAGAAGGTTACATAGATAGTTAAGACAATAGTATTGTCATGAAATGAAGTGAGAAGAAATGTAATTTGATAGTTTCCATAGAGAAGTGGATAGCAAAGATCCATATGACAGTCCATAAATTCTATGCAACAATGAAGGCAATTCATGATCATAATCTAGTGATAAGGTCACATTTGTAGAAGGTAGTGCATGATTTAAATTGACAAACCCATCATGGTAAGTTAGTCTTTCAAGCTACAAAGATGGGCAGTTTGGCACAAAAATGACAATCAACAGGGTATAGTCATAATAACTAAGGGTACTATCAAAAGATTATGATAGCCATATGGGGGATGAGGGAAGATTTGAAGTAAAGGGTAGCAGTCCTAAGGTCAGCATGTTACTAGGTAGACTATGAAGAGGGTAAAATTTAGAGGTTCCTAGTGATGAAAAGATATGATGTGACTTTCATGATGATCAAAGATATGCCAACAAGAAGACATCAAAGCTATAGGAAGGTCTCCAAAAAAGGCCTAAGATAATGCAAGATCCAAAAACAGTCCCACACAAAGCAAGGGTTTCAAGTACATAAGGGTAGTATTCATGAAGGAGTGGAAAATATATGTAGAGTCTTTGAATTATACCCGTACTATGCAATGGCATTGAATTATTTTGCAAACCATTTTTCCTTCATGGGGAAATATTTTTCTTATGGAACAGTTGACTGAGATAGCTCTTGTTTCAACTGTCCACCCTCTTGTGAAGTCTCATTCATATTATGATCCTACAAGATCTTTTCATAGAAAAGGTGATTATGACATTGTTGGCTGCTACTTTGTGGCATCACAAGGAAAACAAGATGCCCATGATTTGAAAATCAATAGAAAAGAATGAGGAGAAGCCCTCATATTTGCAGAAAGATGAAATGAGACCCAAAAACCAAGTATTTTGAGAAAATGGAAAGCCCAAGGATCAAGCTGCAAACTCTTGAAAATGCACTTAGAACTATTCAAATATAAAGAAACTAGAAACTCCTCAAGGTCTGTGAAAAGAAAATGATGGAAGAGAGTCAACCATAGTCAAGCAAAAGGAAACCGAGCACCTACAAATAGATGAGCCACAACCATGAAGGATAGGAGTTTTTCTATATTTTATGTAGAGACTCATAGCCATGGCATTAAAATTCCAAAAGTGTCAAAGAAAAAATGCATGGAATATACAATGAAACACAAGAAAACAATACATTCATCTTTTTGCATAATAGGCTCGAAATGAGCTTGTATTCTACAGAAATGTCAAAAGAAATATAGAAATTTTCATACACAAGGCTTACTCGAGTTCAGTTTTACAGTTTTTGTTAGTGTTATGTGAGAAAATTCCTTTAGAATCAGCCATGAGAGTGCAAGAGAAGCCATGGAAGAAACCCTATGTCGATGGGTAGAAAACTCCAGAAGCTTGATGTTACAAATGAATGAATTTGCATCTTTTTTGTTGCTAGGGTTTATACCCTAGATTTATGTGGACAAGTGACTACTGCATTTTTGCTTTTTCATTCTATTTTTTTGCAAATGAACTAATATGCTCATGGGCTTTCATGCCTAGTAAACTTTATGAAACCCTTGTATACGCTAAATGTAAATGCCTTCATAACTTGCATTATCTTTGCATTTTTTTTCCTTATAGGTTGAATTAGAGCCCTTATTATTTTGCATTTAACTTTGAGATGTAAAGAATTTGACTAAGTGATGTGTTATAAGTCACTTAGTTAAGTGCTATTTTTAATGGAAAAATATTGTATTATGCCATGTAAATGCTTTAAAGGGATATAGTTAAGCTTTGATGCTTTTGCAAGCATCTAGGGGATGGTTGAAGCAGTTGGTCGACTGAGGGAGAAGATGTAGGGAAGTTTAATCACCTTTTGGAGGGAATGAGGGAATATAGGAGTTAGTTTCTCATGCCTTCATGGTGGACATGGTCAAAGTTGACCTTTTAAGCACTTTCGAGCCTTTTTGGAGGAGATATAGTAGCTATATTTTTGGCTTTATTCTTGCATACAACCAAGAAGGTTCTAGGTTCTATTTTGGTGTATTTTGGAGAGAGGATGGATATAGTCACTTCACTATTCATTTGTGAAGTTAGTTCTTACTTTTTCTTTTTTTTTTCCTACTTTATGACTTTTTTTGAGTCCTTATAGGAAAAGAAAGTGTTTTGTAGCTCATTTGACATTTATGACAATGCATACCTTAGAAATTAATGAAGTTAAGTATTTTTCCTTCTTATTTTTTCTGTTCTACTATGTGCAAGTGTTTGATTAATGAGATTACTTGTGAATTTATCTATTTCCTTGTATTTTTTTGTCTCATTGTTACCACCTCTTGCAGAAAATTGTGTTTTTTGTAGGTTATAAGTTGTGTTATCAATGAAAATTCTTTTAGTTGTGAAATTTCTTTCCTTTTAAAAGTTTAGGTTTAAAACCTTCTTATGAAGAACTTATGCAGAAACATATGAAATTGAGTTATGTAAGCCAAACTTAGTCATTTGATTGAATTGTGTACATGTAAGTTATGTTTTGCACCTATCTTAGTTAGTGTTTTGGTGCATCACCTTTTTAAAAGTTTTCAGTTTTTTAGTTTATGTTATCTTCTTTCCCCTTTTCATTGGAAAATCATTAGATTAGTTTAGTGATTACCATTTAGGAGCCAACCTTCTCTGGAGGTCCATTCCAAGTTTAGGTTACCCACAACCTAGGAATGTTCCCACATTCCTCCAAAATGCTAAGTTTTGCAACTTAGCAAGGGTGCAACTTTAAGAGACAACAATCATTGATTGATTATTCTCTAACATGTTCCTTCATTTTATGGCAATTTTTTTTTTTGGTAAAGAAAAAAGAACAATCTTGCAAAAGGCTCTTCTTAGGGTCTAATCATGAATCTACAATTTATGAACATTGGACCTACAAGATTGTAGGCTACTAACTTCTTCCCCATTTGAATTGTGTTCGCTAGTATATAGCATTTGGGGGCTTGATTCCATTATTTTCCTTCATCCATAGCTTCTTTTCCTCATTTTAAATTTGATTTTCATGAAAAACTAGTTTTTTGATCTACTAGGGTTTTCTTATGGCTTCTAGCAATATTTTTTTTCCTTGCCAATACTTTCCATACTTGAATTTTTGATGAGGATGAATTCCATCCTTTGGTCATTAAACTAGAATTGTCTCTATTCAAGAGTAATCCTACCTTTGGGTACTCTTGTTTCCCCATTAATGTATCCCCTTATTTTCATTGTACCTCTGATCTTGATTGTTGTTTTTTATGGTCCTTTGCTTTGCAATATCTTGACTTCCAAGAGTTTTGATCTATCATTTAGCAAAAGTGTTTTCAATCCCATTGTTCAATATGCTTCTCTTTATGACAGTTTGTCTTTAAAAATTTTAATCACAAATCATTACTAATTTTGATAAAATGATCAAAATATACTTTTTATATCAATTTTTAATATCAACATTTTTCATTGATTAGAAACTAACTTTAATATCAGAATTAATTTATTTAAATTTCATAATTTCATTTTTTAAAAATTTCAATTATAAATCTTTAAAAAAAATTATTATTATTATATATAAATTAGTGGAAGCCTTTTATTTTCATTACATTTAGCTATGGTATATATATTAAGAAGGAGAACTTTCATTTCAATATTAGGGATAATGCTATGTATTCATAAAGAGATACAATAAGGCAGTCAACCGAAATAAGAAAACTTAAAAAGTAATCTGTTAACAGTGTAGATTGGTGAGCCTCTACATACTCAAATAGCTATCAAATTAAAAAATAGGCTAAGTTAGCAGTCCTTTACAGGCCACCTTACATGTACTCATCTTCTGGAGGAACTTCTGTCACTAGCGTGACATATTTCTTCAATGGACGGATTTTCAAAATGCACATGGAAAGTTGAGGACAGCTAATCCTCGTGACTTTGAATTGTAAGGCATCTTTACAAAACAAAATAATAAAAGCACCTTGGATACGGGAAGAAAGTTTGAAAAAGTAGTGGAAAGCAAGAGGGCCCCAGCAGGCTTGACTAATGAATTACTTTTTACCATTAGTCTTCTGTCGTTTCTCATGGAAAGAGGTTTTCACGTCTACATTTTAATGTCACTCTCAGCCAGCACAGATATGTTTAACTTTATTCTTACAGAAAAAGAGAAATGTGGAATTAGATTTCCCCAGTCTATATACAAAAGCATTCTTATTAAACTTATAGATTAGTGTTTTCTTTTATTTGTAACTTGTCCATGCCATTCACTGTGTCGATGCACCCATTTTCTTACAGAATAGTTTTTTTCCTTATAGTATCCGTTTCCATCCAGCCTAGCCTAGAGAGCATCTTTATTCTCCTAGTATTGTATGAGTGTCATTTAAGTCGCTCACCATCTATATTAGGTCCTCAACGAGATAGGAAATTAAGATTGAAGGTTTTTACTTCTTACAATATCATAAGAATACATCCAACAAGCCTATATATTGAATGTAAATTTTCTGAGTTCAAATTTCTAACTAATCACTTAGACATATATTTATTAATGTTAGAGTGGATATTAGAGGGCACCACTACAAATATTTATTTTGCATCATTTTTGTTTTTATAGAAGAATATTTATATTTTTTAAATTTTGTTTTTTACAATATGAAATTTGAAGCATCATTTATCATTTAGTTAAGTGATATTTGTTAGGATTATTAATTTCCCCAACATTCCATGAGGATATCTTCATTGGTATATAGGAAAGATGTTTCATTCAATCTATGACTCATATTGCCTTATTGTTCTCTCTTATAAAGTGTCCTCTCTCTCTCTCTCTCTCTCTCTCTCTCTCTCTCTCTCTCTCTCTCCCCTTGTTGCTCCTCCTTTGATTCATCAAAATCTAAATCCTCTTCCAGATCCACTTTAGTCATACCACATAGCTTGGATGATGCTAAATTCCTCTAAGGCACATTCAAAAATTCCTTGGATGTCACAGCCTACTAAAGATATAAATTTATACTCAAGTCCACTTAGCAATTTATCTGTATTCTCCTTGTTAGAGATCATTCAATGAATTATTTATTTTCCATTTATTTTCCTTCTTTCTCCTCCAATTGGTGCTTCAAGGTACCTTCATCTTTTTCTTTCTCCCTCCATAGTTCTACTTTAATTTTACCTATCATTCTACAATCCTTCATTTTGAGACTCAACTAATTTGCATATTTGGCATCTCACCACGAGTCCCCTTACATCTACCATTTAAATCCATGAACCTAAAGCCAATTTAAACTATGTTATTATTAAGGTATGGCATCAATGATCTATATGAAAAAAAAATCATGCATAGATACTAGCTTGTCCATCCACAACATTATCATCAACCTTTATGAAATACCTTAGTGTGTTGCTAATGTTTATTAGAATTCCTAAATCCCATTACTATGTTGGGAGATTGTAAAGTTTGATCCACATCAAAACTCTAGAGATTGAGGCTTCAATATAATTGAAGTTCACTTCCCGATTTCTAAGGAAAATATTGATCTAATTTATCATCCATAATCCCCCTTAAAAAATTTCCCATTCCCACTACTCATTAGGGCATTCAATAAAAAAAATCCCTTGGGTGATTTTTTTGTTACCTTCTCAATTATCATAAATTCATTTTCTAACATGTTCCTTCAATAGCAAAATTAAATATTTTGGTAAATAAAAAAACACAATCATGGAGATGGATTTTCATAGGTTCCAATCATGAATCTTTGATTTCTATCATTGAACCTGCTAGATTGTAGGCTACTATTTTCTTCTCCAATTGAATTTTGTTGGTTTTTGTATAACATTTGGGCTCTTGATTCCACCATTTTCCTCCACCCAAATATTTTTTTACCTCTTTTTAAATTTGGTTTTGATACAAAAGCTAGTTTTTGGATCTATAAGGGTTTTTGTATGGCTTTTAGCGACATTTGTTGCCTTGCCAATACTTTTCATAGTCATTGTTGTTTTTTATGGTCCTCCTTATTTTGGTTGTACCTCCAATACTCATTTTTTATGGTCCTTTGCTTTACAATATCTTGACTTCCAAGGGTTTTGCTCTATATTTTAGTACAAATGTTTCAACTCCCATTGTTCAACATTTCTTTGTGACAGTCTTTCTTTCAAAATTTTAGTCACAAGTCATTACTAATTTTGACATAATTACACACTAAGTTATCAAATTATATCTTTTATATCGATGTTTAATATCAACATTTTTTATTGATTAGAAATCAAATTAAATGTTACATTTTATTTTTAAAAAAATTTATAATTTCACTTCTAACAAATTCCAATTATAAACCTTATTTAATTTTATTATAATTTTATTATTATTATATATAAATTAGTGGAAGCATTTTATTTTGATTACATTTATTGATGATATATATATATATATATTTAAGAATAATTTTCATTTTAATATTAGGATAATATTATCTATTCATGAAGAGATACAATAAGACAATAAACCAAAATAAAAAATAATAAAGTAATGTTTCTAACATGTAGATTTCTAAGTAACATACAAATTCTAGCTCCAAGTAGCTCTACAACTTTCTTGCCCATAGCATTTTCAAATTCTACTTTCTCTGATTCTCCATTCTATCATGGGCTCAGATGGTGGGGGAGGGGGGGCAATGAGCTTCCCCATCCTCTATCTCTATTGTCATGGCTAGTAAAAGTAGGTGTTTTTTCGCTTCTACTGAAGCTTCTAATGGGAAAGTTTTGTCCTTTTCTTCCTCATTTTCCCGATCCCGCCTCTCAAAAAGTTTCATCCTCCTCTTGGTCTAGATTCTTTCCTTTTCGATGAAGACCCTTCTTCCTATGTGGAAAATTTGATTGGTGGTAAAGCCCCTTTGGTGTTTTCTAAGTCTTCTCCTTCATTGGGGGCTTCCTAGATAGTGGATATTCTCAAGGTTGTTATTTCAAACGTGGCATTATGAATGAGATGACTACTAATCTTCAACTCTCCCTTGTTGGTAAGTTCCTTGTTTTCACACCTAATATAGATTAGGTAAGGAAATGGATAGGCTCTATTTGGAAACTAAACGGAAGTGTCTCCATTAGTACAATGACCAGCAATATTTTCCTTTTAAGTTTCAAGATCCATGAAGATTTTCTCAAAGTCCTTATAGATGGTCCCTAGTTGTTTATAAAACTTTTAAGAACTACCATTCACTATGTAAATGGAAATTAGGTTTTCACCCCTCAATGGATTTGGGGGCTTCTGCCCTAACCTAAATTTGTATGCTAGGACCCCCCCCTCAAATTATAGAACCCTAAGGTTTTCCAAGGTATTGCAAACTCCTTCGGTTGCTTGCTAGCCATAAAAAAGTTACTTTGCAAAGGTTGAGGCCAATATTTACTCACATTTGTGTGAATATGGAAGTAAATAAAGTTGTACCTTTTTCTATCTCCCTCAAATCAAAGATTTGGAGTGTGGAACCATCATATTAAATATGAGAAAGCTAGTATCTTTTGTTAGCTTTGTGAAAAGTTTGGTCATCTCAGTGACTCTTGTCAAGATGACCCATCTAAAAGGAGCGTTAAGAACCCATATCAACAAACACTTATTGCAGTAAAGGATCTCCTTGCTTTAGAGGATGATTTGGTTACTCCACCTTCTAACTAGTTGGTTGTTATAGTTCCAAACCCCAAAATCAGTAGCCCTTCTAAGGCCGAAAAAGAATCATTAAATAAAAATTCATCATTGGCTCCCTCTACCCATTTTTTTGGCAACAAGTTCTTGGACTCTATCCCTAAGGGGGATGACCCTCCTATTATTGATAATGATAAGGATGTCTTTCCTCCCAACAATACAAATTACTTTAAGGAAGGAGAAATTGAAATAGATTTGAATGGAAACCCAAGAATATCAAATGAAAACTCTCTACAATTAAATGTTTTGGATAAACCTAGGCCTATTTGGTATCCTTACCATTTCCCAAAGGTTTCCATGAATCCATAGCTTTATTGGGATTTGGAGATAAAGAACTCCCTTCTCCTAAAAAAACCTCTATTAATGGTTAGGTGGAAGACTGGACCTAAGTTAATGGTCAAATGAAGAATAAAAAGAAATCAGGTAGGAGGAGAAACAAAACTTGGAAGACCCTTTTAAAGGGTTTCTAAGATTAAAAATGTTTCTCAAGATGTCACCTCAGGGAAATAGAAAACTCTATATGGCCACTTGGGATAAAATAAATGAATGGGAAAGGGGCCTTTCCCCCTTCTATCAATGATGGCTCATCATTGATACTTTTTTTCACTACTATGAGGATCTTATCTTGAAATATCATAGGTTTAAATAACCTGTTTAAGTAGCATCTTGTCAAATGGTGTAATTACTCACAAAATTGGAATTCTTCTTCTTTTAGAAACTAAGATGCAATAATCCACCTCTACTCAATGTGTGAAAATTATTCGGTCATTTTCTAAATACTCTTCTTGTGATGTTGATGGGGCCCCAAGAGGGATAGAAACTCTCTAGAACCCTCTTAGGATCAAAGGTTCAAAAGGTGATTTCTCTAAAAAATTCCTTGGTACCCTTACGGAAGACTTAAATTTATAAGATAAATGGAATCTTGTCAATATCTATGCTCCAAATTCTACACTTGCAAGAGTTGCTCTTTGGAAGGTCATGTTTCTTCTATAAATCCAAGACACATGGGGGATTGTTGGATGATGGTTGGAGACTTCAAAACTCCTTTGTACCCCTCAGAGAAACTTGGGGGTTTTATTTGACTTCTCAGAGAGTATGATGGATCTCGTGGATTTTCTTTCTATGTATGGTTTTCTTGACATTGACCTACGTGGGTATTTATTCACCTAGTCTAATAGGCATCATGGAAACAACCACACATAGGTTCAACTTGATAGGTTTTGATATCCAACAACTAGAAATTTTTTCCTAAGCTAACTCTCTCTTCCTTCCATAGAACTAGTTTGAATCATAATGCTATACCTGTTGACTAGGAAGACAATTTTGCTAAAGGAAATTTCTTGTTTAGATATGAAATGATGTGCTCTGTAACACATCTTGATTTCAAAGATCTAATTCAAATGTTTTGAAATCAACCTTACTCATGGACACCTATGTTTCATCTTTCCAAAAAATTAAAGTGGGTTAAGGAGAAGGCTAAGCGCTGGAATAAAATCTCTTTTGGAAACATTTTCCAATAAAAGAAAATTATTTTGTCTAGCCATCAAATCATTTAAAAAAGGATGGAAGAAGAAGATAATGAATTAGAGAAATTATTTAAATAAAATTATTTAAGAATGGAGTGTCTCAAGCTCTCAAAAAGAGAGGAAATCTTCTGGAAACATAAATCAAGAGTTCAGTTGTTAAGACAAGGTGACATGAATATTAAATTCTTTCATAAATATACTTTGAGACATAGAAAAATAAATAGGATCAAGTCCATAACGTGAGAAGATGACACAATTCTAAGTGAGGTATATTTTAGAGGCTATTGTCACTTTCTTTAATGACTCCTTGGTAGGTCCAAATATGGATGGTTCATATTTAGAGGATCTCATTGATATTATTCCTAATATCATTGCTGACTACGACCTTAAGAATTTGGTAAAACCTATGTTGTACCAAGAGATCAAAGAAGTTGTGTTTTCCTTTGGTTCTTGCAAATCCATAGGCCCTAATCATTTCCCCCCACATTCTTTCAAGATTTTGGGAGGTAATTTTTGCTGAACTTCTTAATGTGGCTAGGGACTTCTTTAGATCAGGTAAGTTTACAAAGTAATTGAACTCTACATGCATTTTTGATGGTTCCAAAAAGCGGCGAT
The DNA here is from genome assembly GCA_007258455.2 of Sequoia sempervirens. Taxonomy (NCBI): domain Eukaryota; kingdom Viridiplantae; phylum Streptophyta; class Pinopsida; order Cupressales; family Cupressaceae; genus Sequoia; species Sequoia sempervirens. The sequence goes on along the minus strand of VDFB02000003.1, from coordinate 163,599,734 downwards.
GCCCTCACTATGATGGATTGTAGACCCATTAGCCTATGTAACACAACTTACAATATCCTATCTAAATTAATTTTCAAGAGGATGTGAAACCTCGAAAATAGTTTTCTCTCTTTTGGGAGATGGAATTAAAGGGGGATTAGGGTTTCTCCACCTATTTGTTTCAAGTTTCATTAAAGGAAACCCTAGAGATCTCAATCTAAGGATGGAATTGGGAAAATAGATCTGTGATAGGGTGTCATATGGGTGTGATTAAAGAAAAAAGTGGGTTCACCACTAACCAAAGGCTTGGAAAGAAGAAGATGAATGCAATGCACAAATGTAACTATGCAACTTAAGATATGAAATTGAAAGTCAGAATAATGAACTGAGAAAGTGTAATGATGGAAAAAGGTCCCCTTGACTTGGCCTTGATTTAGTGTTGTAATGTAATGCCCATCGTACAAACCCCAGAGAACACACATAATGCGAATAATTTTTTTTTTTAAATAATAAAAGTAAACATGCAATAACATTAAAACATAACCACATAGCATAACACAATAGCATTTACACACTTGGTTCTCTGGGGCACGCGAGGTTACATCGCAACAACTAAACAGAATGAAGATAATGAATATAACATAACCATTTAATTTATGATAACCATATACAATGATACATGCGATAATCATGATGCGAGCATAATAAACATCGCAATATTACATCCATGATAAACCTCTTAATAGAGTTACAAAAGAACCTAACTATTACATCATTGATATAATATTACATTACAATTTTCTTTGATACATGAATTACATTGAATTTCCCAACATGGGGATTGATACAGAATAAATGAACATGAAGTACAACTGATCACTGGTACAACTCCACTGCGGAAAGAAGACAAGACATGACGCTGATGGGGAACCCAACGGGTGCGGGCACGTTCCACCCAACCATGTGAATTACAAGTAACTCACCCCCCGTGCTCAGAGGTGACGAGGAAGTGAACCCGACCATGAATGACAAACCGACTCAACAACATGATACAGAACAAGTACCACTCAAGTATGCAATGCACAACCATCGATGTACTCAAATCACATAACAAGCATAACCAAGAAACTCATCACGATAACATGAAGTACTATCACTTAACAATCATAAATCAAATTCACAAGAATTCAAAGAAACATCACAAAGAGATAACATCCAAAGGAAACAAAAACAAAGCACAAGGGTGTCAAGTGGAGAGTGTCATCGCATAGCTCTCATGGGATTCTCCTGGCCCTTCCTCCAACTGAGGCGCCGACACCCATCTATGGATCTCCTGGCCCTTCCTCCTAACTGAGGCGCCGGCACCATAGGGTAGCTAATGCAGAGCCAATAGTCTCTCATGAAGACGAGACTCTGACTATGCCGACCACGGCCTTCTCAGTCTATCACTAGTCTAGGGTAGCCCTAATGCATAGCCAAGGAATCAAAAGTTTTATTATCTTGTGTTTTTAAACTACCCAACCCCCTAATTCTATTGTTTAGGTTATCACTTGTTTAGCTTACTCATTCGTGGGTTATCCTGGCCCTTCCTCATCCTGAGGCGCCGGCGCCCATGAAGAGCCACTCTCCCTCCTATGACCCCTAACACATCTCAAGTAGGCAAGGGTTGAACTAAACCATAAGAACATAATACTCGAATCCACACACGCGAGGCAATATTCCTCTCGCAACAACCCATAACAAACTATCATAAGAACACGTTCAACCCTTCCAAGCATAAATCATTAAGCTTCAAAACCAAAGATGAAAATAATATGAAGACAACTTCAAAACTAAACATGCCTCTGGACTGGGGTTACAAAACAATAGGGTTCCCACCTAGCCAACACAAGCGATAAAGAAAGATATAACATAACAGGAAGACTCACATCACACTTTGCAAAGTTGCACCAGTAAGGTTGTTTCCATTCTCAAATAACTGACTCAATACGACTGTTTTCAATGAAGCCCACAATCACAACTAATGACTAATTCTTGACTAAAATATTTATTTAATCAAAATAATATTTAAACATTTCCCATTTAAACTACATAAAAATTACCAAGATATAAACAAATTTAAACGTTTAATTCCAATATAAAATTACGTTCTTACAATGTAATAATTTAACATTAAAATTAAATAATCATTATTCCTCCTTAAAAATAAATGATATTAAATAACAAGATTATAATCTCAATTTTATTTTCTTTTTATTTTTAAATAAAATACATTACAATTATATCTTAAAATAAAATAAATAACTAACTAACTATATATATAAAATTAAAAAAAATATATAACAATTAATATATTAAAAAAAACATAACTTAAGTAACAGGCGCGTGCCCCTATGGCTGGGCGCAGTCCATAGGACTGCGCACAGCAGTCAATGTGACTGTTGTACCCTACAGTCAGCGCACAAGGAGAGGGTATGGGGAGGTACGGCTGCACTGTCCCTCCCTTCCCACAATACCAAAAAAACAAACTTAAATTTTATTTTCATAAAATTTTATTAAAAACAAATTTCGATATAAACAAAATGAAATTACTGTATGAACAATTTTGATTTTAGAACAATATTTTAAAAAGAACTCATGTGACAGTCGTACGGCCGACGGCCGACGCTCAGAGTTAAAAGAAATATAAAAAGATATATAAATATTAATATATACATATAAATATATATATATATATATATAAAAGAATATATATATATATATGTATATATTATGTGTATATATTTAATTTGCATAAATATTATAATCAGAGTGTAAAATATAGAATATCACATAGATCCTTCATAGATCAAAATATTGAGAAAACTTCAATTATATTTCCATCAATAGCTGAATCATCTTTTCTACAATCCTATTTTATTTATTTTTACAAATTGAATGTTTCAGAAGATCGAAGTTCTTGTTTTGATAAAAATTGGAGGGTATAATAACTATGTTTTTCTTTATTTCCAGTCTAATAACTTGCTCTAGTTTTCAGTTTTCAACAGTAGTTTTTTTTCCTATATTTACAAAATTCATTTTAATAAAATATATTTTTCTTTTCTGAAGCAAACAGATAAAAGAAAGGGTACGAGAAGAAGACTACGAGAGGAACCTGGAGTCCAATGCAAACCTGAAGATGCCTGCTTGACTCTGATGCCCTCGAACTCGATTCCAATTCTCAGTCTAGAACGAATTCCCCAAGACAATACCAGCAACAGATTGCAGACAAATTTCTTTCCTAAAGCTCTCCTCAGATAATAACAAAAGATTCAAAACTAATCTCTTCAGATTCAAACTACCTCCACCATGACTTGAGCAACTTCAAACTTTTTGATCTTCTGTGTGTGTGTCAGAACCCCCCAAAAATTCATAATTAAATAAAAATATAATTCCCATCCTTCAAAAATTCTCAAAAATCAAAATTAAAAGAAAATCAATTCTTTAAAACTAGCTTTTTCCCAACTCTCAATTCCTATTGGCTCACACTGTCTTTTTATTCTTTTATTTGTTTTTATTGCTTTAATTCCTGTTTTGCCACTTTTCTTGCACCTCTCATTACATATTTATTTTAAATAATTTATTCTCATAATTATCCACCACCAAATAATTGATTAAAAATAATTAAGTCACATTTAATATTTAATTATTATTTAATTGAAATATATGATTTTCAAAAATAATTAAATTATTTTAATATTTAAATACCATTTAATCCAACATTTAAATGAATAATTTATTTCAATCATTAAGATAAATCATAACTATAAATGTCCTCATAAATAAAAATAAGACAAAATACATAACACAACACACAAAGACGACAATTACACAAAAATCAACTATACCAAACAAATGAGACGACCTGACATCATGGAACAGGAGGACTTCATCGTCACCTCTGTATCAACATTTATCCGTTGGGTTATTTGGTGCTCGCCCTGTCCTGCTGAAGCAGGTGGAATCGAGACTTATACCTACAATCCTGCATACAAATGAAGTTGTGTACATGTGCATATATACATATATATCAAAGCATTAAATCAAAATACTACATTGTGAGAAGGAATCGCAACATAACAGGGCACTCACGAATGAGTGATGCTATATTGTCCTTCATCACACCTATTCTAACAATTGTAACATAATCAATGAATTACATTTCTAACTAACAATCATCTCATAACATATTAAATTAAATCACTACATTAAATCATAATTCAAAAAATCAACTGATATAATCAACCATAATGTCATATAAAGTAATCATGTCCAAAATGAAATAACAGCATCATCTAGCATCTAACTAACCATATCAAACAATAACAGTATCATCATAGTATCTGACTAACCATATCAAACAATAATAGTATCATCATAGTATCTGAGCATCAAACAAAGCATAACACTACTGAGTCCAACTAGCAACCAGGAGGGTTATTACATCCTCCCCCCCTTAAATCCGGCTTACTCCTGTAAGCCAGAAAATAAGTATGGGTAGGATTCTCGCATACGGGAAGCATTCTCCCAAGTCGCTGAAGCCTCATCATTGGGATCCCACTGGACCCTCACCTGCTCAATATCCCTGCCTCTGAGTACGAGCCTCCGGTGCTGCACCATGGCCACGGGCTCTAGAGCTAGTTGCCCGTCCTCGACCTATAGAGCATTCCAATCAAGAACATGAGTAACATCCGGAAAGTAAGGCCTAAGAACTGATACATGAAAGACATCGTGAATCCGCGACAAACTAGGTGGCAATGCCAGGCGATAGGAAACAGGACCAATACGCTCTAACACCTTGAACGGACCCACGAAACGGGGTGCAAGCTTAGAACCCTTTCCATAACGAATAGGGCTCTTTCGAGGACGAAATCTGAGAAACACTCGATCTCTTATAGCAAACTGTCGATCTACCCTGTGTGCATCAGCAAATTTCTTCTGCCTGTCTTGAGCTGCTACCAGATGCTCTCAGATGCGAGCTACCTGTTGCTCCATGTCACGAAGCATCTCGGGCCCAAGAAGAACCCTGTCCTCTAATCGATCCCAACTCAGAGGGGTACAACAAGGATGACCATACAAAGCCTGAAATGGAGCCATGCCAATCGAACTGTGATAGCCATTATTGTAGGCAAACTCAACCAAATGCAGGTAATCCTCCCAACGAGACTGTTGGTCCATGACATACATACGAAGCATGTCCTCAAGCACCTGATTAACTCTCTCAGTCTGACCATCTGTCTTAGGATGATAGGCATAACTAAAATTCAACTTAGTCCCTAAGGACCGCTGAAGGGATGTCCATAATGCAGAAGTGAATACTGGATCTCTGTCAAAAATAATCCTGCATGGTATTCCATGTAGTCTAACAATATCCTCCATGAACATCCTAGCCACCACTGAAGCAGTATATGAAGATCAGATAGGAGAGAAATGGGCTACCTTGGTCAACCTATCAATAGTAACCATGATAGCGTCATGTCGCCTGGAAGACATAGGCAACCCGACTATAAAATCCATAGAAATGATGTCCCACTTCCACTCTGGAACAAGATGCGGCTGCAACAAGCCTGCCAGATGATGATGCTTGGCCTTCACTCTCTAACATTCAAGACACCTAGCCACAAAATCAGCAATGTCACGCTTCAATCCTGCCCAAAAATATAGTGCACGAAGATCAGCGTACATCTTCTTAACTCCTGGGTGTGCCGAATAAGGAGCTCTATGAGCTTCCGTCAAAATAAGGGTATGAAGACCCTCTGCAGGAGGTACATACATACGGCCTGCATAGCGCAAAACACCATCCGAATCCAAAGAGTACCCTACAAATTTACCTTCCAAAGCTCTACCCGAATCAATCTCTGCCTTCACTACCTGATACCAATCATCAGAAGAAAGAGCTGCAACTATCTGACTCTTCAAATCAACCTCAAGAGTCATAGTGGATAACTCATGCCTGTGTCTACTCAAAGCATTTGCTACAACATTCTCCTTACCTTGAATATATTTCACCTCAAAGTCGTACTCACACAAAAATTCCATCCACCTTCTCTGTCTTACATTCAAGTTCGGTTGCGTGAAGATGTACTGTAGACTACGATGGTCTGTATGCAACTCGAACCGATGCCCAAGGAGAAAGTGCCTCCACCTCACCAAGGCATGCACAACTGCGGCCAACTCCAAATTGTGAGTGGGGTAATTAAGTTCATGGTCCTTCAGTTTCCATGACTCATAAGCAATCACTCGACCTTCCTGCATCAACACAGCCCCTAAACCTTCCAAGGAAGCATCTGTACAAACAACAAAATCACTTGTCGGATCAGGAACTGCTAAGATTGGAGCACTAGTCAACTTATCCTTCAGTGTATGGAAAGCTAACTGACATTGCTCAGACCAAAGAAACTTCTTTCCCTTCCTCTGCAAAGAGGTGATAGGATGAGCCAACCTAGAAAACCCCTGAACAAACTGCCTATAATATCCTGCAAGTCCCATGAAGCTGCGAATCTTTGAGACATTGGTGGGTGCGGGCCAATCCACAATGGCCTGAATCTTTGTAGGATCAACTGAAATCCCCTCACCAGAAATCACATGGCCCAAATACTGAACTTCAGTCTTGTAAAAGTCACACTTTTTGAGGTTGGCAAACAACTGATTATCCCTTAAGCACTGCAACAGCTGCTTTAGATGTTCCTCATGTTCTTCCATCGACCTAGAATAGATCAGAATGTCATCAAGAAACACAAGAACAAATTTATCCAAGTATGTACGGAATAATCCATTCATTAGACTCATAAAGACTGAAGGTGCATTCGTTAACCCGAACGGCATCACAGTGAACTCGTAATGTCCGTATCGAGTTCAAAATGCTGTTTTGTGAATATCTGCATCTGCAATCCGCAACTGATGGTAACCCGATTTGAGATCAATCTTAGAGAACACCTTTTCCCCTTTTATCTGATCGAAGAGATCATCAATTCTGGGTAATGGATATCGATTCTTCACTGTTACCTTATTCAACTGCTTGTAGTCAATACACAAGCGAAGAGAACCATCCTTCTTTTTCACAAATATCACAGGTGCTCCCCAAGGAGAAACACTTGGGCGGATAAAGTCCTTGGCCAACAATTCTTCCAACTGAAGACGGAGTTCCTATAATTCCTACGTTGTCATCCGATATGGAGTTCGAGATATGGGTTTGGCTCCAGGTACCAGATCAATCTGGAAATCCACATCTCGCTTAGGCGGCATACCAGGAATCTCCTCAGGAAACACATCAAAGAAACCCTTAAGAAGGGGGTAATCATACAATGACAACCCCAGACTATCCTCAAATTCCAAGTCACTCACTGATACTGCAAAGAGCTGACAACCCTGACGAAAGTGCCTTTTGAGCTGCATGGTAGAGATCATACGTAATGAGATGGGTCTCTGAATACCCAAGATCTCCACCTCCTTACCAGAGTCATCACTGCACCGCACCGCTTTTCATCGGTAGTCAATCATAGCACGATGTGCACTCAACCAGTCCATGCCTAAGACAATATCATAAGAACCGAGTGGCAAGATTCTGAGGTCCACCATGGTTGACATTTCACCTATACTCAAATTACAATCCTGCACAAGCTTCTCTACCACAACCCTTGACCCTGATGCTAATTCGACATGCCATTTTATGCCTTGGCTAATTGCCACCAAACCACATCGCTCAACTACTAAAGGTGATATAAAAGAATCAGATGCTCCAGAATCAAAAAGTATAGAAATGCTAGAATTATTCAACACACTTGATGCCTCAACCACAGTGTTTTGATGAACTGCCTGACGATTATCCACTGAAGCAAAAACACGATGAGATCTCCCTACATCACCTACTGTCGGCTTTGATGCTGCTGGCCTCTGATTAAATCCGGAGGTGTTCTTCTGAGGACACATCCTAGCAATATGCCCCTGCTATCCACAAGAGAAACACCCAGTGCCTCTGCCAAAACCTCTGCCCCCTAATGGAGCATTTGACTGCTGAAAACTCCCTCGACTCGGTGCTGACTGGAAACTAGGTGCAGGCTATGTAAAACGTTCCTGACGAATCCGGTTCCTATTCCGATCCCTGCGAAACTGAGAATTGCCACCCTGCTGAGATTGATTGTTCTTCTGTTTTGACTGCTGCTGCTGAGGCTGCTGCTGCTGATAACCCCCTTTCGAGGGAGGGTACCTGTTCCTGGAAGATCTTGCTCCCTGTGACTGCCCTCCATGAGCAACATAACCTGGTGTAGGAGTGCTACCAATCTGTACCCCAATGTGACCACCCAAAGCCATGGCCAAATTCTCCTCCACTAAGAAAGCCTTCTCCACTACCATCTCCATCGTCTTCGGTTCGAAGACTCGTACACCACTACTGATGCGGGCATTTAAGCCCTGAACAAAATGCTGCACTAACATGCCCTCATCGTGGCTAATCCCTGCATACTGCTTCAACTCATAGAAGCGCCTCTCATACTGCTCCACTGACATAGACAACTACTTGAGATCGTGAAACTCATCAGCCCTGCGTTGCCTCCAGTGATCTGAGAGGAAGCGAGGCCTGAACCTGTCAAGGAACAACTCCCAAGTAACCATACTGAGATCAAGATGCAGTTTCTATTCCTCAAGGCGCCACCAAGTAGACGCAAAGCCTCGCAAGTGCATAACTGCGCACCGTGCCTTGGTATTGCTACCGTAGGGGTGCATGGCGAAGCAACGGTCTAAGTCAATTAACCAAGTCTCAGCCTCAAGACCTCCTCCAGAACCATCAAAAGTAGGAGGGTGTGCCCTCATCAGATCTCTCATATGGCCTGGTACGACTGCATCTGGAACCACATCTGTATCCCTGCGCCTCAGAGACCTCTCTCTCTCCCTTTCCACCTAGTGTACCTCATCTGGCCTAGGTCCCAAACGGTCAAGAATCTCTCCAAGTATATGCTGTAACTGACCATCTAGACCAGGCTATGCCAGATTCTGGCCACCTGATGGAATACTGTGAATACTCTATTGTTCCTCATGCTTGGAGCCATGGGAACTAGGAACTGAGGGGCTTCACCGGTTAGCTCCACGACTGGCACCATGGCCTCTTGCACGGCCACGTCCTCTACCTCGAGGCATAGTTCTGCGCCACAAGATAAATTAAAAAATGAGCTCAAGAGTTGCACATACGGTAACCTAATGGACTACACTACCCAAAGACCCTAGCGTTTGCAACCTTGGCTCTGATACCAAGTTGTAACGCCCGTCGTGCAAACCCCAGAGAACACACATAATGCGAATAATTTTTTTTTTAAATAATAAAAGTAAACATGCAATAACATTAAAACATAACCACATAGCATAACACAATAGCATTTACACACTTGGTTCTCTGGGGCACGTGAGGTTACATCGCAACAACTAAACAGAATGAAGATAAAGAATATAACATAACCATTTAATTTATGATAACCATATACAATGATACATGCAATAATCATGATGTGAGCATAATAAACATCACAATATTACATCCATGATAAACCTCTTAATGGAGTTACAAAAGAACCTAACTATTACATCATTGATATAATATTACATTACAATTTTCTTTGATACATGAATTACATTGAATTTCCCAACATGGGGATTGATACAAGAATAATGAACATGAAGTACAACTGATCACTAGTATAACTCCACTGCGGAAAGCTGAGAAGACATGACGCTGATGGGGAACCCAACGGGTGCGGAGCACGTTCCACCCAACCATGTGAATTACAAGTAACTCACCCCCCGTGCTCAGAGGTGACGAGGAAGTGAACCCGACCATGAATGACAAACCGACTCAACAACATGATACATAACAAGTACCACTCAAGTATGCAATGCACAACCATCGACGTACTCAAATCACATAACAAGTATAACCAAGAAACTCATCACGATAACATGAAGTACTATCACTTAACAATCATAAATCAAATTCACAAGAATTCAAAGAAACATCACAAAGAGATAACATCCAGAGGCAAGAACAACAAAGCACAAGGGTGTCAAGTGGAGAGTGTCATCGCATAGCTCTCATGGGATTCTCCTGGCCCTTCCTCCAACTGAGGCGCCGACACCCATCTATGGATCTCCTGGCCCTTCCTCCTAACTAAGGCGGCTGACCCATAGGGTAGCTAATGCGGAGCCAATAGTCTCTCATGAAGACGAGACTCTGACAATGCCGACCATGGCCTTCTCAGTCTATCACTAGTCTAGGGTAGCCCTAATGCATAGCCGAGGAATCCAAAGTTTTATTATCTTGTGTTTTTAAACTACCCAACCCCCTAATTCTATTGTTTAGGTTATCACTTGTTTAGCTTACTCATTCGTGGGTCATCCTGGCCCTTCCTCATCCTGAGGTGCCAGCGCCCACGAAGAGCCACTCTCCCTCCTATGACCCCTAACACATCTCAAGTAGGCAAGGGTTGAACTAAACCATAAGAACATAATACTCGAATCCACACACGCGAGGCAATATTCCTCTCGCAACAACCCATAACAAACTATCATAAGAACACGTTCAACCCTTCCAAGCATAAATCATTAAGCTTCAAAACCAAAGATGAAAATAATATGAAGACAACTTCAAAACTAAACATGCCTCTGGACTGGGGTTACAAAACAATAGGGTTCCCACCTAGCCAACACAAGCGATAAAGAAAGATATAACATAACAGGAAGACTCACATCACACTTTGCAAAGTTGCACCAGTAAGGTTGTTTCCATTCTCAAATAACTGACTCAATATGACTGTTTTCAATAAAGCCCACAATCACAACTAATGACTAATTCTTGACTAAAATATTTATTTAATCAAAATAATATTTAAACATTTCCCATTTAAACTACATAAAAATTACCAAGATATAAACAAATTTAAATGTTTAATTCCAATATAAAATTACGTTCTTACAATGTAATAATTTAACATTAAAATTAAATAATCATTATTCCTCCTTAAAAATAAATGATATTAAATAACAAGATTATAATCTCAATTTTATTTTCTTTTTATTTTTAAATAAAATACATTACAATTATATCTTAAAATAAAATAAATAGCTAACTATATATATATACATATATATATATATTAAAAAATATATATATATAAAATTAAAAAAAATATATAACAATTAATATATAAAAAAAAACTTAACTTAAGTAACAGGCACGGGCCCCTATGGCTGGGCGCAGTCCATAGGACTGCGCACAACGTCAATGTGACTGTTGTGCGCAGCAGTCCTACGGACTGGTGCGTACAGCAGTCCATTGACTGCTATACCCTAATGTGACTATTGTGCGCAGCAGTCCATTAACTGCTATACCCTGCAGCCAGCGTGCAGGGAGAGGGGATGGGGAGGTACGGCTGCGCCGTCCCTCCCTTCCCACAATACCAAAAAAATAAACTTAAATTTTATTTTCATAAAATATTATTAAAAACAAATTTTGATATAAACAAAACGAAATTACTGTATGAACAATTTCGATTTTAGAACAATATTTTAAAAAGAACTCATGTGACAGTCGTACGGCCGACGACCGATGCTCAGAGTTAAAAGAAATATAAAAAGATATATAAATATTAATATATATATATATAAAAGAATATATATATATGTATATATTATGTGTATATATTTAATTTGCATAAATATTATAATCAGAGTGTAAAATATAGAATATCACATAGATCCTTCATAGATCAAAATATTGAGAAAACTTCAATTATATTTCCATCAATAGTTGAATCATCTTTTCTACAATCCTATTTTATTTTATTTTACAAATTGAATGTTTCAGAAGATCGAAGTTCTTGTTTTGATAAAAATTGGAGGGTATAATAACTATGTTTTTCTTTATTTCCAGTCTAATAACTTGCTCTAGTTTTCAGTTTTCAACAGTAGTTTTTTTTCCTATATTTACAAAATTCATTTTAATAAAATATATTTTTCTTTTCTGAAGCAAACAGATAAAAGAAAGGGTACGAGAAGAGGACTACGAGAGGAACCTGGAGTCCAATGCAAATCTGAAGATGCCTGCTTGACTCTAATGCCCTCGAACTCGATTCCAATTCTCAGTCTAGAACGAATTCCCCAAGACAATACCAGCAATAGATTGCAGACAAATTTCTTTCCTAAAGCTCTCCTCAGATAATAGCAAAAGATTCAAAACTAATCTCTTCAGATTCAAAGTACCTCCACCATGACTTGAGCAACTTCAAACTTTTTGATCTTCTGTGTGTGTGTCAGAACCCCCCAAAAATTCATAATTAAATAAAAATATAATTCCCATCCTTCAAAAATTCTCAAAAATCAAAATTAAAAGAAAATCAATTCTTTAAAACTAGCTTTTTCCCAACTCTCAATTCCAATTGGCTCACACTGTCTTTTTATTCTTTTATTTGTTTTTATTGCTTTAATTCCTATTTTGCCACTTTTCTTGCACCTCTTATTACATATTTATTTTAAATAATTTATTCTCATAATTATCCACCACCAAATAATTGATTAAAAATAATTAAGTCACATTTAATATTTAATTATTATTTAATTGAAATATATGATTTTCAAAAATAATTAAATTATTTTAATATTTAAATACCATTTAATCCAACATTTAAATGAATAATTTATTTCAATCATTAAGATAAATCATAACTATAAATGTCCTCATAAATAAAAATAAGACAAAATACATAACACAACACACAAAGACGACAATTACACAAAAATCAACTATACCAAACAAATGAGACGACCTGACATCATGGAACAGGAGGACTTCATCGTCACCTCTGTATCAACATTTATCCGTTGGGTTATTTGGTGCTCGCCCTGTCCTGCTGAAGCAGGTGGAATCGAGACTTATACCTGCAATCCTGCATACAAACGAAGTTGTGTACATGTGCATATATACATATATATCAAAGCATTAAATCAAAATACTACATTGTGAGAAGGAATCGCAACATAACAGGGCACTCACGAACGAGTGATGCTATATTGTCCTTCGTCACACCTATTCTAACAATTGTAACATAATCAATGAATTACATTTCTAACTAACAATCATCTCATAACATATTAAATTAAATCACTACATTAAATCACTACATTAAATCATAATTCAGAAAATCAACTGATATAATCAACCATAATGTCATATAAAGTAATCATGTCCAAAATGAAATAACAGCATCATCTAGCATCTAACTAACCATATCAAACAATAACAGTATCATCATAGTATCTGAGCATCAAACAAAGCATAACACTACTGAGTCCAACTAGCAACCAGGAGGGTTATTACATGTAATATGCTTAACATATTCACATTAGGTCTTAGTCCCTTGTGAACCAAATGAACATCAATGGTACCTTGCTTAAGTGTTGTGAAGTGTTGTAACATAGTTTCCTAAGGTCTTATTAATGAAATACACCTAATACAACTTTTTTTTTACATTAATCTTTTCTTATTTAAAAGTGTTGTAAAGTGTTGTAACACACTTTCACACTTTTCTAGGCTTATAATTAATAATTGGGCTTTGCTATGCTTTAATTATCCCTATTTTACATCCACAAGCCTCATTTATGTGTATTTTCAAGGATAATCTCAACAAAACCATTTAAAACATCAAAATCCTAAAAACCCACCTGAAAAAGACAAGGTGGGACTCATTCTACATTTTGGGCGAATGAGTCCCATTTAACTCAAATTCAAAATTAATTTATATCCTTTGCAAGATTTTATTCTCCTAGATCCAATGTCGGCTTGTAATATTTTAATCTTAGGAATTCTTGCATAATTGAGTATAAATACAATTTTCTTTCATTCATTTTATGCCTAGGAAGTTGAATGAGCATTCTTCTAACAAGTTTGAGTTCACAAGAGTATTCGAGAGCATTCAAGGGAAAATTTTCAAGCATTTTAGAGCAGAATTCAAACATTAATCATCATGTCAAGGACTTCATGCATCATGTTTGTTATTGTGCTAACAATTGTAGTGTAGGATTTTGTGATTCAAGAAAGTGTTTCATTCAAGACTATCTCCTTCAAGCAAGAGTCAAAGTCTACATCCATTGCAGCCATTTCAAGCATATTTGTAGCACCTTATTGCTAGGGTTTGGTGAGTTGAAAATTTTGAATTTTTCCATTCATCATCCTCCATTATTATTTGATTTCATTTCAAGGATTGATTTCCAACAAGGGGTTTGACCAAGGCAAACCCCATCCACTAACCCCACAACATTTTCCCCCTCTCCCTTGTGTGTGATTTGTAGGTCTAGGTTGCAAATTTCCTAAGGAGAAAGATTGGAGAAAAGTTGCAAATCATTTAAATTTGTCATCAAGCCTTGGAGAACCTTGGAGAAGAATTACAGGTTGCAATTCGGAGATTCGAATATGAAGATCACTCGGGAAGGACATAGTAGAAAAAGAAGAGCAGGATCAACTTTTGAAGTTGCATAAAATCCTAATTGGACTGATTCACCACTTCTGGTGAATGAGTCCCACTTCTAGTCAAATTTTAGGACTTTGCAGATTTGGATAGCCTTTTTCCATATTTTTGTTCATGTACAGTTTTCCAAAAAAATAGAATAATTCACCCAGCTTGGTGAATGAGTCCCAATCAACTTTAAAGTTAGGTTTTCCAGTGATTCATACCTCCATTCAACCATCTCCCATTTCCCAGGTGCACACCTTCCTGTCTTTAACTTTTTGTTTCATTTTGTTTACTTTTATAGGTCATTTCATGGTGCATTACATTGAAGTATGGTTTAGTGTTGCATCTTTCATTTCATGATCTTTTCCAAGTCTAAACTTGGTGGTAAATCCCTTTATAGTTTGCATTCAGCCCCAAGGACAACTCTATTACAAGATGTCTTTCTCTTTTACATTGAGATCTCTAGGGTTACCCTTGAATGAAATTAAAGTTGTGGGTATGCTCTATGACCAAAATCATATGATAGCACCATCCCACAGAATAACCATTTCATTTTCCGATTTGGATTGCATTAGCATCCTAGATTTAGCTTGCATTAACATTGCATTAGAACTTTCATTGGTTAATTTGCATTATAGGGTTTTCAAATTTTGCATTAGTTAAAGCTCATATAACTTGCATTTTTGCATCTAATTTCATTAAAAATCATTAAAAATCTGCATTAGCATCCAAGATACATACCAAAAAACATAAAAATCATAAAATTCAATTAAAAATTTCTGATTTTTTTCAAAAAAATATCTCCTGGGACTCATTCACCACCTTGGGAAAAACAATCCCTTTGTATATTTTCCATTGCATTTTCTGGCATTTACAGTTCAATTTTTGAGTTTATGTTTTCTTTTATTGTCTCTTTGTTTCAGTTTCCAGAATTTTTGTTATAAGCACTTCATTGTTATTAGCTTACATTTGCATTCACATTGCATTTAGTAGCCCTTGTATGAGTATTTGGTGTCCTATTGCTAATACTATAGTGAGACAAAGTTAGAGACTCATTTCATCCTGCAATAGCACAATTGTTGTGGATCTTGGGTTGTCTAGCTCTTTCACTCCTAGTATTGACACTAGTACACTAGTTATGGATCACCCCTTCAACAATTCCTTACCTTCAAGTAGTGTAATGCATGATGAAACAAGAGTTGATGGTATTCCGCAAGAAAAAAAATTCAAATTCATGAAGATTTAGCAAACCTAAAACATCAAGTGCAAAATGACAATATTTCAACTACCGCAATTCCTACTATAGATAACATTCACCATATGATTGAAAGTGAAGATGGCCTTGACTTGGTGAAAAACATAGTTCAAATCTTTGGAAAGCATCTCAACCCAACCACTAGTTGCCCTTTACCAACAAGTAAAGTCACAAGCCAAGGAGGAACTCAAATTCTTCCTCCCACAACAATGGCCTCAATACATACCTATACCAACCCACAAGTCACAACAATAATGCAAAAGACTAGTAATGTGACTCCTTCCTTGGGTATTTCTACTACCATCCCTAGTTCTTTTGTGGCATCACACATTATATCTCCTACCACTTTACCACCCATAAGTGTTCCACTCACTTGTCCTTTGAACACATACACCCACTCACCTTTTTCAATTCCGTCTCATAAAAAAAGCAATGACCCTCTCATTAACCAACTATTCTAAACAATTTTATCCCTTAAAAAGAAAATCTCTACCATCAACCAAAATTAAAATGGCCCAGCTACATATTATGTCAAAAGTAGTCCATTGTCAGAGATATTGTGAACACCAATGCCACAAGGAATAGAGGTGCCTAGATTTGAAAAATACAGAGGAAAGGGAGATCCTTCTAACCATGTCAATTCTTACATTGCCTTATGTAGTGAATTTTTCCTCGATGATAAAATTTTGGCTAAGATTTTTCCTAGGTTGTTGAAAGACACCGCCTTGGAATAGTTTTCTTCTTTACCTTACAACTAAATTTGTTCATTCGATGAACTTTTTGAGGCATTTTTTAATCACTTCCAAGTGAATATGACTCCTAAAATGACCTTGGATGATTTGATGAGATGTAAGCAAAAAGAAGAAAAAAATAATAATTGAATTTATCTCACACTATCAATTGCTTTATTCGCAAATTGATGTCAAGGTTGTCGACCCTCACCTTCAAAAGATGTTCATAGAAAATTTACAAAGTAAGATTCAATACAAGCTTACCATGATGAAATTCCCATCCTTTATGCACTTGTGTACCACCCTCCATGATTATCAAAACTCGATTAGTAGTCAAGATACAAAGTCCACTTCTAGCCAAACTGAGAAATCTAAGCCCTCAAACCAAAACAATTCCCAACCTTTTAGAAAATAGAACAAAGGGTTTCTTCAATTCAATTCCCCCTAAAAAAACAACTCAAAATTCCAATAACCAAGTAGTTATTGTTAAAGCCACAATACCCTTTAGCTATGGAGACCCGAAAAGACAATTCACTCCCTTACTCGATACCCTTCATAACACAATGTACCCACTTTTAGAACAACAAATTATTACCTTTCCTCCTGTCAAAACACCTAATCCCAATAAACCTTTACCTCTGAGCTTTAGATCAAATACTTATTGCCACTGCCACTGACAAAATGGACATGACACAAAACATTGCAAGTGTCTTAAACATCTTGTGCAAGACCTCATTGATTCTAGCCATCTTTCCATTGGAGGTGTTAGTGATCAAGGAAATAAGTTTGTTTCCCCTCCTAACCAGAACTTGGAAGTCTCTACCAACCCCATGCCTAAACACAACATTTCATTTTTCAAAACCAATGAAACTACAAAGAATGATGTGATGAATGTTGACATAGACAATGATAACAATGATCCTAATCAACATGATTCTATAGATAATGATCCTATGGATGAAATGGTAAGAGTGATAGACATCATTCATCGTAAGGGATGAACTAAGAATCCTCTTGAAATTGCTTTCTCCTCTAAATATATAATTAAACATGCATTTGATGGTCATCTTTACATAGTTGGTCGTATCTATGACAAGCCCACTAATGGGATACTAATGGGTATGTGGAGGATCATGATGGGCCAAAAAGTGGCAATATGATGGGTATGTGGCTGAAGAATTTTGTTTTACTCAAAATTGATGAAATGAAAAGATTTTTAGAGGATATTCTCAGCTTTCCACCAATATAAATTATGCTTTACTTTGAATTAAATAAGTAATTATTATTTATTTTCTATTCAAATTATGACTAAAGTCCTGATTGATAGATTGATTGAAAAAAATCTATAGCTTTCAAAAAGTATCACATTTTTTGAATCCAAAACATGCATCACATTTTGTGCTTTGCATACTATAGGATTACAAAAAGAAAAATGGAATTTCATGAAGTTTTGACCAAGTTAAGGTGGTCAGACATACAAGTTTTTTTAAAATTTTTAGAAGTTGTAATAAAAAAATCATAATTAATTACTTAAAAAATTACAAAAAAATATGCATCACATCAGGACATGAGTCCTCCACTTATATCTAAAATCTTATAAAAAAATATTATCATTTTATTGTGGTTAGGGTGGTCAGACAGACACCTACTTCTTATTTTTCCCTTGAAATTTAAGTACTACTGCATTGAAATTTCAAATTTTCATCAAATAGATTTTTTTTTTTAACAAACCTAGTAGTTTTTAAACTACATTCAATTTGTTATAGATTCTATTCTTACATATTTTTGAAATAATATAGATTAACTTATTCAAATTTTTACGTCAAGTTACATAACTCTAATTTTTCTAATTTTTTTGCCACTTAAGGGCCTATTTTTTCCATGATGATCTTGTGCATACCCTAATAGGTCACTCCTATGGAGAGAATGTGATCACCAAGGAATTCTTACTTTTTCATGAGCTCTATCAAGATATATATGATAAACCAAGAGCATGGATCAAGACACACAATGGTTTTTCTTGCCCTACGATGGGATCGATCACCTTACCATTTCAAATAGGACCGAAAACATTAGATTTCTCATTCTCCATCATCCCCCAGTTGAACCAATTTCATGTGAAGCTAGGCCATCCATGGCTTTGCTCCATGAAATTTGTCCCTTCGGTTGTGCATAAATGCTTAAAGTTCCCATTTGACAATGAAGTATTCACTATCCACCATAGTGGCTTTAACCCATTTTCCTTTAAAGGTAATTTTTCTCTAGATTCCTTTTGGCCTAAGCCTATGGAACCTATAAAACCATGAGAATAATTCTTTTTATTTTCCTATCAAAATTTCAAGGCAAAGAAGATAGCATAACTATCCCTTCGAAACATATCCCCACCCACCACCGAACCTACCATCCTAGATGAAACCATGCTCAAGCCTAAAGAAATTCCACATAACCAAGACCAACCTAAGATAGAACCTTCACATACCTCCTAAAAAATACCAAGACACAATGAAAACAACCCTATCACACCTCCTAGAATAAAATAGGTTTATAAAGTTAAAGAGAAAGTGGTTGAACAACCTCCTTTGGTTCCTTTCGTTCCTCCCCTTAGGGAAGAAAAGCAACCTATGGTTGATCAACCCATTTCTACACAAATAAACCTTGAAAATAGAACTAAAATAAATAAAGGTCCTAGAGGGAATAGGAATAGATGTTGTGCCCTTGCTCACAGGTTACATGAATTAAACAAAAAAAATCAAAATCCAAAATCGACTGAAGAAATACATGATGAATCTACCCCTTCACCAAAACAAAATAGTCCAATATGACAACCACAACAAGATTTGAACTCTTCCATGGATATTATCATTTGACCTCTTGTTGTGATTAACTTGGATGACAATGACAAGGTTGCTAAAATTGACGAACATGTGCATAATTAACTAAATACAACATTTTCCTCTTTGTTGAGCTTAAACAGAAATCCTCCAAAGAAGAGTGTTGAACCAGGTGCTTCTCCTAGTTCAACACTTTCTCTTGTCCCTTTTGCTAGTTTCCCACCTTCAATATACAATGAACATGGTTGGGAGGTGTATGCCCTACTTTAGGTTGATTTGCTTGTGTCTTACTAGTCTTTTGCACTATTTCTTTTTCATTTTCTGTTGTGTGATTGCATGTGCGTAATGTGATCCTCCACGATGTTCTATTTGATCTTCTCTCTCTCTTTGTGACATTCCTCTATTTGTATTTTCATTCTTCTCTATGCCGTAAATCTTTTATCTTTTCTCTTTTTATCTCTTTTTCAGTTGTCTTGTGTTTTCCTTTTGGGGATGACAAAAGGCATCGAGATATTTATGTCTCTTCCATGTTGACACAAAATATTTTCTTTTCATTTTCTATTTTCATTTGTCTTATGTTTTCCTTTTGGGGATGACACAAGGCGTCAAGACATTTATGTCTCTTCCATGTTGACCCCAAAGTTTTCTTTTCATTTTCTCTTTTCATTTGTCTTGTGTTTTCCTTTTGGGGATGATGCAAGGCATCGAGACATTTACGTTTCTTCCATGTTGACCTGAAAGGTTTTTATTTTTTTTCACTCTCTTTGTGTAATTCTTCTAGTTCTATATGTATTTGGGGAATGATGATAGTTTCAAGCTCTCTTAAAAATATTACAGCAAGAACATACTGACCCCAAATCTATAGATGCCTTATGTGTTTGGATTTTTATTTTTGGGGGAAACCCCTCTCTTTTCCTTTTCTCTTGCATGACCTAGCTTTACTCAAAAAAATATGACTTAGCATAGGGATTTCCAAGCTACCTTTCATGTCTTCTTCTTTGTTTGTATTTATCATTTGCTACTTTAAAGTAATTGCTTAGAGCATGGTTTTTAGAAATTTATTTAAAGTGGGGGCATACATTGGCATTATTCTTTTGTATTTTTCATTTTTATGGTTCATGGTGTAGTCTTCTTACTTTATACGATGTGTTTTTCACTTTGTGGATGAAATTGGGTGTGATTTCCTTTAGGAGCATGATCTATCTCAGCATATTACATTCCTCTTAGTGGCTTGATGCGACACACTACATACCCTAAGTTGCAAATTTTCTATTCTTTGATTGGTCCTCTCTTGGAGACATTAAGCACAGTGTTCCCTAAGTTAAATACCTCGCATAAACTAAGCAAGAATCCTTTGGATGTTCTTTACATTTTTCATTTCACACTCTGAATTTATATGGCCACCTTGCATAGCACAATTTGCATGCCTGTAGATCCATCTTGTTTATTCATGAGCTCTAAGAATATGAAGTTTTGCTTGTCTCATGAGGTTCAAAAACATTTTTTTTATGTGGCACCTTATTAAAGTTATCAAGAGGTATAACTTTGGTATGGTTTGAGTAGGAAGCCCAACCAAGGCATGACTTTCCCCATAGCCACTTGCATGTGTGTGAGCTCATACCAATCATTAGTGTATGTGTCTCACCCTCTTAGGACTTCTCAGCTGACGAACAGCCTGAAGTTCCATCACCTCAAAGTGAGTATGCTTTTTTCTGAAAAACAACCTAGATCTGATCAACAACATGATGGACAAACAGTCGAAGCTTGATTCCCCCTTTTATTTTTCATATTGTCTTATTTTATTTTTGTCTTTGATAGTGCATGCTTGTGTCTTGTTGCCACTCTTTATCATTTCATGTGTGTTCCTTTGTGCTTATGTTGGTTTTCCATAGGACCTTGGTCCTGGGGGCTTGTGTAACTCCCTTGGTCATGGTTGTCCTATCTTACCAACATTGGTAAATTTGAACCCCCCTTGATCATTGCTACATTTGGTTTACTTTAGTGTAATTTTGAAGCAAGTTCTTCCTCTCATTAAAGTTGGGGCTAGATGTAATGATAGAAAAAGATCCCCTTGACTTGGCCTTGATTTAGTGTTGTAATATGCTTAACATATTCACATTAGGTCCTAGGCCCTTGTGAGCTAAATGAACATAAATTGTACCTTGATTAAGTGTTGTAAAGTTTTGTAACACACTTTCTCACTTTCCTAAGGTCTTATTAATGAAATACACCTAATAAACCTCTTTTTCTACATTAATCTTGCCTTATTTTAAAGTGTTGTAACACACTTTCATACTTTTCTAGGCTTGCCATTAATAATTGGGATTTTTTATGTGTTAATTAGCCCCATTTTACATCCACAAGCCTCATTTATGTGTATTTTTTAGGATAATCCCGACAAAACCATTTAAAACATCAAAATCCCAAAAAGCCACCTCAAAAAAGCTAAAGTGGGACTCATTTTCCATTCTGGGGGAATATGTCCCCTTAGGTGGGACCCATTCCCCCAAGGTGGAAAATGAGCCCCATTTAACTCAAAATCAAAATTAATTTAAATCTTTGGCGGGATTTTATTCTCCTATATCCTATGTCAGCTTGTAGTGTTGTAATTCTAGGAATTCTTGCATAATTGAGTATAAATATAAGTTTATTTCATTCATATCAAGTTGAATGAACATTCTTATAGAAATTTTGAGTTCACAAGAGTATTCAAGAGCATTCAAGGGTATATTTTCAAGCATTTTAGAGTAGCATTCAAGAATCAATCATCATGTCAATGAATTCATGCATCATGTTTGTTATTGTGCTAACAACTGTGGTGTAGGATTTTGTGATTCAAGCAAGTGTTTCATTCAAGATCTATCTCCTTCAAGAAAGAGTCAAAGTCTACATCCATTGTACCTATTTCAAGCATATTTACAACACCTTATTGCTAGGGTTTGGTGAGTTGCAACATTTTCATTTGTTCATTCATCATCCTCCATTTTTATTTGATTTCATTTCAAGGATTGATTTCCAACAATGGGTGTGACCAAGGAAATCCCCTATCCACTAACGCCAATGTTGGCCTCCTACAATGGTTCCATAACTAAGCCTTTACAACCATGATTCAAAGATTTGACATCTAACCTAAATAGCTACTTCAACCATCATCAAGGTGCATTTAAATTGTCAGCCAAAGGATGTGAACTTGAAATGGGCTAGCACTGCATGTGCACTAGGGGCTCAAGTAGTCATTGCATTCTATAGCTAAGAAACACAATGCTGAATGTAAATTGCTGAGAACAAAATAAAGAAAATACTGAACATCAACCAACAACTATGCTGAACTGAAATGCGTGGCAGAAATAAAAGATCTAGGCAACAAACATGAAACTATTCTATCTTCTTTGGCTACAGGAACAAACACAAAATGGACTTCTAGTGGTTGTAGTAATAGTTGATGCCATATTTTCAACTAAGTACTGAACAAAAAATAGTACTAAACTAATTCTAAATTAATTAAATGGAGTACTCACCAAGTGGGCGCCCCTGGATAAGTATCCTCTAAACTAACGAGAACTCAAATGCTCGAACTCAAAATTTTATTTCATTCACTACAAATTGAAACTGGAATACAATATCAAATTGTGCAACCTCTTCCTCTATCTTACTAATCAACTGGCTGGACAATCAAATCACTAACTAAGTAGGAGGAAGGAGCATCAGATTATTATTTATTCTATCAACTAAACAAGGCAGTCAACTCCACGATTGGAAGGATTCCAATTAGGGAAAACATAGAAAGTGGAGCGATGGTGGTAACACATGCATGGAATCTAGTCAGACATGTAAGTCAGGCATAGACTCAGCACAATAGTAACAACTGTGCATGCATGCTCAAAAATTAAAATTCCATTACAACAAAGAAGTTACACTTTGGCTACATGGAGAATCTTCTTTCGTCGGTCTTCTTGGCTTGGAGTGATTCCTTTGTTGATCGTCATGGTGCATGCCCAGTTGGTGGTGTCTTCCTCAACTTAGCACATTAAATTTGTATGGCAAGGTTAGTACACATAATAACTACACATCTATAACCACCTTAAGAAACTTTCAATAACCACATGCAAAATCAATCTAGATAGTTCACATTTTATGCCAAACATCATTAAGGTTTGCAGAGATCAAATGTCAATGGTTTGAGGGAAACATTATTTCAATACCAACACTTAAGCATTAAAATCCATGACATCTATGAGAAAATAGTCTATAGATTCTCCCAAAACTAGACCAAAAACTAGGCTCATCACTCCCCCCAACCTAATGTCTTGCTGGTCCTCTAGCAAGGAAAGAGTTGTTCTTCTACTTGGTCAAAGTTCTAAAATTTTCAACTGAGAGTTGTCCGACATCAGTGGTTGTAGTACTTGAATCAGGATCCCAATAGAATCCTCCTAATCTGTCAAATTTTCCCCATCTCTATCTCTCTATAGTAGGATCATACTGGTAGAATCTAAAATTTGGCACTGGCCACATGAGCATGGGTGGCTGAAAAGTCAGGGGAAGCCAAAATATTCCCTCTATTCTACCAATCTAGATATATCTCTTAATTCTTTTTAATGTTGTAGTGTAATTGTGGATGGAATGGGGATCAACCTATTTCAGCTCATTAGTCAAACTATTCCATCTCTGTGATAGGTATCTCTTCATGGTTTCCTCCTTTGTTGCTATCTTCACTTCGTACTCACTATAAATTGCCTCATTCCAAGGCATAATCTAGTTTCCATAACTTGGTCTAAGCAACATTCTATGCCATTCTCTATAAATATCCCTTGGGTTGCTTGACTTAGATATAGGACTCCAATTGTGTATAAGCACCATGTTGTTGTCCCCAACTAATCTCATTTTGCACCCAAGACATGAATGCTCTCAGTTGAACATCCCCAACATACAACAACAAGTTCCAATCATGGTCTTTTGTGATAGGATAATTATGTAAATTAAATTCACATTGAAAATTCTTCATTTCAGAGGAGGCAATCCAATAAGCATTGAAAAACTCCATAGGGGTATCAATGGATGGGTTCAAACTTGAGGCAAGTCTTGACATCTTAAAGGAGAGATATTTCCCTTTCAGGAGTAGAGAATAGACCCTTGGAGGATCTCTACATTCAAAAATATTTGGTGTTAAGGCTGCCATATCATCTACCCTTTGCTTCAGGGTAGCAATTTCTACATTTTAATCCTCAATCTCTTCATCCTTCTTTTGAATTTCCTCCTTCAATTGTCGTTTTTCCTTTTTCCATTCTTCCTCCCTTCTTTGTATTTCTTTCCACATATTCAAAATTGCTACATGTACTAAGAAATTAGGAGGATTATGAATGCCTACTAGTCTTTTTGTGGATGAAATCTCCTCATATTGTATTATTTGCATAGATTTAGGCTATTCAATTATCTTGGGCTGTAAGGGTGTTGTTTCTTCTTCCTTTTGTTGTAGGGACTTTTGTTCTAGTTCTGGTTGTTGCTGCATGACTTCATGCTCCAGGAGGTTCTAATTATCCTCCAATTCTTTTGTAATGCTAGCAGGATCATCTAGTATTATATTTACTACTTTCTTAAACATGTCTTCTCCTTCTTCAACATTCTTCTACTCATATGAGGTCTCACCAAGTTTAGGGATTTCTTACAGTGGCGTACCAATCGTAGGCCAAGTTGTTCTTGATTTCCTAGAAGGCCTCTCACATTTTCCTTTGGCTACAGGATGAACAACATCAACTTTCCTTTTCTTGGAGCTTGGCCTTTTTCTTTCTATAGGCCATGTTTTAGCCTTTCCTTTTCTCATTTCTATCTCTCTCTATTGTGCCCTAGTTTTCATGAGGGTTTCAAGTGGAACTTCATCATCAGAATCTGAGGGAGAAGACCTTCCTTTTTCTGAGTGCCCAGTTTTGGAAGAACTAATTTCTATAGCTTCTTCTAGTGTAGGAGGATTCATACCAGAGGTTGAAGGACTAGGAATGGCTTTAACCATGCTTACTCTCCTATTAGACCTGCAGGTTTGAGGTAAATCCCTAGATTGCATTTGCTCATGTCTAATTTGATCAACATTTATAAACTCTTCCCAGGTCATTCTGAATACATCATGCAAAGACCTTTCAACTAAAATTTTAATCAAGCAATGGTAGGAAACAAAATAATCCCTACCTTTTTGGGTTTTGACCGCCATGACTGAGAGAAGATTGTACATGTTGGGCACATTCATCCTTCTCTCGTGCCTCATGTGACTCAAAAGCTCGAAGTGCATATAATGAAAATTTGACTGTGACCCTCACAAGTGACGTATTTGATAACATACATAGCTATCTACTTCCATGGCTTGGACAAGGACATTATCTTTGCACCCTGTTTGTCTATGCTCAATGGGGGTTTGTTTGGTTTTGTGAATTCAACACTAGCTAACCTAGCGTCTCTAGAAATAAGGTAATTTTCACCATCAATAGGTAACCCTATAACCTCTGCAATTATTTCCTTTGTTGCCACAAATTCTAACCCTCTTATTATGGCTTTTCCTTCTAAAAATGTCTGGGAAAATTCAAGGGAAATGCCTTCATTAAAATCATTCAACTTCAAAAAGTAATCTATCCATCCGCAGTTTTGAAATTCAGCAAGGCATTATGCATCTTGTAATAAAATATCATGCATCATGGGTTCATTTCAAATTAACCCACCTCCTGTTGTCTATAATCAAACAAATAATTTGCAACTCTTTTCCTAAATCTCAGGACCAACCTACTAAATTTCTAGTGCCAATGTCGACTAAATTTTCTTTCTTTCGTTTTTCCCTTTCTTCTTACAGCTCAAGATTATGGCAGGGTAATAATGGCAAGAAGAGGAATGATAAAGGGAAATCATGATAGGAAGAAATGGCAGCTACAACCATTGTCACCTCACACATGCAAGTCGTCCTTCCTTGGATTTCAAATTGGTTCATTTTTAAATCTCTGACACAAATATGATTTGACACCTAGACTATTTGCACCCTTTTCATTCCCCTCCCCCCAACATAAATTTGGACATGTGTCCACACATGCAAGATGGGAGTTGTGATGTGACAAGGAATGATGGCATTTTATGAAAATGTCTATACTAACGTACAATTATTAAATAAATGTACATAAAGATAATTAAAGATAGCAATTAATGTGCACATACCTAAGTCTGGAAGATTTTCCACAAAGATCACAGATAAAGGAACACTCGCCTTTTTGAAAAAATGATTTGAGCAATAAATGAGGATGAGCTGGAATGAGGTGATGGAATGAAGTGAGGTGGAAGAGAAAGAGAGGAAGGTGGTGATGAATGGGTGGATGGGCAGATGAAGAAGTGGACTTACACATAGGTGAAAGCCTTTATTATGGAAAGTACGTACCTCAACTAGGCTGAAGGAGGGACACTAGGTCCACCACCTTTGACTGTAGGATGCTTTGAGTGTTGGATGAATTGCTACATGAACTCTTCTTTAGAAGTTGGCTTATGGTATAATATGAGGCGATGACCATTGACAAGTAATTTGAACCCGACAGAGTCAATGGTGGTGTGCTGAACAACTCCATTTGGAAATACCTCAACAACTTCATATGGTCCTAGTGACCTTGTATGCAATTTTCCTGCATTGTCCTCGTATCTTGAGTCATAGAGCAAATCCCAATCCCCTGGTTTGAACTTCTTTTCCTTAATAAATTTGTCATGCCATTTGGTTCTTTGATTCTGCACTACCTCTGTATGCTACAAGGTTTCTCTTCTTATCTCATCTAGAGCATTTAGCTGCATGATTCTTTCTCTCTATGCTTCAGAAATATCCATCCCCAAATTTACTACAGTTTGTAGAGTCTTATATTCAAATTCGATTGGAATCATGGCTATCTTTCCATATAATAATTCAAATGTGGTGAAGCTTGTAGTTGTTTTCCATGTTGTCTTATAGGCCCAAACAACTTTTGGTAGTATTTTTTCCCAATCCTTCTTATGAACAACTACTATTTTACTCAGAACAACTTCAATTTCCCTGTTGGTCACCTCAACTTGGCCATTAGCCTAGGGGTGATAAGGAGTATACTTTTTGTGCCTTATGTTGTACTCATTCACTAGTGCTACAACAAGAGTTGATGTGAATTGTGGCCCTTGATCAGTCACTATTTCTCTTGGGACTCCATATCTTGTGAAAATATCCTCATACAACCTTGTTATCTCTTGCATGTTCATGGCCTTAACTTCTACCCATTTAGTTACATAATCAGTGTATACTAGTATATAAGACTTACCATTTGATGGAGGGTTAATTGGTCCCACAAAATATAATCCCCACTTGTCAAAGGGAGTGATTAATACTTGATGGAATAGTGGAATCTCATCAGATCTTGTTGGTTTTCCCATTCTTTGACATCTATCACAATTTTTGGTATAGCTTCTTGAATCCTTGTGGAGTGTTAGCCAGTAAATCCTATGTTCAAAATATTCATTGTTGTCCTCTTGGCTGCAAAGTGTCCTCTGCATGGTTCGTTGTGACATGCATGCAAAATTTCATAAGTCTCATATTCTCTCACACATCTTCTCATGACATGGTCAGGTCCAGTATAAAACAAACATCCAAAAATCCAAGAGAAAGGAAAAGATCTTTCAATAAGTGCCCTTTTCTCTTTTGGAGAGAAGTCAGAAGGAATTCTACCTATAACCAAGTAATTGGCTATGTCAACATACCATGGTGTTTGTACATTGAGAGAGAATAGATGCTCATTAAGGAAAGAGTCATCTATGGGCTGATTATCCTTAGATGTAGTTAGTCTTGAAAGAAAGTATGCAACAACATTAGCTTTCCCTAGCTTGTCTACAATGGTTATATAAAACTCCTGCATCAACAATAACCATCTTTCCAATCTACCGGTGATCAAAGGTTTATTCATGAGATACCTAATGGTTGCATGATTAATGTGTACAAAGATTTGGTAGCCCATTATGTAATGTCTGAATTTGTTTAGTTCATAGATTACTGCCAGCATCTCTTTCTCTATCACTATATAATTGAATTCAACTCGCAATTTTCTACTAACAAAGTAAATAACATTTTAAACGACTCCTTTCTTCTATCCTAAGACTACTCCTATGGAATAGTCTGGTGCATTAGTGTGAATGTGGCAAGGAAGCTCCTAATGCAGTCCCTTAAGTACATGAGCATTTTTCAAAGCTGCCTTCAAGTTAGAAAATGCCTTATCACAAGCTTTAGTCCACTGGAATTCAACATATTTAGTGAGGAGAGTATACAATGGTGCTGCTACCTTGCTGAATATTTGATGAATCCTCTATAATATCCTGCATGGCCCAATAAACTTCTAGCATCCTTTTTTTTTTGCAGGTGTAGGAAGATTTGTGATTACCTCAATTTTTGTAGGATCTACTTGAATTCCTTTGTGGGAGATGTAGTGGCCAAGAACTACACCTTATTGCATCATCATGAAACATTTTTCACTATTCAAGGATAGGTTTTGATCCTCACATCTCCAAAGAACTCTCTTGAGATTATCCAATGCTTGATTAAAGTCAACACCGTAAGTGGTGAAATCATCCATATAAATCTCCATGGAATCATGAGAAATGTTAGAGAAAATGCTAATGAATTCCCTTTGGAAAGTTGCAGGTGCATTGCACAAGACAAATGGGAGCATTGAATAAGAATAGGTCCCCCATGGACAGGTAAATGTGGTCTTCTCCTAGCCTTCTAGTGCAATTTGGATCTGGTTGTAACCGCTAAATCCATCTAGAAAAGAGAAATATTTCTTTCCTACAAGTGTGTCCAAAACTTGATCAATGAAGGGTAAAGGAAAGTGATCCTTTTTGGTGGTAGCATTAAGTTCCCTATAATCAATACAAACTCGCCTTTTCACTCCTTTTTTGGGTACAATCACTAATGGAGATACCCACTGACTATCTAAAATGGGGTATATAAATCCCGCATCTAGTAATTTCTACAATTCTCCTTTCACAATCTCTCTTAGTGTAGGGTTGATTCTTCTTTGTGGCTATCTCACTGGAGTGCAATCATCTCTAATATAAATTATGTGTACAAATTTTAGGATCCAAACCTTTCATATGATGATAATCCCATGCAAATGCATGCTAATGGGCCCTTAATAGATTTTCCAATGACAATTGCTGCTCTTCATTCCATTTACTATTGAAATTCATATATTTTCCTTTAGACACCTGGATTTGTGTAGTTAATTCTATCATGGTTGCTTCATTAATGCATGGTACCTTTAGTTCATATGGCAGCAATGTATGGAACATACCTTTCATTGTAGGAAGAGTGGTTGTATGAAAAACGTCTACATGGACAGTGGTTGTAGGAAGAGAAAGAAGAAGTGTTTGGACTAGAGTAGAAGATGATGCTTCTTCCACTTCATAATGATTCTGAATGAGATTAGCCAACACTTCATCTTCATCTTGGAGCTGCATAAAAGAGCTTCTTCCTATCATCATAAGCTATGCCACATAATTAACTTCCTCAACCTCTTCATAGACTTGTGACCATACCTAATCTTCTTTAGCATGAGATGGCTGAGTAGGTGGATAGAGAAAAAAAAATAGTACTCCTTCCATCTGAAATGGTCATGTCACTAGAACGAAATCCAATGTATGCATTTGCAATCGCCAACCAAGGCCTTCCAAGAATGATGGGGTACTTGTTTAGTGTAGCCTTAGGAGAAATAATCATAAAGTCTGCTAGATATTCCTAGGAGTCTAGGACTACTGCAACATACTCCACTACGCCATTAGGCTTGACAATAGAGTTATCAATAAGCAACATGATAGTAGGAGTAGATCTCATGCTTACAATATTTAGTTGTTGCAGGATGTCTTTGTTCATTAAATTGATTACTGCCCCTAGATCAATCAAATCATTCTTCACTTTGACCCAATTTATGACAACTGCTACCACAAGACTTTCTGGATCATTATATTTGGGAATAGTTACTTTTCCTAGCATGATATCAGCTAGTTGGCCCACCACATAAAATGTAGCTGGGTCTCTCTTCTTCCTTCTTGGCTTCTTCAGACAAGATTCCTTGATAGCTTTGTCATAGATTGGAACATCCTTTATGGCTTGAAATAGGGGTATTTGAACACATATATGCTTTAGCTGATCTAGGATATCAAAAGTAGTAACCTCTTGTTCTTCTTTCTTCTTAAAAAATTCCAATCTCTGAGGAAATGGTGGTTCTTGCTTGGTTTGTTTGACTGGGATTGGATTAGGATGCTTAGGATGCTTAGGTGCATTTGAGCTTGGGTTAGCAGGTGGAGGCATTAGAGAAGATTGTTTAGACTGACAAGGTGGCTACATATAATTGGTTATCTGAGTAGGCCATTGCTGTCCTCCTCTCCATTGTTGTTATCCTCTCCATTGTTGTCGTCCTCTCCATTGATTTGTTTGCTGCCAATTTCTTGGAGGTGGTTGCTAGTTTCCTTGGAATTGCTCCCAATTCCCCTGTTTATCTGAGTAGGCCATTGCTGTCCTCCTCTCCATTATTGTTGTCCTCTCCATTGTTGTCATCCTCTCCATTGATTTGTTTGCTGCCAATTTCTTGGAGGTGGTTGCTAGTTTCCTTGGAATTGCTCCCAATTCCCTTGAGGGTGATTCCATTGAGGTGGAGAACTTTGATGACTGGGCCAAGCATTTGGAGGGTTACTCCAAGGTTGTGGTGGATATCCCCCATAACTAGGTGGGTATTGGGGCTACCATTGGTTACCGGAAGAATAAGAGTTAAAATATGGCCTAGCATAGGATAGTGGATCCGGTGGCATACCTTGTCATGGAGCCCAAGGATTCCTTTGTGCAACAAAGTAAACTTTGTCTTCTTCGATATGAATTGGCTTGAATTTAGGTGACATCTACTTGCTTTCCAGGTTAGCTATCATCTTACATCTGCAATCCTTCTTTTGTCTGTAGTGGGGACAATACTCTGTCAACATCATCTTTGCCTCCTCTTGCTTCTTCTTGGCCTAAAGTGTATCTAGCTGAGTAGCTAGATTGTTGATAATGTCTTGCTTGAATTCTACTAGAAAATGAGTGATCGCCATCCTTGAAACTCCACCGATAGTTGACTTATGGAAGACTAATAAGCTCTCCCTTTCTTTGAAGCAACCCCAGAGTAATTTTGGCATATTTTCTTGATATCCTCCCAAGGAACTTGGGAGATATCTCCTCCTACCATAGGGTCTAAGGCATCCGTGCAGCTGTCATTAATTCCTCTCAGGAAGAGTAACTTTTGTGAATCCTCATTAAGAGCATGGTGTGGAGATTTTTGTAGGAAAAATAGAAATCTTGCAATGTAGTTTTCTAGGCTCTCATCTTCCTTTTGTTGCATCTTAAAAATGCCACCTCCTCTCATGTCACTACCCCTGCAATATTCCTTATATTTCTCAACGAATTTGGTCTTCATGTCTTCCTAAGTTTCCACAGTATTTATGCCCAGGCTCATGAACCATCTTAATGTAGCTTCCTTCAGAGTGGTGGGAAATAACTTAAGTCGATGGGCATAAGTAGTATAATCATAAATCTTGTAGAGTATGTCAAATTCAAATAAAAAGGTAACAAGATCTTCTGTGATGAGTCCATAGAACTTTGGGAGTGCTAAAGCAGGGATGTTCTTGATATTGCCAATGTCATTCTAGTAGGAAATGGGAAAAGGAAAAGATGGTTGGTTGGTTTTGTTCCCATTTGCATCACCCATGCCTACTTTATGTGGTTCCAAAGCAAGGGGATCCTCAGGTTAATTTTGATCTTGTGAGGAGACTTTAGAACTAGTCAGATCAGGATATGTGCTTGCAAAGGGAAGTGGATCTTCTTCTTCTTTTGATGAAATTTTATATTCAACTAGCTGGAATGTATTAGGATTGTTAGGAAGGAATCTCCTATAAGCATCCCTTCTCCTTCCTCTATGCATGTGGTATTACTCACTATCAGTCAACTCACAAAAAAAATTGGTAACAAATAAAGGGTCATTACTTTCTAGATGAAGATATACTAAGAATAGATTAAAAAATACTATGGCAAGAAACTAACAATGACTCCAAGAACTTCCTAGCTTGACACCTCCCCAACAATGGTGCCAAAAATGTTGGCCTCCTACAATGATTCCATAACTAAGCCTTTACAACCATGATTCAAAGATTGGACATCTAACCTGAATAGCTACTTCAACCATCATGAAGGTGCATTTAAATTGTCAACCTAGGGACGTGAACTTGAAACGGGATAGCACTAAATGTGTACTAGGGGCTCAAGTAGTCATTGCATTCTACAGCTAAGAAACACAATGCTGAAAGTAAATTGTTGAGAAGGAACTAAAGAAAATACTGAACATCAACCAACAACTATGTTGAACTGAAATGCATGACAAAAATAAAAGATCTAGGCAACAAATAGGGAAATACTCTATCTACTTTGGTTGTAGGAACAAACACAAAATGGACTTCCAGTGGTTGCAGGAACAGTCAATGCTAGATTTTCAACTTAGTACTGAACATCAAATAATACTAAAATAATGCTAAACTAATGAAATGGATTACTCACCAAGTGGGCCCCCTTGGATAAGTATCCTCTAAACTAACAAGAATTCAAATGGTCAAACTCAAAATATTATTTCATTCACTGCAAATTGAAATTAGAATACAATATCAAATTGTGCAACCTCTTCCTCTGTTCTTACTAATCAACTAACTAAACAATCAACTCACTAACTAACTAGGATGAAGGAGCATTAGATTATTATTTATGCTATGAACTAAACAAGGCGGTCAACTCCATGACTGGAAGGACGCCAATTAGGGAAAATAGAGAAAGTGAAGCGATGATGGCTACACATGCATGGAATCCAGTCAGACATGCAAGTCAGATGTAGACTTAGCACAACAATAATGCCCATGCATGCTCAAACATTAAAATTCCATCACAACAAAGTGGTTACACTTCAGCTACATGGAGAATCTTTTTCCACAAGCCTTCTTGGCTTGGAGTGATTCCTTTGCTGGCCATCATGGTGCATGCCCAACTGGCGGTGTCTTACTCAACTTAGCACATTAAATATGCATGACAAGGTCAGTACGCATAATAACTACACATCTATAAACACCTTAAGAAATGTTCAATAACTAGATGTAAAATCAATATAGATAGTTGACATTTTATGCCAAACATCATTAAGGTTTGTAGAGATCAATGTCAATGGTTTGAGGGAAACATTATGCCAATACTAACACTTAAGCATTAAAATCCATGACATCAATGAGAAAATAGACTATAGATTCTCCCCAAAACTAGACCAAAACTAGGCTCATCACTCACAAAATTTAATTTTCCCTCTCCATTATGTGTGATTTGTGGGTCTAGGTTGTAGATTTCCAACAAGATTGGAGAAAAGTTGCAAATCATTTAAAGTTGTCATCAAGCCTTGGAGAACCTTGGAGAAGATTTATAGCTTGCAATTCAGAGATTCAGATCTGGAGATCAATCAGGAAGGACAAAGTAGACAAAGAAGAGTAGGATCAACTTTTGAAGTTATAGAAAAGCCCAATTGGACTGATTCACCATTTCTAGTGAATGAGTCCCATTTCTAGTCAATTTTTAAGGACTTTTCAGATTTGGATACCCTTTTTCCAAATTTATGTTCTTGTATAGTTTTTTAGAAACTAGACGGATTCGTCTAGCATAGTGAATGAGTCCTAGTCAACTTCAAAGTCAGGTTTTCTAGTGATTCAAACCTCCATTCAACCATCTCCAATTTCCTAGGTGCACACCTTGTCTTTAACTTTTAGTTTCATTTCATTCACTTTTATAGGCCATTTCATAGTGCATTACATTGAATTAGGGTTTAGTGTTTCATCTTTCATTTCATGATCTTTTCCAAGTCTAAAATTGGTGGTGAACCCCTTTATAGTTTGCATTCAACCCCTAGGACAACCCTATTACAATATTTCTTTCTCTTTTGCATTAAGATCTCTAGGGTTACCCTTGAAGGAAATTGAAGTTGTGGCTATGCTTTATGACCAAAATCATATGATAGCACCATCCCACAAAATCTGCATTTCAAAAAGGAGAAAGGGGCACCTAGAAAATTGAAGATGCTTGAAATAAGATCTACACTTCAAAAATATATGACTTTTAATGCATACTGGAACTCATATGCCAATAGAGGCGATTGAGTCCCAGTTTAGAGTTTTAGGCTAAAATCAGAATTTGGAACTGTCAAGCTAGAATCTATAGAAAATGCTTGAAATCTAGTATATTGGGACTCATACGCCATAAGTGGTGATTTAGTTGTAGTATCAAGGTTGATCTAAAACTATCATATCCTGTAATGATTTCCTGTAGCTTCTGTCTTGTCAAATATTCGAATCTAAAACTCTAAATTTGGCTTTGTAGATGACTTTTTGTGATATTGCAATGTAAATGACAACTTTGAAAATTTTCTCCAAATTTCTCTTCAATGGATCTTCAACCTAAATATTCAAATCATACATCAAAGAGAGGGAAAATATTTGTTTTGTTAGTGGATAGGGGTTTTCCTTGGTCAAACCTTGGTTTGGTAGTCAAACCTTGAAATGAAATTAAATAGAAAGAAGGAATGATGAATGAACAAATAAGCTATGTTGAAACTCACCAAACTCTTGTAACAAAGGCTACAATCTTGTATGTAATGGCTATCATGAATGTGGATCTTGAATCTTGCTTGTATGTTATGGATCTTGACTTGAATGCTTACTTGAATCATAAGAACCTACATCACATATGTTAGCTCAAAAAAAAACATGATGTATGATGACTTTGACATGATACTTGAATCTTGAATATAGCTTCAAAATACTTGATAATCAGCTCTTGAATGCTCTTGAATGATCTTGTATACTCTTTTGATAATACATTTTCTATAATGCTTGAATAGTTGAATTGCTAGATCTTGTTAGGATTGCTCAGATGGAATTATGTGGAATAACCTTTTATTTATACTTGTTTATGCAAAATTTCCCAAAATTACAACACTAAAAGTTGACATTAGATCTAGTAGAATAAAATATCACCAAGAATTGAATTCAAAATTAGGTCCAAGCTAAGCGGGACTCATATGCCAATTGGGTTGTATGATTCTTAATAGGCTAAGCTTGGGACACAAATATCAAGAATTGTTAATTTCTATGCCAAATTTAGGTTTAAGCCTCGAAAATTAGGTGAAACCCATATTCCTAAGGTGGTGTATGATTCCTAGATCACTAGGTCTAGGCCATACAAACCAAAATAATTAAATTATGATTGGTCCCTTGATATCTATCGAGATTATCCTCAAAAAGATGCATTAAATAAGGCTTGTGGATGCAAAATAGGACCAAATAAGGAATAAAGAAGCCCAATTTTAGTAGGGAGGAACCAAAAAATTGTGAAAATGTAGAGGGATACATTTTTCTACACTACAGGATGAAAGGGCTTCTACACAAAATGATCACTCCCAATAAGAAAGGATTTTTCTCAAGAAGATAAATTATTGATGTTGCTCTAGCAACTCGTGAGTTTATCCATTCTATGGAATACAAAAAGAATCCAACCATGGCACTCAAATTAGACATCTCCAAATCCTATGATAGAGTGTTTTGGAAATTATTGATGGTTGTCCTATAGAAGTATGAGTTTAAAGGGAGGTTATTGAATTTGATCAAAGCTTGTGTCACCTCCCTAAATTTTTATGTTCTATTCAATGGAGTTCCTCAGGATTCTTTTCTAGTGGAAGAGTCCTTTGATAGGGAGACACTCTCTCTCCCTATCTTTTCATTATGGTGGTTGAAGTTATTAGGAGGAATATCCAAAAATTACTTGACATGGGGATTCTTAATGACATTAAAGTTGCTTCTTCTCTTCCCCTACTTCCCACAAACAATTTTTGGATGACATAATTTTATTTGGCATGGCCTCAATGGTGGAAGCTTCCCATTGGAAAAACTCTAGATGCATATGCTCAGTCTTCAGGTCCCCACACTAATTTCACAAAGAGAAAGCTTTATTTCTTCGATATGGACCTGTTAATTAAAGAAAGAGTTAGCAGGATTTTGGGATGCCCATTGGATCCCCTCCTAGATTCTTAGCTTAGCCTACCTTTAACTACAAAAAGTATTCTTAAGTCTTACTGGAATGGCGTAATAGAAAGAATTGAAAATAAATTAGATAGTTGGAAGGGTAAGTTGCTTAGTAAATCTTGGAAGCTTCAAATCCATAAAGCTTCCCTTCAAAATATTCTAGGTTATTTCATTTCCTTATTCAAGGTCCCCACTTGTATAGCCTAAAAAAATGAACAACTTTAGAGGATTTTTTTGTGGACAGGAATGGAAGAGAAGTCTATAATTACCTTGGCTAGTTGGAAGAAAGTTTGTATGCCAAAAAAGTTCAAGGATCTTGGTTTTAGGAGATAAATTTTTTAATAAAGCATTTCTTTCCAAAATTGGTTAGTACCTTTTGATTAAAGAAAAAGACTGGGTGACAATTTTGAAAGTGAAGTACCTTGCTAATGAGAATCAAATGAATTTCATTTTCTCCAAACTACCCAATGGCTTATTCATCTAAAATAAAATTTTTAAAATAAGAGGTATCATTGAGAAAGGATCTAGAAAAAGAGTGGGCAATGACCTAAATATTGGGTTTTGGGAGGATACTTGGTCTAAGGGTCTATTTCTTTCCTCCTTAAATAAATTTAACTACATAAAAGAAAGCCTAATATATGCTTATTGTGTCTCACTCAATAACTATATTGAGTGGAGTGGTGCTCCCCCAAAATGGAATTTTTTTAAAGATTTTATTTTTGTGGGTAGATCCATAAGGGGTGGTAGTCAAAAAAATGAGAGATTTTGAAGGATCTGGGAAACTAAATTGGGGAATGCACTTTCTTCTCCTAAAAAGGGACACTTGGATATGGATTAGAAATCCTTTAAGCATATTTTCAGCTAAATCTACTTACATTATGATGGAGCAATCAATCCTTCTCTATTGTAACTTTAAAAAAAATAAAATTTTGGGTGCCTAAAATCATCCGCAAAATTAATTGTTTATGATGGGAAAATATAAGTAGAAAGACTTTTACTGTTGACAACCTTAATAGGTATGGTTTACAATATATTAATAGTTGTCCTTTGTGCCTTCAATTTTTTGAAAGCATAGACCACCTTCTCTTAAGTTGTTTTTTCGTAAGGGAATTCTAGAACCATGTCCTTCAGTATTTATGGTTTTCTTGGTTTTCCCTTCTTCCATTAAGGACTTTGTTAATAGTTAGAATAATTGCCCCTTCTCTCACCCCATAATTGTTGATCTATGGAGAAAAGTTCCCCCATTTGTCTCCTGGGGATTGTGGAAACAAAGAAACAATAAAAATTTTAGGGATCAAAGAAGAAACAACACAAATATTTTTCTTTCCATAAAACATGTAAACAATGATTTTGGTTTTCCTGGGGATTTGGGTTTACATTGGAATTTTATATTCATGAAATGTATTATGGCTAATTATGATGTACTAATGCACTGATATGAAATTGAAATGATCTAATGATGTTAAACTTAGGAAAATTAACTTGTTTGAAAACACAGTGTGATATGTAGAAAAGTAAAATGAATACAATAAATGATAAAATAAAGATGTAAAATAGGAATTATGAACCTGGAAATTGATGAGGAGTAGACTAGGGATTGCAGAGGTCACTGAAATTCTAGAAATTCTAATTTTTAAGATTGTGGGACTAAGTCACCAGGTGGGGCATTTTAGTCCAAATTCAGGGAAACTACCCAGAAACCTATTTCAGCCAAATGGGTATCTAGATCTACATAAATAACTAAAAATCAAGTCCAGTGGGACTAAGTCACCCAAGGTGGTGACTTAGTCCACTTCTAAATCTCTAAAAATTTGGAAGTGGAAACAGATACCCTAGGTCTACACTTCGGTTTCCTATAGGTGTCCACTTTTGAAACTCTAATTTTTGGACCTGAAGGTGACTTTTAATTGATATTTTGGCTTGGAAAAAAAAGAGATAAATTCAAAAAGTCTTCATAAAAATCTTCAATGATCTTCAAACTCTCAAAGTGCCTAAATTTGCAAACACACAAGAAGAGAGGAAGGAATGTTGAATGTTAGGGCATGGGGGTTTGCTTTGGTCAAACACCTTTTTAGGTAATTAAACTAAATGAAGAAAAAATATAATGAAGCATGAAATGATGGATTTAGTGCCTTTCCATGATGTTTGATCTTGAATTCCTACAGCAAAAGATGAATAATCTACCCTTGAATGTCATTGAGAGCTATCTTGATGACTTGGAATGATAAAAACCTAACTTGATTGAATTGAGAACATGATGAATGATGGAATGAATGATGATGAGTTATGAATTAGGATGAGTTAGTCCAAAATGAGAGGGAAAACCCAATATTTATACAAAATTATTCCTTAATTCCCAAAAATACTTCATCACAGGCCGACCTTAGGTCATAAAGAATAAAAACTTGAAGGAAATTTTAATTTTTGAGCCAAATGTGACTAAGTTGCCCAAGGTGGTGAGTTAGTCCACCTGGGAAATTTTGAGTGGATGCCAGAGATTAAGAGGTGTTAAATTTTGTTTATTAGGTTCTTCTTCAACAAGAATCTTAATTAAGGCTTGTAAGTGCATAAAGGGGGGCCATTTAAAGCATAATAAAGGTGTAAATATTGATGACAAGCCTAGGAAAGTGTGAAAGTTTTTTACAAAAAATTACAACACTTTGAAATAGGTCTTGGTAATGTTATTTAGGTGAATTATAACATTATGGTTCTATAAAAGTGTGAAGATATATTACAACACCTTACAACACCCTTGCAAGACATCAATAAATGTATTTTATTCAATTTTCAAGGGTTCAAGACCTAGTGTGGGTGTGTAGACACCTCACAACACCAAATCAAGGCCTCATTAAGTCCAATTTGTCATCAATTATTCTCATATCAAGCAAAGTATACACTTTTTGGAAATACATTAAGCCCCCACTTTAGTGAGAGGATGAAATTGCTTCAAACTCTCGCTAAAGTAGCCATTCTAGTGGATTCCAATCGTACCAATATAGATGAAAAAGAATGAAAAATATCAAAGGAGATTGCGCAAGCCCCCAAGATCCAGGATCCTAAGTCAAGTGAACATAAGTATGAAAGAACACATGCAAGGTGAATGATATTTAACAAGACAAGATACATAATCATGCAATGACAAGAACTAGAAAAATGAGATGGTTCAAAGATGCACTCACTCTATGGCCATAGAACATTAGGTCGTCTGCGGGATAAGTTGTCCCAAAGAAGTGGTTTAGTGAGAAAGTCATGCCAGTTGTTGGCTTCCCACCGTATAATGAGAAAGTCATGCTAGTGTGTCAGCTTCCCATTATACTAACCATATACCAAAGTTATGCTCTTGATAACATTGATAAGGCACCACAATGTAATGCTTTTTGTAAATGTTTTGAATGTCATGTAAAAATTTTGTTGAAAAGAATTTTGATTTGTTCATGTGAGGTCTTCATCTTAGGGAGCATTGTGCATAATTTCTCTAAGAGAGGAAAAATCAGGGTGTCAGATCATGCCTCGTTCGCATCAAGCCACTTTAGTTGATCTTTATTCCCTTGTTAGATCATTATCCATGGGATGCGTTGTTCACATCAGGCCACTTTAGTTGATCATTCACTCTTGGAAGGAATAAAACCCAATGACACCACCAAGGAGAGGACATGTCACAAGAAAAAGTAAATCACTCCATAAAAATTACAAAAATATGTTGTCTATGTATGCACCCACTTTAAAGAAATTGCTACACACCATTTTTTGAGCAATTTCTTTAAAGTAGAAGAGAATATGAGAGCTTATTCGAAAAGCCCTAGGCCAAGTCATATGTTTTTGATAAGATGCATCAGGAAGAAAAGGAGTATGTCACATGCGATTCAATATTAAGACATGTCGTCCACATCCCAAGCTTTCTCTTATATATTCATGAAAGGTTAACGAATATTCAAAAGAGACAATAACAAGTGACATACAGGGATAAGGCTTTCTAACCCTTTTCCCCCACTTAGTGTAGGAAAAGGGTGAGCCTAAAATGGATGATGGTATGCTACCCCTTACAATGGATGAAAACATGTAGTGGTGAGTATGTGATGATCCTACAAATATTGCATAGCAAGGAGCAAAAACTAATGTTATTTATTTGGAGAAGAAAACAATTTTTTTTGTCGATACATGTTTAATGAGATATTTATCAATTTAGGATGTACCAAGGGTAGAATTTTCTTGGAAGATTCTTGTGTGATAGTATGGATGTTGAGTGAAGGTTGGTTGGATCAATTAATTTCTATGAAAGGACAATCACGAAGACCATGAGGTGGAAGAATGAGGTTGGGTCTATGGGGAGATTGTTGCTTGTGTAATGGTTGGTAAGGAATGATAGGATTCTTAGGTGTGTCCAAAATAACTTCAACACACATAAGGGGATGATTAATAGCTGTATTGATTTCAAATTTGTGTGTCACAATATATTTGCAAGGGGGAGGAGAAGGAAGACAAGCAAGGCTTTCATGATATTCAATTATTGTGTCTTCTTTCATCAAGATACCTTTATCACCAATGGGAGAGATATCAGGAGAAGAACAATTATGATTATCATGATTATCGATGCATGCATCCTTGTGTGTCAAATATTTAGTGGATGATATTAGTGAGAGGAATTTCTTAAGGGCTTCATCTAACATGTCTAAATCATCACTACTAAAGGGATTGGATGTTATGGTTTTTTGAAATTGAATCATTTTTCTAATTGGATCATTTGATGTTTTTTGTTTTTTGTTGTCATTTGCTAATGAATTTGATCTAAATGAACTAGGAACTAATGCTGAAAATGAAAATTGCAAAAGTCTAAGTGCCATGAATTAAAACAATGCTTATTTCTAATGATTTAAATGTAAGAGAAGCTAAGCAAATGTAAAATGCCATGTAAAGACATAGGATGAAATGCAAATTTTTAGTTTTCAAACAAAGTAATTTACTAATGACACTATGCAATAATCTGAAATATGAAAGATTGGAAATGCAAATGTGAAATTAAATAATGCATAAAAGGAGCTAATTTAAGCTAGATTTGATGAAATGCATGTTATAGAAACTTAGCTCATTGATACTAATAGGCATGGGCATCAAATAGAAGCATAAAAATAAGGTTTTTAACTCTATAAAATGTAGTTTCAAGGCTGAACATGGACTAATTCGCCGAAGGTGGTGACTTAGTCCTAGTAGATATTTTTTTTTGATATTTTTCAAATTTTTCTAATGGGTTTTGACAATATTTGTACTATACAATGTAATCCTAAGATGCAAATGCAAAATTTCAAAGATTTTCAATGATTTAAGATGAAAAAATGCAACCTATATGCACTTTCACTAATGCAAGATTTGAAACCCTAGAATGCTACTTAACTAATGCAAAATGCAATGCAAGCTAATTCAAGGATGATGAAGGACTCTAAATCAGAAAAGGGAGTATTTGAAAAGTAGGTTCACCAAAATGTAAACGATGATTTTGGTTTTCCCTCAAAATGCTTTGATCCTCCTAGGGTTTTTCACTTAAAAGGAGAAAGGAGATTGAAAGGGGTTTCAAAATGCAAGGGTTTACACTCAAATTCTATGTTCATGAAATGTATTATGCCTAATTATGTTGTACTAATGAACTGATCTGAAATTGAAATGATCTAATGATGCAATACTTAGGAAAATTAACTTACATAATGTGATACGTAGAAAAGTAAAATGAATGCAATAAATCATAAATTAAAGATGTAAAATAGGAATTATGCACTTGGAAATTGATGAGGAGAAGAATAGGGATTGCAAATCCCACTAAAATTCTAATTTTTAAGCCTTGTGGGACTAAGTCGCCAGGTGGGGCGTTTTAGTCCAAATTCAGGGAAACTACCCAAAAACATATTTCAGCCAAATGGGTATCCAGATCTACAGAAATCACTAAAAATGAGGTCCAGTGGGACCAATTTTCCCAAGGTGGCAACTTAGTTCACTTCTAAGTCTTTTAAAATTCAGAAGTGGAAACAAATACCCTAGGTTTGCACTTCGGTTTCCTACAGGTTTCTGCTTTTGAAACTATGATTTT
The DNA here is from genome assembly GCA_007258455.2 of Sequoia sempervirens. Classification (NCBI taxonomy): domain Eukaryota; kingdom Viridiplantae; phylum Streptophyta; class Pinopsida; order Cupressales; family Cupressaceae; genus Sequoia; species Sequoia sempervirens. The sequence goes on along the minus strand of VDFB02000003.1, from coordinate 163,557,186 downwards.
TGGACCTCAAGGTGACTTTTAATTGATTTTTCAACTTGGAAAACAAAGATATTTCTTCAACAAGTCTTGAAAAAAATATTCAATGATCTTCAAACTCTCAAAGTGCTTAAATCTACAAACACACAAGAAGAGAAGAAGGAATGTTGAATGTTAGGGAATGGGGGTTTGCCTTGGACAAACCCCTTTTTAGGTAATTAAACCAAATGAAGAAAGAATATAATGAAGCATGCGACAATGGATTTAGTTCCTTGCCACAATGTTTGATCTTGAATTTTTTCAGCAAAAGATCAATAATCTACATTTGAATGTCCTTGAGAGCTATCTTGATGACTTGGAATGATGAAACCCTAACTTGTTTGACTTGAGAACATGATGAATGATGGAATGAATGATGATGAGTTATGAATTAGGATGATTTAGTTCAAAATGAGAGGGAAAACATAATATTTATACACAATTATGCCTTAATTCCCAAAAATACCTCATCACAAGCTGACCTTATGTTGTAAAGAATAGAAACTCGAAAGAAATTTGAATTAATTTTAATTTTTGAGCCAAATGGGACTAAGTCACCCAAGGTGGTGACTTAGTCCACCTAGGCAATTTTGATTGAATTTCAAAGATTAACATGTATTAAATGTTGTTTATTAGGTTCTTCAACAAGAGAATTAAGGCCTATAAGTGCATAAAGGGGCCATCTAAAGCATAAGAAAGGTATAAATCTTGATGGCAAGCCTAGGAAAGTGTGAAATTTTATTAAAATACTTTATAACACTTTGAAATAGGTCTTGCTAAGGTTATTTAGGTGAATTATAACATTATGATTCTAGAAACTGTGAAGACATATTAAAACACCTTACAACACTCTTGCAAGACATCAATAAATGTATTTTATTCAATTTGCAAGGGTTCAAGACCTAGTGTGGATGTGTAGACACCTCACAACACCAAATCAAGGCCTCATTAAGTCCAATTTGTCATAAATTATTCTCATATCAAGCAAAGTATACACTTTTTGGCAACACACAACAACTACAAGATTCCAATATAAATATGACTAGTTATCATTTCTCAAAATATTTTCCCTCTTATGGAGAAATTAGAATTAAACAATTATGGGTGAACACTAGGAAATAGGGTTCCACCTTTTAGGAGATGGAACTAGTGTTAGGACCTATTTCACTCTATTTCATTAGGAAACCAAGATACCTCAACCAAGTGACTCAATTGGGGGAAGGATGTGTATGAGGTTTTCCTTAGGTGTGATTAAAAGGGGTTTCACCACTAAGAAAATGCTTAGAAAGAAAGAAATGAAATAAATATGTAAATCAAACTACATGACCTATAAAATGAAACTTAAAATTAGAATAATAAACTGAGGATAAATAGAGAAGCACCTGGAAGACTGAAGATGTCCAAAACAAGATTTGTAACTCTAAAATTCTAACTTTTGATGCACATTTGGACTCATACACTAGATTGGGCAATCTAGTCCATGTTATCATTTATGTGTTGAATCGGGAATCTACTACTAACAAACTAGGATCTACAAAAAAAAACTAAAAAATAGGTATATTGGGACTCATATTCCCTAGGTGGCAAGTTAGTCCTAGTATTAGGGTTTGATTGAAACTTTTTTTCCTCGAGTGATATTATGTAGCTTTCATCTTTTCCAATCTCTAAGTATGAAAGTTTTAATTGTGAGTTGTAGGTGGGTTTTTGTGAAGATGACAACTTCTTTACAACTATGAAAACTTTCTTCAATCTTGCAACTTTTTCTTCAAAGGATCTTCAAGCTCTAAAACACCTAGATTTACGGTCACACATGAAGAGGGAAACAATGTTGATTTGTTAGTTGATAGGGGTTTTCCTTGGTCAAACCCCATTTTGGTAATCAAACCTCAAAATGAAATGAAATAAAATTAAGGAATGATGAATGAACAATATGCAATGTTACAACTCACCAAACCCTTGAAACAAAGACTACAATCTTGTTTGAAATGGCTCCAATGGATGTGGATCTTTACTTTTTATTGTTGATATGAGATAATGTCTTTGAATGCTTGCTTGAATCATGAAAACCTACATCACAAATGTTAGCTCAAAAACACATATGATGCATGAAGACTTTGACATGATGCTTAGATCTTGAATGCTGCTCCAAATACTTGATAATATGCTCTTGAGTGCTCTTATAAACTATCTTGAAAGTGCCCTTATGATAACTTGATGACTTGTAAACTTGCTAGGAGAAAATATTTGAAATAAAATTGTATTTATACTTGTTTATGCCAACTTTTCTAAAATTAAAACACTACAAGCTGAAATTAGATATAGGAGAATAAAATCCTGCTAAAAACTAGAAAATAATGGGAAGGAATGAGTTCTATCTTTTTGGAAGAAAAAACTATGGTTTAGGACCTTCCCACCTATTTCCTTCAAGTTTCATTCAAGGAAACCTTAGAGATCTAAATCTAGGGATCGAAATGAGGGAAATAGATCTACAATAGGGTGTCCTAGGTGTGTGATTAAAGGCTAAAGGGGGTTTACCACCAAGAAAAGGCTTGGAAAGACAATAAATGTAAATGAAATTCAAACCTAACTAAATGACCTAGAAAATAAACTCAAATCAGAATAGTAAATTGAAGATAAACAAAGGTGCGCTGAGAGACTAAAGAGACTTGAATTAAGGTTTGAAATCTTGGAAATGCTTACTTTTAATGCACACTAGGACTCATATTCCATTAGGGTGATTTATTCCAAATTTAGGGTTTCGGGCCAGAACCAAAATCTAGAATTGCTAAACCAAAATATATAAAAAATGCTTTGAATTTGGTATACTAGGACTCATATGCCACATGTGGCTATTTAGTCCCAGCATTAGGGTTTTTTAAAACTTTAATATCCTCTAAATTTCTCCTTTATTTTCTCTCATATCAAATCTCCAAGTTTGAAACACAGAATTGCAACCTATAGATGACTTTCCATGATCTTACAATGTAGATGACAACTTTGACAACTTGCAACTTTTCTCCAATCTTTCTCTTTAATGGATCTTCAACCTAAATCTAAAAATGAAAGAGAGGGAAAAATGTTGTTTTGTTAGTGGATAGGGGTTTTCCTTGGTTAAACCCCATTTTGGTAATCAAACCTTGAAACAAAATCAAATAGAATGAAGGGATTATGAATGAACAAATATGTAATGTTGCAACTCACCAAACCCTTGAACAAAAGGTTGCAAACTTGTATGTAATGGCTAGGATGAATGTGGATCTTTAATCTTGCTTGAATTATATGGATCTTGACTTGAATTATTGTATGAATAATAAAACCCTACATCACAAATGTTAGCTAAAAAAAAAACATGATGCATGATGACTTTGATAAGATGCTTGATTCTTAAATAATGCTCCAAATTTCTTGATAATCACTCTCAAATGCTCTTGAATACTCTTGTATGTGATCTTATGATAACTTGATTACTTGTAAGCTTGCTAGGTGAAAAATGAATGAAATAACCTTGTATTTATATTGTTTATGCTAAACTTCATGAAATTACAACACTACAAGCCGACATTAGGTCTAGGAGATAAAATGTTGTCAAGAATTTGAATTTAGATTAGGTCTAAGCTAAGCATGACTCATATGTCAGTTGGAGCATACAAGTCCCATTAGCTAATATTGGGACACATTTTTCAAGAAATTCTTGGTTTAATGTGAAATTCAGGTTTAGGCCTCGTAAATTAGGTGGGACCCATATGCCCAAGGTGGCATATGAGTCCCACATAACTAAAGTTGGACCATACAAACTAGAATCATTAAATTATGATTGGAAATTTGATATGTGTCAAGATTATCCTCATAAAGATGCATTAATTAAGGCTTGTGGATGCAAAATAGGACCAAATAAGGCATAAAGAAGCCCAATTTTAGCAAGGAGGACCCAAAAAATTATTAAAATGTAAAGGGATACATTTTTCTACACTACATTTAGCCCCAACTTTATTGAGAGGAGGAACTTACTTCAAACTCACACTAAAGTAAACAAAACTCACATCAAGAGGGGTCTTCTTAATGCTACTCATGTCACCTTCTAAAACACTAATGTATTTAATGATAGCTTTAATGAGTGTTTTCCTATCTTCTTCATCTACTTCTTCATATAGTTTTACATTAGCTTCTAAAAAATCATCATGTTCTAACATATTTCTAACTAAAACATCTAACTTCATAGGAGTACAAGCTCTTATCAGAGGAGACTTTTTCTACTTCTTCTTCTACTTCGAAGGTCCTTCCTATGTCTTCTTTCCTTTCTTATTCTCAGGATTTTTGTGAAGATGTATAGTAAAGACTTCATTTTCTCTTTCAATTTATTCTTCTTCTTCAGATGTATCCACAATATCCACTTTTTATTTCTTAGCTCCAATGATTGCCTCTTGTGAAGCACCTTCACCGCTCTTAGTAGCACTAATTCTTTTTCTTCTTGTTAGTTTTTCCTCATGACCTAATCCTAGCTTAACTTCTTCCTCAAAAACTATGCTCAAGTTATTTTCTCTAAAATCTTTTTGTTTCTTTCCTCTTTTTGACTGAGTAGCAAATGTGGTGGCTACTAGAGTAGCTTTTCTTTTCTTTCACTAAGATTAATGTACCACTAGAACAATGATATATGTTTTCTTAGTATCACAAGGAGTAGAAACTAATCCTAAAGGTTGTTGAGTACTCGAGGAAGTAGATGAACCAGTTCTACCAAATCTTCTGGATCTAGGGGACTCACCAACTATACATGCTAATTCAAAAACTCTTTTTCTTGATATGTCTACTTCTATTCTAATTCCATGTCCTACAAAATAGTCATTCACAAATTTTGTCACTTTCTTCTTAATTGCAGGTTTTGACAGTTCCATATCCACTTTCATAGACTTTTATTCATAAGTTCCATGCCTTTTTAGTAGTATTTTAATAAGACCATCAACCTCAACTTCATTCATCTCATACCTAATTGGGGTAATCAAGACATTTTTGGGTTTTCATAGCTTCAACAATGTAAAAATCAATGGAAACTAAAAATGTGATATCATTTTGATTTTTTTTCACTGAGGACCTAGGAATTCTTTCCCATTTGTGCATTCTCTTCTGGAATACTTCAAAGAATATAGTAAGTTCTTCATCTTGGGCTTTCATGTCACCATGTATGCGTAGATGTTCTAAAATATAATGCGATATAGGTCTTCTCTAATCTCATATGATATTACTTCTTCCTGGAAGCTTCCTAAGAAAGTAAAATAGTAGACAAAGTACCAGTGAACTGAACTTGAATGGATATTTCTTATCTTTGGTTTCTCTTTAGGTTATCAAATAGTAGTTGTTGAATTAACTCACATAGATCATATTCCTTACCCTTTTCTACCATTTCATATATGCAACATGGATTGCTATAGCTAGCATCAAATTCTCCCTATTTGTGTAGTAAATTTTATATCCTATTACCATTGTCACATACCTTACTACTGGGTTTTGAATATTATCCATTGTGAGAGCCCTATGGTCAAATGTGGCTCTTGTTACCTCCATCATATCTTTATTCTTCATATATTTTAGTACTGGCACATGTCTAGTAGCACAAAGTCCTATCACTTCCCTTAAAAATTCCTTTGATATCATGTTGATCTTGTATGTCCATAAGTAGTAGTCATGTACTCTACTCAATTCCATTCTCACAAACTTAGCTTCATCATCATAAGTGAAATTTTGAAATAGTTACCAAACGTCTAAATTATTTGCCACTAGGTTTTTATATTCGGGCTTGATCTGGTGATCATCTTGAGTTAGCTCATTTATCCAAGGGCTGATGAATTTCACATGGTTATATTCTTCCATTTTTCCATGGATAAAATCCCTAGTTTCCTTTATAGGTAGAGCCCTGTGTGAAATGCTTGAAAAGGCTCTGAGCTAGTCATTCTCAAATATCTTCATAGGGTAATTCTTGAATTTTGGTTGAGGCTTGTTACTTATATTTACTAAAATAGGTGTAACCATCTCTATAGAATTTAAGTACTTTGAAATACAAATTCCAAGAAAATGGTAAATACCTTTTCTTCACTTGACTGAAACTAGGGTTTGAATGCTTTGCTTCTCGAAATCTTGAATTCACTTTGCTTCACTCTAAATGCATATAAGTGATTAAATTAGACCAATTTTAGAAACTTATAGTACTTGATTCACCCTAACTCAAATTAAATGCACCAATCAATAAAGCTTATGACAACTTAACTGTGCAACAACAAACCTTCAATAACTCTATAAAGCTCTGCAAAAACATGTTTTCTTTGGGAGTTTCCTCCACAAGATCTAAAGTATCAATCTCCAAATTATGTCTTCGTGCTGAGAATGACACCTTATATTATCAAGGGGATTTTTATTTTCTATTGTTGCTCCCCCTAAGCTAATGCCTAGGTTCAATTTTTGAGAGAATTATTTTCACCAAAGGATGGTATAGATTCATTTGTAGTTTTTGATTCTTTCTTGTCCTTAGGATCTTCTTTCTTCCTCTAGATCTTCTCCATTTCCTTCTTTACTTCAGTTGGATCAATCTTTGTTACTGGATCATTTCTCTTTCCAGGATTTCTCTTTCTTATGTTTCTACAAAATCTAGCAATATGCCTAGGTTTACTACATTTGTGACATACAATATTCCTTTGAGAGTTATTCTTTTCATTTTTTCTAGATCTACATTGGTTATCTATGGTTGTATGTATCCCTCATTTGATTTTTGCATTCAATTTCTCTATGTCCAAACTTTTGCATGTAAAACATTGACCAATAAAGGATAAACCATTTTAATTTGTTTTACTTCTATCACTAGTAGAATTTGGCAAATAAATGACTACGTGACTAAAATTTTTAGTCACAACAACTAAAAATGACTAAATTCTACTATTTTTTTGCAACTCAGCTATAAATGAGTAAATAAGTGACTAATTTGGCTTTTGACTAAAAAAATATTTAGTCATACAAATAAAAATGACTAAATAGCTAGTCACACAAATAAAAGTGGGCAATTCAAAAAAATATTTTGAGTTGAAAAATTATTGGTAGGATTCTAATCATTTCCTCTCCATTGTTACAATTGAGAAATTATTAGTAGGATGTAAATATTTCCTCTATTGTCCTTTCGTTATTTTGAGAGTCAAGAGCCTTACAAAGGAATGTAATATCGAACTAATATCTTTAGTAGAAAAAATCCTTCATTTCGCTCTTCCCAAATGCTCATTAATGAACAAGTTTTCCATGTATGAAGAGGATTAGGGTTTGAATCTCAAGCCTTTTTACAGACGTTTGATGGAAAATAGAGGAATTCTTTAGAAAGTATAACTTCATGACACAAGTATATCAGTAATGGAGTATGACTTATTGCATATTTCTTCCCGTATTTTGGTGTTTTTTGAGCTTATATTGTGAAACCCTATAAAGCTTCCAAATGTAAGGGTTTTTGTTTAAAATGTCATGTAAAAGTTCTAGCATTATGCAAACTACAATCCTTGGGTCAGCATTCAAGTTCCAATAATTAGGGTTTCAATAGGCTTATTCTAGAATCCCTGGATAACCTTCCAATATTATGTTATGAAAATGCAACCCTACACATAATCGAGGGAATTTTTCATATAGACACTACTAGCTAATGTTATTATATTTTAAGACAACACTATATTGCACTGTACCAAACATAAGTTATAAGTATAGATCATGGATACTTATATAATCTGGGTTTTGATCTTTTAACCATATAATATCTCACATGAGTGTTTACAAGATGGATTTGGTGTAGTCTTTTCAAATTTTTGTAAACACATTTCTAGATGATAGCAATTTGTTAATGTTCAGTGTGTTTTTTCAAGGGATTCCTTTAAATAATAGATCTTTTTGTAGTGGATTCAATAACCAGTGATATGGGGATTTTATTGTGGTATCTTTTTTGTGAAAATGTATTCCAAATCAATAGATTTAATCTCTATAACACTATGAATTTGCAAGGGGGATTTTCCCTAAAATTATGGTAGAAAATCAGTGCCTTAATGTGCAAGTTGTCTTTTTGGTCTATGAAGGTTTAAGCTAGATGCATTTCAAAAATAAGAAAAGAGAAATATATGTCTAAGGGATTTAGATATGGGAAAAACCATAGGAAGCCCTAAAACTAAATAACCTAGAAGTTACATTTTGGTTGATGAATAAATAACCCAAATAGAGGTTACTATAATCAAATCCTCCATCCATGGCTGTTGGTATCATGAGAGTATCAAATGCATTATGAATAAATGGAATGAAAGGAAGATACCGAGCTTTGAAACCCTCTAAAGTTGCAGTATTCTATAGGAGAAAATTAAGGATCATATGGTTTGAGGTAGTTAAAAGATGAAAGACAAAGATGTTTTCAAAGCCTAGGGGCGTAGGAGAACTTCAAGATCTAAATTTTCCACATGTTCTATTTCTTTAATATTCTCTTTATCCACCATTTTTCACCACTTAAATTTTTGTTTCCTTTATCAGACCATTTAACATAATTGCTTTGTGATTCTTCCTCTATCACTATCCCTCATTGAAACACCCTTATAAACTTCTAGAAGGTCATCTTCCTTTTTCGATTCATGATGGTTTCTTTTTATACCACAAGAATGTTCCTTAGATTCTACTATGTCTGCTCAATGTATGACTATATTTCATTCATACTAATATACAAAAACACTTTCAATAGATAGTAAACAATGGATGGTTCTTGTTGTCACTATATCATGAAAAACTACTCACTAACATTGCACTATCATACTCATTGTCATTGCTACACACAGGTTTATAAGGTTTCACACAAGTGATTGACACTTTTGAAGGAACCATTCCATTTTACTAATGGGATGTTGTTTAGGGTATTCATATGATTGGTTAAGCTTTAACCTCATCACAACCTTAACTTCCTTAAAACCTATAACTGGTTGAAATGAATCTCTAGCTCAAACTACCACAAACTGCCATTTTCCTAGTGACTTAATCATTTATTTGTGAACTTTCTTGGACCATGAGCATTGTTATGATCATTATTATGAGAGATCAAAAATTCCATACTTTCACAATTCTTTTCTACAATCCTTTGATTACTATTCTCTCATGGAAAAATCCATGATAGACTCCATGGTTTTCCTTTAGGATTGTGAGTGACTAAGAAAAATGGAAATTTGACTTGTTATTTTCTTTATTGAAACTTTGATAAAGGATTTTCATAGGTCTATCAACAACTCTTCTATGTGTGGACTATCCATAGTTTGATCCTTCTTATGAGCATCACTATCATGATATTTACATTTAATGCACAAGGTTCTTATGTTAGACCTCTACAATTATGACCTTCTAATTGTTGACGTGATCACTATCATTTTTGCAAAAACTACAAATTATTTCTTTCCCTATCATTTGATGGCCATATAATGATTGCATCTCTCATGTAATTATCACCTTGCTTGATTTGAATTGAGTGCTTTATTAATATTTGATGCATCCATTCATCACAAAGGTCTATCATCAAGGCTTCCATGCTAGATTGAATACCCTCAATCTCTGTTGTTTTCCTTTTAATGTGAAGTAGAGATGATTATATAGTCATCAAGACTATTGTACTTTCTTCTTGCACTATTATGCAACAACCTTTCACTCCTTTGTGTAGATTGCCACTGTGATAGTTTTTATGAATATCCTCTAAAACTATGATTAGCCCCTTGCTTATGTTCATGGAACTTTTAGCATTATAATAGGACTGTGCAATTTTGGATTTACGTATCTTCAAAACTATCACATATAAACTGCAATCACTAGACTCATATTGAAATCCTTTTACCCTAAACATTCTTACCATGAGATAGGGATATATGCAAGGTTTTATGAGGGTTTAGGTAATAGACAAGAACTCCACTACTTCTCCATCCTATTGCACAATTTTTTCCTTCCACATGACCTACTTGTCATGACAATGTCTGTAAGCCTATTATGTGTATGATTGTCCTAAACTTATTTGACAAACTATTGAAATGTTTTTTTTTCTCTACTAGACTTATCAATTTATGGACTATCAATCATGTCAAATTATGAAGGTTCAAAGGCTATGCATGGTTTTAAAGAAACTTTCATACATCTTATTGGTAGAAACAACAACCTTTGACTAGAATGTTCATCAAATAACCCTTTGTTTGGTAGTCTCTTTGATGTCAAACTATTGACCCTAGAACTCATTACTAGTGAGGTATTTAACACCTTTTGATCAAATCATTGGCTTCCATAGTGCTACAAGCTTGTTAGCGAAGTATTAGCTTGAAAAAAAAAAAGGGTCTTGTTCAAATATCTTGAATCATCCACTACCTTGATTTTGAATATCTCAATGTCTTCCTTCCCGACTTAGATTGTCATACTATACTTGATACTTTTCTTGTAGGGTGTACATATATCATAGATATCTTCATTACCCCTTTCTATATTTTATTTCATGATCTTAGACATATGTTCTTGCTTTATTGTACTTTTTCAATGGTCATTTGCTATCTCCAACTTTCTAGGTATGACTCTTTACCCTTAACTGTCAATGCATGTTGTCATTGACCCACTATTTTTAGGTTCTTCATAGTAAAAGTCACATAATTATGAAACATGTCCTTATTTGTTGCTTCTGTCATGGCCATCATGTAGGGTTTGAGGACTAGTTGTTCCTTGCATAAAGTATAAAAATATATTCATTGTTATTTCCTCCTTTGAAAATGTCAAATATAATTGGTAGAAAATTTCCCATGATTGTAGAAGTGAGAGCAGAATTTGAGTGATTTAAAGGTTTCCTCCATTTGGACAACCTCTTCATTCCTAAAAGGCTACAAAAGATAGATGAAACTTAGTTGTTATGTTGCAAATTATTTTAAATATGAATCCATTTTTTATGGATGACTTCAAAGAATTATTATTACTCTTATATTTCTCAAAAACCTTTTTGCATGCAACTCCCTTGAAATTTGATAATTGGAAGAGAAAAACTAGGGTTGTAGAGGCCAACTCATTTGATATTTTTTGATCCTATTGTAGTTTCATGAGATATTCATATTAATATCATTAAAAAAAAAATCATCTCACATTTATGAGCTATGATTAGGTCACTGTGATAGGTGAGGTTGTCATTGTTGTCTCAACACAACCTTTTCACTAAGACTATGATCAAATGCTTCTGTCAAAGCTACTGAAATCTACAATCCATCTTAATTCACTATAAAAACTCAAAATTTCATTAGTGATATGATTGAAAATACCAAAACTAAGCCTTACAAATAATGATCCAACACAAGAGCAAGCTATTAAGAGAGAACTTTTCCATTGGAATCTTTATGATTAAATACACAACATATTTTTTTCCATAGTTTCAAAATAAACATTTATGATAATACTCACATAGCAAGAACCTTGAAAGGCCGGAAACCTTGCTCTCATTATTCCTAGGTCACTCCTAAAGAGCTTGTATTAGTATTTATGGGCTCTTTACAATAGCTTATCCACTAATGAGAAGGCTCCCCTCATTTTATAATGGAATAAATTTTCATCTGCTCTGCTTGAATGTGTAATGTGATGTAGCACATTCAATGTCACAAGGCATAGTTTGAGAGAATAATTTGAGATTTGATATCCATAGAATCAAACTTCTTGCAACACAAAATGTAGAAAAAACATCCCAACCAAAGCAACTTAGCTTTAATATGCACCATAACCAATGTTTTCCCACATGAATGGTGGAATTGAACTAACTTTTGAGGGTTTCCTAAATAGAAAACATACACAGACACAAACTATTGCGGTAGCCAACAAGGAGAAAAAAAATAGACGATACATGGCTCCATGATAGCCTACCATCCTTTATACACTCTTCGTGGAAAATCTTGCACACTCACCACATTTTTGAGGAAGCTTAAGTATCATTTGCTGAGAAAAGTTTGTGTCTAAACTAGCTTCTTGAATTGGACTCATATTCAAGGAAGGGGCTTTCAAAATTGTTATATCTAACTGAGAACACATGCTATCTCCTACTTTTCTTCCAACTAATCAGTTATATGAATGATTATTTCTCTTTAAGGCATAAGCATATTTGGAAGTGGATTTTTATTAGATATTCTAGTTGCAAGTTCCACTTCGGATCACCAAATGCTTCACAAAACCTTTTGTACAACCACCACAATACCACATGGTTGTTGTTGGGCCTTTGTGGTGATGCAAGGAAAGCACCCCGCATCACCGCGAATGCCCAACAACAACTATGCGGTGTTGTGGAGGTTGTGAAAAAGGTTTTGTGAAGGCTTTGGTGATCCTTGTTATGCTTTGATGGATGTCCTTTTTTAGTACTAGATATCTAATGTAGTGCACATTATTATAGTGCAAGCCTATTTTTCAAATTGTTTCATTTAGCATCATCAATATTCTCCACAATAACATTGTCCCTATTTAAAATGATGGAAATGGTTCACATCTCTTAGAATAATTTATCTTGCAACAATCAGAGGGACATTGTCCTGAAGGGTTTAGAAGTGATGATCTTATTTGGCATCTTCCTCGAATTCCCATGGTAATATACTTGTCAGTATCCATTATAATTTAAATAGCTTCAATCTTCTCATATTATTGAGTTTTTTATTTTCACCAGTGATTGCTTTCAAATAGATTACTTGTGAGATTGAGAAATAGATAAATTATTCCATTGTTATTCCTATTTATATTTTTCTCATAAAGCTATAATAGCTTTGGTGCTTCAATAGAATGGAAAGTGTATAACAAAATTTAGATACACATGTTGAATATTTTGTAAGAATTTTTTTTCTAAATGGACTTGGAAGTGACTTACAATGAATGTATTTGGAGCAGCAATAATGTGTTTTTAGATTCTATGTGGTTACCATGATAGTTAGTTTCTAGCTTTCCTTGGGTGGTAGAAAACTATTTATTTTTCTAGATTCTTTATATTCTTGCATTTCACATTCCCAGCTTAGTTTTTTGTTATAGTGTTCTATAAGACTTGTTTCATTTGATTATTTCAATATTCTTACTATTTTTTAGGATGGTCCACCATAAAAGGAAAGAAATGAGGAGTTGGATCATGAACTTGCACTATCTCTTTTGAAAGAATTGACAAAACCAAATGGTATATTTGATTATTTTAAAAAATTTAAAGCTTTTATTTTATTACAAGTATTCTAATTTGAAGAGAGATTGATTTGAGTGATACATAACTTAATATTGAAGTATTAAAGTTAGTTATGTATTCAAAATTAGCACATAAGGAATTTCTCTTGTAGAAGACAAATACATCCTAAATTTCCAAATAAAAAGAATGGGACTCTATATTTTATTAGCACTTTGCCTCTTTTTTATTGTATATTAGTTTTTGTACTAGCATCTTCATAGTTTTTAAGTGAAATTGGTTAAATATCTAGTTTATATAATTTTTTAGATTTTATATCATAATATTAATGAATAAGAGAGATTCATTGTGACATAGTACATACTATATTTAATTTTACTTTGGTGGTGAATAATATGCTCAATTTGGACCTCATATTGACAATGAACTAAGATGGTCTAACTCCTTGTCTTTCATTCTCTCGTGAATCTCACAAAAAAACCCTTAGTTTCTTACTTTTATAGGGATCTAATTGATTCTCATCAAATCCCTACCCCTTTAGTATAAGTTGTGTGGTAGTGTTATAATGCTACATGATCCTCTCAAGGCTAGCTTTGATACAAGCACTTTATTCACCAAACCTATTCAAGATTGCACTTTCATTGTGTATATGCTTGATATGATATTGCATTCACTAACTTGCACTCATCATCATTCATTTAATTTTTGTAGTCCCATATCGACCCTACAATCACCTCATTAAAATGTTCTTCAATGTTGTAGAACCCCAATCCTATACCTACACAAATACAAGAAATAAACACAATATTAGATCAAACGCAAGAAAGAACAAGGATGCCCCATGAAATTCATTTGCAATGCTCAAATAGGAAAGAAAATGAAGAAATGAACCAAGAAATAAATGGAATCCTATTTTAAGATGCAAAGTCTCAATTCCATGGGGGAATTGGTGCTAATTTGTGGTGGAAATTGGCCCTTTCCTAACTCCTATGTAAGCTTTGATGAAGATTGGTGGATGATTGAAGCTCCTTGGTGAAATTTTGGCATAACCTTGCTATGAAACCATGAAAATGATGAATTTTTTTATGAAATGGATAAAATTATATCTCAATGTGAAGAGAGTAACTTTGTTCTAAGTTGTGGATGTTAAAATTAGGAATGAAGCCTCTTATTTATAGATTGAAAAGTTGGAGAAATACCCAAAATGAAGCAATGTGGGACTAAAATTCAACCAATGGAAAAGTGCCACTTGTCAAGATGAGAATGGTTGAGGGATGTGCACATTTTGATGAATGTGCCCATAAATGCAATTAGGTGATAATTGAAAATGGTGAAATGACATGTAAGAGGGAAAAGAACTACCTTAAATGCCACTTGGTTCAATGCACAAGGACATGTAAGATGAATTAATGTCTTGTTGGAAGGACAAAGTCCACTTGGATTTTGAATTCAAATTTGAGAGAATATTCCTCCATTATGCCATGTTGAGAGAAAATAGAGATTTAATAAATGAATTAACTATATTTTCATGTGCAAATGACAAAAGCTAGAGGATGGGACATGAATGCAGATTAAATTAATCAAAGGTTAATTAATTTAATAAAGGATTAGATGATGTGACAAATTTGACTTAGATTTATAGGTTAATTTAAATCAAATATGAGAAAAATGTGATGCAAAGATTAATTAAATAAATATTTTTGATTTATTTAATTGAAGGAGATGAAGTTAGATTAAACTAAATAAGGTTTTAATTTATTTAATTTAATGAGATAGACTTTATAGATTTAATCAAATAAATGGAATTATTTAATTAAATATGGACATAGGGTTAATTAGATCACGTTGATTGATTTAATTAACAAGGGAGAAAGACTTAAATAGATAAAATGATTTATTTAATTAAGAGAGGAAAATTGATGAATTTAATCAAATAAAGATATTTGATTAAGTGGTTAGACTGAGGAATGATTTAGGATGAAATGGTGTTAGTAGTTGGGATCAAGTATGTCAGTATATTTTCCATGTCTACATTTTGCCCCTCTTTGAAGCAAAGTACTCATTGCGTTGATTCAAAGAATAAACTGTCTATCAAAAGCCAAAAAAAAATTCAATTTCAAAATTTATCCCAATGCTGCCCGGATGAAGGAAATATGCTGATATACTACCCCCTCGAGAGATTGGGTGAAAATCTTGATTTTTGGGTGATCTCATGAAAAAGAGGACAAGGTGCCCGACAGGTCCAAAAAGGGTCCAAGAGGTCAAAAAATGAGGTAAAACGTAAAAAAAATGGTACAAAATAGCCTTCAAATGGACAAAAATGGGATTGGGGGACCAAAATCCTAGCAGGATGGCCGAACGGGGTCAAAAAACCCTAATTTTCAAGCTTAAATAGGCCTTGGGGGGATACTTCCAATTCTTTTTCACACCTAGCCCTTTAGAGATTACGTGACTTTGAGCTCTGACACCCTAGCGAGATGGCACAATGACAGCTCCCAATGCACATTTTTGACTGAGTCTGGATGTACTAGAGACTTCCTGGCAATGGACCATCGATGAGTCAACTTGACCTAAGCCTTTCTTTTCATTTTTCATGATCATTAAATGCATTTAAAATTAGGTCTCTAGATGAGGTGCTATATTGCGCCGCTCAAAATTTTAAACTTCATCGCTTGGTGTTCAAACTACACTACCATTGCAAGATGGACCATCATGGTGTTGTTTGGATTTTGGGGTCAAAATTCAAACTCTAACGCCTTTGTGAAGTGCATCGCTGTGGTGCAGTTTAAAATTAGGGTTCCTGGTTAAAGTGTCATGCTTTGCCAAAGTGTACTATTGCGGTGCTGTTTAGAGGTTTGAAGATTCCAGTGCACAGTTTGCAAATTTCAAACTGCATCGCCTTCATAGGTTGTGATTCTATGGTGATTTTCTAAACACTGAGATTAGTTTGGAAGAATATTTTTCAATGAATTTTAACATAGTGACTTTTCTTGATGCAGGAGGAGGCGAGAGATATCTATTCGCACAAGCATAGGTCTCGAGATATTTTTGGATAGTTGTGCAATTTGATCGAGAGGGAGTAGGAGTGCCTAGGAGATATGTGGCTTTTTTACATTACCTATGCACTGCTCATGCGGAAACACCTGGGCATGATGACAACGCTTGCTAAGAGGTGGCACAATGAGACCTCTTCTTTCCACTTTTCGACTGGCGAGGCCAGAGTCACGTTAGAGGATGTGTGGCAGATTTTGAGATTACCTATCCATGGAAAGTAGGTGATCTATGATATGGTTGTCAGGACAAACACCTGCTATGTTCTCCTGGAGATTGATAAGATTGTATTATGTGAGGGTCAAATCGAGCTAGAGTGCCATAGTTCTCTCACCTCACCCTACCGCTTAGTGATTGTAGCCATTATATCGGGTCTTGTTGCCCCTGATCAGTGAGGAAAATATTTCAGTCCTAGTTAGGGGCTTCCTTGGGAGTGCATCGTTCAGCGATGACCAACTCTTTTTGAATGGGGGCAAGTCCTACTAGCCTCTCTTTACAGGGATCTAGACGAGTTTGTCTATTTGGATGGTAGAGCACTTGGGACAGGATTTACACTTTTACATATCGAGGCATGGGAGCACATCCCTATGCTTCATCCATGAGTCATTCCAGTCTCAATGGAGTTAGATGATCTAGTGGTATGGCACTATAGGGGAGGCCTTTCATTTACACACATAGGACAACATGGGATTCCTCATTGGAGGAGCGTCCTTGACAATTTGTGAGTATTTTGATGGTGGTCGTACCTTGGACAACCCACATGGTTCGATGATGTGTATCAGCTATTTTTTGTTCACTAGGACCACTTGATGTAGGAGCAAGAGCATACCATGATAGAGATGTACTTGTTAGGCAGGGTCCAACGTTAGTTCGAGGAGGCACAAGATAGGCCTGATGATGGTTATGTGGCCATTTTTGTGAGGACAGTGAGTCAAAGTGCCTGGGGATGATACATACCTGCCCATGAGGTAGTAGAAAGATTCAGATAGTTGATGGCCTAGCCATGGCCATATGACCAGGGAGAGGTAGATCCAGGAGTGACACAGGCATATAAAGATTGGTTTTGGCCACCTTTACGACTCATAGTGCCAGGGACACCATCCACTCAACACATAGTGAGAGGCAGAGGGGTAGGATGAGGTTGGGGAGGATAGGTTCAAGATCAAGGAGGCAGAGGGCGAACACCCGATCAACCAGTTTAGGGCTAGGAACTCCTAGATTAGTAGGATGGAGAGTAGATGTAGGAGGCCCTTCGATAGTATTAGGATCTGGGTCACCAAGATGGGCACCATGACAGGACCCCAACACCACCCAGGGATGGGGACCAGGATCAACCCCACATGTAGCCTCCCCCATAGCCAGATCTGAGAGATGGGAAAATTTTATAGTTGCAGGCCTAGGTATAGGCATTGACAATGGAGATAGATTAGGCTAGGGTCGAGCAATATTAGGCCATTTTGTAGAGGCAGGCTATAGAGTTATAGGAAGCAACTGAGATGGGCCACCGGCAGCAACTAGAGGGTATGGTAGCCTCCTCCTCTTGAAACATAGTATCACTCTGGGCTTACAGAGAGGCTATCTGAGAGGCTGATTATTATAGGATGCATTATCACCAGGCTATGCCGAGAGCAGGACGAGTTCCTGACTTTTCACAGAGGACCAACCATAGGCTAGCAAATTAGCACAAGGAGAGAGCAGGTGGTGAGGGCAACAACCAGGAGGGCTAGGCCTTCATTTTTTATCAAAGATAGGATACTTATGTGCCCCATGGGCTCATTTTTTATAGGTCGATGGGCCATTTTGTACTTATTGACATACACATGTACATTGATCCAATTTTTTGTACCATGACAATATACTTGATGATACATGAGATGATGATTTTGATGTGATATGCTTTTTCCTATTTTTACCTTGATGTATTATGGATTGATTTTAATTTCTATATGCTATGCCATGGTTTATGATGCAATGTGATGTGATGTATGATGATATGTTGTTATGATGTGATGCAGTGATGATGTAGATGTTGATGGATGAATGCATTTCTTTTTCAATATTTTTCTATGCATTTTTGTGATGATGTATGCACTATGCAATGATTATGTATGGATATGGTAAATGTTATGCTTTATGCAGATGCTTACACTAACAAATATATATTATGCAATGATGGATTTTTTAGTGACATGGTGCTATGATGATGTTGTTTTATGAAATAATGTGATGCTTTTGATG
>VDFB02000003.1:163036455-163538596 GCA_007258455.2 Sequoia sempervirens | reverse complement strand
TGTTTCATAAAATGCCTCAATTTCAAAGATGTGGTGAGTTTGATAAAATAGACAAGGCAGTGAACTGTTTAGAAATGTGATCTGTTTGATAAAATAGACGAGCCAATGCATAGAAAAGGCAATGAAATGCCTACCTATAGGCTTGTAGCAGAAATCGCGGCCCATGGGTGCTTGAAATCGGAAGCAGCAGAAATGAGTAGCCCAAAAATAGCCTCCAAAACATGCCTAAAGCTGACGCGCAGGTGGAAAAAGGTCAACGCTTTTTTCAAAAAATTGGGGGAAAAATTGTCCAGCCTGCCATTTTTTGCAAATTTATGCTTCTATGCATAGCAGTGTCCCCTAAAGAGGCAATGTTTTTGAAAGTCGTGGATTGTGAGGGGCAAATAAAAGATGGACAATTTATTGCTGATATTCTCATTGCAGCCATTGAGGAAGTGGGACCCCACAACGTTGTTCAAGTTGTAACGAACAAATCCAAGAATTGTAGAGTTGCAGGGTTGTTGGTTGAGGAACGATATTCACATATCTTTTGGACACCTTGTGCAATCCACTCACTCAATCTTATGCTACAAAAGATTGGGAATAAAATTGATTGGATCAAATAATTGTATGCAGAGGCTAAGGACATCCAGATGTTCATCACCAACCGCCACATGTCTCAAGGAATCTTTAGATCATTTTCAAAATTGGAGCTATTGAAGGTAAGTGAAGTAATATTTACATTTTCATAATTTGATTGTGTATTCTAATTCTTCTTTAAAGTTTGTTTTTAAATTTTAATTTGTAATAGGTTGCAGAGACCCATTTTGCCTCTAACACAATCGACTTGAGACGACTTGTGAAAGTTAAAACACTTTCTAGCATGGTGATTAGCTAAAATTGGTCTATATGGAGGCAAAGCAGCACTGAAAGGGCAACAAAATTGAGAGGATGATATTAGATGACTCATGGTGGGATTGTGTGGAGTATCTCCTTAGTTTCACCGGGCCCATCTTGAGTATGATTTGTTATACTGACATGGACAAGCCATGCATTAGAGAGATATATGATGGCATCGACTCAATGATTGAGAAGATGAAGTGCACTATAAATGCGAAAGAGCAAGACCCTGAAGAGACTTTCTTCAAACAAGTGCAAACAATTGTTGAAGAAAGATAGAACAAAATGACAACTCCATTACATCTTCTTGCCTTTGCATTGTCTCCAAAATACTACAGTAGTCAGATTCTTTCTAAGCCAGGAAGGTTTCCTCCAAATAGAGGTTTTGAAGTGGTTGAAGGGTACAAGGCAGCATTCATGAGACTCTCCCTGGTCAAAAATTGTGAGTTATAGTCATGAGTAAGTTCATTGATTTTGTGCACTCAAATGGTCAAGGTATTGAGGCTCTTCGTGATAGGTTCTTAAAGGATACTCAATATCCATTTTGACACATTGATCTGCTTGTTTTCTTGATAAGAAAAATAAAACAACTCTATTTATGAAATCATTTGTAGATGGAGTATATTCCAATTCTCCAATTCTCAAACATTGCACTTTATATGTGTGTCCACACATAGTATCACAATAAATGGTTGGAAATGAAACAAACAATATTATATGGTTAGAATTATGATAGTGTCATGTCCCCGAAATTGCAACACTAAAAACCCGAGCATTAAAATGCAAATAAATAAATAAAAATAAATAATAATAGTACAAATATTGAAAATATAAATTTAAATATGTAATTTAAATATTGTTACTGTATATACCAGATAATAACACATATAAATTAATAAAAATATAATAGTGAAATAAAGAAGCGAAATATATATATTATCTTATAAATGATATACTTCATGGATGTGGCCTTCGGAAAATTAAGAGTATTTTCAATCATTCAAATCGATATAAAAATTGAAGTATTTCAATCCGTTCAAATTATAAAAAGATTCCAAATGTCAACATTATTCTGCCCCAAATAAACTTAATAAAAGAGAATTTAAATTGCATTTCATGTATAATAATAATATCAATGTAATGTATCAAGATTATACAAAGCATAAGTATTTCAATGACTTTTCTCATATACATATATTCAACCATACTTGGAAGAAATCAACAATTCCAATAGAAACATCTTTTCTATGCTAAGTCATAAAACTTTAATTCCTCAAATCAATGTTACATTAGATACTTTCAAATCATACTTCTATTTCAAAGTTTCAATCAAAGAATGTCAAATACATATATATTTACAATGGGGCTTCACAAGCCAATCCAGAATAATACACAAGTACATCACTAGCAAATAAAACTCGGAACCACCAACCGTCGTGACACCATCGGTCTGCTTGCAAGCTGGGGCCAAGAATGTGATTCAGGCACCTTTTCCGCCCAACCACGAAGTCCATGACTTCCCCGGGTTCCTTCCTAACTCGAAGGAATCCCCGGCCCTACCTAAAGGAGCCTAGCAACCCGAAACAGTAAAACAGGAGGGAACTCTCGATGCGTGCCTAATGCCTATATGCATTTCTAACATGAGAAATAAACACATTTCTTGCAACAGGAGGTGGAAGAGACTCAAATACATATATGTTTCTAGGCTTTTAAAACAAACCCATCTATTTCAATGGTACAAGTGCTTGGCCAAGAAAAATAATACAAGTAAATGGTAGTTTAGAAAAGGTAATACTACCGTCTCTGTTGGTCCACCTTCGGCACCCTGTCCCGGAAGTTACCACAAGTAAAGTATGAATAAATACCAAAGCAAAAAGTTGTGCATTTTCTGACATGTTTCATACATTCAATTAATTCTAAAAAGAATTTCAAATGTGAATTTCAGAACATCCTTTGAAAGCAAGATTGTAAATTCAGTAGTAAGATTTTGTTTACTCTTTTGAAAGTACTCCTTTTCTGGTTTGGATAAAAGCTCTGTTTTTAAAGAACATGTATGTCATAATGCTTTTCAGTGCACAATTAGAAAGAAAGATTTAATTAATTTGTTTGAATGAAACAGTGTTTTCTGATTTCAGTATGTACTTCTATTCTTTCCAAGTTCAGGCTGACTGATAGTGTAATACCCAATTTTAATACAGGTTTCAGAGTATTAATAATATACTGAAACAGTGCAATTTATTCATAATATCAGAGGTTTGAAAGATAATCTTGCATTCAATTTTTATGTTGTATTCCTTTACTCGGGATTGTACTACTGTAGGTAAGTATATGACAAGGTAATCAAGATGATTTTCAGTTTACATGGTTCTCAGAGACAATTCTGTTCTTGTTCCAGGTTTAACATTTCTGAGATATTTGTGATATTTAACAGAATTCATACCACTTTCTGGAAATGATTTTCCTGTTTCAACTTGCATTTTGGTATGTATATGCATGGATATATATAATATATATATATATATGTATACATATACAGCTAAGTGTGTATGTATATATATATATATATATATATATATATATATGTATGTAAAAATTCATATACAGCTGAGTGTAAATTTTGAAGAAAGAAAATACTGGTTTTTTTTTTCATGACTGTTCAAAAGTTCTCTGGCCGTGCACACAGAATATAAACATTTTACAGGGTTTCCTTACTGGCATTGAGCAACATAAGGGCTCAGGGAAGCCCTTGCCCCTCCCATGGGGAGGGGGCGGGCTGTGAGGGGCTTGCGCCTCCTCCACAGGCCATGACACGTAGAGAACGCAGGCACTCCCGCAGTGGCGTCCTTATAGGAAGACAGGGTTAATCCTTCCTCATTCCTATGGATAACAATTTCAAAACTCAAAAATAAGAAGACATTTCGTCCAGTATATCTACATTCGAATTTATCTCAAAGGCATTTTGAATTTATTTCAGCTGATAGAGTTTTTATGCAGTCATTATATGCATATATATATATATGTATATATGCACGGGAATTCGGATTCCTGTGCATATATATATGTATATATATATATATGTATATATATATATATATGTTTATATATATTTCCAATTATAATTGAGAGCAGTTTAATAAATTGCAGATTTTGCAACAAAACGAAACCCTAATTTTGGAAGAAAAGATTGGGTATTCTATATTGCAACAATAAAAAGTAAACCATTACCCAGATTCAGAAACGAAATTAGAAAAGATCTCCCAGTTGTTTGTACTCATATCATGGAATGATGCATTCCATTCCTTCAATTTCCTTACTACAATTTTTAAATTAAATGAAAGCAAAGCATGAAAAGAACCTGGCAATTTTCTTCTTCAGTGCAGATGCCTAGTAATACCTTCTTGTCGCCTATTTTCCAGAGCTCTCGGATATAACTGAAATGGAAGTTCTCTTTTCTCTCTTAAAGCTCTATTCCTCTTTTCGAGGATCATGCAAGGTCTTTCCAGATGACAGATAAAATTCTCATGCAAATTCTAAGGATTGCCACATGCCAACAGCATTGTTGGTTTTAAGATAAAATTTCCAGAGCCCAATGTTCTCTTGGGCTGTTCATTCCTTTTTATTTTGGAAAAAAATAACCATATGCAAACAGAAATATTTCCCTTTTATATAAACCAATTATTTCATTATATGCAAACATAATACTTTTTCTTTATTATTTGTTTTGTTTTATTTCTTTAATTTCCTATATATTTTATTTCTTTTTAAAATCAGATTTTCTTTCCTTTTTAATGCACAAAAATAAATGGGATAAATTAAAATAGAATAAACCATATTCTTTTCATAATTTTTAAGGTTAATTAAACTATATTTTAATTTTGCTCTGCTAATCAATTTCAAACAATCATATTGAAAACAAACATGACCTAATGCAGCTACATGATTTTAAGTGGTGTGTGCGTAATCGAGAGCTTCTCCTCTTTTACCCTGTCGGGAAGCTAACCTTCTTTTCCTCAATCACACTCTTGGCCTTCGATCACCTGCAACTCAAATGCACTCAGGTGTGCAAAAATGAAAGTGTATTAGTAACCAATGTAGAAATATAAATTTAAACAATGATTAAATCAACATTCCTATTTTACATAAAATGCACTCATAATTCTGAAAGAAAACAATTATTTTTCTACATTCCCATACATCAAATCATTGTAGTGTATTATATTGCTCTAACACGTATCATAATTTATATATTAAATCCCACAAAGTCATGGTCAAACAGCATCAAAGCAAGTCATGGTCAAAATAGCATCAAGGTAAGTCATGGTCAAAATAGCATCAAAGTAAGTCATGGTCAAAATAACATCAAAGTATGAGACATGACACATTCAGAAGAATGCCAACCGTACTAGCATAAGGTACACTGGTCATGTCCTCCATCTCAGTAGGAGATTTTGGACATTCTTCAATAGATAGCTTCATTCCCTGCAAAACTGGAACAACTAGCTACTTGCAATTAGTCATGCAAAATCTATCTAGAACAGTCTTGATATACTTACTTTGACTGAGCCAAAGTTTTCTATCCTTCTTGTCCTTGGTTATTTCCATTCCCAGAATATACCTCATAGCACCAAGATCTTTCATTTCGAACTTTACAGACAACTGAGGCTTAAGATCAGAAATCATTAACTTACTATTGCCTATGAACAACATATCATCAACCATCAACATAGAGAGAAATAATAAGAACTCAATCACTTTTAGCTTTGTAATATACACAATGATTAGATTTTGATTTTACAAATCCCAATGAAAAAACAAAAGTGTCAAACTTCTAGTACCACATTCTAGGAGACTTCTTTAAACCATACAAAGACTTTTTCAACTTGCAAACTAGTTTTTCTTTACCTTTCTCCACAAAATGCTCAGTCTAGGACATATAAATTTATTCTTCAAGATCACCATGAAGAAATGTTGTCTTCACATCCATCTATTCAACCTCTAAGTCATACGCTGTTGCAACTGACAAAATAAATTTGATAGATGTCAGCTTAGCTACAGGAGAAAAAATCTCCCCATAATCAATTCCCTCTACTTGGGAACAAGCCTTCGCAACCAACATTTCCTTGTATTTTTCCACACTACCATCTAGACCTATTTTCTTTTTAAATACCCATTTGAAGCTCACAACTTTTCTGCCTTCAGGAAAGGGCACCAAACTCTGAGTATCATTGTTTTCTAGTGATGCCATTTCTTCTTTCATGGCTTCCAACCAATAGTCTAAATCAGACATTCTAAATGCCTCTTTCATAGTCCTAGGCTCATCAGTGCTAGAAATTAAAACATAGGCACAAGCAAAATCTATCAAAGAAAACCCATACCTATCAAGTTGCTTTCATTCATGAGTAGAAATCCTCACTTGCTGAGGCTGAGGTTGTTCTTCATCATCAGAACTCTTAGAACTGCTTGAGCTCTCCTCAGTTTTAGGTACATTTTTAATTTTCAATTCCTCTTTATTTGGTGTAGGAGGAATTTCAACTACATCCTTTTTGTTTTCTGATTTTGTCTCTAACTGCAGATCCATGGTAGAAGGCTTCAACTCACTAAAGATAACACTTATATTGTATAGAACCTTCTCCGTATTAGGATTCCAAAGCTATTATCCTTTTATGCCAACACTATAACCAATAAAAATACATTTGACATCCTTGTTTTCTAATTTAGATCTTTTCTCATATGACACATGTGCATATGCCTCATAGCCAAAAACACGAATGTGTCTCAGAGAGGGATTCTTACCAAACCATGCTTCCAAAGGTGTTTTCTCAACAAGAGCAGAATTTGGAGAATGGTTTATCAAGTAACATGTAGTAACTGCCTCAGCCTAAAACTTCTCCTCCAAGCCAACACTACTCAGCATACTTCGTGCTCTTTCCATCATTTTCCTGTTGAACCTTTCTGCAACTCCATTTTGTTGTGGAGTGTAAGGTGTAGTTTTATGTCTTTTAATTCCATGATCTTTACAGTACCTCTCAAAATCATCAGAGAAAAATTCACCGCCATTATCAGTCCTTAAACATTTTATTTTTCTTCCAGTATGATTTTCTACAAGGTTTTTAAATTTCTTAAACTGAATGAACACTTCTGATTTACTTTTCAAAAAATAAAGAAATGCTCTTCTTGAATAATCATAAATGAACAATACATACTACCTTGACTTAGAAAAAGAAGGAACATTCCCTCGACCAAAAACATCAGAATGTATATAATCAAGAAAACCAGAAGATTTGTGAGGACTGGAATAAAATGAAACATGGTGTTGTTTTCCATATATACAGTGTTCACAAAACTTGAATTTGAGGTTACAATCATCAATCCCCTCAACCAAGTTTTTATTCTTCAAATTTTTTAAACCTTTCTCTCCAATGTGGCCTAGCCTATGATGCCAGAGCATAGTCTTTTCTGCTAGAAGTTGAACTTCCATAGAGTTTACACTATCAAGAACTTTTTCCTTCTTTCCTCCATGAGTAGATTTTTGTGACTTTATAGAGACACTATTAAATTGATCATCATGTGCATCCAGCTTATACAAGGTACCAATCCGAGCACCCCTTGCTAGCACCATTGAGCCTCTAGTCATCTTGCAGCCATTTCTAGAAATGTGAGTTGCACTCCAATATCATTCAACTTACTAATATAAAGTAAATTTTGAGCTAGACCTGGTATATGCATCACTTCATTGCTTCCCTTCACTCTTCCATCAGGGAATTGAATTCTAACTTTTCCATGACCAACAATTTCCAAACATGAATCACTTTCCAAATACACCTTCCCACCATCGTATTCTTCATACTTCATGAACCAGTCTCTATGAGATGTCATGTGGAAAAATACTCCAAAATCAATCAGCCAGACATCATCTTATGCCTAGATAGCTAAGGCTGCAATGAAGGCATTTGCATCACTTTGAGAAGAATCACTGTTAGAATAATTTTTATTATTCTTTTTCTCCTCTTTACAATCCTTTCAGACATGACCAGGTTGCCCACAATTCCAACACTTCACCTTGGACTTCTTGCTAGGAGACTTTGATCTCCCCTCTAATTTGTATTTGGACTTCTTGTCCTTCTTCTTGCCTTTTTCTTTTGATCTGCCTCTAAAAACAAGAGCCTCCTTCACCATCAAAGAATATTTTCTTCTCATCTCTTAACAAAGAAGCAACAACATCTTCCATCTTAAAAGTGGATGTCGTACTCCCAAAAGCCATCACAAGGTGATCCCAAGAATCTGGAAAAGAACATAATAACAACATACAATGATCCTCTTCTTCAATCTTCACACCCACAGATGTTAACTACACAATCAACATGTAGAATGTGTTCAAATGTTTAGCAATAGACCCTCCCTCTTGCATTCTCAAAGAAGCAACAACATCTTCCATCTTAAAAGTGGATGTCGTACTCCCAATAGCCATCACTAGGTGATCCCAAGAATCTGGCAAAGAACATAATAACAGCATACATCGATCCTCTTCTTCAATCTTCACACCCATAGATGTTAACTATGTAATCAACATGTTGAATGCATTCAAATGATCAGCAATAGACCCTCCCTTCTGCATTCTCAAAGAGTACAACTTCTTCCTCAAGAACAATTTATTCACCAAGGACTTGCCCTGATAAATAGATGCCAGTCTTTTCCACAAGGAAGATGCAATCTTTTCTTCATGAAAATTCAGAAGAACAGAGTCTGCTAAACAAAGCCTTATTAGCCCCTTAGATTTTCTATCTGCAAGGTCCCAATCCTCTTGCTTCATGCCTGTAGGCTTTGTTCCAGACACAACAAGCCACAAATCACAATCAACCAACAAATCTTCCATTTTGAGTTTTCACAACTCAAAAATACTACCATTGATTTTTTCAATTTCAATCTTTCCTAACATGCTTTCCATCTTAACCTGTAATTCGAATTACCAAAATTCTACAAGACTCCTACTAAACAGAATTGACTCAAAAAAACCAACGTACCCACAAGGATAAAACAACTGGCTAGGCTCTGATACCACTTGTAAGGAAAGCTAAGGGGCGGAAATAACTCTCCTAATGCCAAAACCTTAGGGAAGAATGCAGAGGTTCTTTTAAATTTTCAATTATAGTCCAATTAAGATACACTTGAAAGAAATAACAGAAATAGAGAATATAACATACACAAATGAACACCAGATTTACATGGGAAAACCCTTACGGGAGAAAAACCCACCACACCAAGAAAAACCCCTTTGTATTACAATAATGAAATTAAATATAGAGTACGGGCTTCACTCTCTGATGTCAATTTATAACAGCATAATCCTTGATCAACCTTGTATAGAACATTCAAGTTACAATACTCTCAGAATTGAATTCACATTGATCACTCATCAAACTATTCATCCAACCATCTGTCCAACTGTAGATCAAACCAAACATCATCTGCAATTCCAAAGTATATCCATGTCATCCCTATCTATTGAACTTCCTCATAGAACAACCACAATAGACTAACTTCCAACGGTTCCCATTCAACTTCCCTGATTGGTCAAAGAAAAACCATGTAGGATAGTCTTTCACTTGGTGAAAGGCGTTCAACCTGTGTCGCATGTCGGTGAGACACTAACCGTGTCTCCCTAATGCCACAAAACCTGATTGTAGTTATCACCAAGAGTCCTCACCATCGACAAGATGTTATACCGAGTTCCCAAACTATCGCTCAAACTTCCCCTTGTCGCCAAGACATCATACCGATATCCATCACATGTAGCGCTATTTCCAAGACAATCGCTAGTTGGTGAGAGGTCAAACCAAAGTTCCAAAGACACATAGACGCCAGCATTCCCATCGGCGAGGCTATCACTATTTTCCAAGAGATCATACCAAGCCCTTAAGCCATACCGAACACCGAATAGTCACCAGGAGTCATACCGAAAATAGACTTCCCGATCATTGAGACAAACATCCATCGCTAAGACTTCATACCGAAGCCTTCATGTTATCCTGATGACTCTGAGTGTAGCTATTTGGCGAGACAATCACCCATCGCCAAGAGTTCACACTAAAGCCTTTGTGTTACCCCGAAGACTCCAAGTGTACAACTATTGGTGAGACTTTCCATATCGATAAGAATTTATACCAAAGAATTTGAGTTACTCCAATGACTCCAATCGCCATGAGTCTCCCCGATAATTGTGAGTGTATAACCATCGGTGAGAGAACCAACTATCGGCATGACGCAACAAGCCAACTTTTCTCTTCTAGAGGTTTCAGCCTGTGATATAGAGGCACAATATTCCAACAACTACATCCTATTTTTGAATAAATCTTATTTTATACCTTTCATCTCGCTTAGCAACTAGAAAACCTTCCATAAATGACAAGTTACATGCATTTCTCATGATTCTATCAATAAATGAAAGTAAAAGGAAACATCAACATGCACTTTCAAACATTCAAAAAACACACTTGAAACATGTTCTTTCAATGTAAAACCTTATAAATCAACCTCAACTTCGATAACATATAGTAAAAAAATCCTTTTCCATTATGAAAATTTCCTTATCACAAATCACTTGTATTATATGGGTTGTTTCCTTCCCAAAACCAAACATGATCCAAATCCATCCTTTAGTCCTTTCCACACCTTGGCATTAAGATAATATTTTTGTGTGTCTATTGTTTATAGCTTGTCTTTTTCTTTGGTTTATTTTGTTGATCTTTTGATCTATATTTTGATTTATCTTTTCACCCAAGTTATGCCTACTTAGTGTCACCATGATCATTTCATATCATGGCATGCTTTGAATGGTATAAATTTAGGCAAGATATTTTGATTATTTGTTCCATATTTGATGGTTTTTCTCTCACCAAACCCAATAGGGTCACATACCTTATGATGCATAGGGAACTTCTTATGTCTATGTTGTCAATACAAGGGCAGACAATTGAGAGGGGGGGTGAATCAATTGTCCCAAAAATTCAAAATTATTTAACTTATCATCTTTATTCTCAGATCTTATTGTTAAGCATGAAAATAGAGATCATAAAAACATTAGAAACGCACAAAACACCAAGATTTTTTACGTGGGAACCCTATTAGGGGAAAAAACATGGTGGAGGTCAATCCACAAGATTAAACACTATTAAAAGTATAAAGAGAATGAAATATGGGGAATGCACTTACATTCAGGTGCATTGCCTAGAGCTCACTACTCAATTACAAATAAGACACACTGTCTTACAAAAATATTTGAATTATAGCCATATGTAGGGATTGAACTGATAAAATAGCATATGCTAATGCCTAATCACAATTCCTGTTAAGCGCATGAACAACTCTTCACTCTTCTTCAATCTTCTTCACTTTTCTTCACACTTTTCTCTACCTTCAAATGATTAGGAAATTATTCACATAGATAGACACATTCACACACTCTTGCATACTTCAATTCAAACAAACAACTTCTCTTATGTATCTGCAACAAGAAATTTCATCGCTACAAGTCAGCCACAAAGAAATAATAAAATGAATATAATTGTCAGCACAAATCAATAGATAATCTTTAATACGAATCAACTAAAGTCAGCCACAACTTAGTGAGGACCCAAATCAACATGATCAACATGAAAACACTTCAATTAATTTCTCCTCAAAGATCCACAACACACATCAACACCATGTTGGCCAGGAACATGAAAAACATGAACACGCTAGAGAAAATCACCAAGCACGAGCACAACAATTAGTGCAGACGTGCAAAAAAGATAGCACACAATATAGAAGCATCCACAAACATTAAGAAATAACATTGAAGCATCCACAACAATTGAACTAACTGAAATAGCCTCATCTTTAATCAGGAACACTAATTGAAGAAACAAAAAAATTGTCTGAATGAAAATCTTCATAACTCGATCAAATCTTCATGTAGATCTCTAAAACTTGACATGGATAAACTAGATACACTCAAAAGACACCTCTTTAATCCACAATCTCTGATCTTCAACTTACAAAACATACCAACATACTGAACTTCACTTCACAACTAACAACCTACAACTTATTTCTTTACAATTTTCTCAATATCCTCAACATATACAACTTCAAATGCATTAATGCTAGTAGTGTTGACATCAATGACAACCAAATATCAACAACACAACCACAACATCCAAAAATCTCCCCCTTTTGCATTCATGGCAACACATGATGTGATAAACACCATCAACGTAACTAACTCTTGACACTTACTCCCCCTTAGATTCTGACTCATTTTCTCCTCAACTCTTCCACATGACTCTTCTCTCACAAGAATCTTCTCCCAAAATAGACACTAATTTTTTACATGACTCTTCTCCCCCTTTGACATCAATGACAAAGAATCTCTAAGCTCTGAACCACATATCTGAATTTCTGAACCATTTGACTACTCCCCCTAAGTAGCAGCCACCACAACATCAATATGAAACAAGATTTGACTATGAAATGCATTGCTTTTCAACTTAGTTTTTATTAGGAGGGGTAATCAACCCTAACTTCCCTCTGAGCTACTCAAAATTATCCTTAGGCAATGAATTTGTAAAGATATCTGCAATTTGCTCCTTAGTAGGCACATATTCCAATATAACCTCTTTTTCACTTGACTTCTCCCTTAAAAAATGAAACTTGATAGATATATTCTTTGTCTTTGAATGCAACACTAGATTCTTGGAAATGTTAATAACACTTGAATTATCATAGTATATAGCAATAGGTTCATCATATACAACTCTGATATCCTTCAACATCTGCTTCATCCATAGGACTTGAGTACAATTGTTAGCACTAGCAATGTATTCGACCTCTATAGTAGACAAGGAAATGGCATGGTGCTTCTTGATTAACCATGAAATTAGCTGTGTCTTACCCAAGAAAAATGATCTACCACTTGTAATTTTTTTGTCATTTACATCTCTGACCAATTCAACATTAGCAAAGTTACTCAATGTAAGATCATCATCCTTAGGATACCATAGGCCAAGATCAACAATTTTCTTCAAATATCTAAAAATTCACTTCATAGCAGTCACATGAGATTCCTTTGGATCAAATTGAAATCTTGCAACAATACATACAAAATTCATGATATTAGGCCTGGTTTGAGTTAAATACAACAATCCACCAATCATTGATTTGTATCTTGTCTAATTTTTTTCAGAGAATCATCTTCTATAGTCAACTTGCATCCAGTCGCCATGGGTGTACCAACTGGGTTTGAATCTTCCATACTGATCTTCTTCAACAATTCCATCACATACTTGGAATGAGATATAAAAATATCTTTATCTAACTGAGTGATTTGAAATCCCCAAAATATTTTCATTTCACCAATCATAGACATCTCAAATTCATTCTGCTTTTCATTAGCAAAATTTATGCACAAACCATCATCTTCTCCAAAAATAATGTCATCAACAAAGACTTCAACAATCAAATCTTTATCATCATTCTTGAAATAAAAATTACTGTCAGCAATACCTTTGTTAAATCCAAGCTTCAAAAAATACTTATCCAATCTTGCGTACCATGCTCTAGGAGCTTGGTTGAGTCCATACAATGCTTTCTTCAACCGAAAAACCATATATTCCTTATCTATAAACTGTAATCCATCAAGTTGCTCAACATACACTTCTTCCAATTCACCATTTAGAAAAGCTGATTTGGCATCCATCTGATAAACTTTGTAGTTCTTGTGAGTAGCATAGGAAAGAAATAATCTTACAGCTTCAATTCTAGCAATAGGGGCAAAGGTCTCTTCAAAATAAATTCCTTTCATTTGTGGATATCCTTTACATACCAGTCTTTCTTTATTTCTAATCACTTCACCTGGCTCATTTAGTTTGTTTCTGAAAACCCATTTAGTTCCAATAGCATTCTTATCCTTAGGTATGGGAACAAGAATCCATGTATCATTCCTTTCAATCTGTTTCAACTCTTCTTTCATTGCTTCAACCCAATGCTCATCTTTACATGCTTCATTCACATTAGTAGGCTCAATTTTTGAATTTAAGGAATATTCTTCTACAACCTTTCTCCTAGTTTGTACACCTTTGTTCTTAGAACCTATAATCTAATCTTCTAAATGATTCAATATTACATACCTCAGAGTCTTCGTAGGATGTTCATCACCTTCTGTCTCTTGTATTCTCTATTTTTTGTTTCCACTAGTTTCTCCTTCTTCATTCTCTTGATTTATTGGATTTATTTACACTTGATTTGAAGTCTGATCTTGCTTTCCTTGATTTTCACTATCATTCTAATCATCAGAGTCATATCCACAAGTTCTGGATGGTGTACCTATGTCTTCATCAACTTTCACATTTGCACTTTCAACCATTTTCTTTAATATCTTGTTGTAACACCAGTAGGCCTTGCTCTTAGTAGAATAACCCAGAAAGATACCTTCATCACTTCTACAGTCAAACTTCCCTATTTCTTCATCTCTCTTAATATAAAATCTGCTTCCAAATATATTGAAGTATTTAATAGTAGGATTTTGGCTAGTCCATAGCTCAAAAGGGGTCTTATCAATATCTCCTTTGATTTGTACCTAGTTGATTGTGTACAGAACAATACTCATAGCTTCTCTCCAATAGATATGAGGGAAATTTCCTTCCAGCATCATTGTTCTAGCAACATCTTCAACTATTCTATTCTTCCTTTCCACAACTCCATTTTGTTGAGGGGTCCACGATAGAGATAATTGTCTCTTTATTCCATGTTCTTCACAAAAAGAATTAAATTCACTAGAAGTGAATTCACCACCTCTAGATGATCTTAGATACTTAATCTTCAAACCTGTCTCATTCTCAACCATAGCTTTAAAGATCTTGAACTTTTCTAGTGCTTCAAATTTCTCTCTTAAGAAAGTAACCCATACCATTCTAGATTAATCATCAATGAGTAACATGAAATACCTATAACCTTTTAAAATTATGACCTTAGAGGGACCACATAGATCAGTATGCACCAGCTCCAACAATTCATTTGAACAATTCTTTCAACTCTGAAATGAAATCCTTGTTTTCTTTCCCAACTGACATTCCTTGCATATTGTATTAGTAGGTTTTACCAACTTAGGTAAATCTCTCATAGCCTTTGTAGAGCTTATCTTGACAATGTTATCAAAGTTAGCATGACACAATCTCCTATGCCATAGCCAACTTACATCAACCTGAGCAATCAAACAAATTTTACTAGCAACACTCATGTGAAAGATATTACCTTTTGTTTTTGTACCTTAGGCAATTTCATTTTTGGAACTCAATATTCTACACTTTCCATCCTTGAATTGAAGATTGTAACACTTATCAACCATTTTACCAACACTCAAAAGATTATGCTTTAAGCCTTCCACATATAGAACATCATCAATATTATGCTTACCATCAAGAGAAATGCATCATTTTCCATGGATCACACTAGCTATATTATCACAAAATCTCACAACACCATTGCCATATTTTCAAAGCTTACAAACTTACTTTTGTCTCTTGTCATATGATGTGAACATCCACTGTCAATTACCCATTCAAAATTTTCTTCAACTCGAGCAGCTAGGGATTTCTCCACATTTGTACAACTAGTAGATTCAATAGATACATGACTATTTTCTCTGACAGCCATAAATATTGATTCATCATCACCTTTATCAGATTCATCATTTGTTACACCTTCATCAACAACATAGTAACATTTCTTCTGAAATCTAGGCTTGTTATGTCTTGGTTTAGGGGCTCTTTCTGGACACATTGATGCAAAATGACCTATCTTATTGCAAGAAAAACATTTAAGAGGAAATTTTCCTTCATATTTACCTTTTCCTCTCTGTACCTTGTTGACAATAAGTGCTTCCAACTCTTCCATCTCTCTTTCTTCATCTTCAATCTGTTTGATTTCATCTTCATACTTGAATGTATTTCTAAATGAACTCTCACCTAGATCATATCTCTTTATGTCTCCTTTGGAAGTAGTAGCCTTAAATGTAGATTCAACCTTAGGAATGGCATCACCAAATTCACTTAACTCAAAAGTAGTCAACTCACCAACCAATGTATCTCTAGTTATGTTTGTTCCAGTCTAGAGTTCTTCAATAGCATTAGCCTTGACTTTATAGGAATCAGGTAGGGATATAAGCACCTTAGCAATAATCTTAGATTCTTCTATCTGTCCACCCACACATCTAATACCACACACAAGTTCATCCACTCTTTACATGAAAGTATTAATATTCTCATCATCACCCATTCTCAACCTTTCATATTTCCCTTTTAAACTCCACAACTTAGAAATCTTCACATTAGCATCACCTTCATTAAAGATTTCCAAATTTTTCTAGATCTCATGAGGAGTCTTCAGTTCCATAACATTTGTCATCTGAGAATCAATCAAAGCACTCAAAAAATCTTCCTTAGCCTGGATATTATGCTCAGCATCTTCGATCTCAACATAAGTAGTAGGACCATTCTATGGAATAACATACACATTATTTGTAAAGCTACAGTAGGGTTCACCAATGCATCTCATATGTCACTCCATTCGAGTCTTCCACAATGAGTAATTCATTCCATCAAATCTCATACTATCCTTCTTGTAACTTGCCATCCCGGATCACCTTAAGTTGTTAAAATTCTTCCAAGGAACTTAGCTCTGATACTAATTGAGAGGGGGGTGAATTAGTTGTCCCAAAAATTCAAGCTTATTTAACTTATCAAATTTATTCTCAGATCTAATTATTAAACATGAAAACAAAGATCATCAAAACATCAAAAACACACATAACACCAAGATTTTTTACGTGGAAACCTTGTTAGGGGAAAAACCATGGTGGAGGTCAATCCACAAGATTATACCCTGTTAAAAGTTTAAAGAGAATGAAATATGGGGAATGCACTTGCATTCAGGTGCACTGCCTAGAGCTCACTACTCAATTACAAAGAAGACATGCTATATTACAAAAAGATTCAAATTGTAGCCATCCACAGGGATTGAATTGATAAAATAGCATCTACTAATGGCTTATCATAGTTCTGGTTAAGTGCATGAACAAATCTTCACTCTTCTTCACTCTTCTTCAATTTTCTTCACTTTTCTTCACACTCTTCTCTGCCTTTGAATGATTAGGAAATTATTCACACATACACACACATTCACACAATATGGCATACTTCAATTCAAAGAAATAATAAAATGAATATAACTGTCAACCCAAATCAATAGATAATCTTTAATGCAAATCAACCAAAGTTGGTCAAAACTTAGTGAGGACCCAAATCAACATCTTCATCATGAAAAAAATTCAATTAATTTCTCCTCGAAGATCCACAACACACATCAACACCATGTCAGCTAAGAACATGAAAAACATGAACACGCTAGAGAAAATTGCCAACCACAAGTACAATGATCAATGCAGACATGCAACAAAGATATAGCACGATCTAGAAGAATCCAAAAAAATTAAGAACCAATAGAGAAGCATCTACAACAACTAAACTAACTAAAATAGCCTCATCTTCAATCAAGAACACTAATTGAAGAAACAAAAAACTATCTGAATGAAAATCTTCATAACTTGATCAAATCTTCATGTGGATCTTTGAAACTCAATGTGGATAAACTAGATAAACTCAGAAAAAATCCTTTAGTCCACAATCTCTGATCTTCAATGTACAAAACATACCATCATACTGAACTTCACTTCACAACTGACAACCTGTAACTTATTTCTTTACAATTTTCTTAGTATCCTTGACATATACAACTTCAAATGCATTAATGCTAATAGTGTTGGAATCAATGAAAACCATATATTAGGAACACAACCACAACATCCAACAGTCTATTGGTTGTCTCATCACAAAACCCACCAAGAGCATTAGATGACTTGTGAGTGTTGGGGAATCATATTGTCTATTTTTCTCTTGATAGTCATTCCATACATTGGTATCTTGGTCTTATATACCCTAGTGCATAAAACCAATTGCTATATTAAATAAAGGTTGCTAAATTCAAAGTTAGAATAATACATCATCATCATTTCATCCATAAACATGTTTCTTTCATATATTTTTCTTCCATCATTTTTATCTTCTATCTAACATTTTCTTCATCTTCTCTTCTTTTGAGAGATCACCCATACATTTTATGGACATATAATCTTTTGAGGGGAAATAAATCATCTCATCTGTATAATTCCATTTCTTACACAATTGGGGCATGTTATTATCTTCATCTTCATCTTCTCTAATTTACCTTCTCAACTAATTTTATTTTCTTTGAAACAATGTCACTTTGAACATTGCTTCAAATAGGGGTAAAATATGGACATTAAAGTATTCCTCCTAATTAAAGGAAGCAAATTTCCATTATCTATAATGTTTACTGCATATAATTTCTAGATTCATTTTGCAAAATTATTTTGTATCAATGTTTTGGATCATACTTTGTGATTCATCATCATCTTCTCTATTTTTCTCCTTCAGTTACTCTCTAGCATCCTTGTGATGCATCATAGAGTGTGATTTGAAATGTTGATGCAAAAAAATTCTACACAGTGAATCTAAAAATATATACACTAAATATTCCTCCTAATCATTGTCCCTAATTATCATCACATCATTCCTTAATAATTAATTATGCTAATTAATTAACCATTTATTAATCATCACATTAATTATTAACTAATAATAATTTATGACATCATATATTGTCATTTTTTAATTAATAATCATTTCTCATTTAATCTATTTATCCATTTTATTAAATATTTTTTTATTATTTTATAAATGATCTAATCTCCAATTTTCAATCAAAAATTAAATTTTCATTTGTTCAGTCAATTGTTTCTTCCATAAATAGTTAAATTTATATAATTTTGGAAAATTCTTCTTCTTTGATCAATTAACTTTGTCTAATTTTAGAATCTTCTTCTTCATCCATGAATCAATTTCATTGCTGAACAAAAACTTGATGTGCACATTTATCCATTTATTGAATTAAATAATCCAATATTATCCTCTCATTAGTTTGAAATAGAAAATTTCCCTATTTTAGTCTAATTGAATCCACATATTATCTACTTAACTTATGTCATCATCCTCATCCTTATATCCTTGTAGATTTTTCCTCAAAAAGCTTATAAATATAATATTTTCTTCATCATTTTCATCTCTCAATCACATTCATGCTAGTATAGGTTATTGAATGTAGTCATTGATTGAATCAAGTTGATACACTATTGATATTTCATCCACATACATTCAAGGTGAATCGACATCAATTTTTTGGTTTGCAGTGATATTAGTATATATGAATTATATTAAATTTTTTTTTTTTCATTTTTAATGTCTTTTTCTTTCGAGTGTATTGATTTCTATGCTTACATACATTTATGAAATATATGGTTTAACAGTAAGTGTGTATAGTTCTTTGACCCCTTTACTAGAAAGGGGAAATGACATTCTAGTTGGAGGAATGCCATTATAACTAGGTTTAATAAGGTGAGTACTTCAATACAAAGGATAATATGGTGAAAAATAAAAACACAAAAAATATTTACAATGTTAGTAATGTAGGTGTAAAGCAAGTGGAAATTTAGTGTATTTAGTTCTAGAGGCATCCATGCCAACATCCATTATTACCACAAGTCACTATATTTTTCTCTTGCATGTACACCATCTTGTACAAGATTTATTTGGTTCTCATTAGGCAATCTAATCACAATCTAGACATGCATAAATGTACCACTTTGAATGTATATTTCATTGACTTTCTTGATATTTTTTGAGAGAAAGATAAAGAAAGTAAATCTTTTGTTTCACCTTAATTCCTCATATTCCTTCAATTCCTTCTAATGTTCTTAATGTTTCCTTGAATTTCCTATTATCACATCCCTTGTTCTTTCTAAGGTTGTAATTGCTAGTTCTAATAGTGTATGCAAAGAGTATGAAAATCATAGATTTTATGGGTATAAAGAAAATTAGAAGTATTTATTAGTATCTTATGAATACATGTGTTATTCCATTGATTTATTAATTCAATCAATTATGTCTTGATTTTCCATTATGAATTTTTGAAGGTGGTCACCATAGTAAAAACATTTCTCTATAATGTGTTTAACTTGAGAAAAGATTAATGATGAAAAATAATCCATTGGGCATGCCAACTAGGGCCCCCTCCAATATCCACTATTAGTTTCTAGATTGATTAACATAACGAAGAAACCTTTAATTCATATTGTACAACAAAATAAATGTTAAAAGTAATGTATTGGTACATAGGTTGGGGCCCTTTACGATGTCCACTACTACTTTCCAAAGTGGATGTCCAATTCACCAATCAACCATTTCAAAAAAAATTCCTACAACTAAATTTATTCTTATTATTCATTTATGTATAGATACCACACAATTCAAAGTCCTCAAAATAAGGTGTCCCCAACTCTCAACTTGCATTTGAAAATACAAAAATAGAAAATATCATGCAAGTTAAACGAAAGTTCTACTAGAAGGTTGGTGGCCTAGACTTGAAACTAGCTCAATCCATGTTATGTGAAAGGACCATTAAATTATCCTAGCATCTTGTTCGATGACTATTTGAGAAGGCTCATCAATCTATATGGTAAGACTTTATTGTTTTTATTTTTTGTTTTATAATTATTATAAGTTACCTCATTATATTTCTTCCTAAGTCAACAAATTAGTCATAAAATTGAAAATAATTTTTTTTCCATTTAAATGCATTTATAACTTCCATTATCATTTATGTATAACACTAATAAAATTTGAATACAAAAATAAAATTGATAATTAAAACATTAAATAGAAAAAAAAATATTAAATTTAAATAAATTAAATATAATATTTAATGTGCATTCTAAATAATAATTAAAATAAAAAATGATAATATGAATCAATATAAGAAAATAAATTCACTTTTTTTTTTAATATTGGTGGGCAAAGATAGTGTTTACATTGTATGGGAGACATATAATTCTCATACAAAACCATGTCTGGATAAGAAGACTAAGGGAGAGGGCCAATAGTTATGCAAGCTAATTTTGTGAGCATGTAGCGGTTGCATGGAATATCATGTGACCTTTTTTTGAGATTTGAATTGACCTCTTATTAAATCATGCAACACTTTTCTAAGAGAATTAAATCCATAAGAGGTGTGACTTATCATGTAGCTTGCCACATCAACCCATCTAGTGAGAAGTGTCCTAAAATTGACTTCTTAAAGATTTGACCAAAACTTAATCATGGTATCCCTTGTAGTTGAATGAAAAAATATCATTCATTGTTAGAACAATATCATATTATTATTTAAAATATAACTTATATGAAACCTAAATGATGCAAGATCAAATGGTATTAACCTGCTACAACACCAAACAAGTTAGAATAAACAACCACTTAGTCCTCAAAACCTTAGGGAATAGCCTTCTCAGTTTGACTCTGCCCTCTTTACTAGGTCTGCAGGCCTGATTTCCTTAACTTTTCTTCTCAATGGTTATTTCCACAACCTAACACTTTACTATTTTGAATACCCTTTGAGGCCATATTAAACATATATCAAAACAACTATCAAATCCTTTGAAACAAATGACTCAAAACCCCAAGGAAACGCTATCCTAGAAGACCAATTAGGTCTGTTTTCCAAAGAAAGTCTCTTTTAATCTCTTCACCAACTTAATACAACCACTAAGAACTCCAAGACTGATGACAAAACCCCAGATTCACCAAGTTTTAGGACCCTAAACTTTCTCATACCCGTTGTTACAAGAAACCCTCATTTTCCTTAGGTTTTAGTACAGTCTATTCAAATTCATAATCCAAAAAAACTTACAACCTTATAAATACCTCCAACACTCTGAAAATGGCCCCTAAAAACTCACAAAGACTCTTCACTCAACCTTTCTTAAAACTCACTCTCATACCCTAATATCTCACATAAATTTCACCAACTTTCACAGGACAGTCATGTTGTCTCGCTCAAATTATTCATACAAACATCCATAACATCCTACCACCCTAATTTCTGAAATTCCACACCCATCCCACTTAGTCACAGTAAACAAAGAAGGTGGGATGGGCATTACACCATGTTTCAAGACCTCAAACCCTTAAAAGTTGATTACAAACCTGTCAATAGGAAAATGAACCAAACTCTCACCAAAGTGTGAATTAGAAACTCAAAACAAGTGAAAAAGGAAGCTAATACATGACCCTTTATTGTTAAAAATATTTTATGCATCTACTTTCCTTGTACAGATCGTATAACACTTGCTGGAAAGCAAAGGAAAATAGAGAAAATTTTGTAGAATGCACACTAAAATAGAGATTTTTATTCAAAATTCTTCAAGGGAGATTACATTAACATCCTCCACCATATTTAAACTTATCTCCTCACCCCCAAAATACTTCAACTCCCTCCAACGACCTTTCAAATCCAAATGACCATTGACCTTCCCAATACAAGTGATTTGCACTTAATGGAAAATTTACAATTTTCATAAATACCTTTTTACATTTTTCACATAATGGGCATTCTTTAAACATTGTAACCACCTAGAAGACTTAGACACACCACCTAGTGGTCTTCATGACCTTTATTTAAACCAAAATACTTAAACTCCAACTTGTCTCAAGATTATAATAACCTATCCTTTACAAAATCTTGCAACTTGAGCACTATTTTGACAACTTTTGAACTCTCCTACAAAGTTAACAACTTAATTCCACCCTAAGGGTCAAATAGAACTTATTTACACACTAATGACTACACTCCTAAATCAACCTATCTCAAATCATCTTGATTACATGTGGAACATAGTAGATTGGTGCTCTTGCACCATACAACTGTCCTTAAAAGCTTTCCAAGTCTCTTGGAAATGAACCTCTGTCTGCCTCATCTTATGATTTATATCTTCTTGGTCTTCCTCAACTCTCTTTCTCTTCCCCTGTGCCATACCCTACTTCCTTACATCTTCAACTCTGTAACTATCCTTTTCAACAACTATCCTTGCCTTCTTACACACAGATTGCCCTACCATATGTCTCCTTACTCCCCTTCTTCTCATGACTTTCCTTTTTCCTTCTTTACCTTTTGCAAATACACTTTTCATAACCTCAGTCCCTTATGCGTTATTATCATACTAGAAACTACTCCCTTGTCTTGGATCTGCTTTCATCTTCTCTTGCTCTTTCATGTCTGATTTTCCTCTCTCAATGATCTTTGCTATGTCAGATCTTCCAACCACTATGTACTCACTATTTTTCTACCTCTTCTTGTCCTTGACAA
This sequence comes from Sequoia sempervirens, assembly GCA_007258455.2. NCBI lineage: Eukaryota > Viridiplantae > Streptophyta > Pinopsida > Cupressales > Cupressaceae > Sequoia > Sequoia sempervirens. Next base: position 163,515,349 of record VDFB02000003.1, on the reverse strand, counting down.
TGATAGGACAATGTATTGTCCCAACCACTATTCCATCTAGTTTCTTCCATGCTTTATCTAGAAATTCTACCTCAAACACCTTCATTTCACTCTCTTTATCATTCCTCATAACTGTAATACCCTGAAAACCATTTGTTTCCTCTTTCCCTAACTTAGAAGTGGCTGAATTTGTCTTGTTTCATATGTGACTTTCTTCATCCACCCTTTCAACCTCTTTCTTGCCAAAAATAATGACCTTGACTTCCTTACCCTTCTCTTTTCCGCCTTCTTGTAATGGATTTAGCATGAAATTGACACCATCTTTCAAGATCTTGTATTTGTTAGTTCTCCCATCATATATTGAGTTCCTTTCAAATTTCCATGGCCTCCCAAGGAGTAAATGGAAACAACTCATTAGTAAGATATCACAAAGTACTATATCCCTATATGCACCAATGTGGAATTCAACAAATGCTTGCTCCTTAACAGGAATACTTTGATCATCACTCACCCATGAAGCTTTGTATGGTTTCTCCATAGGGATCCTCTCTAGCTGTAACTTGTCAACCATTTCACAAGACACTAGATTATCTCTAGTCCCTGAATCAATCACAATTTTACACACCTTACCTTTACACTTAAAAGTTGTCTTAAAAAATCATCTTCAGTGAACCATCTCCTCCTCCTTGGGTGCTTGGAACAAAGTTCTTCTCACCATCAAATTCTCTCCAATTTCAAGTGCAACATGTAAGGTATTTGAAGTTGAACTCTCACATTCATCCTCTTGTACAATTTGATCTCTCCTTTCATTCTTTCTTTCTTCACTACTTGATGAAGCACTAAGATTTTCTAGACATTTTCAAGCAGGGTGACCATAATCATTACATTTATAACATCTTCCTGCAAACATGTTAAGATTCCTACCTCCAAATCTGCCTCTTGATCCCCTAAATCCACCTCTAAAATCTACAAATGATTCTTGTCCTTTTTGTGCATCACCTTGGCTTTCATTGCTTTTTCTTGAAGTAAATGTTCCTCTACCTCTTGAAATCTGCCCCTTCCTCTTACTAACTTTTCTTGTCTCCTTTTAACCTTTTCTTCTTCCCTTATTGCTAGCTGATAACATTCTTCAATGGTTTTTGGATTATGCATGCTTATTTCATCTTGGATGTTAAATCTCAACCCACTAAGGTACTTTTTCAACATCATCAACTACATTTCCAACCCTTATACTCAATTTATAAAATTCATTAGTGTAGGTATTTACATCGATTTCTCTTTGTTTTAAACCTTGAAGTTTCTTTGACATTTGAATAGCATAATATTTAGGGAAAAAATTTCCGTTTAACTTAGCTACCATCCTATCCCATGAAGAAATATTTGACTTACCTCTTATTCTCCTCTCATCCTGTTCAAAATCCCACCAAACTAAATCATGCCCCTTCAATTTAGTTTTGGCTATCTTCACCTTTTCATCATCAGAAACTTCTTAACACTCAAAGAAATTATCTAAAGCAGAAATCCAATCTAACAAAGAATCTTCATCTAAAGTTCCATCATACATTGGCAATTCAACTTTTACCTTATGCTTGCTACCTTTTACAACCTTCAAAAGTATTATCATCTTTTATTCTTCAGAATCTAACTCTTCTACAACATCTTCAAAGTCTTCATCCTCGTCATCTTCAGTTTCATTGTCTTCACTCACAACCACTCCTCTCTTTTTTCATGTCTCAAGATCTTCCAACCTTGGTCCAAATCTCTTTTAAAGTTATTGCATCTTTCTTATCTCCCTTTCAATCTTTTCTTCCATTGCATCTTTCTTACTACATTATCCTTCTCTAGAGGCATCTTGACACTGTGACTATTCAACTTCTTCTTCTCTTCAATCAACAATCTTCAATCTCCAAGGATCTATTCCCTACGCTCTGATAACACTTTGATGAAAGATCAAATGCTATTGACTTGATACAACACCAAACAAGTTAGAATAAACAACCACTTGTTCCTCAAAACCTCAGGAACTAGCCTTCTTAGTTTGACTCTGCCCTCTCTACTAGGTCTTCATACCTAATTTCCTTAACTTTTCTTCTCAATGGTTCTTTCCAAAACCTAACACTTTACTATTTTGAATACCTTTCAAGGCCATATTAAACATATATCAAAACAACTATCAAATCTTTTGAAACAAATGACTCAAAACCCCAAGGAAACAATGTCCTAGTAGACCAATTAGTTTTTTTTTCCAAACAAAGTCTCTTTTAATCTCTTCACCAACTTAATAAAACCACTCAAAACTCAAAGAATGATGGAAAAACCCCATATTCACCAAGTTTTAGGACCCTAAACTTTTTTATACCCACTATTACAAGAAACCCTCATTTTCCTTAGGTTTTGGTATAGTTTATTCAAATTCATAATCCCACAACATTTACAACCTTATAAATTCCTCAAACACTCTTAAAATGGCCTCTAAATACTGAAAAAACTCTCACAAAGACTCTTCACTCAACCTTTCTTCAAACTCACTCTCATACCCTCATATCTCACACAAATTTCACCAACTTTCACAGGACAATCATGTTGTCTTGCCAAAATTCTTCATACAAACATCCCTAACATCCTACCACCCTAATTTCTAACATCCCACACCCATCCCACTTAGGCATAGTAAACAAAGAAGGTGGGATAGTCATCACACCATGTTTCAAGACCTCAAACCCTTAAAAGTTGATTATAGACCTGTCAATATAAAAATGAACCAAACTCCCACCAAAGTGAAAATTAGAAACTCAAACCAAGTGAAAAAGGAATCTAATACATGCCCCTTTATTGTTCAAAATATTTTATGCATCTACTTTCCCTGTACAGACTGTACACCTACTGGAAAGTGAAGGAAAAGAGAGAAAATTCTATAGAATGCACACTAAAGCAGGGATTTTTATTCAAAATTCTTCAAGAGATATTACATTAACATCCTCCACCATATTTAAACTTATCTCCTCACCCCCCAATTTCTTTAACTCCCTCCAACGATCTTTCAAATCCAAGGGACCATTGGGCTTCCCAATACAAGTGATTTGCACTTAATAGTAAATTTATAATTTTCATAAATACCTTTTTACATTTTTCAGATAATGGGCATTATTTAAACATTGTAACCCCCTAGAAGACTTAGAAACACCACCTAATTTCCTTCATGGCCTTTATTTAAACCAAAAGACTTAAACTCCAACTTGTCTCAAGATTATAATAACCTATCCTTTACAAAATCTTGCAAGTTGAGCACTGTTTTTACAACATTTGAACTCTCCTACAAAGTTAACAACTTAATTCCACCCTAAGGGTCAAATAGACCTTATTTACACACTAATGACTACACTCCTAAATCAACCTATCTCAAATCACCTTGATTACATGTGGACCAAATTAGATTGGTGCTCTTGCACCATTAAATGATCACAATACCTTTTGTAACCATTAAACTTGTTATCTCTAAACTTTATATCCAACAAAAATTTTCGAATAGTTGAATAAAAAACTATTTTTTGTTATAAAAACAACACATTATTATTTAAAATATAACTTAAATCCAACAAAAATGAACCAATAGTTGAACAATATTTTTTTCTATGATTCTTCCCAATTCATAAGAAAATACAAGGTATTTATTGTGCTCATCTTCTATATTTGTGATGAGATAAACTATTAATAAGAAATACTCCTATGGTTAAAAAATGCTACTACAATAGTTGTACACATAAGAATAAATTATTTTTCACTATGACTACATTACTTGTTTAAACGAGCACCTCATCTATAAATGACACACTTATAGTAGATGGTTTTGATATTTTATTTGAAATAAAAAACATATTTATTTCAGTAGTTAATGAATATATTTATTTATTTTATATAACATCCATAGATTCTATGTGTTCAAATATGAGTCCATCTTGATCAAAATTTGATTAATTTTTATTTACATGTAAATGGAGAAAGTTAACCCCTAGACAAAAAGCATGTATGTATGTAACATGATATTGTACCCCCATACCCTATGCCACATGGTGGACAAAAAGTACTGAGGAAAAGACCTGTCAGATGGCTAGCCACGTGCCATTAGGTGGCATCATTGGAAAAGCACGTACGACTTTGACAGGAAAGTTGAAAAGCTAGAACAAAACACACCTAACATTGTCATTTTCCACATTTGTATTTTCCAGTTTGGTGGGTGGGGAGGGAGGATGCGCAGGCAAGGAAAATGGAGTTGCCGATAGTCGAACCACATTTTTATTTTGCAGTTTGTTGGCTGGGGAGGGACGCGCAACGAGGAAAATGGAGTTGTAGGTGGCCGAACGGGCAAAAACCCTTGAAATGCATTCGACACCCGCTGCGCCAACAAGTATGTATCTGCAATTTTATATGCCATTTTCCATTTTGTAGGGACTATAAAGCATGACTAATAAATGGGTTTTTGTGAATCAATGAACTATGAAGCACTACTGTTAAATGGGTTTTCTGTGAAATTAAAATAAAATTTTTTGTTTTAGTGTAGGGTTTGATGGGTTTGTTGTTAAATGGGTTTTTTGTGAAATGAAAATAAAATGTTTTGTTTGTGAGTAGGGTTTTCAACATATTTTAATAAAAAATTTTACGAGGGTTTTGAAATTTGACTGAGAGAAATAAAGGGGTTTCCATTTCAAATGCAAAGGTGTTTTTTATGTTTTTGTGGGTTATTGTATTGTGAAGATGGGTTTTGAAAAAACATTATGTGGGTTGTAGATTTGAAGAAAACATTATGATCTGATGGGTTTTCAAAATGCGAATTTGGAATGGAGAGAAAGCCCAAAACTGTACACGCAAACAAAATATTTTATTTTCCCATTGACATTCTCATTTTGAAAAAATATTTGCTATTGTCAAAATGGCATTTAACTTTCTTCATTTGATTGGAACAAATAATATACTTGTATTATTTGCAGTGTTGGAAAACGCACTGTCTCCTCTTAGTTTAAATGTAAAGGGTTGTCTCAAAGTGGGTTTCTTGCTTCTTAACACGTATGGTTTTGCAACATGAAATGTTACAAAATAGTATGAATGTCTTCAAAATCACACCTTCCATTATTGTGCTTAAATTTTGCATGATTGAAAAGAAAAAAAATGCACAAAATAATTGTAATTTGGAAAACACAATGTTGGGTTTCAGTTATTTGAATCTCATTGTTTAAATGTAAAGGGTTGTCTCACGGTGGGTTTCTTGCTTCTTAACATGTACGGTTTTGCAACATTGAATGTTACAAAACAATATAAATGTCTTCAAAATCACACCTTCCATTGTTGTGTTTAAATAAAATGCTCGGATTATTTATAGTGTTGGAAAAAACACTATCTTGCTTCTTAACACCTACGGTTTTGCAACATGGAATGTTACAAAATAGTATGAATGTCTTCAAAATCACACCTTCCATTGTTGTGTTTAAATTTCACATGAATGAAAAGAAAAAGTGCACAAAATAACTATAATTTGGAAAACACAATGTTGGGTTTCAGTTATTTGAATCTCCTTGTTTAAATGTAAATGGTTGTCTCATGGTGGGTTGCTTGCTTCTTAACATGTATGGTTTTGCAACATCGAATGTTACAAATTAGAATGAATGTCTTCAAAATCACACTTTGCATTGTTGTGTTAAATAAAATGCCCACAATATTTACAATGTTGGAAAACACACTGTCTTGCTTCTTAACACCTACATTTTTGTAACATGGAATTTTACAAAATAGTATGAATTTCTTCAAAATCACACCTTCCATTGTTGTTTTTAAATAAAATTCCTGCATTATTTGTAGTGTTGGAAAAAATACTGTCTTTCTTCCTAATACCTACAGTTTTGCAACATGGAATGTTACAAAGCAATATGAATGTCTTCAAAATCACACCTTCCAATGTTGTGTTTAAATGTCACATGATTGAAAAGAAAAAGTGGAAAAAATAATTGTAATTTGGAAAACACAATGTTGGGTTTCAATTATTGGAATCTCCTTGTTTAAATGTAAAGTGTTGTCTCAGGGTGGGTTGCTTGCTTCTTAACATGTATGGTTTTGCAACATTAAATGTTACAAAACAGTATGAATGTCTTCAAAATAACACCTTCCATTGTGTTTAAAAAAATGCCCACATTATTTGTAGTGTTGGAAAACACACTATCTTGATTTTTAACACCTATGGTTTTGCAACATGGAATGTTACAAAATAGTATGAATGTCTTCAAAATCACACCTTCCATTGTTGTGTTTAAATAAAATTCCCACATTATTTGCAATGTTGGAAAAGACAATGTCTTGCTTCTTAACACCTTTAGTTTTGCAACATGGAATGTTAAAAAATAGTATGAATGTATTCAAAAGTAGACCTTCCATTGTTGTGTTTAAATTTCACATGATTGAAAAGAAAAAGTGCACAAAATAATTTTAATTTGGGAAACACAATGTTGGGTTTCAATTTTTTGAATCTCCTTGTTTAAATTTAAAGGGTTCTCACGGTGGGTTGCTTGCTTCTTAACACATACAATTTTGCAACATTGAATGTTACAAAATAGTATGAATGATTTAAAATCACACCTTCCATTGTTGTGTTTGAATTAAATGCCTACATTATTTGCAGTGTTGGAAAACACACTGTCTTGCTTCTTAACACCTGTGGTTTTAGAACATATAATGTTACAAAATAGTATGAATGTCTTCGAAATCACACCTTCCATTGTTCTGTTTAAATAAAATTCCCACATTATTTGCAGTGTTGGAAAACACATTGTCTTGCTTCTTAACAACTATGGTTTTGCAACATGGAATGATACAAAATAGTATGAATGTCTTCAAAATCACACCTTCCATTGTTGTGTTTAAATTTCACATGATTGAAAAGAAAAAGTGCACAAAATAATTGTAATTTGGAAAACACAATGTTGGGTTTTAGTTATTTGAATCTCCTTGTTTAAATGTAAAGGGTTGTCTCATGGTGGGTTTGCTTCTTAACATGTACAATTTTGCAACATTGAATGTTACAAAATAGTATGAATGTCTTCAAAATTACACCTTTTGGTTGTGTTTAAATAAAATGGCCACATTATTTGTAGTGTTGGAAAACACACTGTCTTGCTTCTTAACACCTATGGTTTTGCAACATGGAATGTTACAAAACAATATGAATGTCTTCAAAATCATGCCTTCCATTGTTGTATTTAAATAAAATTCCCACATTATTTGCAGTGTTGAAAAACATGTTGTCTTGCTTCTTAACACCTACGGTTTTGCAACATGGAATGTTACAAAATAGTATGAATGTCTTTAAAATCACACCTTCCATTGTTGTTTTTAAATTTCACATGATTGAAAAGAAAAAGTGCACAAAATAATTGTAATTTAGAAAACACAATGTTGGGTTTTAGATATTTGAATCTCCTTTAAATGTAAAGTGTTGTCTCACGATGGGTTTCTTGCTTCTTAACACGTACTAGATTTGATAACATTGAATGTTACAAAATAGTATGAATGTCTCCAAAATCACACCTTTCATTGTTGTGCTTAAATAAAATGCTCACATTATTTGAAGTGTTTGAAAACACACTATCTCCTATCAGTTGTTCCCTCTAATATTGGTATATTATATGAATCATCCTTTAATATTTGTATAGTATACCGTTAGGGGAGAAGCTAAAGTGTAGACAAAACAAACCTATGTATGTAACATTATATCATAACCCCCATTCCCCATCCCACGCGGTGGAAAAAATGCATCGACGAAAAGACTTGACAAACAGTTAATTGTGTGTCATCATGTGTCTGTCGCTAGAAAAGGATGCACAACCGATGCGAAAGTTAAAAAGATAGAAAAAATGCACCTAACATCGCCATTTTCCACATTTTAATTTTCCACTTTGGTGGGTGGGGATGTGTAGTAGGAAAATGGAGTTGCAAGCCAAACCCCTCAAACGCATTCCTCACCGTAACGCATCACCATTTTCCACAATTTTGATTTTGTAGCTTGTTGTCTAGGGAGGGATGCACTGCTAAGGAAAATGGAAATGGAGTTGTAGGAATTCACATAAAGAAATAGAATAAACGTGCCTAGATGTCCCTCAAATACTGGTGTCTAAATGGATTTGAAACATTAGGTGGGTTGCAGGTTTTGTAAAACATAGTGTTTTGCATCCTAGAATTTTCCAAAATAGTATGTATGTATTGAAAAGCTTTGTGTTATTTAGACTATAGGAGTGTGGTGATAGGCACCATTTTCTAGAAAGCTAGTAAGGTATTTGGCTTTAGTGTGTAGAGGGTTTTACAACATTTTTTGTGTTGGAGGTTTCGTAAATCATGTTGTCACCTCACCTCCCACTGTGTTTTCCAACCTACAATCATACTATGCATGTATATTTGGATCATATTAAGAAATAGAAACACAATTTTTATTCTGCGTAAGTCTTGTTATAAGGTTCCTTTCATTACATTTGTACTATCTAAATTACATTCATATCATTTTGTTAAATTCTAGGTTTCAAAACATTGGTTTTCTCCTCCAACTCCTACATGTGCACTCCAACCTTCAACTTTCAATGTGAAAACATGAAATGCAGAGTGTTTTCCCCCTTATTTCTCTAAATTGAAAACATGCACATCATTCTACCTCCAATTCCCATGCTAGAAAAAAATATTTGGAAATGACAACTCATACTCACATTGTTTTTACTATCTAAATTGCATTCATATTGTTTTGTAAAATTCCAGAGTGTTGTAAAACCCTCTAGACATAACAACCCAATTAGTAAGCCAACAAAACTAAACTTACACACCTATGTACATACTGTTGGTTAGAAATATCTCACCTCAACTCCCTTGGTCATCTCCCCCGCTTGCAATTCCCCCTTGCTCTCCAACAATTCGCTTTCAACCTATAGAATGAGAAAACCAAGAACACAGAGTGTTTTCCAAGAACAATACTTTTTACAATCTAAAATGCATGTCTTAATCACATCAATGCCCTTCCCTTCCGAAGTGAATGGATAGCTTCTTGCACAAGGAAAAAAAAATGCCAACATAATTTTATGTGATGGGATACCTCCTCACTTTCGTCATTGTGATGTTTCCTTTCATCTGCTAGTTCCATCACTTCTATCATCTATTTGGGAGGTCCCACACTATGTCTACTCTTCATGTTATGTATGTTTCCATGTATGTTGTTATGCATGTTTTATGCATTTTTGTATGTACATAGTTGTGTTTTATTGGGAGATTAGTTCTGTTCATAGAGGGTTTTACAAAATTATGTGTGTTGGAGGTTTCATAAAATCATGCACTCACCTCCCACAGTGTTTTCCAACTTGCAATCATTCAGAGTTTTAATGGTTGTTGGAAAGTAGTGGGTGTTTATATAATGTTTCCTTTCATTGCATTCCTACTACCTAATTAACAAAATATTTTCATGACCTTCCTGCTTGTGCTCTCAACAACATAACTTTGAATGTATAGAATGAAATAAATGGAAAACCACATTATGTCTTCCAACCTACAAATTATATTGTGCATTTATTTTTAAATGATGTGACAAAATTGAATTTCAAATTTTTTTGTAAGTAAGAGTTGCTATAAATTGTGAAGGTGAATGAACTTTAGTACATTCTTACTATCTACAAGCTTTAAGGTTTTCATTAGAATCATTTTGTCTATATATACTTGCATGCTGGAAAATAGTATGTGTTATGAAACCTGCAACCCAAATACTATCCTCAACTTTGAGAGCACACCCTTCTGATTAGAGAATGCAAATGTTTTGTTTTGAATAAGTTGTTTACAAAATTTTTCTACCTTTCCACATAGGACTCTCATGTCTCTATCCAACTAATTCTCTTTTATGCACTAACATCCTATTTTGCCTTCTTTTCATGTTATGTATGTTTCTATGTATGTTTTTATGTACATTTTTATTCATTTTTGTATGTACATAGGTGTTTTTTCCTGGCAGATTAGGTGCTATTTTTGGTCAATCAAGGTGATTAGTAAGGCTTTTGTTGACTTGTTAACCTTTTTTCTTGCAATGATTTGTATTTTTTGAGTCGTCTGTACAAGTAATGGTTCAGTTTACAATATCATTGAACAATGGTTACGATACCGATATGTCATTTAGATGTTCATTGAGAGACATGAGATATAAACAAAAGTCTAATAGTAGTGCATGGTATCCTTCTTGGCTATCTTCTATGCTCTTATTGGTTATTGTAAGTTATGGCCTCTTTCATATGTTAGGAGAGATAATTTTTCTATATATCTGAATGAACGTTCAATGCTTCACAGTTCCTATAGAATGGTAGAATGGTAGATATAATTGTTGATATATACTACTAGTGTTAGTGATAGGTTAAATTGGAAATTAAATTCCCATTGTATAGTTTAATATGTTTGTTTATTATCTGTGCAAGCTATAATTTTTCACTCACCACAACATATAAATTGTATATTGGTGAAATTTGGAATAAAAATAATTCTTTGCAGCACCAAATGTCTTTAATTTTCCAATTTAATTTATCACTAACACTTGTCTTCCTTCTAGGTGGTTGATATATTTGAGGGAAAAAAATTGAAGAAAACAAGGGCAAGTGGATTGAGAAGGACGCTTTAGGAGACGTGAAGCTTCTTCACTAAATACAGGTCACTCTAGCTGGCATAGCTTGAATTGCAAGTGTACGGGTCAGTTAAACTTCCAAAATTTATTTTGCATTAAGTTCAGTTATGATATTTTTATAGATGAGATGCTTACTATGGTGAATGCAAAGAATTTCCAAATGATTTTTTTTATTCTACATAATCAGAAATAGCTATGCATTTCATATGAAAACCCTACATGCAAAAAAAACATTTTATTTTACCATCAATGAAAACCCTTTTTCTTTAACCAATAGTCATTCAATCATAAAACCCATTTAACCATTGTTCAATGCTTCAAAAAAACCCATTTGATAGATGTGCTTCGAAATTCCTATAGAATGAAAAAATGGCATATACAATGGAAGATATACATACCTGTTGGCTAGCTATCGTGTGTGTTGAATGTATTTCTCTCGTTCAGCCTCCATTATGTCGCCTACAATTCCCACCAAACTGTAAAATGCAATGTCGCAAGTGGTGACTTTTAGCTCTCTAGATGCAGCAAAAAAGTAGACAAAACACACCTATGTGTACATAAAAAATGAAATTTTTTTACTTTGGTTCAGCTGCCTGCAACTCCATTTTACTCACCTATGCCTCCTTCCTTCCCACCCACCAAAGTGGAAAATGAAAATGTGGAAAATGGCAATGTTAGGTGCATTTTTGTCTAGCTTTTTAACTTTCCCACTGAGCCGCACATCCTTTTTCAGTGATGCCACTTGATGGCACTCAACTAGCCATCCGTCAAGTCTTTTCCTCAGTGCTTTTTGTCCACCACGTGGCATGGGGTATGGGGGGTACAATATCATGTTACATACATAGGTTCTTTTTGTCTAGGAGTTACCGTTCTCTGACTCCTAGACAAAAAGCACCTATATACACACAAAAATGCATGAAAACATACATAACGACATAAATGGTAACATACATAACATGAAGAGATGGCATAATGCAGGGCCCACTAGACAGATGATAGAAGTGAAAAAACTGATAATGGAAGGAAACATTAGGGTTAATATGTAAGAAGTACTATTATTGGAAAATACTCTATGTTGTGGGTTTTCTCATTCCACAGGTTGAAAGAAAAAGGTTGGAGAATAAGTGGGGGAGATGAAAAACCAATGGAATTGAGGTGAGAGGTTTGTAACCAATTGGGTTGTCACTTGTAAAGGGTTTTAAAAAATTGTGTGGGTTGTAGATTTCAAAAAACTAGTATTTTGCAACCTAGAATTTTACACAACAGTATGAATATTCATCTCAAGAAGATTTTTTTATTTAGACCATAGGAATGCAATGAAAGGCACCATTTTTAGACACCCAGTGTTTTACAACAACAATTAAAACTCTATATGATTACAGGTTGGAAAACATGGTGGGATGTGAGTGCATGATTTATGAAACCTTCAACGCACACGATGTTGTAAAACCCTATATGGGCATAGCTAATCTCTTGAAAGATCACACCTATGTACATACAAAAACACATAAAAGCATACATAACATGAGAATATGGCATAGTGCAGGGCCCGCCAAGATGGGAGGAAATGTCATGGCAAGTAAAGCGAGGAGGTGTCCCATTGCATCAAATTATGCAAATGTTTTTTTTCCCTGTGCAAGAAGCTATCCAATCACTACGAGAGGGAAGGGTGTTGATGTGATTAAGACATGAATTTTAGATTATAACAAGTACTATTCTTGGAAAATACTTTGTGTTTTGGGTTTTCTCATTCTGCAAGGAGTTGCAAGTCAGGGATATATAAGACTATCCAAAATCACCTGAGGGGTGAGTAACCAATTGGGTTCTTACTTATAAAGGCTTTGAAAACAACATTTGGGTTGTAGGGTTCATAACACCCAATGTTTTTGAACCTGTAATTACACATAGACAGTTGAATGTAATGAAAACATTCTGGTTACTTACACTATGAGAACCTAATTGGTCGGTGACACCTCAATTGATTTTGGATACTTTTACGTATCCCCAACCAAAAATTATATTGACATTATGAATGTATTCAACAACCCTTACTTTCAAGAAACATTCTATTTGAATATTGTCATACGTTTGGAATAGAAAATGCACATAATAGTTGTAGGATGGAAAACACACAAGGTTGTGAATCACTTCTGAATTCTTCTTCAATGAGCACTTTATGTTATGTAGACTATAACAAAACAATATTTTGAAGTTCACCTTCACATTTTATGACAACCCTTACTTTCAGCAAACATTCCATTCCAATATTTGTTCATATATTTGGAACACAAAATGCACACAATAGTTGCAGGATGGAAAACACACAAGGTTGTGACTCCTCAATTCTTGTTCAATGACCACTTTTTTTTATGTAGACTGTGGCAATAATAATTTGTTTCAGTGTTTATAATGTGCATTCTATTTATGTTAATATGAAATATAGCAGTAGGTAATGCCACCTGAAGTCTTATTGTTTATGGTAGCTTGTTTATAAATGAAAGAAAAAGGTTGACATTTAAATCATTTGAGGTCGACTATTTTTCTCATCATGGATACTTTCAAATGAATAATCATATTAAGTGCTATTTTTAATAGTAAAAATGGAATTTCACTATATTCATCTTATTGCAAGAAAAAAATTGCTCACATTATTTGTTGTGTTGGAAAAAACACTATCCTCTGCTAGTTATTTGCTTGTCAAAAGTTTTTGTTTCCTACGCACCAAGAATGTAAGGAAGTCCGCCTTAAATTTTTTTTATGATGATTGAAAAACTATATGCTTGCTTACAAAATATTGTGCAATAAATTTTGGAACTTTAATTGTCCCATAACACTAGAAACTTTTTTACATATTATAGGAAACCACATATGTGTACTTGGAAAGGGAAAGTGGAAGAAAGCAGGAGAAAGGGTAATTTTGAAATCTTCTTTTTAACATGTATTTTTATATTTTGAGTGAATTGGTTGCATGTATTTGAATTTGATGTGAATTTTACATTCTTGGCATTAGAGGGAAAAGATGGGGAAGGAAGTGGTGGGTGCAAGCAAGTTAGTGTGCATTTGGGATAGGAAAATGTGCCTTGACAAGGCAGCAAGAAGAAAGGGTGCCCAGGGAGGAGATAGTTTTCCTCGGAAGAAATCTTTGAGAAATAGGAAACTCCTGCTTTCTTGCACTTTCCCTTTTCAAGTATGCATTAATGGATGCTTGCAATATGTGTTGTTGTAGTCACTTGTTGCTTGGATTTTAGAGTGTTTGTGATTTCATTTAGAAAATTTCATTTCTATTACAAATATGTTTATTTTTTTAGTATATTGGAAAACACACTATCCCTGGTTCTTTCAGAAGAAGAAAGTGGAAGAAAGGGTAATTTTGAAATCTACTTTTGAACATGTATTTTCATAATTTGAATGAATTATTTGCATGCATTTCAATTTGATGTCATGTTAACATTCTTCACATTACAGGACAAGAATGAACAAGGAAGTGGTGGGTGTGAAGAAATGGCACTAATAAGATCGAGGCCCAATTTTATGGATTCTCAACACTAGCCTACTTAAGAAACGTCACAAGTAAGATGTAGGCCTGATTTTATTGATTTTTGACACGAGCCTGCTCAACTTCTCTATTTCCTAAAAAAAAATTTCAAAGAAGGGAAAAAATTAGGTCTCGATTATTTGTGACGTTTCATGGTCTATCTGATTTTTCCTTTTCCTTCTCATTTATTTTCAATAATATTTCTCCTCCATAGGTACATATAAATGATTTGATTTCATATATATAAATGTGTTACAAAATTTATTTGCATTTTCATATAAGACTTTCATCTCTCCTGCTATTGATTCTCTTTCTCTACGCTTATATCTGATGTTTCCTTTTCCTTATATCCATACATTAATTGTTGAACGTAGTCATTTATATTCATCGGTTTCTTATAGGATAAAGGTGTTGAAAGTGAAATGGTTGAAGCAGAGGCTTCCCCGAACCCTCGTGCAAGTGGAATCACCCCACCGTCAGTGCCAAGGACCCAAAGAAGACTATAAGATTTTATCTAACCATCTCCTCAATGGCACATAAAAGTCACTATAGGAGAGGATGAGAGGCTGAGAATATTCATTTTCCATTTAGTCTTTGATCATGTAATTATTGAACAATTATGGTGTGGAATTATATTATATTTGATCATATTATTATTGAACAATTGTGGTGTGGAATTACATTATTGTTGATCATGTAATTATTGATCAGTTATCGTGTGGAATTAGAGTACTTTAGCATGTTTGAAGACTATGGTCTTCTACCAATAGTGGCATGGTGTGATTTTTAAGTTGTATTGTTAATCTTTCCATCAAGCCTCCAATCCATTTGGGGTGTAGTTTTTGAAAATTTATATTGGGGATGAGGTGCCTCGTTTGTGACCTCACTGATTCATAGCTTTGGGTCAAAAGTGTTTACCCCTGTTAATTAAAAAAGTATAAGACTATGTTATTGCAGATTTCCTGACACTTTTTGTTGCCATTTAAAATTTCTTTATAAAAAATGTGAAATTCTATCAAATAATGGTAGGAAATGCCACCTCAAGTCTTTTTATTTGTGTCAAACTTACTTACAAATGTAAGCACATGCAACGAGAAATTTTTGTTCTGCAGACTGTAACAAAATAATATATTGAAGTTGAGCTTCATATTTCTTAACAACCCTTACTTTCAAAAAACATTCCATTTTAATATCTCTTCATATTTTTGGAACTCAAAATGGACATAACAGTTGCAGGATGGAAAACACACTGGGTTGTGACCCACTTCTCAATTCTTGTTCAATGAGCACTTTCTGTTATGCAACTGTAACAAAATAATGTTTTGAACTTCACCTTCATATTTAATAACAACCCTTACTTTTAGCAGAACACTCCATTTCAATATTTGTTCATATGATTTGAATACAAAATGCACATAAAGTTGCAGGATGGAAAACACACTGGGTTGTGACTCACTTATCAATTCTTGTTCAATGACCACTTTCTATTATACACACTATAACAAAATAATGTTTTGAACTTCACCTTCATATTTTATAACAACCCTTACTTTTAGCGAACATTTCATTTCAATATCGTTGTGCATTTTGTGAATAGAAAATGCAGAAAAAGTTGGAGGAAATGGAAAACACATAGGGTTGTGACTCAATTTTCAATTATTTTTAAACAATCTATTTAAGTTTATAACAACCCTTACTTTCAACAAATATTCCATTTCAATATTTGTTCATACATGTTTCAAACATAAAATGCACATAATAGTTACAGGATGGAAAACACACAAGGTTGTGGGTCACTTCTCAATTCTTATTCAATGACTACTTTCTCTTATGCAAACTATAACAGAATAATGTTTTCAACTTCACCTTCATATTTTTAAACAACCCTTAGTTTCATAAAACATTCCATTTCAATTTTGCCATATGTTTGGAATAGAAAATACACATAATAGTTGCAAGATGGAAAACACACTGGGTTGTGATTCACTTCTCGATTCTTATTCAATGAGCATTTTATTTTATGCAGACCATAACAAAACAATGTTTTGAATTTCACCTTCATATTCTATACAATGCTCACTTTCAGACAAACATTCCATTTCAATATCTATTCATATGTTTCAAACACAAATTGCACATAATAGTTACAGGATGGAAAACACATAGGGTTGTGGCTCACTTCTCAATTCTTGTTGAATGACCACTTTTTGCTATGCAACTAGTACAAAAGCAACAATATATGACTAAATAAACTACTAAAAATTGTATATAAATAACTAATTTTGGTCACGTGACCATTAGTAATTTATTGCTGGTCATTTATAATGTGACCAAATTTATGACTAAACTATTTTAGTCATTTATTTAGTCATTGATTTGTACTCATTGATTTGGTCATTAATTTGGTCATTGATTTAGTCATTGATTCAGTCATTGATTTAGTTATTGATTTAGTCATTAATTTAGTCATTGATTTAGTCATTAATTTAGTCATTGATTTAATCGTTAATTTAGTCATTGATTGTTATTAACTGGTCATTTATTTAGTCATGGTAGTGATTTATTTAGTCATATATTTAGTCATTAATTTAGTCATATATTTAATTATTAATTTAGTCATTAATTATTGTTAACTGGTCATTTATTTAGTCAAGGTAGTCATTTATTTAGTCATATATTTAGTCATATATGTAGTCATTAATTTAGTCATTACTTTATATATTTAGTTATTTAGTCATTTAGTCATATTTAGTCATTAATTTAATCATTACTTTAGTCATACAGTTAGTCATTAATTCAGTCATTTTATTTACTAGTTTTCATTAATTGGTAGTAAATTTAATCATGAAATAAATAATTTATTAAGTACCATAAATTTTATAATGCAAAACTAATATGATATTAAATTTGAACTAAAACATAAAAGTAAATAAAAATATTGCATATGCATCCAAGCTACAACATACTAAAATTAAAAGATTAATTCAACATCATGACAAATAAAGGTAATCTACAATAAAAAAAATTAATGCAAATATATATTAATATATATATCAAGTTATAAGATGTCAAGTGTCTAAGAGTATATATGTAAATATAATAAAAAATGTCAAAGTTGTCTAAGAGTTTCCAAGTCTTTCAAATACACCATGATAATTAAGATCCTTGAACAACATATTCAAAATATTGCATAAAGTAGTGAGCCAAGATGTCTAGCAACTAGTACAGGATAAATAGGTTCAACTATGTCATTTTTTGCAAATATTTTAGTGGCCACTATGTGAAGGTTCCCTCTTTCTCTTTTAGACGAACAACTCCATCTATTTTGTCTTCATAAACAAGGGGTATGTTACTTGTGACCTTTAAAATGTTTACATTTGCATCCATTGTTCCTTTCAAGTTGACTCCATGTATAATAGATAGGGAATGAATCTGCCCAATGCCCACAACATCACCATCTAATGGATCCAACACCTTAACTTTATCTCCTTCTTTGAGTTTATCAATACATTCCTGCAAAAAGAAAAAAATAACACATTATAACATAAACTTACATAAAGGCTTCCAACAAATAACACATTATCCATGTTCCTACTAAACTTGCATAAAGGCTTCCAACAAATTTTTATGCATGAATAACATAAACTAATAAACTTGTATAGTTTTATCTTTAGATTACAGCAGCTACATGTAGTTCAATCAATATCTCATTCAAACAAATAAAAAATTGTAAGATTTAATATTCAATACCATAGAACACAGAAAATATGATAAAATGTGTTCATTGAGGTCATCACAAAACTCACCGTGTTTGGAGAAGCAAGTTGTTTTCCACTCAACATACTAGCAGCTGATCTTTTTACAAACCCATTCTCATAAGCCTGCTTGTGCATACACAATCAATAAAATTTCATAGAAGTATGGTAAGAAACAATCAATAAAATTCTATAGAATAAGTACATTAACCAAAGAAACTAAATTTAACACTGGAAAAATGATTGAAAAATATAAGGCTTCTCAAAATCAGTCTACTTTTGGGCTATTAACATGGCCCTCTAGTTAAAACTATTATAGGCTGCTATGGCCCTACAGGCTTATTTAGTACAACATTTGTAATTAGGGTCAATTAAAGACCAAGCTAAGTGGTTTGTGACCTCTTGTTGATTAGAATGATGTCTGTTATCAGCAGATTAAAAATAAGCTAGGTCTTCACCAGTTATGCAATCATCATTAGCAGCACATCAATTACCCATTAGTTATGTAGTCATGCAATCATGTAGTTAGTTGTGCAATCATATTTAAAAATCAGTCAATTACTCATCAGTTATGTTGTCATGCAATCAATTATTGTCATGTCCCCTTTTCCAAATTAGAACCATGGAGAGACCTCTAGCATATCATCATTTCTCATAGGCTAAAGGATAAATCAAGGGAAATGAATGATAATATTATTTTAAGTTGGGCTCAGTAATATAATATTTATGGGGCAACTTAATAATATTTGATCTATAACATATGCAAATGTACAAACTACCAAAAACTTTAAATTTTACAAACTTAATTAAATTGAGGAAATTAACCATTTCTTCATCTAATACAGCTCCATATGCATCTGCATAATTTTCAAAAGGAAACCTACCAAAATAAAAACTATTTACTACTTTGATTGAGTAGAGAATTATAATTTTTCATCACTGCTTAGGTAACCATTGGCCTAATGATAAGTGTGATCACAAGATCAAATGAGAAAGCATTTCTAAGATAATTTGTGCTTCCAAAAGGTCCAGAGCATCCATAATATAGAAATGATGTCTTTCTATATTATATTCCCAAGTATCCCTTTTTAGTTTTTTAATCATTTTGATCCACCTATTAGCATACCTATTGGTTAATAGAATAACTAGAATCTCACTTGGAAAATAAGTGGATCTGTGGGATCTATTGTGATGACTACAATAATTTTGAAATCTCTAGTTAAAGCATTAGCAAGGGAATTATTTTCCCATTTAACCCATTGTATATCAAAGTTATAACTCTGGAACTCAAAATACCATCCAACAATTCTCCCTTGGGCTAAATCTATGTTTGTTTTTTTCCTTAACAAATTTCTTATTGGCTAACTATTTGTTTTGCTTGCAAAATGTTTGGGCTTGAGGAATATTTTAAGATTTTCAATTCCTCTTTTAACAACCAAAATCTCCTTCTTATATATGTGTTAGTTCTTTTTACTTTGTGAAAAATATATGAAACTTGTATCCACAAATTTCGCTTTTCCATCTAGAAATTTTTGGCTCAACGTTACTGACCATGTATCAATTGAAGCATCTGTGTTGAGGACTAAAGAAATACCCCACTTGTGGCATTTGGAACCACACATTCACACACTTAAACATGTTCGAAGTGATGTGAATGCATGTGAGGAGTACTAAATGCAGGTAAAAGGTTTGTAAGTAGTTAAACGAAGTGCTTATTGATTATGAATTACTCGTGCCTTTACCATCAAGCAAACTTAGGATGTATTAGAGGTTCCAAAGTTCTCATTTGATTGTCCATGTCACTTGTCCAATGCTTGATGAAATACCTAAATTTAAAGTTTTTGGTAGTTTGTACATTTGCATGTGTAAAACTTGGAGTAAAACTGTACAGATACTTAATGGTTTCAAAAATCTCTATCATAGGTTTTTCTAGAAAATTTGTACTATTACACTGAACACTTTTGCAGAGAGTAGTTGCATGAAGGAAATTGATAGTTAACAACAATCAATCAATAGCAGTAATTTAGTTTCACTCCTTTTAAGTTTTCATATATTTTTGTTAATTTATGTTATGTAATTTAGAAGTTGAACCATCTTTTGTTAATATATTGTGCAAAAGAGAAATTAAGGGAGCACAATTTCAATGTTCATGCAAAATAGCATTGAGATGGAAAATGATAGCTATGAAGAATAAATTTTATCATAGCAGTATATGGCTACACATTTCCTGCTAATTTATATAAATAAAGTATTCCCCATTAATATTGTTTTAGTAAAACCATAGATAAGTCATCTGGTTCTAGCACAAAGAAATCAATTATTGATCACTCTCTAGTCAGTATGACTTCTAAGAGTAAATTTAAACCAGACCAAGTAATCCAACTAATTTTCTACAAGACATGATAATTTATGACCTACTCAAGCTGTTGGCTTTTCCCTCAACTTGCTTAAACAAACCAAAATTCAATAGTAATACATAAGATTGTTTACTATAAAATTATCAACAAATCTTGTGGTTGTAACTTGCAACCAATTTACATGTTTTACTCTCTAACAGTTGAAATTTTTAAATTAAGATCAAGCAAATGGGAAATATTCTATACACATAATATCATTTAAGACTACAAAAACTATCAATATGGCAGCTACACATCAAATAAGGGGGGTATACAAAGTGCCTGATTTCAAAGGTCATGGAATAGTATCAATAGGAAACTTTTAGTTACAGAGACCAAAATTTAGCACAACAATTAGGCTACATTATTTTCATAAGTTTATATAATAGAATATTCCTCACTGACATCATTTATCTAAATAGTAAATAACTCATTTGTTCTTGACCCAATGAAATAGATTATTGGTAACTCCATTTTTAGGAAGTATATTAAATCATAGTTGTGATGGTTACACATTTAAAATACTAAACCTGTTACCTATGTTTTTTGGTTTTTGATTAAATATGGTTTATTCATTGTTGAATGTTGTCACAACACCTATACAATAGATATAGTGGTTGCTTCTAGTTGAGAAAAAAGGAGGGATATGGAGCTTAAAAATAAGACCAAAAGTCATTGTATAAATAGCTCTCAGTATTATAAATATCATCCATTTACCACACATTTCATTGCAAAATTTCAATACGGTATCAGAGCAACCTGGTTCTATTGAAAAAACTTGAATGCTGAGGGTATTTGAGGGTAGAAATTACTGTATCCATTGATTAGTAGTTCTATCAAATTTGTTTTATAGATTGTAATTAAGTGACAAAGAATATTTGACAGAGAGTGGGAGCAGAGGAATTTTGGTAACAAACATCAAGGCACAGATAGAGAGTGAAGTGACATGAGCGTCTCATTCATAGAGCAGTGCAATAAAGTTGCAGCAGCATATTAAGTAAGTAGTAGCAAAAAAAAAAAAATCCCAAGGAGCAAGCCATAAGGCAACAATTTTGATTGTGTAGGCACTCCAAATGCATGGCTTTCTGAAAAATGAGCAAAGGGCAAGCTGTGGAAGGTGATTTCTGGTGTATAGAAATAGAGGAGACTGGAGGACCATAGGAGGTTGAAGGATAACTTCCAAACTTGAGTTCATTGTTAGCCCAGAGATTAAAGTAATTGATTTGGTAACATTTGGTTTAGAAAAAGGTTTTTAGTAAGGCCCAAAACAACTGAAGTATATCATATATGTCAAGCAATGACCCCATACCACACTTATTTTGAATAGTTGAGTTTGTCCCCATTCATAGGATGCAGTAAAGATCAATAAGGCCAAGGCCATGTAATCATTCATGACTAGCTGTGTGTGTCACTAGTACAAAGGTATTGCAGACAATTGTGTGTATCAACCCTATTTGCAACTTAAAGACATTAGATTTCCACAGTCCATATTGATAACAGTGTGCTTTTTCTAGATTTAACCATGTAATCTAGAAAAGTCACTGTTATTTTACAAAATGACACAAATTTCAGAAAAGACTAATTATTTTAGTTGCAAAAGCTCATTTGTAAGAGAACTTAGATGTGGCAATAAGCCATGTCTCCACCAGTCTTTTCCATGGACATCATTTAATTTGAGCCTTTAGCAACTCCTTTGCAAAAATGGTATTATTCATTTGAAAGAGAGGAGATGACATGGTAAAGAAGCTTTTATTCAAAAGAGCTACATGCAAGAATTGACTGTTAAAAAAAGTCCTCATTCGAAGTGAGTAAGATGTTACTCAAATATAGGAAGAAATAATGTTAAAGATGAATGAAAACTTCTAATCCTAAATCCTAACCACATATAAAACTAATGCCATGAAGCAAGGTTTTGTGGATGAAACTATGCAGATGTTTTTTAATCAACATTCATACTGCAATCTATCATCAAGATGTTATTTTTGTATCCTCACAATAGATCATAGACTGGGATCCTAAATATTGTTTCAAGTCATCTAGACATTTTTTTTTCCAAAAATGTTTACTTATCATCTAATGGACTATGGAAATCTTAATCTTAGGTTTGCTGCAGGATCCGAGCAGTGTAGAACTACAATTGCAATCTAAAATCCCCCAAGTAGCACACGATACACCTGAAAGGAATTTTGACATGATTGGTCCAATGAAGTAAAAGAGAATAAACCTAATAAAAGGTATTTCAATAGTATTTTTTCAATGAAGTTGATGTATGTGTCTTTAAAATACTCTTTTCCTGGCAGGATAAAACATCTTGTAGGATACACAGTGGTCAGACCATTGGGAAATTCCATTTGCAAAGCTAAAGTGATCCCTCTTGTAATTAGTATAGCCCTCAAAACACCATCTTCCTCCCTTACAAGAATTTCTGCCTCCACTTCATCTTGTGGCTAATATATGCTGGATTAATAGATCACCTTTGAATAATTGAATACAAGTAAAGGAATGAATGCCCTTTTGCATTTGGAAGAGGTGCCCTATTTCTACAATATCAGTTTCCACTATCTCTCAAATTCTTCCTTTGTACAACTTTGGGATCATGTAAAGTTTAATTCTTCAATGGCTTTTTTGTAATGTAGAATCAAAATTTTATTTTATTAAGGTTTACAGAGATAATTTTAGATGATCAATGATCTATTTGACATTTCACTTCATCAGACTTGCGTGAAAATGGAAGCACAAAAACCAACATTGCATGTGAAAACTTTTTTATTTATTTTTGGTTGGGTTGATTAGACTTTACATCAAGAATCTAGTCTCAAGAGTGTTGATTACATTTTTCAATATTAGAAACTGGAAGTAAATCATCTCCTCATATTCAATCCAAAGACCTTCCTTCCTAAGAAATATCCTTGTACTGATTGGGATATTCTAACTCTTCACTCTACAACATTATTAACCCATGCTAGATTATTTTCTTTAAGTGTCTTTGGAAGTGAATTGTTGCTCTAATGAGACCTTCTAATCTATAAGACTTGTATTTGGGGAAATCAAAACTAATCCTAATATATTTACAATTATTTACAAAGTGCATTCTTGATACTGTGCTACAAGCTGCTTAGGTTATCTTGCAGCACAGTATCAAGAATGGCATCTTTTGTGAACTCATGATGCAATTGGTCCCCTTATACATATTGTTTGCAAAAAATTCTAGTGTGTTGTTTAACATTAAGGCCTTTTCCAGTTACAAGGCTATCTCATTATCTCAGTTTTATATTTTAGAAGCAAATAACCTAAGCAGCTTGCAGCATAGTATCAAGAATCACATGTCAGTGGCACTGCCTCATGCTGAAGACACTAGTGCATATTGGTAAGTAGGGATAGCGAGAGTTATATCTGTGCACTTATCACAAACCTGTTTCAAGGAAAATGGAGTATCAATCATCCACCTTTACAAAACCAAAAATTTTTGTAATAGATTTTGATTGTAACTGCTCTTTCATGTAATTGTGTGTGTAGTTATTTTAGAACTTGAGGAAGGACATGTTTCTCAACTCCTCTTTGGTTCACCATAGGTGTACTATTCATAGATGAATCAGCTAGGATCATCATCCTTGGTCTTTGATCTTGAGAATTCTCATTCTTATTCTTTTGTTTCTTTGTATACATATGTGGTAACTTGTTCCTGGTCAATAGAAGAGCACTGTTATGTTGTCTCAGTATTTCATGGGCATACAATGGTTTGAACTTTGGTGCCTTTTATTCTATGGCATGTTTGTTATAATACAGCTGTTATTAGCTAATAACTTATCATGTTGTCCTTATTGCCACCCATCCCAAGCCCTATGGTGCAGGTCATCGGTGTTAGAGCATATCTTTGGCTCAAGACATCCTACACCAATTTAGGCTTGTGACATCTGAGCAAGTCTTGGTAATGTCTCTCAATTTTTACTCACAACAGCAAAAGGAAGGAGTACAACTTGGTTCCATATCAGTGATCCAGACTATCTACATGAGTCTTGTCGTAGGGGTGAGATGGTTGACTCTTAGAAGATGACTCCCAATGCCTCCATGAATGTTCAACAACTCATCAAGGACACTCTAGAGGAGCAACATGATGTTCTTCTTGGCATCTTTTGTGAACTCATGATGCAATTGGGTCCCCTTATACATATTGTTTGCAACAAATTCTAGTGTGTTGTTTAACATTAAGGCCCTTTCCAGGTACAAGGCTATCTCATTATCTCAATTTTATATTTTAGTGTGCTACTTAGGTTAGTATATTTTGTGTACCCTGTATGCATCATAATGCATGTTCAAATGGTCATAAAATGGGTTGTGGTCCTTTGCACGACTGCATTAAGCAACTTATGGTCCATAAGAATCCAGATCATAACATATGAAAGGGAGCTATATGATATGTAGTATTTCAGTTATTTATTTGATAAATGCTATATCGAAAACAATTGTTACATCCATGTATGTGTTGGTTTTGGCAGGCTTTAACAAGGCTTACCAAACTTTACGAGGATAGAGTTGAAGCATATGGCAATTCTGATGTAAAAGTGTCTCTTCAAAGTATGTTTTTGTATCTCTTACATTTCATTTTGAACATGAGTTCAAGATGATAATACACATTAATCACATTCTTGAGTTCCATATTGTTTTATATCTCTATTCCCTCTTATGTCTTTCTTTTTTTTATTTAATTATTTTGGTTTTGCATAGAACATGATTTCATTAATTTAAAGAGAATAATAAAAAGAAGTCATTGTTGTCTGTAGAAATTGCATTAGAACATGGTCACAAAGATGTCTCTCCTCTCACTCCACCAATTATTGTAATTGAGGTATGCATTCTTAGACATTCTTAGATGTCTCTATCATGTAGGAAAATCTAAATGTAAAGCACAAAATTTCTGCCTGTAATTTCTATGTTCAAGTGCTACAGCTGTGATAGGTTTCCAATAGAATCAGGGGGATTATTTAAACTTTTACACATTTATATGTTTAAGTGCTAAAAATTTAAGTACATGTTTCCCTAAAACTATTTTTCCTAAAGGTTTTTCCCTATCATTTATAAGCAACCAAGGAAAATACTAGAACCAAAAATATATATTTTAGATGCTTAAAATGCACTCATTTCACATACCAAACATTTTAGATTTAAAAGCAATCATAAATGAATCTGATATACAATCCTGGTTGTGACCTATGCTCAAACCCAAAGTAGCCAAAATTAAAAATTAATCTAAAGGTTTCATAGCACTCACCTCAATATCATGCACATACTCCTTGAATTCAGCATAATCACTCTCAACATTGTCCTGAAGTTGTGTAGCTTTACTAAGAGCTCTATTGACAGGGTCTTTTCCTTTTCATCTTGCTTTTATATAATTGTTCTGCAACTGTAAAAACATATAGAGTAAGACAATTATGAAGAGCTCAACAAAGAAAAAACAACAATAGAGAAATAGCATGCAAATAAATGATATAGTTGAGAATCAAAATATTGAGGAATAGCCACTTACCTAATCTGAATCTATGGAATTATGGTCATTCCATGCAGAAACTATAGGCTTAACAAAGGCAGCCAATTGTAAAAGTTTCTCAGTGAGACCATGTAAGCAACTCATTAAATGTTGGTACTCTTCATTTGAGTTGACATGATTTGGAGAGGCTCTTACTGGGCATTCAACAAATGGCTGTGAAATCTTTGTTGATGAACTAAATTTCCAATTCATACTACTCTTAGATTTAGTATGATCTAGTGTTGCCATATAATTGACAATATCTTCTACTCCTGCTTCTCTATTATTGTTTTCCACCTAAAAAACAATGTCAATTTCAACATATAGTCAGTTCAATAAAAAATTGAATTAATTAACACGATGTAAATAGAAACAAAAATCCATACACTTACTTCAAATTTGTCAATTTTGGCCTACAACCCACCTCGGCCAAATGTATATTCAGCCCTCACATTATCTCTTGCTCTCTTGCCTCTATTACTCTTTGTCAAATATTCTTCAGAATGCATACTTTCTTTCAATGCCTCCCACTGTTTGGGAGATAGAGTGGAGTCTAACCTCTCGTTGAAAGCATCATACAAAAGAAATCATCAAACAAGTGACAGTATTAACAGTCATTAAGGAAGACAACCTATTGAAAGAGATGACATATAAGAGGTTGAAAGCATAGGAGGCATATTTATAGATGGTATAAGCAACAATAATAGTTCACTATGCAATGAAGAAAAATCTAGGGAGACTCTACACATAGTCAATCAAGGATAATGAGGCTAGTGATCAAGAGATAGAGGATGATAGTCACATTGCAAAAGATTCAATAATAGTGATAAGAGATTGTAAAGTTTGGACAGTCAAGATGAATGCATGTGGAAAGAAACAGTCAAAAATATCATTCTAATGTAAAAGTATAGTCCAAGAATGTCAAGGAAGGATGGGCATTTCCAACTAACGAAGGAAAGGGTTTAGGGGCAGACTTCAAGCAAAGCAATAATGGTTCACCTCAAGCAACATGAAGACCCTAAAATCATATCACCTTACAAGCAGGGCATATTCAAATAGCATACATCAATATTCCCATGAGTTGGGTCATTTGTTAGAGTGTGTTCCTAGAAATTAATACTCACCATGAATCTGTTAAGAGGTAGCATATCAAAGTTCACAGTCACCTTAATTCATGCCAAAAAATTTACTAATTTTGGCTTCAGTACAGGGAAAAGTAATGTCCCTATTCTTCAAAAATGCTAATAGGACCTAATGCAAGTGCATATGTAAGTAATTGAATTGTACTTTCTCTGAATGTTTTGGAACAACTTCCTATTGAAGAGCTATTTGATAAAATGTGGTTGAAAGGACAGTCAACTAAATGCAAGGGAAATTTTTAGGCTTCACAAATTAGTCATAAATGAAAAAGATTAGTTATAAATGAGTAAGTTTATGACAATCATTAATGGACTATGTGTGAAGGGACAATCCTTTAAAATTGATATGAAGTGGAATGTGCATAGATTGAGGGGTGATTTACTATACTATTATGAGAACATAGGAACCACCTTGCTCAAACATCAAAAATAGTAACCCTACCTTTAAGACTACTTCTAACCTTTGAGTCACCTTAGATAGCTTTCACAAAATAGTTTCGAGACACTTTGATTCTATGATGGAAAACACCTTGGAGACCTTATGCCCTTTTAAGACTCTATCCCACCTTGATAGCCACAAGTCATCATTTATAGATACATACAAAAGAAATCATCAAACAAGTGACAGTCTTAATAGTCATTAAGGAAGACAACCTATTGAAAGAGACAACATATAAGAGGTTGAAAGCATATGAGGCATATTTATAGATGGTATAAGCAAGAATAATAGTTCACTATGCAATGAAGATAAATCTAGGGAGACTCTACACATAGGCAATCAAGCATAATGAGGCTAGTGATCAAGAGATAGAGGATGACAGTCACATTGCAAAAGATTCAATAATAGTGATAAGAGATTGTAAAGTTTGGACAGTCAAGATGAATGCATGTGGAAAGAAACGGTCAAATATATCATTCTAATACAAAAGTATAGTCTAAGAATGGCAACGAAGGATGGACATTTCCAACTAACGAAGGAAAGGGTTCAGGGGCAGACTTCAAGCAAAGCAATAATGGTTCACCTCAAGCAACATGAAGACCCTAAAAGCGTATCATCTTACAAGTAGGACATATGAATTTTTGAAGATTACAATAGTCTATAAGAAAATATTCAGATAGCATACATCAATATTCTCATGAGTTGGGTCATTTGTTAGAGTATGTGTTCCTAGAAATGAACACTCACCATGAATCTGTTAAGAGGCAGCATATCAAAGTTCATAGTCACCTTTCATGCCAAAAAAGTTACTGATTTTGGCTTTAGTATGAGGTAAGGTATTGTCCCTGTTCTTCAAAAATGCTAATAGTAACTAATGCAAGTGCATATGTAAGTAATTGAATTGTACTTTCTTTGAATGTTTTGGAACAACTTCCTATTGAAGAGTTATTTGATAGAATGTGGTTGAAAGGACAGTCAACTAAATGCAAGGGAAAATTTTAGGCTTCACAAATTAGTCATAAATGCAAAAGATTAGATATAAATGAGTAAGTTTATGAAAGTCATTAATGGACTGTGTGTGAAAGGACAGTCCTTTAAAATTGATATGAAGTGGAATGTGCATAGATTGAGGGGTAGTTTACTATACTGTTATGAGAACATAGGAACCACCTTGCTCAAACATCAACAATAGTAACCCTACCTTTAAGAATACTTCTAACCTTTGAGTCACCTTAGATAGCTTTCACAAAATAGTTTCTAGAAACTTTGATTTTGTGATGGAAAATACCTTGGAGATCTAATGCCCTTTTAAGACTCTATCCCACCTGGATAGCCACAAGTCATCATTTATAGATACATACAAAAGAAATCATCAAACAAGTGACAGTCTTAATAGTCATTAAGGAAGACAACCTATTGAAAGAGACAACATATAAGAGGTTGAAAGCATAGGAGGCATATTTATAGATGGTATAAGCAAGAATAACAGTTCACTATGCAATGAAGACAAATCTAAGGAGACTCTACACACAGGCAATCAAGCATAATGAGGCTAGTGATCAAGATATAGAGGATGACAGTCACATTGTAAAAGATTCAATAATAGTTATAAGAGATTGTAAAGTTTGGACAGTCAAGATGAATGCATGTGGAAATAAACAATCAAAAATATCATTCTAATGCAAAAGTATAGTCTAAGAATGGCAAGGAAGGATGGGAATTGCCAACTAATGAAGGAAAGGGTTCAAGGGCATACTTCAAGCAAAGTAATAATGGTTCACCTCAAGCAACATGAAGACCCTAAAAGTGTATCACCTTACAAGCAGCGCATATGAATTTTTGAATATTACAATAGTCTATAAGCAAATATTTAGATAGCATACATTAATATTCTCATGAGTTGGGTCATTTGTTAGAGTATGTGTTCCTAGAAATGAACACTCACAATGAATCTGTTAAGAGACAGCGTATCAAAGTTCACAGTCACCTTTCATGCCAAAAAAGTTACTGATTTTGGCTTCAGTATGAGGCAAGGTAATGTCCCTGTTCTTCAAAAATGCTAACAGGACCTAATGAAAGTGCATATGTAAGTAATTGAATTGTACTTTCTTTGAATGTTTTGGAACAACTTCCTATTGAAGAGTTATTTGATAGAATGTGGTTGAAAGGACAGTCAACTAAATGCAAGGGAAACTTTTAGGCTTCACAAATTAGTCATAAATGCAAAAGATTAGATATAAATGAGTAAGTTTATGATAGTCATTAATGGACTGTGTGTGAAAGGACAGTCCTTTAAAATTGATATGAAGTGGAATGTGCATAGATTGAGGGGTAGTTTACTATACTATTATGAGAACATAGGAACCACCTTGCTCAAACATCAACAATAGTAACCCTACCTTTAAGACTACTT
This sequence comes from Sequoia sempervirens, assembly GCA_007258455.2. Classification (NCBI taxonomy): domain Eukaryota; kingdom Viridiplantae; phylum Streptophyta; class Pinopsida; order Cupressales; family Cupressaceae; genus Sequoia; species Sequoia sempervirens. Next base: position 163,485,491 of record VDFB02000003.1, on the reverse strand, counting down.
CTAACCTTTGAGTCACCTTAGATAGATTTCACAAAATAGTTTCTAGACACTTTGATTCTGTGATGGAAAATACCTTGGAGACCTAAAGCCCTTTTAAGACTCTATCCCACCTTGATAGCCACAAGTCATCATTTATAGATACATACAAGCTTCTACAGATATACCAAAAGAATTCTTTGCTTACCATACATGAATAAGATACATAGAATCGCAATAGAAAAGGAATCCAAATCTATTTTCTCACTCTAAAGATGATTCCCCAGTCTTACCTGTAAAGCTATGTGTTGTTGAGCTTGAGCTAGGACATTCTCTTGGTCTGGTTTTGGTTGACCATTGCTATGAGAAGGAAAAAAGATGGAATCAATTAGATTGTCATAAGTACAGATTAAAAACAAATATAGATTCAATTGTATTATAGCCTCATGCATATCTATACCTGGCTGTAGCATGACGAACAATCAAATTTTTATCTCCCAATTTAGGGAAGCACATGCAATGTCTGTCATAGCTGGATCCTAATATTTTTGATAAAAGTAATTAGCATCTTGAATATGACAAGAAATAATGATGCTTGTGTCAGAGTACTGAAAATGCCATTTCAAATAAAATTTGTTAAGAACTTACAAAAATATCAGCATAAAGGCTCACCTGGTAGATGCAAAACCCATAACCTTTTGAATTCTTGGTATCTCTATCTTTACATTCACCTATGCATTCACCTGTGTTGTATGTAAAATTTCAGATCTTTTTCATCTTGTCTACTATAATATCAAAATCATACTTGAAAACAAATGTGAAAATTTTGAAGGTTCTTATTTAAATTCACCATTCTCATAACTGAATTTCTTGTGTATTCGCAGTCACACCACCATATAATGAAATAATTAGGAATGGCTTAATAGTTGTCATTAGTAGGTGGGAAATTAGTTTGAGAACACTAATTGTATCAATCTATTGAGTTAAACAATGAAAATAGACTATTAATTTACAACAATTTGTTTTAGAATGAGTTTGTTTTGCATAAAGATCTGGGGTTTTTAACAAATTACCTATTTGCTTGCAGATGACCCACAGGTTGAAGAAAACAAAAACTAGGGCATAATATTTTCTGCATATCCTCATCATTAAAATGCCAATACAATGGCCACTTCCCACCACACACATTGTAAGCTTTCCTTCCAAAAGAATCTACATCCCGAGTGCAACGCCACGACTATAGTAGTAGATGAGAGAGCCAGCTTAGAACCATCAAAAAGATGGGAAAAAACAACAGTTTTAATGGCTATAGTAGCAGATGTGAGAGAGAACCATCAAAAAAATAAGAAGAAACATTAGTTTTAATTTTAGGGAAAATTGTTTTCCATAAGAAATGTGATAAAAATTATTAATCTTAGAATATTTCCAATGAAAATATTCTTGTAAATTAATCCTAGAATTTTTTTGGGAAAGTTGGAAAATCTTATAAGAACTACATTTATTCATAACAAACATAAGTCTAGAGGAAGATAAAATCTTGAATAGAAACCTAACAATCAATATTGCATAGTATTGAACCTACTCCATTATTGAACTATATCGTAGTCTAGATGATCAACAAAGAGAGACCCACATGCTAGAAATGGTATTGCAGGATAGAGGAGGGATGTCTCTTATTAAATGGCTTGTAAATGTGTGGCATACACAAAATATATGTCGTAAATTATAGAATAAAATCAAAATCTAGACATGTTCTAAAGTTTTAAAATAATATCTATTCCCTTTAAATTAATCCTTTAAAAGACAGTAGCTAGTATCTTCACTTTTTTCTTTTAAGTGGGGGTGACTATAAAAAGACAATTACATCTTTATTAAAAAGGGACAACACATCATACTAATTTTTAAGAAAATAATACTCTCTTCTCTAGCAATTCACCATGGGAATCACTGTCATGACAAACTCACCTCAAGGAAAATTCACCACTAGCAATTCACCTCGATTGAAAATTCATCATCATAGAGAAAATTTGATTTGAATTGTGGTGTTGAATTTTCCTTTGAGATGAATTTTCATGGTGGTGAATTTTCTCGCACCTATAAGTATACTTTTATGAAATAAAAGTAATTAAAAATATTTTTTTTTATTCTACTCAGAGAACTCATTGTTGTTGGCCTTAGATTTTCATGTATTGTGTGTGGCCCTTAACACCATTTTTAATTAATATAAAATTTATTAGACTATATAGACATAAGTCTAGTTGCATATATAGATTCTAAATTATGTATTCTAAAAGGAAATTGACATGAAGCGAAAATTCTCATAATTAGAAATCATGCAATAGACATTATTAATAAAAAATAGTAACTATCATAATAGACATGTTCTAAAGTTTTAAAATAATATCTATTCCCTTTAAATTAATCCTTTAAAAGACATTAGCTAGTATCTTCACTTTTTTCTTTTAAGTGCGGGTTATTTGAAAGCCATGATGTTCACCAATTACTTCTCATTCATTTCATGCAAAAGTTGATGTTGCAAAAAAACAAATAACAAAACCACATAAGAATGTCAAAAAGTGTTTAACCAAAATTGAAAAAATTGGATCTTGGTCTTCAAGGTTACAGTTGGTTACTACATAAAGCAATAGTATTATTAAAGTTGTTGTCAATGTGTTTGGATACTACAAGCAATATAGTTTATGTTTTTTGAAATAAATTTAAAGTTTAATAGATTTTAATCTAATAAATCATGCATAGTAATTTGTGTTGCCAATACCTACAAATTACCTTTTCTTTTGATTCTCTTTTTTGAAGCCTTTGTCATCATTTGTGCAAATAATTTTTCCTATTTTTTTAGTCATTTGAGTAGATTTTTAAAGTTTAAAAGCTTAATAGTTGATCTATTTTTTTGTTGTTTATATCTACCAATGATATATGAACATAGATATCTAAATAGTACAATCAAGAAAACATCAAATATACTAGAACTTTAAATAAGAGGTAGCAAGAAAGCTTGCAAATATTGAGTGTTCTTTCATAATGACATGAATTCCAAATAATTGGAGTTCCCTTACATAAGACATTCAATTACTATAAAGGAAAAGTAAAGTTACATTCAAATTTGAAGCCATATCACAAGGATTTAGGTGCATTCAATTACAATCCTAGAAAAGAAAATCCACATTCAAATTTGAAGGAGTGTAATTGCAAATATTGTAACGCCCCGTCGTGCGAACCCCAAAGGACAAATACATAATAATTACGACACAATTTTTTTTTTTTTTTTAGATTTAACTAAACATAACATACATGCAATACACATGACATGAATTTCATTTAAGTATATTCATTTGCACATACATCCCTTGGGGTACACGAGGAGTCATTACACGACTTAGATCCCCACAACGACAATAAAGAATAAAAGCCAAAGATATAATTCATAACAAATTAAACATTAACAAATGTAACACACACATGATAATCATTGATAAGAAACCATCTGAGTACATAAATACAACATATGCATGATTAACTTAACACATTGAATAACAACTGCCAATAGCCACATAAGATTTAACGTTACATTACAATACAATGTTCAAGATGTACAATGATACAAAAGTGGTTCCAATCATAAATGGAAACCATACGCGAGATAACATGATATAAATGAATACAAAATATCACAACTGGCTCCAAGACAAATACAACTATGGAGTCGCTGCATCCACACTAATCCGCACCTCTCGATCCTCGACTGGGGACCCAATGGGGTGCTTAGCACGTTCCACCCAACCATGTGAGTCGGAAGACCCACCCCCCGTGTTGAGGAGCTAACAAGAAAGAGACCACAACCAAGAACATCCAAACAGGGAACCACAAGACTCAACAACATACAAAAGTATCATAAAACTCAAGGATTACCATGACATAATCAACAACATCTAGAAGTCATTAAAATAACTTAAAATCATAAATCTCATCACATAAATCAAAACCATGACCAATGAACGAGTAATCAAAGGATGATCATGAAACGCTTCCAAGTCAAACTGAAATTAATAAACATAATACAATTCTAAATTGCAATTACTCAATACAATAACATCATATTACAATACCAAAAGAGTACAAGTCATCAATATCAATGAGATCATCCAAAACCACAAAGTACACCAAAGATGTGTTAAGACAATAATTATAAATCGATTTAAGTCAATATAGACAACGAATTTAACCAATCTCCCATAACATACTTCCAGAGGAACACAATAAAGTAAACACATGGGCAACTAGGGGAGAGTGTCATCGCATAGCCTACATGGGTTCTCCAGGCCCTTCCTCCAAACTGAGGTGCTAGCCCCCATCTATGGATCTCCTGGCCCTTCCTCCTACTTGAGGCGCCGACACCATAGGGTAGCTCATGCGGAGCCGTAGACCTCTCGTGAGGATGAGGTCACGACCTTGCCAACCACGGCCTTCTCGGCCTTCCATTAGTCTGCGGAAGCACTAATGAAGACGAGGCATCCATTTTTTTTTAAATCTTGTAATGATATTACTACCCAACCCTCCTAAGTCAATTATTAGGTTTTCCCTTGTTTACTAACTCACTCGTGGGTTCTCCTGAGCCCTTCCCCTTATGCGGGGCGCCGGCCCCCACGAGGAGCCACTCTCCCTAGAGACCCAACAACATAAAAACCAAGAAACCAAGGGTTGTACCATCATAATAAGAACATTAGATCACAATAGAGAAACATGTGAGGCATTACCCATCTCGCTATATATACATAATCAAGTCTCAACAATTCTCGTACAACCCTTTCAAAATCATGAAACCAAAACACTTGCCACATCAAGGGCACATAAAGAGAGAGAACATCAATTACCAATCATCTCAAGGCTCTGGAAGCCAAAAGAACAACAACCCACAAACAAGGGTAAAATGAAGCAACACAAGTTTTTCCCCAGTAATTCCAACACAAGGATGAAATTTCATCAAATATGAGAGTAAATCAGAAAAGCCATAAAAAGGGAAGGTTCATCAAGACCCATCCACAAATCAACAATGGTGTCACCTCAAATAGAAAAATGCAAAAAAAAGAAAATCAACCTTTAATTCAACGAAATCACTTAACAAAACCTAAAGCCACCAACTAGGTATTCCACGGGAGACCTCAATTTTCTCCTCACAAGAATCCCTTAGATTGGTACGTAAATCACCATCATAAAAATCAGAAAACATGGCAACAAAAACAATTATCTATTCACATTAACAATCAGAACAGAATCAATCTTCAACAAACAGGCCAATAAAAATCTCAAGTTCTAAATAACTATCCGTATAAGAACCTCATCGATTAGACACCCGAATTGTCATAAAATGACCCACTAGCTAACAATCCAAATGAAATGATTAAGAATGAGAACTCAATTCAAGGAATAATTTTATTTCGTTAATTCAAGTTTATACAAACTACCATAATGAAATCAAATAGAATTTATTATAATACTTAACCATGGCCAAGGATACACAATTCCATAAAAGTTCAGTACAAACACCCATGACACGATACTCAACAATTACTTAATTAGAATATACAAATAAGAGAATCATTGTTCCTAGTAAATTTCTATAAGATGAGAGGAGTTGGATATTAAGACAATGTCTATTTAATTCATAAACTAAAAGAAATATAAAGGAATTAAAGGATATCACCAAATTAATACTATAAAATTAGAACACCAAATAAGAGAACATATAAGAAAAAGTAAATATGTACTTCATAATTTTAATTTCCACTATATTAAAAGAAATCCCAAGTTTATATTTTCAACCTACCTTTCCATTTAAATTAGGTACAATAATCAGTAATATTCCTTATCATTAATCTCATAATTAAATTAAAAGATTATTTCCCTCGAACAATAATATTTGAGACAATCTTAATACAATTTCCTAGTTATTTAGCTTACACCCTAATCTTACCATTCTACTCTAAAAGTTATAAAATAACAATATTCACCTACAAATTAACAAATAATCATAATAATTGTGATAATAATAATATCCTAAATTCCCTAATCTTTTATTTAAATTTAATTGTTGCACCTAATTTAACTACACTTTACATAATTATTTTTCGAAACTCAAAACCATTCCTTCAATATAACTTTAAACACAATAAGTTTACATAGGCAAAATGTATTCTTTCATTAGAACACTATATATATATATATCATTAATATATTTTCTTTTAAACTTATTTTACTTTAATTCACTCATTGACTAAATCTCTATAAGAATAAGTACTTATTTATTTCAAAAAAAAAAAAAAAGATATCTATTACTCCGATGTTACTCATATAAATACTAAATATTGACAATACAAAAATCTATGTGCCCCTCACATAATTGATACTCAATCTAAATATAAATATTTATATACTTATACTTGAAAGAAAAATTATAAATCAGTCTACTCGAAAGATGGACAAATTTAGACTAATTATAAACTCCTATATGTACAGGGAAAAGAATGTTATTAGAGGTGGGGATTTCAACTACCTTCGTAAACATGTATGCAAAATGTGAATGCTTAGACCGAGCATGCTAACTGATAAACACAAAACCATTGAGAAAACGTGGAGTTGTAACCCAAGTTCACATTTAACAAGAATTTATTTTCATATATATATACGCGCTGGATAGAGGAAACTAAAATTAGCAGGGGCAAAGAAAGACTATATGGCAGAGATAAATTGAAAGAGAACTCAAGAGACTTAGCTGTAAGGATATATTGGAAGGCGTTAGAAAATTTCCAAGGTAGATTCCATGAAATAAAATAAAAGAAAATAATTTTTCTGAGAGATAAAAAAATAGTTGCAAAAGAGCTTTGGTAGACATGACTACAAAGCATGGGATTGCAGATGAGAAGACAGACTTTTTAGCAACACAAAGAAATAGAGAGTTTATTTAAAACTATACATCCTACCATGTTCGAGTGCGCCACAGTGACAGGTGAACAATGAACCCAGAGAGACTATTTAATTTACTACACCTTTGCAAGTCTAAACATTGCAGCTGTGGTGGTATGCCAATGGTTTCAGGGAGGCTATTAAATTTTGTACCATGCCTCAACTCTAAACGCTGAAACTGTGACAGGTTGCCCAGTATATTAGAAAGTGAATTTTAGACGTTGCAGCTAAGTTGGGACGCCAAAGGTTTCAGGGAGGTTATTTAAATTTGTACACTCTCCTAAGTATAAATGCTGTCGTGGTGAAAGGTTGCCAGCGGTATCAGGGAGATTAAATAAATTTAGATTACCAGACTATGCGAAGGAGCTCATCTAAACACCGTATCCAATAACATCAATTTCTCTCAGCTTCGACTGAACGGAGGTAATTGGAAAAGGCTTGAAACATTGCGTAGACCAAGAGAATTAAATAATATGCTCATTGGTCCTCAATTTCTTCACTTGAACAATTTGCTCATTGACGGCATCAGAGAAGACACACGAACCAAGCTTCCTCCAAGTTTGAGATGGTTATGGTTGCAAAAACGTGAGAAGCCATTTTCCTTCCGTCTTGAGGATAACACATGGGATTTGATAATAATAAAAAAAATCAGAGAGTTTATTTAAATCTATACACCCTACTGTATTCAAGTGCAACAACTGCGATAGATTGCAGCAGAGTCAAGCAGGTTATTTAAACTTTTAAACTTCCTATTATATTCAGGTGAGATGGCAGAAATAGGCTGCCAATAAATAGGGAGCCTATTAAAATCTACACAGCCTAACCCACAATATTAATGGCTGAGGGCGACACGAAGAATATGTATCTCATCCAAAAGTATGTAATATATAACAGAAAAGAAGAACACCATAAAGACGTCAAGATTCATTGACAAAGTAACTGATTCATCCAAAAACAAGATGGATTAAAATAACATTAAGGGAACTTTCAAACAGATAATAAACATTGCATAAGCAGATCTCAGTATCAATGTCAGAAAGAAAAGAAGAGATCGTACCTGGTATTGATCACTGGTAGAATAATTGGTCGTACTCCACTCCGAGTTTCAGCAAGCTCTGAATCTATTGTCCTTTTTAGCTAGTAGCTTCTAAAGAATATTTCATCCCCATGATCTTTTTTTCCACCAAAACAATGGACCCCCCATAAGCTGAATAAAGTTATTTATTTTACATATTCACCAGTTCTCTTCAACTTCCCAACATGCTCTAAAGGTAACGTTTCTTTCCAGCTTTTCTTCTTTTAAGACACTTCAGCTTCCTATCTATTTAAATTCCTTATTATAATAATGATCTTTGAACAACTAATGAATTATTAATTATTATCAAATATCATTAAAGAATACTTTTACAAAACAATTAGTTTAATTTGATCATTTGTTCTAAATCATTTGATTTAATTTAATTGATTATTATTTTAATTTCTAATCATATTTTAAATAACTTTACAAATCACTTATGATTTAATTAATTATTTAAACATGACTACTAACATATTATATTTTCCACATAATCAAATAACACAGAAATCAAGGAAGCACACACAGAAACTCACACACAAGTTCAGAACAACCGACAGGGAGGGGCATTACAAATATTGCTATGACAATCTACAAATGAGTATCTAGTTTGTGAAAGGAAATTATCTCGAGAAAATCTGGAGTTGGGACTTAATGTCGAAATAAAATATGACATAAATGAGGAACTCCAATGGCATTTAGTGCCAGCAAAATGGTTGAGTTGTGAGAGTGTTTGGTCTTATTTTGTTGTTGCTTTTATGTATTTGCATACTTGTAGGAAAATTGTTAGAAAGAGAAAAGAAAGATGTTTTTTTGGTCATGTTTTAGAGCAAGTTGATATTAATGTTTCATGTGTAGTGTATGACTACTTTTTTGAAAGAAGGAGTTTGGATTAATCATTGGAGATACTTTGTAACTAAGTATGCAATGAGGGTTTTTTGGTTGGAAGTGGGAAAAATGTAGTTGATAAAATCAAAGTAACTAACCTATAGTTCTTTTTTGTATTAGTGTTCATTCAAGAGTTTAAATTTGATAATGCCAATAAGCATTCTTCTTCTTTCTTTCGACGAGCTACCTATGGAATTTGTTGCATGCGTGCATATCATTGAAATGTGAAAGATAGTTTTATGCATAGGCTTTCAAGTTCACACACTCTAGAAATAGTTGTTAATGTGAGGTCATACTGATCTACATTGTTGATATTGATTGTTGCCTTTTCAAGTGTTAGGCTTTGTGATTTGTGAATTATTAAGGCTCATGCCATTTTGAGTGGGATTTGACGACAGAGACCATGACTAAAAGGGGCAATAAGCACATTTTTTAGAATATTATTGTAATTTTATTCCACAAAAAAAAAATTATTCCACAAAAAACTATTAATTAGTAATTTTATTTGTAATATTTTATTATTAATTATGGCAGGCTACAATCGAAAATAAGGTCTTGACAAAGGTTTTAGAGTATGTTTATTAAAATAAAAATTATGGCCAAGATTTTAATAATGAGCACATTTATTTAGTCATTTTTATTTGTCTAATATTAGTCATTTATTTAGTCATTTAGTTGTGATTTTACCCAATGACCAAATTAGTCACTTATAAATGACCAAATTAGTTGTTTATTTGTAAAATTCTACTAGTGTTAGTCATGTGACTAAAACTTTTAGTCACGTGACTAAAATTTTTAGTCATGTAGTCATTTATTTTCCAAATTCCACTAGTGACACTATAACAAAAAAATGTTTTGAACTTCACCTTCATATTTTATAACAACCCTTACTTTTAGCAAAACAATCCATTTTAATATTTGTTCATATGTTTCAAACAAAAAATGCACATAATAGTTGCATGATGGAAAACACATTGGGTTGTGACTCACTTCTCAATTCTTGTTGAATGACCACTTTCTGTTATGCACACTATAACAAAAAAATGTTTTCATCTTCACCTTCATATTTTATAAAAACCCTTACTTTCAACAAAACACTCCATTTCAATATTTGTTCATATGATTCAAACACAAAATACACATAATAACTTTGCAGGATGTAAAACACACTGGGTTGTGACTCACTTCTCAATTCTTGTTCAATGACCACTTTCTATTGTGCACACTGTAACAAAACAATGTTTTCAAATTCACCTTCATATTTTATAACAACCCTTAATTTCAACAAAACATTCCATTTCAATATAGTTTCATATGATTCGAACACAAAATGCACATAATAGTTGGAGGATGGAAAACACAATGGGTTGTGACTCACTTCTCAATTCTTGTTCAATGACCACTTTTTGTTATACACACTATAACAAAACAATGTTTTGAAATTCACCTTCATATTTCATAACAACTCTCAATTTCAACAAAACACTCCATTTCAATATTTCTTCATATGTTTCTAACATGAAATGCACATAATAGTTGAGTGATGGAAAACACACTGGGTTGTGACTCAATTCTTGTTCAATGACCACTTTTTGTTATGCACACTGTAACAAACATAGTTTTTTCAACTTCACCTTTATATTTTATAACAACCATTACTTTCAACAAAACACTCCATTTTATATTTTTTCATATGTTTCAAACACAAAATGCACATAATAGTTGCATGATGGAAAACACATTTGATTGTGACTCACTTCTCAATTTTTGATCAATGACCACTTTTTGTTATGTACACTATAACAAAACAATGTTTTAAAATTCACCTTCATATTTTATAAAACCTCTTACTTTCAACATACATTCCATTTCAATATTTGTTCATATGTTTAGAACACAAAATGCACACAATAGTTGCACGATGGAAAACAAACAAGGTTGTGACTCACTTCTGAATTCTTGTTCAATGACCACTTTCTGTTATGCGGACTATAACAAAACAATGTTTTGAACATCACCTTCATATTTAATAACAACCCTTACTTTGAGAAAACATTCCATTTCTATATCATCATATGTTTCAAATAGAAAATGTACATAATAGTTGCATGATGGAAAACACACTGGGTTGTGACTCACTTCTCAATTCTTGTTCAATGGCCTCTTTCTTTTATGTAGACTATAACAAAACAATTTTTTGAAGTTCACCTTCATATTTTATGACAACCCTTACTTTCAGAAAACATTCCATTTCAATTTCTTCATACATTTCCAACAAAAGATGCACATAATAGTTGCTTGATGGAAAATACATAGGGTTGTCATTCACTTCTCAATTCTTATTCAATGGCCACTTTTTGTTATGCACATTGTAACAAAACAATATGTTGAAGTTCAAAATAGTTCACCTTACCTATAATGGTCCTACAAAGAATTTTGATGGGTCAAAAAGTTAGAGGTATTGTTGCACAACCTATAAAAGTATGAGATGCCACATCAATAGCTGCATTGGAGGTTGGTGGAGGAGGGAATTTGTGTAATGCAATAGTGGATATGGAATAGACAAGAAATGTCCCACTTGAAATAGGACATCTACATACAAGAGTAAGGATTATCCATTTAAATAAAATCCAAGCCCATAAAATTCACCTCCTCACCAGTCACTTTGGCCAATAGGAAAACCACTTGGATGAAAAATGTCCCCTTTATAGCATCTAAATTGTTGCAAACTCATGCACTAGGAAATACAAATTGCATAGCTAGTTCAATTTCATCTTCATATGCAATAGTGGCAGCATTGCATTTCCGTTTCTTAGCAATTTGGCTGGTGATAGTTGAGTTGTGGAGGAAATGGTATGGGCTTGGATTTTGTTTAAAGGGATAATCGTTACTCCTATATGTAGATGTCCTATTTCAAGTAGGACATTTTCTGTCTGCTCCGTATCCACTACCATATTACACAAATTCCCTCCTCCACCAACCTCCAATGCAACTATTATTGTGGCATCTTAAAATTTTATCATTTGCACAACAACACCTTTGACTTTTGACCTATCAGTTGTGCAACAACACCTTTGACTTTTGACATTTATTAGTTGTGCAACAAGACCTTTCACTTTTGACCTATCAATTGTGCAACAAAACCTTCCATTGTTTTCTTTGTTTTATCAAATTCCTATCTTTTAGATTACATATTTTTTTGAATAGCATTAAGCTCCTCTTCTTTTCATCGTGACAACTTCTTCTTGTGTTTTTATTCCTTTGGCTAATTTTAATGTTTGGTTGTTCTACTCCACTTTGAGCATTTCCAACTATTGTTTTTGCAATGTGTTTATGATTAGAGAATTTAGATGTTTCTTTTCACAAGCTCATTAAGGAAATTGTTTTCCTTTTTAGATAAGACTTTCATGCCTCCACCCAATTGATTCTCTTTTGCCGCACTTAAATCTAGTATTTCCTTTTCCTTATCATCCATTTCCAATTGTATTTGTTCCATGGAATTGTTAACTTCAAGAATTATTTCCTTGATTTGTTCAACTCCACTTATAGCATCATCCATCTCTTTATTTTCTTGCACAAATTCATATGTAATAGAAAACCTTTCGAGTTAATCCACTTCTGAATTTTCATTTTCCCCTTGCACATACTGTACATGCTCCTTCCTCCACTTCTTATGAGCAGGAACAACCTCTTTAGTCAATACATTATCAATCTCATTCACTTTGGTTTGATTCTTTCCAAGTGCTTTAAGAGTAGATTCCTTTTTTCATTACACACTTTCCAATACACCCTCATATTTTTTTATTACTACCATGTCATATAATTCTCATAACAAATATTTTTTGGATTCTATCTAATTTCTTTCATGCTAAGGGATAGAGTTTTGAATGTATTGAATAATTTCAAATCATAAAGGGAAAAACATGTGTTAATGAAGTTTTCATGTTTATGGATGAGTCTTAAAAGTAAATAACAGTCCACAAAGGAATACATTTCAATATGGACATTTCAAGGTGAAGAACATCAGACATATGTAATAAAATATCACAGGTACAATTAACAATCATGCAATAAGTTTTCAATATATTGTGTCATGAGCATTGAAGAAATAGTAGGATAGTCACCACAACATTTAAGTAAACCTATTGTCAACACTCTCTTTTCCATTATCAATTTTATTCCCAATTTCATCCATGAAGAACTTCCTCAACCTAAATATCCTGTTGTTAGCCATAACTTTGATTCATGATTTACATTTCTTTCATCCATGAACTCCATATCTTAGATCCATGAAGAACTTCGTCAACTTGTGCGTCCATGAATTCTATATCTTTTATCAGCTATTTTGAGCTTGAAGAGCTTCATCAATAACAAGGAGGCCCAAGCTCTGTAAAAGTAGGTTTCCAATGTGCTTAGCCTCCTTAGGAAGGCTCACATTTGTCTCACAAGTTAGTTATACAAAAATATTGTAGCCAATAAAAAGCACACTTTTTCTTCTATGCCACTCACGAAGCATCACCAAACACCTCAAATTTTGTAATCTTTTTCCCATGATCTGGTTGCTCTTAGCCAATTTTATAATCTCTTCATATTCACTATTAGAATGAATTTCATTCGAAAAGGTTGTTGATCTATTTAACATGTAAATTGGAATGTCAATACTCCACTTATTTAACTCTCTTTCCCAAGGGAAAACCATGGATTTTGGAGCAATAATCAAATTCCTTCTTATATGAAACAAAAATATTATAAATAGCCAAGCTTTGTTTATTGCTCCAAAAAATATGCTTTTCCTTTGGGAAAGAGAGTTCAAGAAGTGGAGTATTGGCATTGTAGTTTACATGCTAAACAAATAAATGACCTTTATGAATGAAATTCATTCCAACTATGAATATGAAGAGATTATAAAAGTGGCTAAGAGCAAGTAGATCATGGGAAAAAAAATGAAAAATTTGAGGCATTTGGTGATGCTTTGTGAGTGGCATAGAAGAAAAAGTGTGCTTTTTATTGGCTAAAATATTTTTGTATACCTAACTTGTGAGATAAATGTGAGCCTTCCTAAAGAGGCTAAGCATATTGGAAACCTAGTTTTATAGAGCCCAAGCCTCCTTGTTCTTGATAAAGGTCATTAAGCTCGAAATAACTGATCAAAGATATAATATTCATGCAAAAATGTTAATTCAAAATTGCACATTATACTGTGAAGAACTCTTTTCCACAATAACTTCAAAAAGGTTTTCACCACATGTTATCTAGTAAGGCTTATTTTTTTCAATTGTTGCTTGGTTAATCAAAAACTTAAGTCTATCCTCAACATCTATTCAAGTTATGGCTAACAACAAGATCTACAGGTTGACAAAATTCTTCATGGATGAAATTAGGAATAAAATTGATAATGAAAAAGAGAGTGTTGACCATAGGTTTACTTAAATGCTAATGTGATTGTACTACTATTTCTTCAATGTTCATGACAAAATCTACTAAAAACTTCTTGCTCATTCATACCTTGTTAATTGTACCTGTGATATTGCATTGCATATGTTTGATGTTCTTCACCTTGAAATTTCCATATTGAAAAATAGTAGTAAAGAGTAATAAAGTAATTGGAGTAATACAAAATACTTTCAATAAACACTAATCAAGAGTAATGCAAAATATCTTTCATTCAACAATAGTGTTTCAAAATAGTAGATCTACTTATACAATTGTGAGAGGGTTGTTATTTTTACAACACCCAGTGTTTTACAATATGTAGTTTAAAAAAATAGTATTCATGTATTAAACAGTAATTAATAGTAATAAAGAGTGATAAAAATACAATAATAAACACTAATAAACAACAATACAAAATATCATTCATTCAACTGTAGTCTTTCAAAAGAGTAATACAAAATAAAATTCAAAGCTTTAGTTTCCATTTTTCATTTAACAAGTCTTTCCACATCCTAATCAAATTCACTCTTTACCTTTTCTATCTTTACATTTGTTCCCTCATTAGAACAACAGGGGTATCCTATGCCAAGCCACCGAATAACCCTTTCATCATTTTTTGGAACTAGTGCGGGGTGGTCAAGCAATGTTTGGAGGGAAAGATACATCTCCCGTATGTCCTCTTTGATGTGTGGCTCAACAACATGACCATGAAATCACATTGTGTTGTGTGTTCTCACAACATGCCCCCAAACTATAAGACTTGGGGACCCAAGTTAATAATAATAACTCTTGTGGTAGGAGCTAGAAAATTGAAAAGATCACCAGAAGTGAAAATAAAAGAAAAATATTTAATCAAAGAGTACATCGTAATGTAAGTATTTTGGGTACTGGATACTAGGAACCAAAAATATTTGAAAGGTACAAGGTGGTGTGAATATAAGCGGAGTGTTTTGGTTTGATATTTGGAGTTTGGTAAAATGGAAGTTCTGGTAATACCAAAGTCCAGGAAAAGTTCATGGGTAAAGTTGAATATCGAGTATCGGGGTACCAGGAAATTATGCAAATTGAATTTTGTTTGAAATATTAAGGTTATCTAATGATTTTGATAGTTCGGTAATCCGGTATATGTAGAAGATAATTATGCAAGGATTTATGATATGCTAGAAAGCATGTTATTTATGAGATTTATGTGTTAACATTTGAATAATGGTTTTATTTACATGAGATGTTTATAAATGTTTTTTCTTTAAAAGGGATTTAATGTGTGGAATTTGTGATTACAGGAGATGCAGATTGTGATGCAAAGTTCAGGTATAGATGGTCAGGAAAACTTGAATCACAGATAGAATTATATCCAAGTAAGGTTGCTTATTCTTGGAGGTTATAAGGCAGAGGGCTTTGAATCCACCAGAATGTTGGAGATCCTAGAATTGTACATGTGGTGGAGACTAATGCTAATATTTGGGAGAGCCCATTCTCGAAAGTAGCAGACCTAGAGCAAAACAAAGTGTAGGGGAAAAAAATCCACCTGATCATTCTAAATGTATAGGAAGTTCGTACACACTATCCTAATTCGAGTTATCATCCTAGTGATGATTAAAGATTAAAACCCGAAGAGCTTCAATGCGCAATTGGAGTTGACCTTCGTTGTCTTCGATTGCAATTCTCTTATCAATCACTATATTCCACATGCCTTGATGTGATTGGTCCCTTTGATTTCCTCTCATGTATTTGTCTTATCTTACTTATGCCTCGTGTTCTATAAATGGCCAAAGGATCTTTCTTTTTAAGTTAAGTTCATAATTTGTGGATGACGGAAGAGCCAAAACTTCTTTGAGTTTTATTCTTTTTCCCTGTTTTATAAATTTTTCTGGTGTAAAACTTTGTATGCACATAGACATTGATTAATATTATAGCCAATTAGATAGCTACCTATCTCATGAATCTTTTGTAGCTAGTTTTGTTAGTTCAACCAAACAAGACTGTGTGCTACACCATTTAAGGGTGTATATAGAACCTACTCGGTGTCCAAACTAAAACCACTCTCTTTAAAAGCTCACACCATTTTATACATAGTTGTGAAGCAATCTGGTGAAGCATAAAGTGGTTTGCTCTGTTTTAGTTAATTCTTTGGGGCATGCATGGAGAATAACCATGAGAAAAATTTTATTTTCATTATTTTATGCTTTATTTTAGAATATATGTTTAAATTCCTTAAAAATGTTCCACAAATAAGTGAATGGATGGAAATTTATTGAAAATCTTTCATTTTCTTTGAAATCACCAAATGCTTAATGCTAAATCTAATTAAGTGATAGCAAAGAAATTGTTGATGTTCATGAAATATTATTTCAAATATTTTGATTTCATGATATTTTTTTCTTAAGTTCCAAATTGAAACTCAGTGTTTGATATATATGACTTCATTGTAAGATAACCATATTCCCTTTGAGATTAACAACAATATCACATTATACCCAAGAGCGAACCTAGTACAATCAAGACCTGATTGCTAGAGACTTGGGATTGAAATGAGTCAATCTTTTCCTGTTAAAGCAGAGTCCCCTTTAGGTTGTCTTTGTTCCATATCTTTCAAGAAGGATAGGATCTTTGTGGTTTATCTATGAAGAATTTATTTTCCCTATTGCTATGAGTAAAATCATCGTCAATAGGAACTGGTGCTAGAAGGAGGGCCTTATCTTTGGATTGTAGGCCTATCTTTGAATTTTGTATTAGATTTTAGTTTTGTAAGGAAGCTTGTAAAGTGAAATTGAGTGCAATCTAGTTTTTTTAGTATGGAAGTTGAGAAAATTTAAAAAAAAATTAACTGGAGGTTACATCCTTTGAGTTTATTCACCTTTGGTAGAGTCACCGAGTGTAGAATTCATGACACAACTAATCATGTCGTGAATTTGAGTGTGAATTTTTTTTAACTAGGGTAAGCTTGGCCATGTGTAAAGTGATTTCGTTAACATAAGAAGTTTTAATTGCTAGAAGAAAAGAACCGTTAGTGGGAAAACCATTTAACCCCTAGTGAAATTGGAAACATTATAAAATTAACTAGTACATCACGACAATTTGAAAACTACAATTATTATAAAAAAATCCTAACATTTTGTATGAAAATAGGTGAGAATTTTGAGATTCAGAGACATCGCATCAGAAATGAGGAAATGGTATTGATGAATCATCATTCTCCCTATACATGGAAAACACAAATGAGGAAACGAAGCAAGAAAATTGAGCGGGAGATGCGTGTATTTTGCTCCAAGTTGAAAATTCACAAGTTAAAAAAGGAAATTTCCCTAATTTTGTGCAAGATATAGAGTATCAAACTTTTACTTTCTCTCTCTAATAACAATATAAATTGTGATTTATCTTGGTCTAACGAAGTGTAAAATGAAGATAGGACTGAAGACATGAAGATTTCACAAGGAGAAAATTGAGAAATGGACAAAACCATTCATGGAAATGAACTAGGATTGAAAGAAGGTAGAGTATGGTCGCATTAGATGGTGTGTGAAATTTACCTTTAATGAGGTTGTTTTCATACATATGAGCCAAGTCATTGGTAAGTACACCTTTGAATTTATGACTATTAAATGTAGAAAATTTAAGATAATTCATTGTTACAGTAGAGTGATTGAAAATTTTCTAAATGAATTTAAAGATAAACCTATTGTAATTCATACCAAAACAACAATGTAAATAGTCATATAAATTAAAATAAGTTGTTTTGTTAAAGTTAATTTCTTGTTAGATTAGAAGTTTGGTTAGTTAGGGTTTTTTAGGGTTTGTTGTGTTTTGTTTTTTTTTCTTTCTTTTTGTTCCTTTTCTTTTCCATTTGGCCTCTGCATTAGCAAATTCTGCTTAACTTATCTTATGCATGAGAGTTAATTCAAGCATTTCTAAAATTAAACTATGAAATGCAAAATGATTAAACCATACACAGTAAAACACGCTTAAAGATGTACTAAAAGCTATATATATATATATGTGTGTGTGTGTATATCACACATATACATGAAGTATCAAGATTCTAGCTTCAAAAGATCAAAAATCCAAAAAGATTGAGTAAATCTGTAGGTAGTAGTAGTCATTCAATCAATATGGGATGCCTCATCTATCAAGGCTAAATACCCTACGTAGGCAAGCTCCCTGTGAACTTCAAAGTCATGAATATGGAGGTTAATGAGGAAAGGCCAGAGTGGAAATACTTCCCTGTGTTCCAGGAACTAAGGAATATCATCCATGGAAGGGATTTCAATGGTCAGGTGAGCAACAAACAAAATAGTATCCAAATTCCCCAAATATTTAGGCTTAACTATCAAATTGGAAGTTGAACGAACATCTTCAATAGGTAGCCCAATATCCAGAAGTGGTGCTATAAAATTAGAAGCCATGTCAGAGTAAAAGCGAAAGTAGTAGTTGTATTCCACATAATTTTCCCCAAGAACTAAGGACAAATTTGGTACAGTGAAACTGGAATTTCGAATGGAGAAAACCTTTTCAATCCTTTGTGGTGTGATACTTCCTAGGAAAACATTCTGGTGATGAGAGAAGCTTAAGAAAATTGGAGTATCCATGGCCTAGAAGTAAGAGAGAATAAACAAAGAAAAAATTCAGAACAAGAGAAGAAAGCAAAGAAAAATTGTTGAGAATTCAAGAAGAAATGTAGAATTTATAGAAAGTCGTGAGGAAGTTGTGGTACATAGTTGCCTCAAGTGAAGTCTTGGAAATTGCAAGCAAGGTGGAAACTAGACAATTATCTTCAGAGTGGAATGTTAAATCAAATTAATTATTTGCACATATTTGGTGATAAATTGCTTCAAATTTGAGTAGTACAAAGATTGCGAATGAAGAAAGTTGAAGATTTCGAAGTAAAGGGTGGTCATTTGATATATTTCTTGAGCCGTATTAATTATGGAGGTGCTTATGTGTGCAAAATAGAAAGGAAAATAAAGTTGGTAAGGTAGTACATGCCATCACCTGGGTAAGTTGAAGAAATAATACGTGTGAATTTAATGCAGAATAATGTGATCATGCTTCAATGTAATCATGACATTTCTAATCCATTAATGAGGTACAATGTCGTCAAATTGGGAGTGCTAGTTGAATATTTAGTAGTTGCCATAAATTAATCAGAAGGGTGGTAACTAATGTTTCTAAATTTAGATTTAAATTTGGTGATTAGATTGTTCATTGCTGAATTTTAATATATGCATATTTTTTAACACAACGAGTCGCAGTTAGCTAGGATTTGACATAAAGTAGTAAAATTTATCCAAAAATCTGCACCAATAGGGAATTATTAAATGAATTTTTGGGAAATGGTGAATGGATAAAGGGATTTTCATTGAATAAAAAATCAAAAGGTAACCTTCGCTACCACTGTAATTCCCAACCTAATGGCAGGCTTCATTTCTTACAAGTTGAAAAGTGAGCTATCATTGAAATATCAAAAGTTGAAAAGTGAGCTATCATTGAAATGTCAAAAGTTGAAAAATGAGCTATGATTGAAATATAAAAAGTTGAAAAATGAGCTATCATTGCAATATCTATAAAAAAAAGTCAACTCTTTAGGCTATCCAAATAACTCTACCAGGGCTATAGACATCTAGTTGGTAATAGAGCTATGTTTGGGGGGAATTACGAATATAACCTTGCCGAGGCTATGGACACTTAACTGGTAGCAAGGCTCTATCCCTAGTTGGCTTTGGAGGATTACCATATTATGTAGTTCAATGTCAATGAACTGATTGTGTGAATGAAAATATGCATATCAAATATGTAAATCAAACATTGAATCAAACACACAAATGGAACTTTAAATCAGAGCATAAACTAAAAGAAGAGAAAGCAAACTCCATTTATTCTTCCAAGACGTTCCATTGTCCTCTATCTCTAGTGTTTTTGCTGAACCTAACTTGATCTTATATTTTGTGTACTAAGCTCATCAAAATGTCTTCCTAGAGAATGAGATTTAGAATGAATGCATGCTTATGCTAAGATGCTATTAACAAAACTAAAAATGATAGCTAAAATGTGATATTACTAAATGTAATGATTGCTAAAACTAATAATTTCTAGATGATACTAAAATAACATGTGCATGTGAATGTAAGTGTATGCAAGTGTAACCAATGCTTGGATTTGTAGGGGTATTTAAAGAGTTTTCAAAAGACTCTGTTTGGATTATGTGATCAACGGTTTAGATCAAGCTTGTCGAGATGAACAGTGAGATATTTTTGAAAGTCAACAGAGAAATGGAAGGTTTCCTTCTATACAAATTTTCTCTTTTAGATCTGAAGGAAAATTGTCATTTGAATAGTGAGAGATTTTTGAAAATTGAGAGAGAAATGGAAGGTTTCCTTCTACACAAATTTTCTCTTTCAGATCTGAAGGAAAGTTGCCATTTGAGAAGTGAGTAGGAGATAAGTCTCATAATTAAATAAATAAATTTATTTAATTACATGTGATGATGAATTTAGAAATTTACATAATTAAATAAGTAATATTTAATTATGTGTGGAGTGAGAAAAGGTATTAAATTAAATATTTATAATATTTAATTTAACTATGAGATGAAGAGGGTGTTTGGAGGAATATTCCATTATTTGAATTCAAATATTTAAATTTAGAATAACATGATAATTAATATAAATAAATTATAAAATTTATTTAATTTAATTAAGAGGAATATGGAAGATGGTAATAATTAAGTAAAGTTGTTTATTTAATTAAGGTAGAAAAATTATAAAAGTGAACAATATAAATAAATAATTAAATTTATTTATATGTAGATGACTTTAGAGGATTAATTAAATAATTTATATTTAATTAATTAACAAGCTTGATTAACCATGACTATTTTTAGACGTATACATTTTTCCCCTCTTTGAAGTGATGTGTTTTACGCATTGCTTCAAAGAAAATATTCCTCCTTTTGAAATTTGTTACCTTTGATTTTTTTCCCCTAGTGGAAAATTTTTAATTGATATGCCCCTGATCTGAGTCTAATATGTTTCCGAGTGGAAGATGTTGATGGTATTAATGATGCCCCCTCGGGAGGTAAATCACTGATGATGAGATGAGATGAGTTTTGATAATGTTTGAAAATTTTGATTTGATGATGAAATTTTCATTTTGATGCGAATTCAGTGATTTAGCTCTCGAAAAATAATGTATAAATATGCCCCAGTTTGAAAATAAGGTCAAAGTGAGATAAAAGGATAAAAATAAAATAACATGCCATAAAAACCCACCTTTTTTTGACCTTTAAAAGGTAAAAGGGGAAAAAGGGAAAGTCATTTTCACCGTTTGACTTTGAGAAACCTTGTGCTCTAACAGTGACTTGGTGAGATGGAGATTCCTTACCAAAAACATAGATTTGAGTAGGCCCACTGATACCAGAGACTAGCTGCGTATGCACCACCAGTGAGTCAATCCAACCCGTTTTGCTTTGAAATTTTCTATTTTCAATTGATTTTTCTTGCATTTTGGCATGGATTTAGGCATAAACAATCTGTTTTAGCTCTTAGAGTTGGCATTTTAGCACTTTTGACATTTGTTTTAGAGCATATAGGATTCCATTTTTGCATTTTCTATGTAAAAGAAAGTTTAGTGCATTTGATATGTAGAGTAGCGCTTATAGGATGTCGTACAAAAAATTAGTACTTTAGTGCATCTAGGAAACAATTTAGCACTTTTAAGGAAATAGCGCATAGAGGAAATGATTTAGCGCATCTAGGGAACATAATGGTGCATCTGATTTTTAGTGCATGTAGGGCACAAAATGGTGCATCTGAGTTTTAGCGCATCTGGGGGAAACTTCAGCGCATACAAGGTTTTAGCGCATAGAGGCCGTAGATTAGCACTTTTAGGAAATGTGCTTGTTTGATGAAAATGATGATGTTTATTGTGTCTTTGGTCAATATATATATAAATTGTCTTGTCATCATGTTGATATGGATAGAAAATATGATAAAGAATTGATAAATTTGTTTCCCAAAATAGAAATCAAAGAGTAGATAGCTGATAACTTCGTCTCCCCTGAATGAAAAACAAAGAGTAGATGATTGATATGACTTCTGATAAATTTTATTTTTGTGATAGAAAAAAAATAGTAGATGATTGATTGTTTGCATACATGACTGAAATACAAATAGGATGATGTTTTGATTGTTGATAAACTTTCATTCCTGAAAAAAGAAAAAAATAGTAATTGATGATAAAGCAGATTGATGTGATATTTAGATAGATAGATTGTGTATTGATTGCATGATATGAGTCACCTAGGTAGAACACTTGATATGGGTCACTGATATGGGTCTGATTGGTATGGGTCACTGATATGGGTCTGATTGGTATGGATCACTGATAGATAGACATGAGTCGAATTGATTTGCTTGATTGATATTGAATCATTGATATGGTGTTGATTGATTATCCTTGTGATAACTAGAAATAAGAGGTTTTCAAAAACCTTCAGATTAGGGAGCATCACTCTATGGGGTGGGATTGGATACCGGAGCTTACCCCTGAGGATATAGAGTTGATAGGGGTATGTGGATTGGGATCTTTGTTGTCCATGCCTCTGATTCAGGTCAACAGGGGATTGTTGACCACGCTAGCAGAGAGGTGGCATTCATAGCATAACACCTTTCATTTGCCGATGGGTGAGTTGACTATGACCCCTGAGGATGTTTACAAGATTCTGGGTATTCTAGTGGTAGGCGCCCTTGTGTTCTATGATCACAAGGAGCTAGGTGGTACAAATTCACTGAGGAGAGTGTATGGTGATGTGCATATAGTATGGTATTGGGTGCCATGGGTAGACTTTGGGAGATATTCAGCCTTACCTGCAGTTTTGGGTACATTTATTGGAGGTCTCCTTTGTTCGAATTTCCAGTCAAAGGGACTATTAGTGGGATGGGGGAGGATCATCAAGCAGATGATTGTACAACCATAAAGATATGCTTGGAGGTGCTTCATGTTAGCTCATCTATATCATGACTTACATCAGGTGGTTTATAGAGGTTCATTTAGTTTTTCATGTGGTGTTACACTGCTCCAGATCTGGGCATGGGAGCATATTTTTGTGACAAGCCCATCTTGTCCCAGAGTGAGGCCACTAGGCAGGCCATATGTGTATGCATATTATATGGCACTTGTCTAGCCCAAGTTGGGCAAGTTGGATTACTAGAGACGGTGCCTCGATGATATGGATGTAGTGATATGGTGGCCATACATAGATTGTGAGCCATGGGATACAAATCATTTAGAGATTTTGTTTGTATGTATACCTTGGTTTTTGATAGGGAGGAACCCATTCATCACAGAGAGATTCTTGGCATTGCGGGTGCAGTGATAGTTCAAATTTACATAGGGGATGCCTCAGGGTGTTGCACACTATGTGCGAAGCAAGGATGAGTTGGGATGGGGGCTTTGCATTTCATATCAGATAGCATATATAGACTATACTACTTTAGCATCTGAGGCATGGAATGACAGGCCAGATATTGTTGATGCTAGCATGTCTAATGAGTACTTTGTTTATTATCATACACATCCGTTTCCGCAGTTGACATGTCTAAATGAGCCAACACCTATTATGGTGGAACTGCCAGGGGATAGGAGATAGGAGGATGTAGTAGGTGGTGAGTAGGAAGTTGGTGGAGGAGAGGAGGAGGATAGTGGAGAGTAGGGGGAGAGCTTAGATGGTGATGATGGGGATGATGGTGGAGTGGAGGAGTGAGTGCCAGTGAGACTGAGGCCAAAAATTTTAGGTAGTGTTCAAATCATGCAGAGGTCGAGGACTGGGATTGGACTTTGGACAGTGATCAGGGTCACTTCGACATCTCAGTAGGAAAATATAGCTACTCTACAGGCCTAGGTGCAAACACTTTAGGGTTAGTAGGCATAATTGCAGAGCCAGTTGGCTCAGGCATAGGGTATGGCAGTGTAGTTATAGGCACAGGCACAAGCACATACACATGCATAGGCACAGGCACTTCCTCCTACCCCAGACCCACAGGTAGCCCAATTTATAGTAGAGAGGGATTCCCTTAGCGAAGGGAAGCAAAGGTAGAGGGTGTGGCTTAGAGACTCATGGGCACTATTGAGAGTGCATCGTTGTGAGAGACCATTGCAGAGGGGTTTGAGATTGCTAGGGAGGCAGAGTACTACCAGGTTAGATATGAGGAGTTGTGTCCTCCTGAGCGCAGAGAGCCTTACCTGCGGTCCCATAGTCAGACTAGGAGTAGATCATGAACTATGACACAGAGTAGAGGGGTCACAGGGCCTCAACAAGATCCCAATGTAGGGAGCAGTGGCAGACCACCTCCATCAGGGGCCTCGACAGCTAGCCTTGATATATGAATTTGATTGATGCAGTATTATTGATGTATCATTATTTTGGAGCATGTACTTTATTCTTGATCATATCTCGTGTATCTCTCTAGACTTTTCAGTTTCATTAGACATTGGACATTTGTATTTTTTTTTTTATGAGAGATGGTATGCAGTGGTGATGAGTTTTGATGATGATGTGTTTTTGATGTGATGATGTGATATGGATATGTATTTTTTTTTATATGGTATGGATCTTGATATGCATTTTAATGATTTGATAATGAACATGATATGCAGGATGATTTGATATGATGATGATTTATGATGTGTACTAATGATTGTATGAAGGTGGATGATTTAGGATGTTGATTATGAAAGTATGATATGAGATATTTGATATGCTTATGAAAAATGTAATGTTTAAATGATGTGAAAATGTAATGTATGTATGGAATGTTTGTTTTTGGATTTTTAAAATGCAATGCATTAATGAGGATGTGATGGAGATTGTGTTTATGCAATACATTAGAAAATGATATGTAAAATGGATCAAATGTTATGCGAGAAAATGATATAATACATAAATGATATGAAAATGATAAATGGTGAAACAATATGACGAATGATAAATAATATGAATAATGATATGAAATGAAGTGATGAGATGAAATGTAAGGAAATGTTAAGGAGAATGATGAAATGATAAAATTATAAATGGTAAAATATGATAATGAAATAATGAAATAATGAATTGATAAAACGATAAAATGATATGAGAAAATATGATAATGAAATAATGAAATGATAAAATGATATGAGAAAATATGATAATGAAATAATGAAATGATAAAATGATATGAGAAAACATGATAATGAAATAATGAAATAATGAAATAATGAAAGGATAAAATGATATGAGAAAATATGATAATGAAATGATGAAATGATAAAATATGATAATGAAATGATGATAGAATGGATGATAATGAAATTAGTGTGAATGAAATGAATGATAAAGAAATGAGATGAATGGAATGCTAATGACATGAATGATAAAAATGAGATGAATGGAATATTAATGACATGAAATGAATAATAATGAAATTAGTGATAATGAAAGGAATTAAACGTTAAAAAAAGATAAAAATATGAAATGGTAATGAAGATGATAAATGGGATGCAAATGTGTAAACTGAAATGATAAGAAAGTGACAAGACGTTAATGATATGAAGATGATAGATAATATGAAAGTGATATGAAATACCTAATGGAGAAAAGAATGATATGAAATGATAAAGGATGAATGATATGAAGATTACATAAAATGAGAATGATCAATGCCATGCAATGAAAATTATATGATATGATAAAAATGATAAATGAAATGGGAATGCATAATGATGGATAACCGAATGATAAAGTATTGAAATGATGCGCCAATAAATGATAACTGATAATGATAATGAAATGATGAGAAATGGTAATGAAACAAATGTCCAAATTTCTTCCAAAACTAGTCAAAAGAGACATGACAGTCATTGATGTCCTTTCAAAACTATGCAAATCCAGTATGTAGATATGTACAATAATCTAAATGGCATGCAACTAAATAGACCATCCTTTCATTGATCCTTCTGTGAGCTTTCTTGAATCATCATAGAGTGTTTTAAAATGTTGGAAGTATGTACAAGCATTAGAGGGTAAATGAGCACCAATGATGACTTGAGTAAACTTTCATGATTTTTGATATAGCAAGTAAACACAAGCATCGAGGTATAATTGAACCAAAATGAACTGAGCATTTCTTGCATAAATAGACAAATATTAACCATTTTTTGATGCAAATGTGGAATTGTCATAAATGATACACTATAGAAATCATGTCTCACAACATATTTGTACCAGATTGATAGTTAATCTCAAGACAACAAAGAAAGAAAAATCATCCTCTTTCCTTGCCACTTTAGTTCAGTACATCATCGAGTTTGCTCCAGAGAGATGGTATCAAAAATCAAAACAACCATTGGTCAAAATATAATACTGCTATACCAAACATTATTTAGATTTTAGATCATCCAGATATGAGTCATGATATGGAACATACTGAAAACTATTCATGTGATGTGATTGTTTGTTCACATGATTGGATTTGATGTCATTGTCTAGCTATTTTTGTAAAACCTGATAGTTGGTTGTCCCCAATATTAACATAACTTGCTGAAATGAATATGTACAATAATCAAGCCAAGGTAAGATGTTATCACTCTAGGAAAATGATGGTAGCATGATTCTGGTATGACCCTAAGATGATGGAAAGATGTGTGAAAATGAAGGCTGAAAAGCTAAGTGCAAAACATGAACTAATAGATGGAGAGCTACAAATAGCGTTTGTTTTCCAGATTTTCACTATTTGTTTTTATTGCAATTTTTTTGATTTCTTTTTTATTTATTTTTTTGTATTTTTCTTGTCAATAGACTACTTGTTTGCCAGGTTTTCACCCTATGACAATTTTTTACTTTTTTTTTCACTACCAAGATGCCTGTTTGCTAGGTTTTCACTAGGGTAACCATTTATTCAGTACCTTTTCTACTATTTTGTATTTTTTTCAAGACTTTTTCTACTATTTTTGTATTTTTTTAGGACTTTTTCTATTGTTTTTGTATTTATTTAGGACTTTTTCTGCTATTTTTATATTTTTTTAGGACTTTTTCTGTTGTTTTTGTATTTTTTCAAGACTTTTTTTGTTGTTTTTGTATTTTTTTCAGGACTTTTATTGACGATGATAACTAATTTAGACATAATACTTTTTCAAATGCATGTTGTTGATGGGTTCATCAAACAATTCCCCTTCTTGCATTGATAGCTTGTATGCTCCTAAACCATATACTGCTATGACCACATACGGACCTAGCCAATTTGGTTCAAACTTTCCTTTCTCTCTATCTTGTTGTTTGCGTGGGTTCTCTTTTAGAACAAGATCACCAACCTGAAAGGTACACAGCTTTACTCTATGATTATAGATGCGAGACATCATTTGTTGATATGTTTTCAAATGACCAACACCTCATTGTCTCTTTTCATTAAGAAGTTCCAATTCTTGCAGTCGAGAGACTCTCTATTCATCATCTATGATTAGACCTTTCAGAGATACTCTGAGTGATGGAATCTCAACCTCTAAAGGTAATATGGCCTTTGCTCCATAGACAAGAGAAAATGGTGTTGCTCCTATTTGTGTTCTGATGCTAGTTCTATAGGACCATAATGCAGGATTGAGTTGAATGTGCCAATATTTCCCTGCATCATTCATAGTCTTCTTCAAAATTTTCAATATTATTTTATTTGAGGCCTCTACTTGGCCATTCCCTTGTGGATAGTAAGGTGTTGAATATGAAATCACTCACAAATTTCATCAACATCTTGATTCTTGAATGGCCATCCATTATCTGTGATGATGGAGTTGGGAATGCCATACTGACAAATGAGATAGTTGAGTATAAACGATGAGATCTATTTGTTGGTGACCTTAGTGAGAGATACTGCCTCAATCCACTTGGTAGAATACTTTGTCATTTTGATGATGAACTTGTGTTTATTTGATGATGAAGGATGAATCTTTCCATCTAGATCCAACCCCCATTGAGAAAATGGCCAGGTTGGCGTGAATAGTTGTAGTTCTTGTGCAGGAGCATGAATGAGGTTTCCATGAATTTGACATTTTGAGCACTTCTTCACAAAAGTGAATGATTTCCTTTCCATAGTCAACTAGTAGTATCCCATTCTAATCAAATTCTTGGATAAGGTTAGTCCACTCTAATGAGTACCACAAATGCCACCATGAACTTCTTGTAAAGCTTTCTTAGATTCATCCCATTCAAGACATCAAAGTAAAGTACCATCAAGACCGTGACGATAAAGGGTGTCAATGATAAGAGTGTAGTGGGAGGATTGGCGAATAAAATTGTGCTTTTGGTTATGGGATAAATTAGGTGGTAAGATGTTGTCTTTTAGGTGGGCATAAATTTTTCCATACCAAGGTGAATTGGATCCCACTAAGTGGCAAATGATTTGGATTTTAGGGGTGTCATAAGTAGGTGCAAATGATTGTTCAACCATAAATTCATAGTGAGCCTAATTTTTTGGGAGTTGTAGCAATGATGCAATCGTGGCCATGGTGTCAGCTACTTTATTATCAAGTCTTCGGATCTGTATAAACTTTATGTCCACGAAGTACTTCTTGAAGTCATGAACTATTTTCTTGTATGACAACAGTTTGTCATCTTTGGTCTGATAATCATCATTGATTTGATTAATGCCTAACTATGAGTCACCATAAACCTGTAGTTTTGTGATCCTTCATTCTAAGGCAATCTTCAATCTGATGATTAAGGCTTCATATTCGGCTATGTTGTTAGTGCATGGAAACATTAGCCTATATGACCAAGGAATGGTATTTCCTTGAGGGGTGACAAAGAGTATGCCCCCCCTGATCCATGTTGAGTGAAAGAACCATCAAAATATAAAGACCATGGTTGTTTTGATTCTACAGTGAAGATATCAACATCTGGAAATTTGATGTGCATGGGATGCTTTGCTTGTAGTGGTGCTTCAGCTAGTTGATCAATGATAACTTGTCCTTTGATTGCTTTACAATCAACATAATGGATGTAAAACTCACTTAGGATCATGACCCATTTTTCTACCCTTCATGTCAATGTAGCTTTGCTTAACAGATACTTGAGTGGATCAATCTTAGCAACAAGATTGATTATATGATTTAACATGTAGGGCTGAAATTTCTGTGAGGCAAAGACTATTGCTAGACAAGCCTTCTTAATGATAGTGTAGTTGAGCTCATGACCTATTAGCGTTCGGCTGATGTAATAAATTGCATGCTCCTTTCTTGTAGAGTCCTCTTGTGCTAATAATTCCCCTAAAGATGTCTATGTTGCGACAATATATAAAATTAGAGGTTTGTCTAGATTTGGCGGTATTAGAATTGGTGGGTTCATCAGGTACTGCTTGATTTGTTGAAAGGCCATCTCACACTTATCATCCCATTTGAAAGGAACATTCTTATGCAGTAGATGTGTGAAAGGTAAACTCTTATCATCTAGTTGTGCAATGAATTTGTAGATAGATTGAAGTCATCCCTGTAATGATCTTAACTAACTGATATTCCTTGGTGGAGGAATTTCCATAATTTCCTGTATCTTGGTAGGATCTACTTCAATTCCTTTTGCTGATACTATGTATCCTAAGAGTTTTCTAGATGTGACCCCAAAAACACATTTCTTTGGATTGAGGCAAAATTTGAACTTCCCCAATCTTGCAAATATTTTGGACAATATTTCTAGAAGTCCTCTTGTGTATGACTTTTCCAATATGTCATCTACATAATGTTTGATGAATGTGTGCATCATGTCATGAAATATTGTAGTCATGGCTCTTTGGTATGTAGCCCTAGCATTCTTTAGACCGAAAGGCATGACGTTCCAACAGTAAGTTCGCCATGGACATGTGAAATTTGTTTTCTCTTGGTCTTCAGTTGCAATCCTGATTTGGTTGTAACCAGAAAAACCATCCATTAGTAAATACATGGCATGGCCAACTGTCAAATCAACTATAGTGTCAATTTTTGGAAGTGGGAAGTCATCCTTAGGACATGCTTTATTAAGATCTCTAAAATCTGTGTACAATCTAACACTTTTATCTAGCTTGGATATAGGAACAATGTTGGAGATCCATTCTGCGTAGTTGATTGATCTTATGAAGCCCACATCAAGGAGTTTTTTCAGTTCTTCCTTAACCAATAATGCAACATGGGGATGCATCTTTCTGAGTTTTTTTTCCATAGGATTAACCCCTGGTTTGATAGACAATTGATGCATAATAAGATTGGGATCAAGACCAAGCAAAGTTGACTTGATTTTCTTTTAGAAATTCCATGAATTCTGGTACTTCTTTCTCTGTCATTGATGTAGCTAACTGTAGGATCCTTGGTTTCTCTAAGGTTTCAAGATTTACCTCTTTTGTAGGCTCAATCAAAATAGGTGATTGCTCATGGTAGTGCTTAGGGAGAGTGTCAAGCTTCCCATCATCTGGTGCCTTGAAAAGGTTTTCACCATCTAATACGCTCTTTATTTTATCTTTTGTTTGATCTAACACCGCCATATTCTGGTTTTCACCATTAGATCTTTCTTTTTGATTTTTACTTTTTCAGCTAGGAGACTTGACACTTTCCTAATTAAAGACTCTATGCCAAAAATTGCTAGTGTAATAATCATTTGCATTATCTGTGGAAAGGAAGTTCACAACAGATTCATCACTTGGAAACATTGGTATATCAATAGGTTCAGATCAATCCCAGTCAATGAGATTAGGATGGATCAAAGGTAATGGGTCATCAAGTTGCATGAAATCGGCCATGGTTATGGTCATAACAAAGTGGTTGGTAGGATCCAAGGTATGAGGCAGATCAATGGTGGTACTATTTTCGCAATAGTCTTGTTCATTTAAATTTGACTCAGTATCACTAGAATCATAGTTGCCTTGTAGTTCATATTCTTTTGGTTGGGTCCCTGAACCTTCACCTTCGATTAGAGTGGTGGTGTACTTGTGTATCACATCAATCTTTTTATCTCTCCAGAATTCATCATTGTAAATGGTGTCCCATTCATATTCACCAAAATTTGTATCAGAGTTGTTATCCACGAAATTCTAAATTACTGTCAGACATATTTGTCTTGTATCAGAACCTTCTTACAACATAAGGATAGTATCATGTGATTTCTTGAATGTTATTTCATTTGAGTTAGTATCATAGCCCAATCTTGTTTTATCCTGTGCAACAAGTCCTGGAGGTTGGATAGGCTCAACCACTCCTTTTCTCTTTCTGATAGGACCATTACTACCATAGCCCATCTTTTGCATGATCGACTATCCTTTACCATACTTATCAAGTCATAACTTGACATTGAGAATTGTGTCATCTTCATCTTTATAGAGCCAACTTATAATTTCTCTATCTTCAGCATCCTCCATGGGGAATTTTTCCTTGAAAAATTCTCCATTAAAATTTGTATATGGTTCTGTTGGTAGTTGCGTTGATGTTGATGCTACATATTTTTGATGTTGCATGATAGAAGGTTTCCCATGTGACTGAGGTGATGTAGGTAGATTATCAAGACAGAGAGAGTACTCCCCAACTCTATTACCCCTGAATTGTAGTTTCTTGTCAAAGCTCTTGATTAATTGACTGATTTGTGTATCAACATTGGGAGAAGTACTAGCAGGAGCTTCTTGATTGTTGGGAACCAAAGTATCTTGAATAGATTTGATGTTGGAACAAGTTTGACTATGTGAATTATCAGTTGGTATTGTGATCTCCTATCTGCCATAAGGAAAATTAAGAAATTGATGATATGTAGATGGGACAACTTGCATTTCATGGATCCAAGGATGACCCAATAGGATATTGTATGCAAGATCACAGTCTAATACTTGACATAAAGTATTCTTGATAACATGTCCCACTTTGATTGGTAGCATGATTAAACCCTTGGACATTCTTTCCTCATCATCGTAAGATTTAATGGTAATATTTCTTCTGGAATCTATGGAGTCCTCAAAAAATCCTAAAGCTTTAACCAAATTCATTGTACATATGTTCAAACCACCACCTCCATCTATTGGAACCTGTCTGACATGAAACTTGTGGACCATGACTTCTAAGTATAATGATGAATTATGGGGATGAGTTATGGAAACACCATATTTTTTGGAGAATGAGAGGCATGTGGGTGAGGAAAAGTGTCCCACCATGGATTGAAATCAATC
Organism: Sequoia sempervirens; assembly: GCA_007258455.2. Classification (NCBI taxonomy): domain Eukaryota; kingdom Viridiplantae; phylum Streptophyta; class Pinopsida; order Cupressales; family Cupressaceae; genus Sequoia; species Sequoia sempervirens. The sequence continues at coordinate 163,452,950 of VDFB02000003.1, read as the reverse complement.
CACCTCCAGATCAATGGATACAGTTGTTTCAACAAGGGCCTTTTTCTAGAATTTCCTTGTGTGCTGGAGAAATCTTCAAGAGTTCTAAGATGGAAATCTAAGTAGGATTTTTTTGAAGTTGATTGACTAAGTCATACTAATGTTGAGGTAGGGGCACAGTGGATTTTGAAGAAGCACCCTTTAAGACAACTTTATCTTGTGCTCTTGTTGTTACATTGACCTCCCTATATTCCATCTTTTCCTTGACTTTTATAACATTGACCCACTCTTCGTCAGTGTAGATATGATTGATTATATGATCATCATTGATATGATTCACACTTTTTTCCAGAAAACTCACCTTTTTGATAATTGGGTAAAGGATTGTGAAATTCTTGGTGGTCTTCGTTCGATTGTTGGTGTCCTTCTACCTTAATGGTGTCATTTTCTATCAAGTCTTGGATAATATTCTTCAAGGCTTGACAATTATTCATGTGATGGCGTTTGCATTGATGATAATCACAATAGTATCTGTCATTCCATGATGGAGGATTCACACCGGGTTCATAATTTTTTTGTGGTAGGGTGATAATGTTCTTTTCCATCAACTCTTTAAGGGAAAATTCTAGAGATTGACCTAGTGGAGTAAACGTTCTTCTGCCAGAGAAGAATGAAGATCATTGTGGATTCATGTTTGAGGTATTACCTAAGGCATTGTTGTTTTTATTGTTTCCATGGTATTCTTAATTGTTGGCATTCCCTTGATTCGAAGTTAAATTTTGATTCACGTTATTCCTTAGAGGGTTGTTTCCTTGATTTGTGACTGAATTGATGTTATTATAGTTATTGTTATGAGGATCACTTGGAGCACTAAGAACAAATGGATTAATCGAGACATGGTTTGCATCTACAACACTATAATTCACCACGTTTTGTTGCAGGTCCAAAACTTAGATTTGACATTGTGGTGATTTGAAGAGCTAGGATTGTCTTTATCAAGTTTTATTATCCCTCTTTGGACCAATGCACTTTCAATGGTGATGGCGTTTTGAATCAATTTATGAAAAGAGGGAGGAAAATTAAGATTAAGAAGATAGCTCATTTCTTGATCTAAGTTTTTAATGAAAGTGGCGATCTTTTCCTTTTCAGGGACATGATGTGGGTATCTAGCGAATAATCTTCTCCATCTTTGAAGAAACGTAATGAATGGTTCACCAGGTTTTTGTTTAGCTTTGAAAAGATCAATCATGGTTATTTGATGTTGTATGTTGTAGGAATATTATGATATGAATTCGTTAATGGGTTCCTCAAATGTCTTAATGGGTGGTGTGATTTTTGATAGCCATTCCATAGATTGGCCTCCAAGACTCCTAGGAAACAAACACATCAAGTATGTGTCCTCATGAGAAAACTCTAAAGTCATGTTTCAAAAGTCTCTAATATGATCAATTGGATCTGATTTCCCATTATAACAATCAAACTTTGGGATTTCACAATGTTTGGGAAATGGAATCATGTTGAGACATCGATCAAAAGGATAAGAACAGATGTCATGAAGAGCGTATGTATTTGTTGTGGCTCCCCCTTCTAGATCTTTAATTTGTCCTTGTAGTGCTTTAACTTGTTGAGTCAAGACACTAAGATCAGACAAGGGTGTTTCCTCAAGATTACTTTTTATGTTTTCAATATCAAAGTCATGAGGCAACTTAGCTCCTTTGTCACCTAGATATAAGAAATATTTCTCTTTGTTGTGCCCTAAAATATTTTCTAAGGCTTTGTGAAATTTGGGATCTTGCTCGACCTCTCTATGAAGTTCTTCACTCCGTTCATCATCACTATCTACATGGGTTTTGTTCATGTCTCTGTATTTGTGGAATGGATTTTCTCCTCTTTCACCCATGTCGTCTTCAAAAAGGGGATTTCAACTCACTCTATAACTGGGAATACTAATCTCACCTTCATCTTAAGTTCTTTGAATATGATCTTCTTGTTGAATATCCTCTTTCAGCTTATTGTATTGAGATCTTGTGAAAATAGGCATATTATTTCAAAATTTTCTTCTAGACTTAGATCATAAGTTTATAAGTGCAAACATGATGATGTCTTGATCTGATAAGATGAAAATCTTATGATATGATCAAAGACATTCCTAAATCTTGATTATGGCTTCCAATGATGGAGGATATCAAAATCATGTTGGGGAAGTTGAATCAAAAATCTGAAACTTGTTTGAGAGATGCACTTTTAAGATTTGATCTTTGTTTTTGAAGAATGATAAGTATATCAAATGGCCTAATTCACTCACTAAAGAATTTGACTGGGATGTGTGGGATATTCAATAGAAGGTTTTGGTAGATAAACGAAGTTGAGAGGTTGATTGTGATTGTTTCATTGAGATAAAGCTCTTCTCGAAAAATAGGCTTGTGAATATAAAGGCTCTACAGTGTACTCGTCAGTAAATCCCCTAGAAAAATATTGATACCTATGAAGAAACTCATGGTAATGAAGCAAGATGTTCTGAATTTTATATAAAAAATTTCTTCGTTGCAAATTTTTCTTGTAACCTATATGTTTCTTTGGTTTCTTGATCCTATTGGCAATCAATTTCTTGATAAATTTGGTTGATTTTCACTCTCTAAGAATGGGAGAAATTTCAAGATGCTACTGGACCAAGGATGTTATAAACTCAAATCTGTCAAAAGTGAAAATTATGAAAAATGACAGATGCAATACTCTGTGACCTATATGCACTGTAGGAATAGGCATATGTGCTAGAGAAACAATCAAATACGCTACAACAAACCTCAAAAGTCCTATAATATGTCTTAGATGCGCTACAAAAAATGTTTTATATGCGCTACAGTATGTCCCATATTTGCTTTAGATAATGTTTTCAAAAATTGTTTGTAGAATATTCAGCCTATGCATTGAAACAGACTTCAAATGCACTAAACTAACTAGTGAATGCACTAGAACATACCCTAGATGTGCTAAGACACTCCCTAGATGTGCTAAGACATTTTTTCAAAACAATTTTCTAAATAGTTGAGAACAGTTTTTAGCTGAATTTTTTCATGTTCATTTTGGATGATCTTTTATCTGAGTTAACATGATGGAAGACACAACAAACATTCTAAAAATAGTTGTTTTTACACCCTATACTAAACATCAAGTGTATGATCAATTTTTTTTTTCAAAAAGTGTTTTCATAGGTTTAGGACATGAAAGACAATTCAAGCAAACTCACTTTTAGTACTCAAGTAGGTCATCCTAATAATGAACAACCCACATCTTAGAACTGTGTTGACTCACACAACTGTGTCACCCTCAAAGGGGCACTTGTGTTTTTTCCTTTTCCAAGTGCGTACTCAAAGTGACGAAAGTGGATACCGGATCCCCTAAGCAAACGGTCCTTGGTAGTTATATGGTGAGTGTCTTGGGGAAAGATTCTTCCCTCCCCTTGCACTGTGATAATTATGATATTCAGAAACTAACTTCGGCTGGCTACTACACTAGGTTCTTATTAAGGGTTTCTATTTGGTGCGACGATAATAAACTCCCTCAGGAGACCTCCCAACCTTTAGAACAAAGGCTTTGGGGATGCTTATCTTGCACACTATTGGAAAAAGAGGGTTTCCCCATATTTTCTTTAAATTTTATAGTGGGGTGGAATAGCCTGGCTTTGTCTTGAACCCACTTGAGTCATTCCTCTTGGGTGAGTACTTTTTCCCACAAGAGTAGGCCCTCTAAAGGATGTAATAAAATAGTAAATTTGCATGAAATTGAAAAGGCAAGTCTAGTATTCTAATCAACCAGTTAAGGGGAGAGCATAGACCTATTGCCACAGACAAAGCAAACAAATGTTCTTTTTAAAACCCAAATGACAATGATTTAATCTATGTGAAGATGTTTCTTCATAACAAGCATGGGATTCATTTTAACTACAAAAATCATTGTGTGGTGACTATCCTAGATTGACTCATTTTAAATTCCATGTCGATCCTAGGATTGGTTCATTTTAACCAGATGTGATTATCCTAGGGTTGCTTCTTTTTAACTAGAGAAAGTTCTATCTACGGAAGGCGTCAGACTCAAAACTTTGTTTAATTACACCCTGTAAGTGCTAAAATATTCTGCATATGTCCTAAAATAAAAAATAAATGTGCCAAAATAGACTGTAAAAGTGCTACAGAAAATTCTATATGCGCTAAAATAACTCCTATATGCACTAATCTAGGAAGGTAAATTTTTTGTTTACAATGTTTTTAATTAAATGAACTAAACGGATGCACTATTTTGTTTCCTGGATGCATTGAAACAGTCCCTAGAAGTGCTGAAACAATTGTTGGATGCATCAAAAAACCTGTAAAAATGCCGTTAGAAATCCTGTATGCACTAAAGAAAGCCACGAAAGTGCTAAAATGGGAATTTTTGATGGAAATCCAAATTCCAAAACGCAAAAATCTATAAAAAAACTACAAGTAAATGTTAAAAATGGGGCATAGGCCCCACAATGGGTGCCAAAAATGTGTGAATGAAAATATGCATATCAAATATGTAAATCAAACATTAAATCAAACACACCAATGAAACTTTAAATCAGAGCATAAATTAAAAGAAGAGAAAGAAAACTCCATTTATGCTTCCAAGACGTCCCATTGTCCTCTATCTCCAGTTTTTTTGTTGAGCCTAGCTTGCTCGTATATTTTTTGTACTAATTTGAACAAAATGTCTTCCTAGAGAATGAGATTTAGAATGAATGCATGCTTATGCTAAGATGCAACTAACAAAACTAAAAATGATAGCTAAAATGTGAGATTTATAAATGTAATGATTGCTAAAACTGATAATTGCTAGATGATACTAAAATAACATGTGCACGTGAATGCAAGTGTATGCAAGTGTAGCCAATGCTTGGATTTGCAAGGGTATTTAAAGAGTTTTCGAAAGACTTTGATTGGATGATGTGATCAATAGTTTAAATCAAGCTTGTCGAGATGAACGGTGAAAGATTTTTGAAAGTCGAGAGAGAAATGAAAGGTTTCCTTCTACACAAATTTTCTCTTTTAGATCTGAAGGAAAATTTTTGTTTGAATAGTGAGAGATTTTTGAAAGTCGAGAGAGAAATGGAAGGTTTCCTTCTACACAAATTTTCTGTTTTAGATCTAAAGGAAAGTTTCCATTTGAGAATTGAGTAGGAGATAAGTCTCCTAATTAATTAAATAAGTTTATTTAATTACATGTGATGATGAATTTAGAAGTTTACATAATTAAATAAGTAATATTTAATTATGTGTGGAGTGAGAAAAGGTATTAAATTAAATATTTATAATATTTAATTTAACTATGAGATGAAGAGGGTGTTTGGAGGAATATTCCATTATTTGAATTCAAATATTCAAATTTAGAATAACATGATAATTAATATAAATAAATTATAAAATTTGTTTGATTTAATTAAGAGGAATATGGAAGATGGTAAAATTAAATAAAGTTATTTATTTAATTAAGGTAGAAGAATTATAAAAGTGAACAATATAAATAAATAATTAAATTTATTTATATGTAGATGACTTTAGAAGATTAATTAAATAATTTATATTTAATTAATTAACAAGCTTGATTAGCTACGACCATTTTTAGACATATACACTAATTATTTTTTCTGTTCCAAAAATTGGAATTAATCAAAGCACACACAAATGTTTCCAATGGAGTTTTACTTTTTTATGGGAGAGTCTAGGTAAATGTGAAGGTTAATATTTCAAAATATGTATAAATTATAATTTACAACTAGTGATTTAACGTCAAGTTTGGTTTAAATTTGGTTTTATTGGTTGCAAGTTGTGTGTTCTCACAACATACCCCAAGACTATAAGACTTGGGGACCCAAGTGAATAATAATAACTCTTATGGTAGGAGCTAGCAAGTTGAAAAGATCACCAGAAGTGAAAAGTAAAGAGAAATATTTAATTAGAGAGTACATAATGTAAGTGTTTCGAGTATCAGATATTGGGAACTGGAAACATTTGAAAGGTAAAACATGGTACGAATATAAGCAGAGTGTTTCAGTCTAATACTTGGAGTCCGATAAAATGGAAGTTTCAATAAAATCAAAGTTTGCAGAAAGTTCATGGGTAAAGCTGAATATCAAGTATCGGGTACCTGGAAACGATGTGAATTGAATTTTGTTTGAAATCTTATGGTTATCTAATGATTTCGATAGTCTTGTAATCTGGTATATGTAGAAAATAATTATGTAAGGATTTATGATATGCTATAAAGCATGTTATTTATGAGATTTATGTACTAACATTTGAATAATGGTTTTATTTACATGAGATGTTTATAAAAAATAAAAATAAAAATGGATTTAATGTGTGGAATTTGTGATTGTAGGAGATGTAGATTATGATGCAAAGTTTGGGTATGGATGGTCAGGAAAACTTGAATCATGGATAGAATTATATCCAAGTTGGGTTGCTTATTCTAGGAGGTTATAAGGCAAAGGGCTTTGAATCCACCAAAATGTTAGAGATCCCAGTATTGTACATGCGGTGGAGAAAAATTCCAATCTTTGGGAGAGCCCATTCCCAAGAGAAGCAAACTTGGAGCAAAAAAAAAGTGTAGGGCAAAAAATTCCACTTGATCATTCTGAATGTATGGGAAGTTCCTACACACTATCCTGATTCGAAGTATCATTGCGACGATGATTAAAGATTAAAACCTAATGAGCTTCAATGCTCAATTGGAGTTGAACTTCATTGACTTTGATTGCAATTATTTTATCAATCACTATATTCCATGTTCCTTGATGTGATTGGTCCCTTGGTTTTCCTCTCATGTATTTTTCTTATCCTACTTGTGCCTTGTATTCTATAAAAGGCTAGAGGATCTTTCTTTTTAAGTTAAGTTCAAAATTTGTGTATGTTGGAAGAGCCAAAACTTCTTTGATTTTTGTTCTTTTTTTCATGTTTTCTAAATCATTTTGGTGTAAGAATTTGTATACATGTAGACATTGATTAATATCAGAGCCAATTAAATATCTACCTATCTCATGAATTTTTTGTAGCTTGTTTTGTTAGTTCATTCGAACAAGACTGTGTGTTGCATTGTTTAAGGGTGCATACATAACCTACTTGGTGTCCAAACTAAAAACCCTCTCTTTAAAAGCTCGTGCCATTTTATGTGTAGCTGTGAAGCAATCTGGTGAAGTATAAATCAGTTTGCTCTATTTTGGTTAATTCTTTGGGGCATGCATGGAGAATAATCGGGAGAAAATTTTAATTCTCAGTATTTTATGCTTTATTTTAGAATAGATGTTTAAATTCCTTGAAAATGTTCCAAAAATAAGTGAATGGATCAAAATTTATTTAAAATCTTTCATTTTCTATGAAATTGTTGAATGCTTAATGCTAAATCTACTTAAGTGATAGAAAATAAATTGTTGATGTTCATGAAATATTATTTAAAATATTTTGATTTCATGATATTTGTTCTTAAGTTCCAAATTGAAACTCAGTGTCTGATATATATGAATCAAAGATAACCATATTCCCTTTGAGATTAACAACAGTATCACTTTATACCTGAGAGTGAACCTAGTGCAATCAAGACCTGATTATCAGAGACTTGGGATTGAACTGAGTCAATATTTTCCTATTAAAGAAGAATCCCCTTTACGTTGTCTTTGTTCCATATATTTCAAGAAGAATAGGATATTTTTGGTTTATCTGTGAAGAATTTATTCACCCTGTTGCTACAAGTAAAATCATCGTCAACACATTGCTTGGTCGAAAAAATGATCACCCTAATGTTGTATGTTGCTGCTAAATGTTGCTTGTACACACCTCAAATCCAAGGATGATTGAAGCAATGAATGTGAGAAGATTCCACCAATGAGGTAGACACCCTAATCAACATCATATCTTTCTAATGCTTCCTCAAGCTGTACGTGATTGATCACATGTCTCGAAACATATTTTGCATAGATAATTTGAACTAGAATACAGTTTTTCACAAGGTCCATGGAGTTTGATAGAAACCCGCATTCTACATCAACCTTTGAATAGGGGAATACAAGTTTGGTGGGCTCTAGAAATCTACCAATCTTTGAATCACATCCTCCATTGTTTGGAAATTGAATTTGAAAGCACAATGTAGCCTCTTTGTACTGCATGGACTGCCATCGTCTTCCTAATTTTTGTAGGGAACCTACCCGATGTGAATTCTTGAGTTCAACATTTTTCGTTGTATTGTAAGAAAAAAGGGAAAAAAAGTTAGTAACAAATAGCACTGTAGGCATCTAAAAAAAAGTTGTTATTTACTTCCAATTACTAATTCATCTAGTACTTGAGAAAATAAATAAATATCATGATACATTTATATGAAAAAAAAAGGTCTTAGTTACATGAATGGGTATGTGCAGGATCATCATGGAAAAAATAGGCCCTTAAGTGGCAAAAAATTCAAAAAAATTAGAGTTAGGAAACTTGACATAAAAATTTGAATAAGTTATCTATATTATTTCAAAAATATGTAAGAATAGAATCTGTAGTAAATTTAATGTAGTTTTTAAACTACTAAGTTTTTTTAAAAAAATTAAAATCTATTTGGTGAAAATTTGAAATTTCAATGTAGTGTACTTAAATTTGGGAAAAAAAGAGGTGTCTATCCACCACCCTAACCACAATAATATGATAATATTTTTAAAATATTTTAGATATAAGTAGAGGACTCATGCCATGTGATGCATTTTTTTGTAATTTTTTCCAAGTAAATAATTAATTATGAATTTTTATTACAAATTTTTAAAAAAAAACTCGTATGTCCGACCTTAACTTGGTCAAAACTTCATGAAATTCATTTTTATTTTTTTAATCCTATAGTATGTGAAGATAGAATGACACATTGTTTGGATTCAAAAAATGTGATACCATTTGAAAGCTATAGATGTTGGACTTCAGTCATAATTTGAATAGAAAATGAATAATAATTACTTATTAAATTCAAAGTAAAGAATAATTTATATTGGTGGAAAGCTAAGAATCTCCTTTAAAAACCCTTTTCATTTCATCAATTTTGGGTAAAAAAATTGGTCATCAACCACATACCCATCATATTGCCACTTTTTGGCCCATCATGATCCTGTATATTCTCGAATATTGTTTTGTAAAACTACAAATTGGTAAACATAGGGTGTTATGAAAACTGCAATCCACTCACTATTGTAAAACTAGATGTAAGTGCAGAAAAAGAGAATCAGTTGAGTTGAGACATGAAAGTATTATTTGAAACATATGAATTATGTAATCATGTATACACTTGTTGCAAATAACTTGTTAAAACAAACATATGAATTATTTAATCATAAAAACACTTGTTGCAAGTAACTTGTTAAAAGAAACATATAGATTATGCAATCATGAATACACTCTCAAAGTTAGGAAAAAAGTAGCTGCAAAGGTACATGAAAGTATTCAATACATTCAAAACTCTATTCCTTTGCCTGCAAGAAATTTGACAGAATCTGAAAAAATATTTGTTATGAGAATTGTATGACATGGTAGTAATAAAAAAAATATGAAGACGTACTGGAAAGTGTAATGAAAAGAAGGAATTTTCTCTAAAAACACTTGGAAAGAACCAGACCAAAGTGAATGAGATAGATAATGTATTAACTAAAGAGGTTGTTCTTCCTCATGAGAAGTGGAGGAAGGATCATGTGCAGTATGTGCAAGGGGAAAATGGCAATGCAAAAGTGGATTAACTCAAAATGTTTTCTATTGCTTATGAATTTGTGCAAGTAAATAAAGAGAGATATGATTGTATAAGTGGAGTTGAAAAAATGAAGGAAAGCATTCTTGAAGTTAGCAATTCCATGGAAAAAATACAATTGGATATGGATGATAAGGAAAAGGAAATACTAGATCTAAATGCAGAGAAAGAGAATCAGTTGGGTGGAGGCATGAAAGTATTATCCAAAAAGGCAGATAAGTTCCCTAACAAACTTGCAAAAATAATCATCTGCATACTCTAATCGTAAACACATTGCAAAAAAAAAAGTTGGAAATGCTCAAAGTGGAGCAGAACAACTGAACACTAAAATTAACCACTTAGAAAAGGAATTAAAACACAAGAAATTGTCTTGGTGAAAAGAAGAGGAGCTTAATTTTATTCAAAGAGAGTTGCAATCTAAAATAAAGGAATTTGATAAAATAAAGACAACAGTGGAAGGTTTTGTTGCACAACTGATAGGTCAAAAGTGAACTTTGTCTTATTGCACAACTGATAAACATCAAAATTCAAAGGTGTTGTTTCATAATTGATAGGTCAAAAGTCAAAGGTGTTGCACAACTGATAAAAGTTTAAGATGCCACAACAATAGCTATAGTGGAGGTTGGTGGAGGAGGGAATTTTTTTAATGCAGTACTGGATATGAAATAGACAAGAAAGCTCCCACTTAAAATAGGAAATCTACATACATGAGTGATGATTATCCCTTTAAACAAATCCAAGCCCATACCATTTCCTCCACAACTCAACAATCACCAGAAAAATTGATGAGAAATGGAAATGCAAGGTTGTCACTATCTCTTGTTGCATATGAAGATCAAATTGAACCAACTATGCAATTTGTATTTCCTAGTGCATGAGTTTGCAACAAGTTGGATGCTGCAAAGAGGATGTTTTTCAACCAAGTACTCTTCCTATTAGTCGAATTGACTAGCTAGGAGGTGAATTGTATGGGCTTGGATTTTGTTTAAATGGATAATCATTACTCCTGCATGTACATGTCCTATTTCAAGTGGGAGCTTTCTTGTCTGTAACAAGCGAGGAGGAAAAAAGGCTGCAAATATGTAAGCTCGAAGCATTGAAAATAGATGAACATCACATTACATGTGTTCCTCAACTTTCTTCCCATCAAAAAGTAATGCAAGATTCATAAAAGTATCTACTGACATTCCATACTGTGTTTTCCAACCTGCAATTATTAGGTGCATTTTGATTTACCATCATATCAGGATTTTGAAACCAAGATTTTAGTCCACTGAAGAGTTGTAATAATTTTTTTAGGTGAGTTTCATGAAATTCTTAATGTCTAGAAAACACAAGAGTTTCATTAGAACCATACTATCTACGTATAATTGCAAGTTGGACAACACTGTGTGTTACACAAACTGCAACCCATTGTGTTTTCCAACATGCAATATGAAGGTGGACTTAAATACATTGTTATAGTGCACATAACAAAAAATGCTCATTGCAACAAGCCATTTCACTGTCATACGAATTATTTGTGTTTGTGCATTTATCAAACATCCAATGATACATTTGAATACCATAGTTGATTAGAATCTATATATGCTTGGAGGTGTGTATGATCTTCCGTATTGGGATGGGGTATTCAAGATCTAAATCTTAATCAAGTGAGAAAAATCATAAACCTACCATTGAAACTTATACCCAACTCATGTTACCATCCATGTCGTCCTTTTTGTCCATTGACAAGGGAAACCAAAATTCACCCTATAAGGAATACAATACCTGATGTAAAATTCTATTTCACAAAATGGTAGTCATAGTCTTCTTGTTCCACCCGCTTTCACCTCATCCATCCCATGTTTATCCAACTTATCCATTTCATGTTTTTCCACCTTCATAGCACCTATAGAAAGTCAACCATGTCACACACTTGACCTCATTGATCGAAAGCATGACATTATAGATCCCCCTTTTATGTGAAGATCAAAATACTCCCTCTCACAATCCTAGTTCATCTCATCATTCAATTCCATGTCATGATGCCATACCATCTCATGATCGAAGTATGTCAAGTCCATACCATAATTGTAGTGTACATAAATTTATTAAAAAAATATTTCCATCCATTCAATAATTCAAGAACCCCAAGGTATAATAATTTCCCTCACATCTCATGATAATCCTAAACTTTCACAAGATCCCATTCATGAACCACAAACATATAAGCTTGGTTCATCCATCTTTATAAAAGTTGGTTTTCTTGTACAATACCACATTCCTTCATGAGTTCCATTTACCTACGTACCCTAATATTAAAACACAAGTAAATTCTTATGTCCTTGGCTACATACCTCATTCTTAAGATGTTGGTAGCTATTTCAAACACAAGGGGCCTCCCTTTAGATCAATACGTCCACCTCCATCATCTTCACCATCTATTATTGGACCATATCCATGAACCCTTCCATCCATCATGGGCCCATATGTTCCTAATGCATATCCTTAGGTGCCCTTTCAAGAACAACAAAGAAACATACCCTTGAATTCATTCCAACACCTTCCACTTCAAAATCCTCTCATTTCATAAAATCCCTTTATGGCCTATCCAAGCATTTGGGATACCAAATAAGAAATGCATAAATCGAAGAATCCACAAAAACCTAAATATCATCATGTCTCACTAAAAATACATGCCAAAAAAAAGAAAAATATGCTCCAAAATCAAAATAAAAACACTTCCAAAAAAATGGAAGGTGCCTATTAAGAAAAAATGAAAAGTCTATAAAGAAAAATAAAAAGTGAAAACAATGTGGGTTCCAAAGAAAGAAAAAAAATCCATGCATTCAAATTAAAAATAAAAATTGGTATCCCTACTTGCTAATCCAAAAGACTCCATTATTCCACCATCATCCATTCCTCCATTATTCATCCTCCAAATCCATTTTTTTTCCTTATATGCCCAACTTTATTATCCCAACCCACTCTCAATCCTTCAACTTTCACCACCTTTCAAGGTTTGTGCCATTGTTGATATTTCCCACATTCCCTCACAATGACTCCATTCCATACTTCCATCCAAGCTTCATCCCTCATTCCACAACTTTAATCCAATCCTTTGCATGAATCCTTAACCTGCCTTTGCCTACCCAGGTATCCATTCCATTATATTTACCAATTTTCCTACCAATTTCTTTAAGTGGGAAAATGTTAGCCATGGTCTATAAGAAACATTTAGTCAATGGGGTACTATCTTCCACAAAGAGAAAATTGAGTCCTCCATTCATATCCATACACCTTCATCAACTTCCATTTCCATGGCCATTCATATCCATTCATATCCACTAGCTTTCACATCCATACATGTACCCTTGCTTGTACACTTGGGGAAAAGACTTTTCCATTTGTACATTACATTATTGATTATCCTATTTCCACTTAACCATCATATTCCTTCATTTATATTCCATGCTATACACTTTATCCATCCACCTTCCTTTGATATTGCATAAAGTATTCGGGAAAAATAGCAAGAAATTGAATCCAATGCATGCTTTATACCATGTGTGTCTTCCATTCTCCATATCACTTGTTGTCCATGTCATGTTTCCTTTCATGTCCACTTATCTTCCATATCCATGTCATGTCGTTATAACTTTTCATACCTCTTACCATGGGGGTATGTTTTTACTTTGACATGCCATCTTTGGAGTCCTCCATATGTCCTCTATTTCTCCTTTTTATAAGAGAAAACATTTTGGGTTCCCTTTTCATTGGTTCCCTCCACCCATAGCATTCCATATCTTGATCCATTTATCTTCATCCTCCATATAGGGTATATCCTTACATGTCCTATCATTAACCCATATCATTGATCCCTATCCATCCATATGGCCTTTGGTTTTTAACTTGACTAAGGAATAAGATCTTGTTTATCATTATCATTTAAATTCTTATTTATCATTGTGTTATCATTGCTATGATTAACACATTTAAACAAACCATTAATTCTTTAACATACTAAAACATTGGGCTTTACTAAGTCACAACCCACTGTGTTTTCCATCCTATCGTTATTTTTTTATGCACTGGTCCTTATCATATGCATTAGCATTTTCATTTTTTCATTATCATGATCTTGCATATTTATCATTTTCATATTGCATGTATGACAGCTTGTGCTTTATCTTAACACTTGTCTCTTGTCTCCATCAATATCATTATATTTTTATATATTTTATTTTCTTGTCACATTCTGAGGAAGCTCGAGGATCTCTATGCCTTGTTGTGTACAAAGGAAAGTGAGGAATGGGGCATGATTCTTTCTTATGTGTGTCTATTGAGTCAGTCCAACCTATGATGATTACAAAAAGCATAATTGATAAAAAAGGGGGAATCATTCTAGTCTATGATGAAACAAATGATCACTTCATAACCTTTCCATTCCATTCATTTCCATATCCAGCCTTCCATATCCTTTCCTCCCATATTGAATACATTTCATAAGCCATTTATATGCTTTCCTTGCATCACATCAATGTGTTGCATTCCTTTCTTCTTTGGATCCTCCTAGTTCATTCATATTTCTAAATCTCGCATATCATTTTCTATCTACAACTCAAAAATGATGAATTGATAACATTTCCATTCCATTCATTTGCATATCCAGCCTTTCATATCCTTTCCTCCCATATCGAATAATTTTCATAAGCCATTTACATGATTTTCTTGAATCTAATCAATGTATCACATCCTTTCTTTGTTGCACCCACCTAGGTCATTCATATTTCTAAATCTTGCACATCATTATCTATCTACAACTCAAACATACCTTCATCTATCATAACAAGATTCACACCATACTGTATTAAGAACAATATGAAGGAAATATCAAGGTTATGCAATCAAAGATTGAGGGAAACAACCTTATCAAGAGTCCATGTTCAATTTGAGTTTGTTTCATTTCATGAATGCATTATCTTCTGGCTCTTAGACACAATTGAGGTTTACAATTGGTGTTTATAGATCTCAAGTGTTAACATTTTCTTATAGAAGTCTGAAATATGTATCTTCTTGCTTGAAAAGTGTTACGAAAGTGTTCTTAGTTATTGTGACTAAAAAATGTATGAGTTACAATGTTGTGTTCTACTTGTATACTTGAAACAGACCACATGCCTTATGTATACTTCAACATTTTTCAGAGATGTTGTTTGTCATTGATGTCAAAAGGTGTTTGGTGCCAACTACATGCAAAGTGAATTACTTCATTGTGTTCTCATGGATTGGTTTCAAAGAGATTATTCATTCATTTGGTGATCTATAGTGAAAGTGGTTGTTGATATTCATGTCAAAGTCCTTTTTGTTCACTCATTACTTTTTCACATGGTGTTGGTGCAAAAGGTATTGATAATTTTTGAAATTTTTTGACAAAGTTGTTTCATGACAAAGTCAGAGGTATTGAGCAAGTACTCATTTTGAATCCATCATTCACATTTTATTCTTGATGGCTAATAAATTTTGATGTTGTGGATCTAAGGTATTTCGTGGATAGGTTTTTGTCATAAAGACATGATTGGTGTTTGTTTATGAGATCTCCATGCTTATACAAGGATCTAAACCAATGTCAAAAGAATAATATTTTACATCAAAGGTATATGGTCATAATGAAAGGTTACAAATCAATTACATGTTTTGAAGCCCATTGAGTTTGTTTGAAGTTGTTTTGTGTTCTTTCATAGCTTGCAAGTTTCTTCTTAAACCCTATATGAGGTTCATTATGCAAAGTTTATAACAGGTTTACTCCCATCTGCAAAGGTTTATTATGCTTCAGTGTAATTAAACTACCTTTTAAGGGGTACCTGATTGAGTTCATGTGATTGAATTTTTCAGGCTGTCATTAATAGGTTTACTATGTTCAATAATTTACTATTATGATTTGATATATTTTTTGCAAGCATGCGTAGCTTGTTCAAAAGCACCTATTTTAAGCTTTTAGCCAAAGCAGCAAGGCACTCAATTGTTTGATTAAATGCTTTGGTAGACATGTATGAAAAATGTGGTAGCATAGACAAGGCAATGAGCTATTTCATAAAATTCCTCAAAGAAATATGGTCTCATGCTGATGGAATGCCATGACAATCCATATAGCATCAAGGAAACAATATGGATTTTCATGACATTTCATCACCACGTGACAACATTTATATCAAGAATTTTATCAAACACTTCACTTCCTTGTTTGTGTTGTTGCTTACTATTATACTTTGATATATTTTTTGCAAGCATTTGTAGCTTGTTCAAAAGAACCTATTTTAGGCTTTTAGCCATAGCAGCAAGGCAGTGAACAATTTGATAGAATACTTTGGTAGACATGTATGAAAAATGTGCTAGCATAGTGAATTGTTTGATATAATGCCTCAAAGAAATGTGGTCCCGTGGTGAAGGAATTTCATGATAATCCATATTGCAGCAACTACAATATGGATTGTCATGGCATTCCATGATCAACATGAGACTAGGTTTATTTGAGGCATTATATCAAACAGTTCTCTATGCTACCACATTTTTCATACATGCCTAACAAAGCATTCTATCAAATTGTTCACTACCTTGCTACTATGGCTAAAAGCCTAAAACAAGTTATTTTGAAAAAGCTACACATGCTTGCAAAAAATCTATCAAGGCATAATAGTAAATATGGATTGTTGAAAAAATGTATCGAAGCATAATTGTAAAGATGG
This sequence comes from Sequoia sempervirens, assembly GCA_007258455.2. Classification (NCBI taxonomy): domain Eukaryota; kingdom Viridiplantae; phylum Streptophyta; class Pinopsida; order Cupressales; family Cupressaceae; genus Sequoia; species Sequoia sempervirens. The sequence goes on along the minus strand of VDFB02000003.1, from coordinate 163,436,469 downwards.
ATTGTCATTGCATTCTAGTAGCATGGTATTGGAATGCCATGAAAAGCCATAAACAAACAATAGAAAAATTTCATTACCTAGTCTATGACTTGTCATGGCATTCCAATCACCATGTTGTTGCAATGCCATGACAATCCATATTTACTATTATGCTTTGATAGTAAACACCTGATGTTTTCTAACAAGCATATACATGCACAATATGATTGCAAGTAGTAAAACATAGTGTGAGGTGAGTATATGTCTGCCAAAACACTGTGGCAACCCATAGATAAGCAATCATACACAAAAAAAGTTCATTTCCTAGTCTATGGCTTGCCATGGAATTCCATTCACCATGGTGTTACAATGCCATGCCAATCCATATTTACTATTATGTTTTGATAGTAAATGCTCGATGTTTTCTAACAAGCATATACATGCACAATATGATTGCATGTTGGAAAACATAGTGTGAGGTGAGTATATATCTGCCAAAACATGGTGGCGACCCATAGATAAGCAATCATACATAGAAATAGTTCATTGCCTTGTCTATGGCTTGTCATGGCATTCCAATCACCATGGTGTTGCAATGCCATGAAAATCCATATTTACTATTATGCTTTGATAGTAAACACTGGATGTTTTTGAACAAGCATATACATGCACAATACGATTGCAAGTTGGAAAACATAGTGTGAGGTGAGTATATGTCTGCCAAAACACATTGGCAACCCATAGATAAGAAATCATATACAAAAATAGTTCATTGCCTAGTCTATGGCTTGTCATGGAATTCCATTCACCATGGTGTTGCAATGCCATAACAATCCATATTTACTATTATGCTTTGATAGTAAACACCTATTGTTTTCCAACAAGCATATACATAATGGAATAGATAATCAATCATACATAGAAATAGTTTAATTTCCTTGTCTATGGCTTGTCATGTCATTCCAATCACAATGGTGTTGGAATTCCATGACAATCGAGATCTACTGCTATGCTTTGATAGTAAACAAACAATGTTTTCAAACAACCATATACATGCATAGAGTGCTTGGAAGTTGGAAAACATAGTGTGAGGTGAGTATATATGTCTTCCAAAACACAATGGCATGCCATAGATAAGCAATCATACATAGAAATAGTTCATTTCCTTGTCTATGGATTGTCATGTCATTCCAATCACCATGGTGTTGAAATGCCACGACAATCCAGATAGATACTATTATGCTTTGATAGTAAACACACAATGTTTTCCAACAACCATATACATGAATAGTGTGATTTCAAATTGGAAAACACAATGTGAGGTGAGTATATGTCTACCAAAACACAATGACATGCCATAGATAAGCAATCATACATAGAAATAGTTCATTGTGTTGTCTACGACTTGTCATGTCATTTCAATCACCTTGGTGTTGGAATGCCATGACAATCCAGATCTACTATTATGCTTTGATAGTAACACACAATTTTTCCCAACAACCATATACATTCAATAATTGCAAGTTGGAAAATACAGTGTGAGGTGAGTATATGTCTGCCAAAACACAATGGCAAGCCATAGATAAGAAATCATACTTACAAATAGTTCATTGCCTTGACTATGGCTTGTCATGGAATTCCAATCACCATGAAACCACATTTCTTTGAGGCAATTTTCAAACTGTTCACTACCTTGTCTCTATTGTTGCTTACTATTATGCTTACTAATATGCTTTCATAAAAAAGGAAGTGAACTATTTGAAAAAATGCCTCAAACAAACGTGGTCTCTTGGAATGCAATTTGCAGCTGCAATTATCACTCTAGTATGAATGAATTAATATCTTTGACAACAGTATTTGGTTGCATAGGTGGAGTTCCCTATAATTGTGGGTATAGTTTCACAATATATTGTTGATACCTCTACTGAAGATGACAATATATATCTATGAGTGAAACCGCATTGCTTGTTAAATAAGGTGTTTTCCATTTTCTAACAAAATTTGGTTAGGGGGTCTCCATATGCAAATATCACTCTAATTATCATTATATATATGTAATTATCACTTTAAATATCTGTAATTATTTTGTAAAAATAGTGCGAGATGAGAATGTCTTCCAAAACATAGTGGCAAGCCATAGATAACCAATCACACATAGAAACAGTTCATTTCCTTGTCTATGGCTTGGCATGACATTCCATTGACCATGAGACCACATTTCTTTCAACCATTTTTCCAAGAAATTCATTGCCTTGTCTCTGTTGTTGCTTACAATTATGCTTTCATAGAGAAGGTAGTGAACTATTTCAAAAAATATCTCAAACAAATGTGCTCCCATGGAATTCCATGACAAAAAAATATAGTTGGCAGCTACAATTATCACTCTAGAATGAATAAATTAATATATTTCAGAATAGTACACTTGGTTGTGTAGGTGGAGTTCCCTATAGTTGTGGGTATAGTTATTACCTATGCAATGTGAACTAACTGCAAAACTGCTTTTAGGTTGACTATGTAAAAAACCTATATTGTAATTTAAATTTTGTCATCTATATATGAGCATCTACTTATTAGTTATGCAATGTGAAGTAATGCTTTTGGTTTGAAAGGTGTGCAATGCAATGAAATGGAAAACACTAGGTGTTTATAAAACTGTAACCCACATTACAACATACCCAAACCCTCGTGGTTTTCAAGCTTGTATATGTACATGTGCATTACAAATAGCAAGAACACCAATTTCTTGACATTATCATCGATAATGAGTAAACTTGTTCAAAGTGGTGAAACACAGTGTTAATGCTTCTTGGAAAACAATGGGTGTTTATAAAATAGTGTCTTGCATTACATTCCTAAGGTCTAAATAACAAAAGCTTGTAAAGACATTCATTTTCTTTTCTAAAATTCTAAGATGCAAAACATTGGGTTTTACAAAACCTGCAACCCACTTTAAGTTTGAAAAAAAATTACAAACAAAAACCCTCATAACATTTTAAACCCCTTTACAACTAACAAGCCAAATTATTAGAAACCCCTCAACTCACTTTTTTTAGTCTCCCCTTGCTCTCCAACCTTTCACTTGCAACTCCACTCTCCAACCTTTCACTTTCAACTTGCAGAATGGAAGAGCAAAATACACAGCATCAAAGGTTGTTGGAAACAATGGGTGTTTATAAAACGATCGACATTTCATTACATTCCTATGGTTTTAATAACAAAAGCTTTTGAAGACATTCATATGTTTTCTAAGATTCCAGGTTCTCAAAACATGAGAAACCTGCAACCAACAACAACAACGCAACTATATGAATACAAAAATGCATGAAACAATACATAAAAAAATTCACCATTGCATACGGTTGGTTAGAAACCCCTCACCTCAAGCTGGTTGGTCCTCTCCCCTGCCTACAGTGCGCCCTTGCTCTCCAACATTTTGATTTCAACCTACAGAATGAGAAAACCCAAAGCACAACATGTTTTCCAAGTGCCTTCCAAGCACAATACCCGTTACAATTTAAACCGCATTTCTTAATCACATCACCGCCCTTCTTGCGCGTAACGGATAGCTTCTCGCACAAGGCAACAAAACGCCAACATAATTCGGCGACGAGACACCTCCTCGCTTCCTGTGATATTTCCTTCCATTGCCGGTTCCGTCACTTCTATCATCCATTTAGCGGACCCTGCACTACGTCGTCTCTTCATGTTATGTATGTTACCATGTATGTTATTATGTGTGTTTTCATGTGTTTTTGTATGTACATAGGTGCTTTTTATCTAGGAGTTAGTTGACTCCCATATAAACTAATTATTAACAATATATAATATAAATATATAAAAAGACTGAATATTATAATCACAAATAGTATCACAACTAGTAAATCCCACACAACTATTTACCTCTATGAGAGAAAAACCAATTCTCTTAAAAGAAAAAAAGAAAAAAAAAATGGTCCCCCTAAGACCAAAAGAATTGAAAAACAATGCCGAATAATTAATTTATATATATATATATATATATATAAGAACGTGGGTGTGCCTGCACAACAAGAGTAAACACATCTCCGTTGGCTGAGAGCAACTACCAGGAAAGTAATGATAAAAGGCAATTCACGCTGGGCCTCGCTTTCCCTGTTCACTTCCCATCTACCCAAGAATAATGATAAAACAACCTATTGGTCAAGCAGTCAAGGCCTCTTTGTTGTGTTCCATACTACTTTTCTGCTACGACAAAAATAATGCTAGTCTCTCTCAATTTTTTTAATTCATTATTATATTTTTGTTGTGATAAATGTTAGGTAGTTTTTTTGGTTCTTTATTATTATTATTTTTTGTTATAATAGACAAGTAATAAATAATTCATATAAATTTTCTACAATTTATGTAGTGATAAGAGGCTTTTGATTTTAAATTATATATGTTTTCAATCAAGATTTAAATAGATCACTGAGTTTGATTGAAACATGGACTGAAAAAGATACAGTTTAAATTAGAAGGTTGCATCACTAATAAAAAATAATTTATCAGTGAAAGATCATGAGACCCTCTACTTTTTCTACGGTGACAAAAAATAATGATAAAAAGCCATCAATTAATAAAAATGTTGGAACCCTTTCTTATTCACTGCTACTTTTCCTGCTGTGATCTAAAAAATAATAATAAAATATAATCCATTAACCAAATATGCTAGAACACTCTTTTTTATTTATTGCTACTTTTCCCATTAAAAAAACAATAGTAATAAAAACAATCCGTTAACCAAATAGGCCGGACCCTCTCTTCCATTTCAAAATGAATGGATTTACCAATCAAATAATTCACTTTTTTAGTGCGTTCAAACTATGATAAATTTCGGGACCCTCTTTTGTATTCATTAGTACTTTTTGTTGTGACTTACAAATAATGATAATTTTTATGACTTGTCTAGGCAGTGCGGATTTCAATGTAAATTCATTGGATTTAAATATGAACGTTTCACACAGCCTTCCATTTACTGTCTATTCAACAGCTTTCTACCAAATCCAGCTAATCTTTGCAGAAATTTGGACAAATCTAATGAGTTAAAGATATCATATCTTTGAATGGTCACTTCTCAAACAAATCAAATCTGCGCAATTTCAATTTTCTTTTGTGATGCAGGTGACTTGTCTATTCACGAACTTGGAATTTTATCATTTGTCATGATGTTTTCACATGGCAGTCGATTTCACCTGTCAAATTATCGTCTTTGGCGCAAATTGCGTTACACCACGGCAATTGTGGAATAGCAAGGGAAAAGATGGCAAAAGTGAACCAACAGGAGACTTAGTCAAAAAAATGGAATTTTGGATGTTTTATTTCCACTTGGTAACCTTTGAAATGTGTAATACTTTACTAAAAAATGATGCGAGTCAACAAGGATCACAAAAGAAGGGTCCCAATTTAATCATTAACTGAAGAAATGTTGTGAAGAGCCGCAAACCATCTTACAACTTTCATGATTATTGCTCTTGTTAGGATCCTATTTCACATGACACTTATGTTTATGCAGTCCATTAGTAAGTACACTGAGAACCTCTCTTCTCTTACTTGCTGCTTTCCCTATTCTAATAGAAATATAGATTCAAGACAATCCCTTAATTAAATCTACTAGAAATTTCCAAAATAAAACCATTCACCAATAAAGCAGTTCAAACTTCAAAGTTTTTTAATACGTCTAAACTGTTTTTGAATTCAATCTTGTACAGCTACAAATTCAAAGTCCAACTGCCCCTAACTCTCAATGTGGATTTGAAAATCCATAGCAAGAACAAACATGGCAGGCAAGTTACAGAAGTTCCAGCAGAAGATTAGTGGCTCAACATGGAAGTGGGACATTATGTAAAAGGTGGTCTCTGAAGGACCATTAAATTAGCCTAATATCTTACTTGATGGTTGTTTCAGCATGTAGAGGCCGCTAAGAAATAAACCATTTAACTATAATTTATATAAAACAATATTTAAATTATAATAAAAATTTACATTTATAATTAGTATTCTTAATTATACATGTAGAAATTTATATATAATTTAAATAAATTAAATGTAATTTTTTTCATGAGTTGAAAATGTTATTAAAAGTGATATAAAAGTTTGTTTGATAGTTTTAGGTGTATTTATGTTTAATTTAGTAATGGCCCGTGACCAAAATTTTGTAAGGTAGATCATCACAAAAGAGCACACAAAACAAAAAAAATGGAACCATTTCAACTAAAAGAGGGAGTGAAACCCTTGGAGGTCATGGTATGGTGAAATAAAGGGTTGCAATAACTAGTAATAAATATTAGAGGTGCAACTGAAATAGTGAGACATATAATGAGGGAATATGAATATCGAGAGGCTTCATTGCTCCTAAATAGATCAAATTCTAGATTAATGCCCAAAAGCTACAATTCATCCTCATCAAGACGTCAAGATGGAAACCATTGGTAGGAAAACAAATGTTTCTACAAGCCATACAAAAACCCTATTAGAGAAACATGTCAGTTTTGGTGAGAAAATCAAACTCAAAAGGTGGGAAAAAAGGTTTAAATGGAAAAAAATGGAATCAAGCCCCGAAGAGTTATATTTTCAGCCAACAAAATTTAGTTGGGGAAGAAAATAATAGCCTAAAATCCAATAAGTTCAATAATAGAAATTGAAGATTCATTAATTGACTTGATGAACAGCCATCTAAAAGCTTGTGTTTTTTAACCATAAACACCACACAATTCAAAGTCCTGAGGATTAGCCATCCACAACTCTTAATGTGCATTTGAAAATCAAGCAAGTGGTAAAATTTCTAGCAAAAGAAGAGTGTCTTAGACATGAAAGTATGAAATTATGTGAAACGTAACCTTTAAAGTGTTGCTAAATTAGCCTAATATCTTATTTGATGGCTATTTGAGCATGTAGAGGCTCATGGGTCTACATGGTAATGTTTTTAATCTTTTATTGTCTCATTGAATCTCTTTCATGAACAAATAATGTCATCCTTGAGATTGAAATTCCATTTTTTCCCTCTAAATACATATACTATTTGTAAATGTTATAAAATTAAAGGCTTTCAATATAATTTATATAAATTACAATAATTAAACTAGCTTATCTATCTTAATATATTAATCTATATATTATATGCTAAGAGATCTCATTTTCAAGGTATTTGTTTTTTGCTTTTTTTCCTTTTTAATTTAAAAAATATGCCTCAAAAATGAAATCTCTCGGCGTATAATATAAAGATTAATATATTAAGATAGATAAGCTAGTAGCAGCCGTGGTGTGTGTAACACATTGAATAAATTAATATATTTAGGGTTATGATTAGAGTTAGCAATTATGATTAGGGTTATGGTTTAGTGTTAAGGTTGGGTTAATGGTCATAGTTAGTGTGAGAATTTTTGTTAGGGTTAGGGGTAGAATTATGGTTAGGGTTAGGCTTTGGATTATAATTATAACAAGTTTTAGGTTAGGAATAAGGCTTTGGTTAGTGTTAAGGGTAGGGTTGGAATTACTATTAAGGTTTGGATTGGAATTATAATTAGGGGTAGGGTAAGGATTTATATTTGGTCAGGGCTATGGTTTGGGTTAGGGTTAGGTTAAAGGTTAGGATTAAGGTTAAGATTAGAATTAGGGTTAGGATTTGGTTTACAATTATGATTATGGTGAGGGTTAGGGCTTAGACTTATGATTAGGATTATAGTTAGTGTTAGGGTTTAGTGTTAAGGTTTAGTGTTATACATTGATTACTATTAAGGTTTGGGTTGGGTTTCAATTAGGGTGAGTGTTAAATTATAGTAAGGGTTCAATTTGGTTATTGTTTTATAAATGATAAGGATTAGCATTCAAATAAATTTCAGATTTAGGGTTCAATTAAATTTATGATTAATACTCAATTAGGGGAAGGGTTTAGGTTAGGTTTAGGCTGAAGATAATGGTTAGGGTTAGGGTTATGATTATATTTAGGGTTAAGATTTAGGGTTATGGATAGGGTAAGGTTTTACATCATGAATAGGGTTAGGGTTAGGGTTAGGGTTTACTATTAGAGTAAGGATTATGGTGATGATTAGGGGTATACCATGTAGTTAGGGACAATGTTAGAGTTAGGGTGAGGGTGATATTTTTGGGTAGGGTAAAGGTTAGGATTAGGGTTAGGGTTAGGGGTATATAATAGTTAGGGATGCGGTTAGGTTTTGGGTAGGCTTATGGTTAGGGTTAGAGTTTGGGTTAGGATTATGGTTAGGATAAGGATTATAAGTTACAGTTGAAATGTCTATTCATAGTTGAGATTTAATTAGGGTTCCCTAATTCTATGTGGGGTAGGATTAGGGTTAGGGTTTGGATTAGGGTTAGACATTGTACCATAGAAAAATAGATCATTGACATTCTCATGGTCTTTAAGGTCTTTCTCTCATGATGCTTGGTTTATTTTACTCCGATTTAATGTTGCAGTGTGACTTCTGCATTCACATTAGGTCTTAAAAATTCAAATTATGGCATCTTGTGAAGGTGTTGTGAAGTGTTGTAACACATTTCTACACTTTTCTAGATACTTTTCATTACAATTAGCCTAAAAATCACCTTTTCATCAATTATCAAGTCCTATTCTAAAGTGTTGTAATGTCTTGTAACAAGATTTCATGCTTTTCTAGGCTTACTTTCACTATTTACACCTTTCTTATGCTTTATTTGACTCCTTTATGCACTCATAAGGCTTAATTAAGTGTATTTTTGAATGTAAACCCAACAAACAATATTAAATGCAAGATAATTCCCGACACCCACTTACAAGCCCAAGGTGGGACCCATTTTCCATGGGTGGAAAATGAGTCCCTCTTGGATCCAAATTCAAAATAGTTCAAATTTTGTTTAAGGTTTTTATTCAAAATTAGCTTATGTTGGCCTATGATGAGGTATCATTGAGTTATTAGGGCATATATGCGTATAAATAAGTGTTTTTCTCCTCATTTTACATCTCCCCATTCACTTGCATTCACTAACCATCAACTAGCATTTGAGCACTTTGCATCATTCAATCAAGCATCAATCAAGCATCTTGGAGCAGCCATTGACATAACTTTAGATTTATTCAACAAGGTTGTGGTGATTTTAGGACATTTGCATGTTTTTTATTCATCATTCTATGTTCATTTCATTTCATTTCTTCATTAAGGGTTTGATTACCAAAGTGGGATTTGACCAAGGAAAATCCCTATACTCTAACCCTTAACCTTTTTACCCTTTTGCATGTGTGTTTGCAGACTTTTGTATGCAGATTTTTCAAGCAATTAGGTGTTGAAAGGTGGTCAAGAAGTCAACTAAGCCCTATTTCAAGCTTGGAGACAACCTATAGTCTATTTTTTGTAGATTTGACTTTGTCAACCCGACAAGAAGACAAGTGCAGATCTGGACCTACAGAATTAACCTTTGATTTCATAAAATTTTGGGAGAGGACTGATTCACCATCAGTGACGAATGAGTCCCACCTTAAGGATAAAAAAGAAGATTCTGTCAGATTCCAGTTCCCAACAACCGAAAACAAGTTTTCAGGAGATTTTTCTAGTAGTAGGACTGATTCACCATCAGTGGCAAATGAGTCCCACTAGTGATTTACACTATTTTCTGCTAGCATTCAGATCATTTCAGATTCAACATTCATTGTCAAGTGCACTCTGTTTAGCCTTCTTTCAATTCTGTTTTGCATTTGTTCATGTTTTAGTTCATTCTTGCATATCACATCATGTTCTCAAACATTACATATTCCATAGGTTTTGCATCAATAATTAGTCAATTAGATCATCTATTTGCATCTACAACATTGCATTTAGTCATACTCACATCATACAATCCCTTATTTGAATGAACCACCACAGTTTTGAGGTTTTATCTCTCTCCTTTTAGGTGAAAGATCCTAAGAGTGCAAGAGAAGTCCATAGACCACCTATAAAATTGATGGTTCATTTTGGTGAACCTGCATATATAGAACACTTTATCTTTTTTATTTCAATTGCATCTCACATCCTAGGTTTCATTTGCATCAACATTCAATTAGGTTTTTTTTTTGCATCCTAGGATTTCTTCAAATTGCATTAATGAAAGACTCATTTAGACTTCATTTTTGCATATCATATCATTCAAAACTAAAAAATCTGCATTTGCATCTGAAAAGCATTAAAATCACTTTAAATTTTCTGAAAACACAAAAAAATATCATACCTAAACTCATTCGCCACCCTGGGCGAATCAGTCCACCTGCACACTTTAAACTGTATTTTTCAGGCATTTTTCGAGGTATTTCTTGCATTTTAGTTTTTTGTTGTTGTTTTTCTATTTCATTTTATAGAATTTATGTTATTTGCATTTTGAACTCCTAGATTTCATTGCATTTAGATCCAACTTACCCTTTGTGGTAATTGTATGAGTGTTTGGTGCTCCGTTGATAATAATTTAGTGAGACGAAGTTCTAGACTCATGGCTTTCCACGATAGCACTTTCATTATGGACCTTGGGATCTCAAGAGCTCCTACTCCTAGTATGGACAATGGTGTATTAGGCATGGATACTACCACTCATATGCCTTCACCTTCCCATCCAATGCATGTTGACACACAAACTAGTTCCATTCCGCGAGATAAAGTCATTAGTATTCATGAGGATTTTTCACATTTACAACAAGATTTATCCCTTGAAAACATTTCCACCACTACCATACCTACCATAGAAAACCTTCATCTTTTGATTGAAAGTGATGATGGCTTACAAGTTATGAAAATAATCGCTTAGATATACAAAAAACATGCTCTTTCTGCTTCTCAATCAACAAACATTATTGTAAGCCAAGGAGGATCTCACATTCCTCCTCCTTCAACCATAACATCCATACCCACCTATACGACTCCTCATGTTACAACAACCATGCAACAAGTTAGTCATGTGACTCATTCTTTTGCTATATTCCATTGTTCTTTTGTGGCATTGAATGTTTCCTCTTCCACCTTCACCCCTCTTAGTGTCCCTTTCACTTCCCCTAACATTACATACACTCCATCCCCATTTTCCCTTCCACCTCATACCACTTACACCAATCCCATCATTACACAACTCTTTAACTCCGTTTCATCCATGCAACATCAAATCTCAACCATTAGCCAAAGTCAAAATGCTTCACCCACATATCATGTCCATAGTAGCCCATTATCTTTAGAGATCATACACACATAGATGCCACAAGGAATTGAAATGAATAGGTTTGAGAAGTATGGAGATAAAGGAGACCCTACTAATCATGTCAATGCTTATACAACCTTGTGCATTGATTTTGTCCTTGACAATAAGCTATTGGCCAAAAATTTTCCTAGGACCTTGAAGGACACTGCATTGGAGTGGTTTTCAAACTTACCCAATCATTCAATCTGATCCTTTAATGAACTTTTGGATGCCTTTATAAGTCATTTCCAAGTCCATATGACTCCCAAAAAGACAATGGCTAATTTAATGAGATGTAAACAAAATGCAAATAAAAAAACAGTTGATTTCATTTCATGTTATCAGTCATTGTATGCTCAAATTGATGTCAAGATTCCTGATTTCATTAGTACTTTTTTTTGTGACTTAAAAATAATGATAATTTTTATGACTTGTCCAGGCAGTGTGGATTTCAATGTAAATTCATTGGATTTAAATATGAATGTTTCACACAGTCATCCATTTTGTTGGGTTAAACTAGCTCTTAGGTTAGAGTTAGTGGATTAACCATAAGTGGTTTTTGAGCCCATGGTTTTGCATGTATGAAATTATATATAATGGCTTGGTGACTCCATTGTATGTGTGGCTAGTTGAAGCCTCCAGGCTTAGCCCAGTTGGGGCTGAGGGTTAATATGAAGATCTTCATTGCTGGTTTTTCCCCGGTTTGGGGTTTTCCAGGGTAAATCACTATGTTGTGATTGTTTTCATGTTACATGTTTGATTTATGTTTCTTTTTTTATTCTTCATCTAGTTCCTAACAAGTGGTATTAGAGAAAGGTTTGGGATTTTCTTTTTGCTTGCATGTGTAGGTTTGTGAGTTGCACGTATTTGAATGTGTGTTGCATGTACTTGCATGGACTTGCATGTGGCTTGCATGTGCTTGCATGTTGATGTATGTAAGATTTCTTGGTGTTTAAGGTTCTAGGTATTTCTTCTGTGAAGATTTCTTAGCCTAACAAGCTTGAAGAAGTCTAAAGGAATTAGCTAAAGATTGAACCTTGGAGAATGGGAGAAGTTCGAGCATGTGTGTAGCTGGAATGTTAACAAAGCGACATGGGGAATGCACTCATTCTAGTTGTGATGGAGGTCTTGTCTGGCTTTCAAGATGAAGTTGGATTTCTCTTGATTGTGCATGATTGGTTGTGGTTGCTACTCTAGGCATGTTGCCTCGTTAAAGTCATTGTATGTAGGTGCCCACAGCCAAGGCTGGCTGTAGCAAGAACAAAATTGTAATGGAGTTGTATGTAAAATTTAATACATGTATTTGGGCTAATGGCTGTAAGACCTTGTATGGCTTGCTCGATCCCTGAAAGGAAAGGTTTGGTATGTGCTTGTGGAAGGGGGGTTTGGTGTTAACCCCAAGACCAAGTTTAAAGGGGGGATTGTTGGGTTAAACTAGCTCTTGGGTTAGAGTTAGTGGATTAACCATAAGTCATTTTTGAGCCCATGGTTTTGCATGTATGAAAGTCTATATAATGGCTTGGTGACTCCATTGTATGTGTGGCTGGTTGAAGCTTTTAGGCTTAGCCCAGTTGGGGCTGAGGGTTAATATGAAGATTTTCATTGCTAGTTTTGCCCCGATTTAGGGTTTTCCAGGGCAAATCATTGTGTTGTGATTGTGTTCATGTTACATGTTTGATTTATGTTTCTGTTTTTATTCTTCATCTTGTTGCTAACACATTTACTGTCTATTCAACAACTTTCCACCAAATATGGGCTAATATTTATAGAAATATTGACAAATCTAATGTGTGTTCATATATACAACAAGTCAACTACAACAATGCATCTTTCAATAGTCACTTCTCAAATAAATCAAATCTGCACAATTTCAATTTTCTTTTGTGATGCGGGTTACTTGTTTGTTCATGAACATGGAATTTTATCATCTGTCATGATTTTTTCACATGGAAGTCGATTTCACCTGTCAAATTATTGTCTTTGGCGCAAATTTCATTACACCATGGCAATTGTGGAATAGTATGGGAAAAGATGGCAAAAGTGAACCAACAGGATACTTAAGGAAAAAAATGGAATTTTGGATGTTTTATTTCCACTTGGTAACCTTTGAAATGTGTAATACTTTACTAAAAATGATGTGACTCAACAAGGATCACAAAACAAGGGCCCCAATTTAATCATAACTGAAGGCATGTTGTGAAGAGCCGCAAACCATCTTATTATTTTCATGATTATTGGTCTTGATAGGATCCTATAGTTGTACCTATTTCACATGACACACTTATGTTTATGCAGTGCATTAGTAAGTACATTGAGAACCTCTCTTTCTCTTAGTTGTTGCTTTTGCTATTCTAATAGAACTAGCAATCACACCGTAATGTGCAATGGGTATGTTGAAGAAGTGTAGAAAGTCAATTAGAATAAATTTTGATCTATTTTTGTAATATATAAAATTATTTTAATCATTTTATGTAATTAATAGTTTTATTTAAAAATATAATATATAATAATAGGTATAATTAGATTATTTATAATTTATTTTGTATTATTAAAATATAATCCACATTTCATATAATAAACTTATAAATCAAATTGAATAAATATATATCAAATTTCACCTTAAACAAATTATAAATCTAATATTATATTAACTAAAATATAAGTTAAATTGTAAGTCAAAATATAATTAATTTTTTTAACTAAAGAAAAGTTATTTAATATATTTTAAAAATAATTATTTAAAAAATAAAAAATAAAACAAGATGTCGTAATGTTAAAACCTAAACGCATTCATTATTAGGATATGACAGTAATTTTCATTTTTTATTTTTTTGATAAAAAAAAAATTACAAAAATTATTCATGTAGATATATTATTATTTTTAAATAAAAAATAACAATTAAAATTAAAAAACATTGTTAATTGTTTTAAATTTTTTTTGTAAAACTTATTCATACATATAATATTATTTCTTTTTAAAATAAAAAATAACAATTAAAACAAGAAATCATTTTTTAAAAATATTTTTCTAATATTTAATATTTAATTTGTATCTTTTTCTTGTTCTTTATAAAAATTTTGGGTTGTTCTCCTCACTTTTTAATTAAAAAATTAATAAATGCAATCAACATGCATTAATTTTCTTTATTCTAACAATAAATCAAATAACATAATACAAATCATAAATAAAAAAACATTACATAATTAATTTTAAAAGCAAAGTCACCAATACAAGAGACATATTTACTATAATCAATTTTTTAAAAGGAAAAAAAAAAAAAAAACCCTGCATAGTACATGCGCAGGTACTGCTTGCACATGCCTACACAACAAGGTACTCCTTGCTTGGGAAACGCGCCAGTGCAAGCTACACTTGCAAAAATCCTTCAAGATTTTTAAAAAAACTTTTAATTTTTTTGGAGAGCATCAAGGAAAGCATGAAAAAAGTGGAGGAAAAATCATGAAAAATGATTAACGACTGAGATTCATTTAATGGCCAGCAAGTTCATATCAACCATTGATTGACACTTTTTAGCTTTGTCCTGTTGAAATAGGATTTAGGTACCTTCAGCGTAAAATATAGATTCAAGACAATCCCTTAATTAAATCTACTAGATATTTCCAAAATAAAACCATTCACCAATAAAGCAGTTCAAAATTCAAAGATTTTTAATACGTCTAAACTATTGTTTAATTCAATCTTGTACAACTACAAATTCAAAGTCTAACTACCCCTAACTCTCAATGTGGGTATGAAAATCCGTACTAAGAACATGGTAGGCAAGTTATAGAAGTTCCAATAGAAGATCAGTGGCTCAACGTGGAAGTGGGAAATTATGTAAAAGGTGGTCTTTGAAGGACCATTAAATTTATTAAAAAATCCCAAATTGGGCTATGCAAACAACTACAAAACTATTTTTTTGTTTCCCAAACAACTAGGATCAAATCAAAATGTGGAAGCACAAACAATACAAGGAGACATGGAAGTTTCTTTTATATTCAATAAGCTAGAAATGACATTACAAAAGGGTAAACTAAAAACTTAGAAAATAAAATACTAAACTACATATTACAAACTATTAGCAACTATCAGGAGTTGTGCAGAGCTCTACTTAGAGCAATCACTTCTCAATCACAAAACAAACACAACTCTTGCTATTAAGGAGCTTCTTTTAATCACACAGAGAAAAAAACAAAACATTCTATTGCTACTGCAAAAAAAAACTCACATTCTTTCTAGACTACCCTTTTCATTACATAACATTCCTTTTTTTGTCAGATGCTAGGCACTTGATGTCCCACCCAAATTTCAAATTCACCTAACAAATTTATTTTCTTTGTCAAAAATGACTTTTGGTGATGGAAACATCAGGATCAATAGATCCCAAAGTGTGCAAGCATTAACTCCTAACATGGTAGGTGATCGGGAGGAAGGCTCAAGGACAAGTTTGAAATTCTGACACCCCCCCTTTGTCCAAAGCTGACAAAACAAGATCAAACTTGATCCAAATTAACAATGCCCAACCTAGTTCTTAGGCGCTCGAATTTTTCCCTACTCAAAGGCTTGGTGAATATGTCTGCTAACTACTGCTCAAACCTAAAAATTCCATTCTAATTTCACCATTTTCAAGCAATTCTCTAATAAAAATTGATACCCGATTTCAATGTGCTTGCTTCTTCCATGAAACAAAATATTTTTCATCAAAGTTATTGATGAAATATTGTCACAAAACATTGTTGTTCCATCCTCTTGTTCTTCTCTCAAATCTGCCAAGATTCTTCTTAGCCAAATAGCTTGACATGTTGTCGCATTCACTGCTATATACCCATTCTCAACTGTTGATAGGGAAACTATGGGTTGCTTCTTGGAATCCCATGAGATAGCTCCCAAACCCAAATGAAACACATAGCATGATGTTCTCTTCCTATCATCTAAACTTCCTGCCCAATCACTATCCATGTATCCAACCAGCCAAAACTCATTTGTTGCTATGTACAAAATGCCATATCCTATGGTGCCATTCACATACCTCAGGATTTTCTTACCCACTTTCCAGTGGGTGTCCTTTGGAGTCTCCATAAATATGGAAATAAGACTCACTCTATGCATTATATCAGGCCTAATTGCAATCAAATACATCAAACTTCCAACCAAACTTTTAAACATGGTCAGATCCACATTGTTGTTGCAATATTCCTTGCTCAACTTTAGACCTATGGTTCTTGGTGTTGGGGTAGGCTTGCTTTCAAGCATCTTAAATCTCTTCAAGATTTCATTTGCATATTTTTCTTGAGAGACAAATATACCATCATGCATTTGTTTTACTTCTATGCCTAGAAAATATCTCAAGAGACCTAAATCTTCCATTTCAAACTCTCTTTTCATGGCCTCTTTAAAATCAACAATAAGGAGATCATCATCCTTAGTAAAAGGGTATGTGCATGATCATGATGGGTATGTGTAGGGTATGTGGCTGATAATTGTTTTTACCCAAAATTGATGAAATGAAAAAGGTTTCTAAAGAAGATTCTCAACTTTCCACCAATATAAATTATGTTTTACTTTGAATTTAATAAATTTATTATTATTTATTTTCTATTTGAATTACAACTAAAGTCCTGATTGATAGGCTGATTGAAAAACATCTATAGCTTTCAAATGGTATGGCATTTTTTGAATCTGAAACATACATCACATTCTATGCTTCACATACTATAGGATTAAAAAAAATGAGTTTCATGAAGTTTTGACCAAGTTGAGGTGATTAGACATACGGGTTTTTATATTTTTTAAAAGTTGTAATAAAAACATAAATAATTATTTACTTGGAAAAAATTACAAAAAATATGC
Organism: Sequoia sempervirens; assembly: GCA_007258455.2. Classification (NCBI taxonomy): domain Eukaryota; kingdom Viridiplantae; phylum Streptophyta; class Pinopsida; order Cupressales; family Cupressaceae; genus Sequoia; species Sequoia sempervirens. Next base: position 163,419,437 of record VDFB02000003.1, on the reverse strand, counting down.
ATCACATTGGGACATGAGTCCTCTACTTATATCTAAAATATTATAAAAAATATTATCATTTTATTGTGGTTAGGGTGGTTAGGCAGGACCTACTTATTTTCCCCTAAAATTTAAGTACTATTGCATTGAAATTTCAAATTTTCACCAAATAGACTTTTTTAAAAAACCTAGTAGTTTAGAAACTAAATTCAATTTTCTATAGATTCTATTCTTACATATTTTTGAAATAATATAGATAACTTATTCAAATTTTTATGTCAAGTTGCCTAAATCTAATTTTTCTAATTTTTTTGCCACTTGAGGGCCTTTCTTTTTCCATGATGATCTTGCACATACCCAAAAATAAGATCATCTACATAGAAAATAAAATCAAAATCTTACCATTTTCTACCTAAGTGGGCTCAACATCACTTTTTCTAAAACCATTGCTCAACAAATATGAGTCAATCATGTTGTACCATGCATGTGGAGCTTGCTTCAACCCATAGAGGGTCTTCTTTAGCCTATACACCTTGGGTTCTTGACCCAGAACTTCATATCCAAGTGGCTGCTCCACATAAACTTTGTCTTTCAACACTTCATTTAGGAAGGTAGACTTCACATCCATTTGAAACACCTTCCATTCATGTTGGGTTGCGATTGCTATGACTGCCCACATGGTCTCCATCCTTGCAATGGGGGCATACATCTCATCACAGTCTCTCCTAAACTGCTATTTGTATCCCTTGACCACTAATCATGCCTTGTGTCAATCTATCCTTCGTTCAGTATTGCACTTGGTCTTGTAGACCCATTTCACCCTAATAACTTACTTGTTGGGCAGAAAATCAGTTAGCTCCCATGTGTTGTTCCTCTATATTGCATCTGTCTCCTCATCCATGACCTCACACCATTTCTCCTCTTTCATAGCATCCTCAAAATAAACTAGATCACCATGAGAAAATAATGTAAAATTCACATTCTCATCAAATTCTTTATCATACCTTTCATTTTGGTAGATCTCTCTTAAACTCTTGGTGTTTCTTGGCTTTAGGAAGGCGAAAGTAGGGTTTGAACTTTCACTACTGCTACTACTCTACTGAATAGACTAGGTCTCAAGTCGTAGGGAGCTCTCAGGAGCTAATCTTCTAGCTGTCTGTGGTTGCTTTCCTTTCTGTCTGCTCATGTCAAGAGTTGTTAGGAGCTATCAGGAGCTATCTCTAACTAAATTATGAGACAATCTATTTAATTGTCTGTTTGAGTCAAGAGTTGTCGGAAGCTGACTGTCTCTACTGCTATAGGATCTTTTTGATCTTCATATTCATCTTCTTCATTATCAAGGGGCACTCCAACTAAGTTTCCCAAAGAGGTGTCCATTGAGCCATCCCAAGACTCATTTTCAATGAACACATCCCTATTAATCACTATTTTCTTGGTGACTGGGTTATACAACCTATAGGCTTTGGACTCCTCATTGTAGCCTGTGAAAATACACTTCTCACCCTTGTCATTCAATTTATACCTCTTTTCCTTGGGCACGTGAGCATATGCCACACACCCAAACACTCTTAAGTGTTCAACTGTCCACTTATGTTTTGTCCATGCCTCTTATTCAAGATTTTATCATGGACCACCTTTGTTGGGCTTCTATTTATCATCTATATATAGCTATTGCTACAGGATCTCCCCAATATTCATTTGGGAGTCCCTTTTCTTTTAGCATGCTCCTTACCATCTCCACGATGGTCTTATTCTTTCTCTCAACCACTCTATTTTTTTGCGGAGTATAACTAGCTGTTAGCTCATTCTTGATGCCATTTTTCTTGTAAAAATTCACAAACTGATTGGAGGTATACTCTTCTCTTCGATCTAACCTTAGGACCTTGATCATGTGTCTACTCTCCTTTTCAGCTTGAGCCTTTAAAAGCAAAAAATTATCAAATTCTTTAGAATTATGTTACAAAAAATAGACCCATGTCTTATGACTGTAATCATTATAGAAGTTAATAAAATATCGGCTTTTACCAATAGATATGGTTTGCATAGGGTCTACCAAATCTGTGTGCACTAGCTCGAATATTGATCTTGCCCTTGTAGAGTTTCCCAATTGAAAGGGCTACCTATGTTGCTTGCCCAAAATGCAAGCCTCACACTTAACATTAGGGTCTACTATTCTTGGGAAACCATCAACCAACATAGCCTAAGTGTCCATACCTGAGATGCCATAACTTGGAGGGGTCTTGAATGGTGCTCTTGAGGGCTACTTCTTGTATTGTTCTACATTTTTCATTCATGAGAGGTGCTGCTACAGACTAAGATGAGAAACACATCTCAATTTTCAAAGGAAACATTCAATTCTTTATCATTTGAATAGCTACAAACACTTCCATCCTCCCATTCTTGTCATAAATAATGCATTTACCCTTCTCCATCAACACTTTATATCCATTTAGGATCAGTTGTCCAACACTCATGATGGTATGCTTTAACCCAAGAGAAAAAAATACATTTTGAATTTCCTTTCTTTCACCTTGCTTGGTGTGGATCATGATAGATCCTCTTCCCACAACTGGAACTAATTTATTGTTCCCCACTCTTATCTTTGACTTTACATTCTTATAAATGAAAGAAAACAAACTTTCATTACCCCTCATCTGGTTGCTGCAGCTGCTGTCCAAATACCAAACTTCAGGGCTGTCTTCTTCACCAATGTTGCACATGATGAAGGTTATGGATTGATTTCCTTCAGCCACATTCACATTTTGTTTTGATTGATTGTTGTGCTTTTTCCAACACTCACTTGCATAATGACCAAATTTATGATAGTAGTAACATTCAACGTTGCTTTTTTCATTCTTTTGATTTGAACTGTTGTTCTTCTTGCAATTGTCAGGAGCTGGTCTGAGAGTTACTTGCTCCCTCTTAGCTACTTTCTCATCCTGAGTTTTCTCCTCCAACATTTCCTTATCCGGATTTTCCACGACCTCTACCTCTTGAGCTCCTTCCACCATTGTTTCTTCTCCCCCTTTCTCTTGCATTTTAATGAGCTTTAAGAGCTTGTTCTTGGGAGGAAGTAGCAAAACTATTTGGGAGTTGTTCATGGGTTTGCAAAGAACCCATCAGCTCATCAATGAACAATGTTGAGAGATCATTTTCCTCTTCAATGGAAATCACAACTACATCAAACTTGGTGGGTAAACTTCTGAGGGATTTTTCCACAATCCTTTGGTCGTCTATGACTTCTCCATTCACCCTTAGCTGGTTTATCAAGTCAAATAATCTTGTGTGGAAGTGTTAAATGGACTCGTTGTCCTTCAACAAGAGAGTCTCAAAATATTTTTGAAGCATCTGGAGCTTCACTAATCTAATTATCAATCCTTTTGTAGCTGGTTTGGAGGATTTCCTAAGCTTCCTTTGCATAATTAGCTACTCCTATTTTGGTAAAATGGCCTCTATCAAGGCTACTTCTATTAAAATCAATGCCTTAGCATCCTTCCTCCTTGTTTCCTTCAACTAATTCTTTTGGTTGTTTGTGAGAGCTACAAATTGTGTCGGGTCAGTAACATCCATGAAACCATTTGTCAAAATCTCCCACAAATCATTGGAAACCATAATCTAGTCTTCATTTTCTTAGCCCAAATGTTGTAGTTTTTTCCATTAAAGGATGGTGGTTGTTGCCAACTCTTCCTCTCATCTCCAGCCATATCTCCTACACAAAAAAATTAATACCCCAAAAAATAAATGCCCTAACTCACGAAGAAATGGGGCCTATGGCTCTAATACCATGTCAAAAAACCCCAGACTAGGCTATGCAAACAACTAAAAAACTACTATTTTATTTCCCAAACAACTGGGATCAAATCAAAATGTAGAATCACAAACATTACAAGGAGACACAAAAATTTATGTTCTTTTCAATAAGTTGGAAATGGAATTACAAAAAGGTAAACTAAAAACTCAGAAAATAAAATGCTAAATTATAGATTACAAACTATTAGTAGCTATCATGAGTTGCACCCAAAATAAAATAACTTTTAGGAGTTGCACAGAGCTCTACCTGGAGCAATCATTGCTCAATCACAAAAAAAACACAACTGCTATTGTTTAGGAGCTTCTCTGAATCATACAAAGAAAAAAAAAACATTCTACTGCTGCTACAAAAAACAAACTCACATTCTTTTTAGATTGCCCTTTCTGGTATGTAACATTCCCTTTTTTTGTCTGATGTTGGGCACTTGATTTCCCACCCAAATTTAAAATTCACCTAACAAATTTATTTTCTCTACCAAAATTGATTGTTTATGCTAGCAGCGTTAGGAGCAAGATATCCCAAAGTGTGCAAGCATTGACTCCTAACATGGTAGGTGATCAGGAGGAAGGCTCAAGGATGAAATTGAAATTCCAACAAAATTATCCTAACATCTTACTTGATGGTTGTTTCAACATGTAGAGGCCCACAAGCATGCATGATAATGATATTTATTTTTTGTTTACTACCTCATATATCTCTTTCATGAATTGAGAATTTTTTTCCTCTAAATACATATACCAAATGTACTAAATGTTATAAGAAATAAATGATTTAACTATAATTTATATAAAACAACAGTTAAATTATAATAAAATTTAGCATTTATAATTAGTATTCTTAATTATACATGTAGAAACGTATATATGAAATTTAAATAAATTAAATGTAATATATATATATTATGAGTTGAAAATGTTATTAAAAGTGAATTTTTTTTTGTAATTTAGGTGTAATTATTTTTAATTTAGTAATGGCTCGTGATCAAAATTTTGTAGGTAGATCGTCACAAAAGATCCCACAAAACAAATTAAATTGGAAACATTTTGACTAGAAGAGGGAGTGAAACCCTTGGAGGACATGGTATGGTGTGTTGGTGTGTGGCAACTGATCATGCTATACTATACACCCTGGCATGTATCAATGAAAAAGGAAAAATCCGATTTTGTAGAACCTGAAATCTGGAAGCTTCTAAGCTTGTTAAAAAGGGGTTCAGCTGGGTATTACAGTATGATGAAAAACACGATTATTCACAAGATTGTAATAGGGTTTTTACTGGATAATAAAAGTATTGGATGGCTGTGGTTTGGTGGATATAGCCCAAATTGGGTGAACCACGTTAAATTATTTGTGTTATGATTTATTTTGTGTATGTTTTCGTTTCTTCGTTTATTAATTAAATCTACATTTAATTGTTAGATCTACCATTTCTAACCCTAACAAGTGGTATCAGAGTGAGTTGTGTTTCGATTATCGTCTGTAGGAAGGTCTCATGGTTGAGTGGGAGCAATGGCAGACGAGGGAAAGAAGGTTGAGAAGTTTAATGGGTAGAACTATCAGTTATGGAAGATGTAGATGGAGGAATATCTCTATCAGAAGGATTTATGGAGGCCATTGGAAGGGAAAACCAAGAAACCCGCAGCAATGTCAGATGAGGACTGGGAGATCTTGGATAGAAAGGCTCTTGGTAGTATTCGTCTATTCCTGGCACAATCGGTGGTGTTCAATATTACAACAGCAAAGACAACTCAAGATTTGATGGAAACCCTGGCAAAGTTATATGAAAAGCCTTCCGCTTCGAATAAGGTATTTCTTATGAAGCGTTTACTTAATATGAAAATGGTAGAAGGTGGGTCAGTTACTAATCATTTGAATGAGTTTAATATAGTCACCAGTCAATTAACTTATATAAAAGTAAACTTTGATGAAGAAGTTAGGGCTCTTTTGATTATGAGTTCTTTGCCTGAAAGTTGGAATAAAGCTTATTATTATTTTATTAGCAACTCTATTTCCTGGATTCAGTTACATTGAGATTTGGTGATATTGTTGAGTGTTATTTTGAGTGGGGAAATTCATAAGAAGCTAAATTAAAATCCACATCAAGCAATGTTTTGAATGCATAAAGCAGGGGCAAAACAAAGGAGAGAGGAAACACTTCTGGAAATCATGGGAAGTCACGAGGAAAATCAAAGGACAAAAGGTCCCAATCTAGAGACAAGAGGAATTGCTGGTATTGTGATAAGTTGGGTCATTTGAAGAAAGATTACAGCAGTCTTGGAAAATAAAGAGATGGAGATAAAAAGGAAGGAAGTAAAGAGGCAAATGTAGTAAGTAATAAATCTGATGAGGATGCTTTGATTCCTTCCCTTGATAATGCTGATGATTCTTGGGTGTTAGATTTAGGGGCTTCATTTCATGCTACCCTCCATAGAAGTTATTTTCTTGATTATGTCCAAAGGGATTTTGGGCTGGTTTATTTAGGAGATAACGAACCCTGTCAGATTGTTGGAAAGGAATCAGGTTAGGATTGCGGAGATGGGAATCATTGGCTACTCGTGAGGTAAGGCATGTTCCAAAGTTAAGCAGAAATTTAATTTCAGGAGGGCAACTAGATGATGAAGGTTGTGTTGTTACTTTTAGTGATAAAAACTGGAGGGTCACAAAGGGTGCCTTAGTGGTAGCAAAAGGTGTGAAAGTAGGCACCTTATATCTTTCTAATACAAGTCATGTTCCTTCTGCTTTAGTTATTCTGAGGAGAAGAAGATAAAGTATTGGGAATAGTTGTGCAGTTCAGCGGGGTAGAAGATCATCTGATTGTGGACTTTTGAATCAGTACTGTAGCATAATAGACTTGGGCATATGAGTGCAAAAGGTATAGAAAGTACTTCATTCAAATAATGTTTTGCAAAGTCTAAAATGTATTTAATATGGATTTACTTGTAGAGAAGTTGTCTATGGAAACAAAAGTTAGTTTCTCAAGGATGGGAAGCAAAGAAAGATGAGAAATTGGAGCTTGTGCATCTGGTGTATGGGGACCAGCTCAGGTATCTTCTCTCGGTGGCTCTCTGTATTATATTACATTCATTGATGATGCAACTAGAAAGGTATGGATTTATTTCCTTAGGCAGAAATCTGATGTATTTGAAACTTTCAAAAAATGGAGAAGCTTGGTTGAGAATGAGATGGGTAAAAAGATAAAATGTCTCAGATCTAATAATGGTGGTGAGTATTGTAGTAGAGAGTTTGAAGATTATTATTCCTCTAATGGTATTCGTAGGTAGAAAATGGTTCCAAGGACTCCACCGAGGAAAATGCACTGGAGTGGCTGAAGCATAAGATAGAACCTAATATAGGGCAATACCTTGAACTATGAGATGCATTGGAGTTGCAGCCTTTAAAATAGGCGGTGTAAACAACATTTGTTTATTTAATCAATGAGAGAGAGTCCTTCTAATCCTTTGGGTTGTGGTATTCTAAGAGGAAGCATGGAAGGTAAGAAGGTGGAGTTATTCTTTTCTCAAAACCTTCGGTTGTGAAGCATTTGCACATGTAGATTCTGAAAATAGAACCAAGCTTGATACAAAATCAAAGAAATGTGTATTTGTTGGATATGGCATTGATGAATTTGGTTATAGGCTTTGGGATTTTGAAAATCAAAAAATTGTGAGAAGCAGGGATGCCATATTCAATGAGAAAGTATTGTACAAAGATCTATTGCTGTAGCATGAGAAGAAAGAAAATGATTATGTAGTGTTGGATGATATTCCAAATGATGATGTTTTAGTGGTTACTCATGCTGGGCAACAACAGCAACAACAAATACCACAAACTCCTGTTAGACGATCTTCGAGGATAAGTAGACCTCCAAAATGATTCTCTCCCTCTTTGTATACTATTTTGTTAATTAATGCTGATGAACCAAAATATTATGATGAAGCTATGCAGGTGGATACCAAGGTTCAGTGGGAGCATGGAATGGAAGAAGAAATGGACTCCTTGCTGGAAAATTAGACTTGGAATTTATGCAAGTTGCCTGTAGGTAAAAAGGCTTTACCAAATAAATGGATTTATAGGCTGAAAGAGGAGGATGGAGGTAAGAAAAGATTTAAAGCAAGATTAGTTGTAAAGGGGTTTGCACAGAAAAAGGGTATTGATTTTGATGAGATTTTTTCTCCTATTGTTAAAATGACTTCTATTCGTATTATTTTAAGTATTGTGGCTACTGAAGATTTGCATTTAGAACAGCTTGATGTTAAAACAATCTTTCTCCATGGTGATTTGGAAGAGGAAATATATATGGAACAACCACAAGGATTTGAGGTCAAAGGTAAGGAGAAACTAGTGTGGAAATTGAAGAAAGTTTATATGGCTTGAAGCAAGCACCTCGACAATGGTACTTGAAATTTGATAGTTTTATGGCTGAGCAAGGCTACAACAGGTGTAATTCTGACCATTGTGTTTAGTTTAAGAGGTTGGATAATAACAACTACATTATTTTATGTTTATATGTTAATGACATGCTTGTAGCTGGGTCTAACATGGATCACATAAGTGAGTTAAAACAACAGTTAGCAAAATATTTTGCTATGAAGGATTTGGGGGCAGCAAAACAAATCCTTGGAATAAAAGGCCCACAGAGATAGGAAAATAGAAAATTGTTTTTATCTCAGGCTAATTATGTTGAAAAGGTGTTGCAGAGATTTCATATGGAGAATGCAAAAGCTGTTAGCACACCTTTGCCTAGTCATGTTAAATTGACTAAGGATATGTGTCCAAAGACACAAGAGGAGCAAAAAAAAATGTCCAAGGTACCATATGCTTCAGCTATAAGTAGTTTAATGTACGCCATGGTATGTACTAGACCAGATATTGCACATGCCATAGGAGTTGTTAGCAGGTATTTGAGTCATCTTAGAGTTGAGCATTGGAATGCGGTAAAATGGATTCTCAGGTATTTGAGAGGTATATCCAATAAATGTTTATGTTTTGGGGGCTCTAATACTGATTTAAAAGGCTATGTTGATTCAGATTTGGTAGGGGATATAGATACCAGGAAGAGTACCACAGGTTATGTATTCACAGTTGGTGGGATAGTAGTGAGTTGGATTTTTCAATTGCAAAAGGTGGTTGCTTTATCCACCACATAGGCGGAGTATATTGCTGCAACAGAGGTGGCAAAGGAGATGATATGGCTGCAAATTTTCATGGATGAGTTGGGAAAACAACAGGATGGAAATAACTTGTTTACGGACAACCAGAGTGCTATACATCTTACAAAGAATTCTACCTTGCATTCTAAAACAAAACACATACAGTTGAGATATCATTTCATTCAGTCGGTGTTGGAGGATGGATAGGTCAAGTTGGACAAGATATATACAGATGTCAATCCAGTGGATATGTTTATGAAGGCAGTGCCAAGGGAGAAGCTGAGTTCCTCTTCAGCTTCAGTTGGCCTTCAAGGTTGAGTTCAAGAATAATAGAGTAGCAGGGTCGAAGGTACTTATTTCCAGTGGGAGTTGTAAGTGCAGTAGTGTCATCTAGGATCAGTCTCCAAGTGGGAGATTGTGATGGTGTGGAGCCTGATCAGTCTCCAAGTGGGAGATTGTTGGTGTGTGGTGACTGATCATACTATACTGTACACCCCGGCATGTATCCTCACTGAGGTTTGGGGCTGGGCCGGGCCTTGGGCGGGGGTTCGGGGGTGGCAGCCCCCGAGAAAATTCCTTCTACTTTTTGCGTCATCATAGAAAAGGGGAAAAATCAATGAAAAAGAAAAATCCAATTTTGTAGAATCGAAATCTAGAGCTTCTAAGCTTGTTAAAGGGGTTCAGATGGGTGTTATAGAATAATGAAAAATGTGATTATTCACAAGATTGTAATAGGTTTTTGCACTGGATAATAAAAAGATTGGATGGCTATGGTTTGGTGGATGTAGCCCAGATTGGGTGAACCACGTTAAATTATTTGTGTTATAATTTATTACATTGCATGTTTAGTTTCTCTATTTATTAATTAAAATTTGCATTTAATTATTAGATCTGCCATTTCTAACTAACAATTGAACTAAAGGGTTGTAATAACTAATAATAAATATCACCGATGCAACTAAAATAGGAACTGTCCGAATTTATGTGGAGGGATCTCATGATTTGGGCAAAGAGTGGCAATATGATGGGTATGTGGCTAGCGACTTTTATTTTACCCAAAATTGATGAAACGAAAAGGGTTTTTAAAGGAGATTCTCAGCTTTCCACCAATATAAATTATGCTTTACTCTTAATTTAATAAGTAATTGTTGTTCATTTTCTATTTGAATTACGACTAAAGTCCAAATTGATAAGTGATTGAAAAACATCTACAACTTTCCAAATGGTATCACATTTTTCATTCAAAACATGTGTTACATTCTATGCCATACTATAGGATTAGAAAAAGAAAAATTGAATTTCATGAAGTTTGACCAAGTTAAGGTGGTTAGACATCAGTTTTATGTTTTAAAAATTTGTAATAAAAATTCATAATTAATTATTTATGAAGAAAATTACAAAAATATGCATCACACATGGAGGGCATAGAGTCCTCTACTTATATCCTAAAATCTTATAAAAAAATATTATCATTTTATTGTGGTTAGGGTGGTTAGACAGGCACCTATTTATTTTTTTCCTGAAATTTAAGTACTACTACATTGAAATTTCAAATTTTCACCAAATAGATATATATTTTTTAAACAAAATTAGTAGTTCAAAAACTACATTCAATTTGCTACAGATTCTATTCTTACATATTTTTAAATAATATAGATAACTTATTCAAATATTTACGTCAAGTTGCCTAACTCTGATTTTTTAAAAAAAATTGCCACTTAAGGGCCTATTTTTTTCATGATGATCATGCATATACCCCATACTAATGAGGGAATATTAATAACCAAAGGCTTCATTGCTCCTAAATAGATCAAATTCTAGATCAATGCCCACTAGCTAGAATTCATCATCGTCAAGAGGTCAAGATAGAAACTATTGGTAGGGAAACAAATGTTTCTAGAAGCCATACAATAACCCTATTGGAACACAATAGTCTACTGAGAAGGGGAGTGAATTAGTAGAGACTAAAAATGTTATCCTTTTCTTCCAAAGAGTAGTTGTAGTAATTAACAACTAGATGTGTAGATTGAAACTAAAGATATCTTAAGCATATGCACATAAACAAAGTCAACATATAATAATAGATATACATGGAAAACACAAGATGGGAAAAACCATGATGAGAAAATGGTACTAGGAGCTACTGTCCTAATCCAACCTCACCATGAAATCCTTTGTTACAATTTTAAGGGCACCAAACCTAAGGAGACACATATCCCCTAAATTGAGCACCAACTTAGTTACTTGATAGCACCAACAAATCAAATTTACAAATATGAAATGATTACAATTTGTTCCTAGGGAACTCTTATCAATGTTACAGCTAACTTTTGTAACTACTCAACTCTCTGTGACTAATCTGCAACTCTATTATGCTTTGCACTTCTTCAGCTATATTCTTCTTTCTTTAGTGCATTCTCTATTTCCCTGAATGTGCCTTGCATTTTTCTCTATAACTCTCTTTTCTTAATATGGCATGTTCTTCAATTAACTCAAAAGCATCGAGCCACACTTTACTATTCTCACCTATCTCACACACTACCTTAGACACACTACTCACCTATTTTGTGTAGGGTTCTATATTCATAATTCCCTCAAGATCTTCCTTAATAGATCAGATCATCTGCTAGGGTGAATATCTTCTTCACTGATGCCATATTTGCATTGAGCCACACAATATTAATTTCTGTTGTAGAGAACTTCCCTGTTTATCATCATCCCAAATCCTAAAATAGGATATCCAATTAATGATTTCTTCTAATCCTTCGATCTAATCTTTATCTTTTGATCCATGACAATTTGTACTATCATTTGATGCAACAAATCACATTACATTTGTCACTGAGGCAGTTAAACCAATATTTTCCATCTCCAAGGTGGTCTAGAACTAAAACCCTATTTACACGCAGTTAGCTATTTATGATTATTCTCATTTAAATTTGGATCATTGATCACCAACCTTCGTGCCATAGTCTTGTGATCTTCAATCATTGTCACAACTATAAAACACAACCATCTAATAAACAATCACTTAAATCTCTATCGTGATGAAATCCTCTAAATATATTCAATGATCGAGCTGTTGGATTTCTTATTAGTCAATATAAGCCCTTCCCTATTGTCCCATTAGAACTATCAATGGGCCCCCACAATCTTCATGGGCTGGTGGGCTTATTCCAAGTGTCGCTTTTCTTCTTGCTAATTTCCCAGTTGCTTCTATTGCTTCACTTCACAAAAATGATGTGAAGCGATGTTGCCACATGTCATAGGATCGATCAAGGTTTCCTACATCATTTAACCAAACTTTATTTGATCTGCATCACTCCTCGTTTCCTCGAAAGATAGAGATGAGTCCCACCATATGTGGCATGGGCTAGCGGGCACCATCAAATTTTCCATGTCAACATGATCATAGCCATTGATTAATTTCACTTCTTTGAACTGTCCAAGATGACGTCATTACCCAAGGCTTTGTATGTTGCCACTGTGGATAACCTTTCACCAATCCCTGAGTCCTAGTGGGATTTAGTCAGGACCCACCATTGACATCATGGGTTGGTAGGGAGATTGTTAGATCTTGTAAACTTAACCAACACCGTTGATCTCGCGAGGAAATATTTGTGCAAGACTTAGGAAATATTTGAATGTTGCAAATATTTTCTCGACTGTCAATAATTGCCTAGGTGAAGAGGTTGGTTTCCCACATGACATAATAGGCTTAAGTTATTACTTAAGCAACCTGCAACTGCCAAACATAGGTCACCAACAAATTAGAAACTTTAATCAGATGCCATGACATATATGATTAGAGTTTAACCAACAAACCCTAACTTTGGCTGAGAGAAAAAATAATCCTTTTCTTAGTATAGCCTTCAACCTTTGGTCCTACCAAACATATTTTTGAGCTGCTCTCAGAAAACCCATGTAAAAATTGAGATCAGATTTTTCTTTTACAATGTTGAGGAAATTTAGCAACATTTACAGCCTTCCATCTTCCAAGATCATAACTTAGACATCAATGACACTCCATTATGTAGGATGAGTTCAATTTCACACTTGATCCCCTTTTGACATCAATGACAACACTATGCCAACAATCTCCCCCTTTTTCATTTATGGAAAAACTAAATGCTCACACCTACTCAATTTAGACTTGTATCATTTTGAGCTCTATACCAATTTGACACATAGGTGTTCACCTACATAATTTGAGAATTTGATCACATTTCTCCCCTTTTGACATCAATGGCAGAGGGTGAACTCCTCCTGACACATTACTCCTCTTTTTGTAACTATCAAGTCGTTATAAATTTATAAATTTTTGACATGGGATTTATGCATTGTAGTTTGTTTCCAAGGATGAGTGAAAGATTGATGAAACTCCCCCTGGACTTGTGCCCCATCACTATTAACTAGTGATATGATGTGGGAGCAATAACTCCCAGTTTTTACCTTAGATATTCAAATTGTTCCTTGGGAAGAGGCTTGGTGAAAATGTCAGCCACCTATTCCTTTGTGGGGACATACTCCATGTTGACTTCCTTATCAAAAATCTTCTCTCTTATGAAGTGATACTTGATAGATATTTGCTTTGTTTTAGAATGAATCATTTGATTCTTTGATATATTTATGGCACTTGAATTATCATAAAGAATTGAGATAGGTTCTTTGTACTCAACCTTGATGTCTTGGAGTGTTTTCTTCATCCATAGAACTTGAGTGCAACATGTTGTTGTAGCCACATACTCTGCTTCAACAATGGATAAAGTGACTGATTCTTGTTTCTTTCTCATCTATGAAACCAACTTGTTTCCCAAAAAGAATGCCTTGCCACTGGTTCTTTTCCTATCATCCACACTTCCTTCCCAATCAACATTTGTATATGCAATTAGAGAAAATTCCTTGCTCTTGGGATACCATAGTCCATAGTCAACAATACTCTTGATGTATCTGAAAATTCTTCTTACAGCATTGACATGTGACTCTCTAGGTGCAGCCTAAAATCTTACTACTAGGCACACTGCTTGCATGATGTTTGGCCTTGATGCAATTAAATATAACGAGCTTCTAATCATTGACCTATACATTGTCTGACTTGTCTTAGGTGATTCATCTGTCTTGCTTAACTTGTAGCCAGTGATCATGGGGGTACTGACTTGTCTACTATCTTCCATGCCAAATTTCTTGACCATCTCCTTACCATTCTTAATCTGAGATATGAACATCCCTATCAATTTGTGCAATTTGCAAGCCAAGGAAAAATAACAGTTCTCCTAATAATGACATTTCAAATTTATTTTTCATGTTTAGCAAATAATTTGCACATTTTGTTATTGCTACCTATTAGTTCATATTTTTTCCTTTCAAAAATAGTTCTAAAAATAACTCACAAATACCTAGAATGAAAGGCAAAGATGAACCAATAGTTGAGTTGGGCGTGAGGAATTTTCTATACCGACTCTCTACTTATTTGGAAGGCTTAGCTAGCTTCGTATGATTTACAATGAATTGAAATATGGGTATATGCTTTTTACCAGAAAGCAGAAAAGGAAACTAACACCTACCCATAACCATGAAATAGATGCAAAGGGTTGAAACCACAATTAACAAATATAGGTAAATGACACAAAGTTTATCTTACCTACATCAACAGAAAATAATCAAGGGAAGAAGGAAAAATAGACTCTTTCAGGAGCTAATTTAATCTAAATTCAAAGTTTTAGAACTAAATGCACATGCAGTCCATTATAATAGAATGTCATTACAAAAAATTTACAAGGAAACATAGTTCATTACACATTCAAATAAAACATTAAGAGATTCAAAGATTTGAAAATATCTTCTTAATTTCTCCATTTTCAAAACATGAGTTCATAGACTCCATCTTTCTATACAATAAAACTGCATGAAAAGATAACCTAGCTGCCCCCCTAGAATCTCTCTTATTTCACAAAAGTTGGGTCTTTTATGGATTTTCCCAAGCCAAAAAGTGTATTGTAATTGTTCATAATGGTCTTTAAACTAACCATCTTCAAGAAAGCGACATTAAATAGAAATAGTTACATTATACCAAAATTGGGTTATTACCACTAATTACAAAAAGATGTCATGCAAAACAATAAAATTAAACTATCGTAGGTGGTCAGGCATTCTCCATATCTAGTCATATCTCCATTAAAAGGTTGTGAAGCTTGGCCTGTTCCTCCTCTTCCTCTAGGATGATCACCCGGTGATATTGGGTGTAGCTAGTCTTTTCCTTCCAGGAAAGTGTGCAAAATTGGGAAATGATATCAATTTTCTCTTCCTCGGGCCAATTGAAGTCTAGTTGCAGAATGGGCATAGGCTCATTGTCCCACATTTCATTGGTTACAAGAAGCAGCATTTCATGTTTTCCTTGGTTGATAAGGAAACCAGACTCTATAGTACCATCACGGGTATATGCAGGATCATCATGGAAAAAATAGGCCCTTAAGTGGCAAAAAAATAGAAAAATCTGAGTTAGGCAACTTGACGTAAAAATTTGAATAAGTTATCTATACTATTTCAAAAATATGTAAGATTAGAATTTGTAGCAAATTGAATGTAGTTTCTAAACTACTAGGTTTGTTTTTAAAAAAATATCTATTTGGTGAAATTTGAAATTTCAATCAAGAGGTTCTTAAATTTCAAGAAAAATAAGTAGGTGTCTTTTTACCCTAACCACAATAAAATGATTATATTTTTTATAAGATTTTAGATATAAGTAGAGGGACTCATTTCTGATGTGATGCATATTTTTGTAATTTTTCCAAGTAAATAATTAATTATGAATTTTTATTACAACCTTTAAAAAATATAAAAAACTTGTATGTCTGACCACCTTAACTTGGTCAAAACTTCATGAAATTCAATTTTTCTTTTTTTAATCCTATACTATGCGAAGCATATAATGTGACACATTTTTTGGATTCAAAAAATGTGATACCATTTGAAATATAGATGTTTTTCAATCAGTCTATCATTCAAGACTTTAGTCATAATTTGAATAGAAAATGAATAATAAGTACTTATTAAATTCAAAGTAAAGCATAATTTATATTGGTGGAAAGTTGAGAATCTCCTTTTAAAACCCTTTTCATTTCATCAATTTTTGGTAAAAAAAAATTCATCAGCCACATACCCATCATATTGCCACTTTTTGGCCCATCATGATCCTGCACATACCCTCACCTTTCTTTGTAAACAACTTATTTAATTACACTGATAGGTAATGATGGCCTTTAATCTGTCAATATCATGCCATCACCTTAACGAGCTTTCGTTACACTTTCCATTTAAGAGGTCCAATTAATGCACCATTGGTTGAGGAGTGTGCCTTGATATTAAGTATACATTTCATAACTCCCAAAAAGACAGCTACATGATATGTCATACAAGTAATTAAATGGGCTGGTGACATTCAAAAACCAAGGAGATTGCTTAAAAATTCATGGGATTGTGAAAAAGCCAAACCATAGAACCACATGTCGTGGGTTTTAAGATTTTGAGAACTTCTGACACATCAATCACTTAGGAAAGGATGGAGAGAAAGAAAGATCCGCTCGTCGGATTATTCTACAACATTCAAACCTCATGACTAGGTTATGAAATCAGAAGGTTGCATGAAAAAAGTTATAAAACTTGTGAGGACCATGACTATAAATGAAGTAAAGGCATGAAATGAAGTCTATTTTAATTTTAAGGTAGGGAAATTGCATATTTTAAAATTTAGAGGGAAACATTGGCTTTGATTGGGCACGAGGACTACAAAGGACGAAGCGACGAACCCAAAAATCAATGCATGGACTAGTGTATAAATCCATTGGGTTGCCGAGTCAAAAGAAAGCAGGAGACTGGGGTACTACTCACAGAAGGGTGGAGGGGAGTCAGGAACAAGCCAAAAACAAGCAAGCAAAAATAAGGCACAACAGGAAAGGAAACTACACTACCAACATAGAAAAACCCCTACTATGTCAATGGTCATAAGACCCTACCTCTAGAGAGCTTAATGTTCATGCTAAGTCATTCACAGGTTGAGAGAAATAATAGCCTGCACAAAATAGTGTTGGATAAATGAGAAGTAAACACCCAACTAACTGCCAACTGGTGGCCATCTTGATTAAAATAATAAGAATGGCTTCATATAAGAATATTTTGTCGATGAATCAGTGTTCAAGAATCCAGCCTCCATTGTACACCTCTCCAATTTGACAACTCATACAAACATTACCCAACATATAATTACTAACATTTTTCTAAATGGCACCAAGGGTGACCTAGTGATACACTTGGCCTAACAAGCCAGGAGAAATCAGACCTCAAATCAAACAACCCACACACAAACCATCAGATGAAAACCTCCTTTTGGTGTTGCATGTATAAACGATTGCATTATTTGAAAATCTTGAATTATAACCTACAACATACATTTAACCATGTCCTTAAATACATTTTACTTTTCTAGCAGCAAATAGAGAATCATTTAAATTAGAAAACCAATCGTGAACCTCATGCAAAACTGGAAGTGTACTAGAATGGGAATTTTCAACACCATCTCTCGATTTTGGTTTAAATTTTTTGGCTTCCAAATTTTCAAAATGGAAAGATTCAATAACATAACCATTTCTAACCTCTTCTTGTAGTCTAACTTTTCTACCAACTTGCTGTGAAAATCTGAAAATTTCATATTCGACTTGCATATAATCAAAAGAAAAGATATCAATAATTTCACCTTCATGTTGTGTACTTTCAAGTGGTTCCTCATCACTTGTAAAAGTGAATGATTGCATTTCTATTACAGAAAAGGAGGCTGAAACAAATTCATTTGTACTACCCTCTTTACGATTAACATCTTGGGAGAATTGTTCATTTTCTCTATCATTTGATGGGCTTGTAGGTTCATCATGTTCACAATTAAAATAATAGGCTTCAACTCTCCTATTCACATGTAGATTAATTTCTTCCTTACTTGCTCTATTCCTACCAAAATGTTTTGGATAAAAAATAGAGAGATTACAATATTCAACAATGGGAGGTTGTGTGTATTGGAAATCTATAGGCTGAGAAATTGACTTTTGTAAGATGGGCTTCCTTATAATTTCATTACTTGAATTGTTTATAACCTGGTTTATTTTCCATAAACCACTTAAAATCATATCATCCTCAATTTTGATAGCATCTTCTTGCACAATTTTAATATCATTTATTTTACACCTTTTCAAACAAAACTGAACATCTAGGTGCAAAGAAGAAATAAAAGTGCAAAGTTGCAGTTGCTTATTTGGATGAATGGAGGTAGGAATATTCTTGAGCGACCTATTGAACCTATCCACAAATTCTTCAATTTTTTCACCTTCTTGTTTATGGATATTGAAAAATTGACCTAGCAAAGCGACTTCATCAATAGGGCCCTTATACCTTCCCAAGAACTTATCCTTTAATGAATCCCAATCAATTATGCAATTATCTTCTAAATAACAGAACCAATTAGTAGTAGGCCCAATAAAGGATTCAATAAATAATCTGACAAAAAAATCTTCACTTACCCCCAAACTGCCAAAAGCAACCTTGAAAGCCATAATCTATTTTTCAACATCTTGAGAACCTTCCCCATTGAATTTTGGAAAATACTTTCTCGATCCTTTAGGAAATGGTGAGTATATAGGCAAAGAAAGAGGACTGAAATGAGTCCCCCATGGCTGGGAGGAAGTCAATGCCATAATGCAAATATGGAAATTAAATCAGCATAGGTCTTCACTAGAACAAAATATTTTTGAGTACATTTCACCTCAGTAGAGTCACCAATATTTTTCCTCAAGGAGGTACCTTAAAGTTTATGAGGAAAGAGACACCAATTCTTTGAGTATTTGATCCCTAGAAAAGTTTCCAAAAATATGTTAGTTTAGATTTTTTCCTTTCGAAAAAAGTTCTAAAAATGACTCACAAATACTCAGAATGAAAGACAAAGATGAACCAATAGTTGAGTCAGGCATGAGGAATTTTCTATACTGACTCTCTACTTATTTTGGAAGGTGCAACTACCTTCATATGATTAGTAATAAATTGAAATACGGATATGCTTTTTATCAGAAAGCAGAAAAGGGAAGTAACACCTACCCATAACCATGAAATAGATGCAAAGAGTTGAAACCACAATTAACTAATGTAGGTAAAAGATACAAAGTTCATCTTCCCTACATCAATAGACAATAATTAGGGGAAGAAAGAACAACAGACTCTTTTAGGAGCTAATTTAATCTAAATTCAAAGTTTTAGAATTAAATGCACATGCAGTCCATTATAACGAAATGTCATTGTTGAAAATTCACAAGGAAACACATTTCATTGCTCATTTAAATAAAACATTAAGAGATTAAAAGATTTGAAAATATCTTCTTAATTTCTCTATTTTCAAAAAATGAGTTCACATACTCCATCTTTCTATACAATAAAACTACATGAAAAGATAATTTAGTTTCCCCCCCCCAAATATCTCTCATTTCACAAAAGCTCTATCTTTTATAGAGTTTCCCAAGCCAAAAAATGTATCTTAACTGTTCATAATGGTCTTTAAAGTAACTATCTTCAATAAAGTGACATTAAACGGAAACAGTTACATTATACAAAAATTGGGTTATTACCGCTAATTACAAAAAGATGCCATGCAAAACAAGAAAAATTAAACTGTTGTAGGTGGTTGGGAATTCTCCATAACAAGTCGTATCTCCATTAAAAGGTTGAGTATCTCAGCACATTCCTCCTCTTCCTCTATGATGAAGATCACCCAATGATATTGGGCGTAGCTGGTCTTTTCTTTCTAGGCAAGTGTGTGCAGTTGGGAAATGATATCGATTTGTTCTTCCTCAGGCCAATTCAAGTCTGGTTACAAAACATGCATAGGCTCATTGTCCCATGTTTCATTGGTTGCAAGAAGCCTCATTTCAAATTTTCCTTGATTGATAAGGAAACCAAACTCTGCAGTACCATGACCTTTCTCTGTAAACAACATATTTAATTACGTCGGTAGGTAATGATGGCCTTTAATCTATCTATATCATGTAGCCACCTTAGCGAGTTCCATTACACTTTCCATTTAAGAGGTCTAATTAATGCACCACTTTTTGAGGAGCATGCCTTGAGATTAAGTCTGCATTTCATAAATCTCAAAAAGATAGCTACACGATATGCCATACAAGTAATTAAATGGGTTGGCAACGTTCAAAAATCAAGGAGATTGCCTGAAAATTCACAGGATTGTGAAAAAGCCAAACCATAGAACCACATGTCACAGGTTCTAAGATTTTGATAACTTCTGACACATCAATCACTCAGGTAAGGATGGAGAGAAAGAAAGATCATCTTGTCAAATTATTCTACAACTTTCAAACCTTGCGAATAGGTTACAAAATCACAAGGTTGCATGACAAAAGTTATAAAACTTGTGAGGAAAATGACTACAAATGAATTAAAGGCATGAAATGAAGTCCTTTTTTAATTTTAAGGGAGGGAAATTGCATGTTTTAAAATTTAGAGGGTAAAACTACCACCAAAAATGATGTCATCCACATAAACAACAACTACAATCATGTGCTCACTTTCCAATTTGAAATATATGTTGTTGTCTACACACCCCTTATTGAATCCTTAATGCTACAAATCCTAATCTAATCTTGAATACCATGTTCTAGGTGCTTGTTTTAGACTATATAAGGATTTTCTCAATCTGTAGACATAATGATCATCCTCTTTTAGTTGAAAACCTTCTAGTTGTTCTATGCAAACTTCCTCTTCTAAGGTTCCATTCAAGAATTCAAACTTGAAATCCATCTGATACACTTTGAATCCTTGATGAACAGGGAATGCAAGAAATATTATGATTTCTTCTAGTCTTTCCATAGGTGCAAATGTCTCTTCAAAATCAATTCCTTCAACCTGTACATATCCCTTGCACACTAATCTTGCCCTTTTTCTTACTAGAACTCCATCTTCATTTATCTTGTTTCTAAACACGCATTTGGTGTTGATCACATTTTTGCATGGAGGCCTAGGTACCTATTACAAAAACTTCACCTACAACTCATTTTGGTTGAATTGAAACATGACTACTTCTAAGGTGAAAGGTACTTCAATAAAATTCTACTAATCATTATCATTTGCATATGAAGTTTTCAAATGAAGTTTGGTTCTTATTATGCAATGTTTAATAAGAGGAGATTACAAAAGTTGCATGATGTTTTTTTTATTTAATTCATTTTGAAATGCAAATATATACAATGTTGTCTTATATAACAAGATCAAAAGAATGCTTAAAGTCCCACACAAGCCATGCGAATGACTATATTGAATTGATACAATATAGAGTGCAAGCTATATATCTGAAGATTAAATAAATGAAAAACACATGAGGAGAGTTCATATCCTTCATTTCCTTGTAATGTTGGTGTTGATCCTCCTATCTTCAACTTGATATTCTTATCTTTAGCTCTTCTCGTACCTAGTCTTCAGATGTACCTGCAATGATTGAAAGGTTTTGTTAGAGCTTGGGATATAAAAACTCATCATATGTTTTTATCAATAGAAATATAACCTACAACTATGATGCATCAATTCAATTGAGCCATTATCAGATATGTGCAAAAATCCAAATTAAATCATCAAATGGGATTTAATCATCAAGAAGAACATTGAACTTCATTGTTTTATCTAACTTGTTTGTTGAGTGTGGAGGTACAGGTACAATCATATCATTCAAATAAAAAATGATACTATTATTTTGTCAATCAAAGGCATATCACTATTCAAAGAGAATTTATAGCCTTAAAGAATCAATAAAGGAGCCCATATCTATATAAAGATCAATAATGTTGTTCCACATTATTAATCAAATATGCTTATCAAGAGTGCTATCGCACTTTTCAAGTTTCACTACTTGAACAAGAAGGTGGAAAAACACTATTGATCCTTCTACATAAGCAAAGGGTTCCTTCACAATTCATTATGCATATCATAGTCTCATCAACACAGGCCATTTCAACTAACATATATTGCTCAAAGTTGTTATTTGTGGTGGAAAATGTGGCTCCCACAAGGGTTGATCCCAACACATAACACCAAGGCAGCAACAAACAAATTTTGGTTAAGGTATAGTCATGATATCACATAGGTGAAAAGTACAATGAAATAAGGAAACATGACAGTCAAGGAGCAATATTTCAACTCCTTTACAATCCTTAAAGAATACATAGAGGAAAGCTCACTGTAAAATGAGGAACAATACAATCAAGAGTAGTAGAAGATATAATGGAGAAATTCCAATCAAAACAATGATTTGTGAAATTTTCATTAAGTATCAAATACAAGTAAGAGAGAAATAAATGATATCCTATTCATATACAACTCATAGCATCAACAAAAAAGTATTCTTTCTTACTTTCTTCTCACTGATCCATGAATGAAAATGGAAACTATAGTTGTCTTTTCAGTATGCAATCATGGAGTTTAAAGAGAGATGCTATAAAATGTGAGTTTTTGCATAAGTTGGTAACCCTTGTAGGGTATTGTTGCCATAAATAGAGAGTAGGTCTGCATACATTGATATGATAAAATAGAGTGCAGTGGAAAAAGAATACTTCATGCAATATTTATGAGTAAGTACAACCAAAGGGAAAAAGTGCAGTCTATTTTCCCTTCATGACAACATAATGGAGGCTATATTCAACAATAACAATCATATTTCATTTTCAAGTAGTCACCTCTTTGAAAGAGATAGAGCCTAAAGGATACATTTCAAATAGTGAAGATGCATTTGCATAGAATTGATTATCATGCTATCCATGGAGTGGTCTATAGAAAGAGTTTCTTCCATTTAGTATCAAGGGTTTTGTCTTGTTTTCTTCTCAGAAATCATAAATAATACACAAAGGCTGAGCCAATATATCAAAGCTTGCACAAAATGGAGAATCAACCCATGACATAAAAAATGGAGAAGTTTCAAACACTTGCACAACAAGAAAATAGTAATCTCAACCAAGGTTTTAATATTCATGTATTTGCATTCTTTTAAGAATAAAAAAATAAAACCATCACTAAAAAGAAACCCAATGCAGGAATATGGCCACAACCATAGACTCAAAATAAAGGAAATAACAATAGTCATGACCTACTCCAAGGTATCTTATCTATTTTTTTAATTAAGTATGCATAGAAAATTCCATAGTCACCTCTTTGAAAGAGAGAGAGATTCACTTTTGTTACAAATAATTAATAATAGATTAGGGCTCAAAGCTAAGAAAACTATGTAAACACCCAAAAACATGTGAGGCCACAACCTTCAATGAAAAAATGAGCAACATCTATCTATCTTTGTCTTATATAGAAAGTAAAGAACCCTCAAACTCATTCATAATGAGATGAACCCAAAATGGAGAGCCACGACCATTAAAGTACATAAAGCTTCATGAGTAAAAACAATAAGCTAGTGTACAAAGAATAGATTCATATTTCATTATTTTCTATTCTAAAAAAAAAACAAGATAGAGAAGACCGCGGCCATGGAAGTGTCAAGCGGATGAAATACTCTATAGGCCAAAAACATTAAGAAATTGGAGAATTGAGAGATTATAAAGTTTTTTCTATAAAGAACAAACATAAAGATATTCTCCTTTATAATAGAAAGCATAAGAAAAAGAGCTTACCCACAACTTTAGAAATGGCAAGCATTTTGTAAACAGAAAACCCGCTTCTCAAAATGCTCATATAAGCTTTAGAAAAATCTCCAGTATTGGCTTCAAATTGAATAAATATATCAATAGAGGAAAGAAAATGAAATGCATTAGGAATATATCCATGGACACAACATAAAAGCCTAAAAGTGCTTTCAAAATGGAGTTCAATCACTAGATTTGTGATAGAGGAGGACTTACCATGTATTTCCTATAGGAATCTTCAAGAAAATCATCAAAAATAGTAAGAATGGTGAGGATTCAAGCTCCAAACCCTAGTCAATGGTGGCCAACAATAGATTTTCTTTTCCAAAAAGATGCAAAGTGAATAATGAGGGAGATTTTAGGGTTTGAGGATTTTTATTCAATGTGCTAATTTGATGGGTATTTTGACTATGTTTTAAAAATAAATTATTATATTTTAAAGATGCCCATGGTCTATGAATTTTAAGTCAAAATACCTAATCATTTTTGAGGAACTGGAGTTTGAAGATTATCACATGCAAGCTACAAATAAGAATATGACATTATTACATGTTCTATTACATGTTCTAGTGAGGGAGTGGTTACTTGTATGTTTTGCATGATTTTGGACAAGTAAACTATGTAATTAAATATTATATGTAATATTTTATTAATTACCTTAATATTTTCCATATGATGAATAAAAGGATGGATTTTACATGTTAAATATTAAAATAATCACAATTGATTATCTTTAATATTTAATCAAACAGTTACCTTTTCCCCAAAGTCATCTAAGAAATACAAGTGAAGCAGAACTGAAGTCAATAAGAGTCATCTAGAGTATTTTACTTTCTTTAACTTGGAGTCAATTTTCAATCTTTTAGAGATCTCATTGATTGAGGCCATTATTCATGGAGGTTTTTGAGACATAACCTCATTTTTACATCAATTTTGGAGTTCTTTTGATCATGCACTTTGAGGGGAGGAGTTTGCAACTATTTAAGCTCAGTTTGCTTTAGTTGTGGGGCCCCATTTTATGGATTTTCATCTTTTCTCATGAGAGGGTTTTTGGAGATATTTTTCACTTCGAGCTAGCTGCTTGTGCCACCTCTTTGCACCTTGGAGTTACCATCTTTTGTATATATTGGGAAAAGACTCAGTATTTTTTTTAGTTCTTAATATTTTCCTTTGCATTCTACAAAGAGATTACCTTGTAACTCACTTTTACAGTTGATTAATATATACAACAATACTTTATTTTCAATAGATTGTTTTAGAGCTTTGTAGATTTTCCTTTAGGATATTCAATAGAAACAGATTTTACCTTCGCAATTTTTGGTGTTTTGTCTCTTTTTAAATGATTTGATACAAGTTTAATGTTTTTTAAATCAAAAACCTTTAAATTTTTGTCTCATTTACTAATGCATGCACACAATAGTAATTTATCACAAGTCATTGATTGTGCTCTTAGTTTTATCTCTTCTCTTAATTTGTAATAAGGAAAGGTTAAATAAAGCCTTTTAGTGAAATATTTTTATGATCAAAGTGCCCAAGTTGGGTTGTGTTAACATGTTTTTGAGAATATTAGTTGTGAATAAGTCTGCATAGTAGTATTCTTTGGTGCATCATCTCCTAGAAGTAATTTACCATTCGAGTTTCCTTCAATTTCATAGAAGTTATCTTTCTTCCTTTTTCCCACTTAAGTCATTAGATTATAGGAGATCAAAAGGGGAACCAACCCATAACCTGGAGATTCATCTTCACTATGAGCATTCCCATAAACTCGAAGGTGTTTCCATGTTTCACTAGATTACTAAGCTTCAAGCTTAGCATATAGGGTGCAATCCTTGTGACAATAGTACCAATTCCCATTTTTTATTATTTTCAATCTGATTTAACTCTTCTTCCATAGCTTCTATCCAAATCCCATCCTTGCTAGCTTTAGAAAAACTTTTTGGTTCAACTTGTGATAGGAGAGCAAAATTTACTTGTTCTTTGTTCTTTGCAAATCTCTTTCTGGTCAGAACTCCTTCATTTTTATCCCCAATTATTTTATCTTTTGGATGATCTTTCTAAACATATTTTGCAAGGGTCTTCTAAACTTCTACTTCCACAAGTTCTTCTTCATCATCAAGATTGTCTTGATCAAACTTGATTTTTTAAAACTTTCATCAACCTTCAAATTGATTCTTTCCACATTTTTTTCTAGCCTTTTGTTACAACATTTGTAGGATTTACTTTCAGTGGAATATCCTAAAAATATTCCTTCATCACTTCTTGAATCAAACTTTCCCAAGTAGTCATCTTCTCTTTTGATGCAGCCCTTACTTCCAAATACTTTAAATTATTTCTTAGATGCGGGTTTACCATACCACAATTCATAGGGGTACTATTACTATGTACTCAAATTTTAGCTCTATTCAGGATGTCTACTGCAGTATGCATTGCTTTTCTCTAGAACATATTAATTAATCTATCTTCTTTTAACATCATTCTATCCATGTCTTGCACAAATCTATTCTTCCTCTCTACCACTCCATTTTGATGTGGTTCTCTTGGTGCCAAATATTGTCTCTAATTCCATGTGCCTCACAGTAATCAACAAGTTCACCAGATACAAATTCTCCTCCTATATCTAACCTTAAACATTTTATCTTCCTTCCTATCTCCTTCTCAACCAAATTTCTGAATATTTTAAATCTCTCAAATGCTTTTTACTTGTCCCTAAAAAATGTTACCCATGTCATCCTTGTATAATCTTCTATTAGTAGCATAGAGTATCTTTCTCCTTTTAGTCCTCTTGTTCTTGTGGGTCCACATAAATCTATATGAACCAGCTGTAAGGGTTTAGTAGTTGAGTGTTCTTTGGTTGGAAAACTAGTTTTTGTTTGCTTTCCCTTATAGAATTCTTTGCATATGATGTTTTTAGGATTAGATACTTTAGGAATGTGTCTAACTAAACCTCTTGAACTCACTTTCACTAAGTTGTCAAATTTAATGTGGCCTAGTCTTTTGTGCCAAAGCCAACTCTCATTAGCTTGTCCTAATAGATAGCTTGGAACTTTTACTTCAGCAAAGTTGTAAAGATTGTAGTCAATTCTCAACCCTTGTTTAAATATCTTTCCATTCTTCTTGATTTTGTAGTCTTTTGAATCAAATGTGACCTTATAACCATTGTCACGGATTTGGCTCATACTTAATAGATTATGCTTTAGTCCTTCAACATACAGGACATCCGTTGTGGGATTTTTTCCATCTAAGCTTAGGATGCCTTTACCACATATTTTAACTATAGTTTAATAACCCAAACTCACATATCCTCCACTGCATTTCTTGAGTTTGATGAACTTTCTCTTATCCCTAGTCATGTGTTTGGAACAAACACTATCTATCACCCATAGATTTTTCTTCTTGGCATGCAGGGCTATTTGTACAATCAATGATTATGTGGGGCTTTCTCCCTTTTCCTTCCACACTTTCCTATTTTTCCTTTATGTTTTATCTACCGTATTTTTCTTATTTTTGTACTGTAGTAAAATGCATAACCTTGAATTTTCAAACTTTTTTGTTCCTTCCTTGCTTTATTTATCCTCATTTATGGCTTAATTGGTCCTATTTTGTGTCCACAAGCCCTATGAATGACATTTTTCCTAGTTAATCCTGACATTCTTCAATGTATAAATTTTAATTTAATGACTCCATCAGTGTTTCCCTGATTTTTGGGTTGGGACTAAAATTCCACCTAGGACATCTTAGTCCCCTAAGGCTCTCGGGACCTTGATTTTGGTATCTTTGGATTTTTCCCCTTTTTGGTGTCTGTGCCCCAAGTTTTTAGGACTTGGGACTTTACATCATATCAAAGTGTTTTCTTGCATCATGTGTGTTCTTATGCTAACATTTGTGATGTAGGGTTTTGATATAAGAAAGCAATTTAAGCATTATCTTTCAACCATTCAAGATCCATATCCATTACTGCCATTACACACAAGTTTACAAATTTGCATAAGGGTTTAGTAAGTTGTAGCATTACATATTATTCATTCACCATTTCCTTCATTGTTTCTATTTCATTTCAAGCTTTAATTACCAACAAGGGGTTTGACCAAGGAAAACCCCTATTCACAAATGAACAAGTTTTTCCCTTTTTGCACATTTGTGATTGTAGATCTAAGGTGTGAACCTAAATATCACTTGGAGTGCAAAGTTGCAAAAGTTGCAAAGTTGCATTACAAAGTTGTCATCTTTGCAGAAAATCACTTACAGGCCTTATTAAAAAGTTTTAGAACTTGAGACTAGAAAGGAAGCTTGTACAGACCTTGGAGCTCAAGAACTTGTTCAAAGTTTGTAGAAATTCAGAACTAGACTTATATGCCACTTAGGGCATCTTAATCCTTCTAGGCCTATTTTTTAGATATTTTCATAGATTAGGTTATGAGATCCAAAGACTACATTTTCCCTAAAAAAAAGTAGTGAGACTAATATGCCATCTTAGGTATCTTAGTCCTCCACAACATATTTTGGTAGCCTCTTTGCATTTCCAGAATCCTCATGACATCTCCATATTCCCTAGGTGCACACCATGTCCCTGTTGCATAATTTCACACAATGTGATTTCAAACATTATCTTTTCCAAGTATTTGCTTGGTGGTGAACCCCCTAGAATTTAAGAAACTCTTCCTAGGACCCTCCTAATTTAGAATTGTCTCACCATGAGGGGTTGTTAGTCAATCCGATTAGGAATCTTAGGACCTTTAGTGAATTCTTGAATAGGTAAGTATGATATCCCAAAAAGGTATCCATTTTTCCATTCATCATTTTGGTGAACCCAACACTTTTTATTTTTTTTGATTTGGAGTCCATTAAGTCCTTAGATCTAGATATCATTCATTCTTGCATTGAATCTTGCATTAGTGAAAGTGCATCTAGGTGATCCCATAATACTAGTTTACAATTTTTGGCCAAACCAGACACTGAACTGATTTTTTCTAACTAAATCTTCACTTTCAGGCACTTATAGTGGCTAAACCATGAGGAATTTGAAGATTATGCAAACTATTGATTTGTGAAGTTTTGTTTGTAGACTCTAAATATATTTTTTTCAAATATTTTGGAATCATACTTCACTTCTTTTTCCATCTCCTTCGAAAACTAATTTTTTCAATAAACACCATTTTTAAGGAGTGACACTCACCATATAACACAATTTTTTTTCCATGAAGGATAAAATTCTATTTTTTTCAAATTTAGATTTGTAACTACAATATCTAGTGCTTCCAATTGGTTTCATAGTGTTTTATTGAATGTTTTTTCCTTAATCAAGTTTCAAAGTCAAACCAATTACAATTCAGACATAGGCAGACTGTATAACACATTTTTTTGTATGTATCTAAATTCAAATTTTTTTTGTTAGATCAAGGACTTCAATAATTGGTGCACTCATATTTTTCAAATTTTTTTTTGATAATATTCTATCTTTCCACATGTGCAGTATAGAGAGCTTGTTTTTTGGTGAAAAACCTACATTCATAAGAAATAAAAAATAAATATAATAATAAAATTAAATTTATTTAAAATTATACTTTTTGGGAAGCTTATAATTAGGACTAAATACTTACAAAAAATAAATTTTAAATGAATTCATTTGATCCCCCAAAATGTAAATCAAAAGTGGTTTTTTATCAACATTTTGATAGGTGTAAAGGAGACTTTGTTATAGGTATGGTTTAAAAGTAGAGAGGTTCTATCCAAGGGGGTTTGATCTAAGGTAGTTTGATCAAACCCTCTTCAATTGGAATGATTTAAATGGAAATTTTTAAGGCTTAAATCATTATATTTTCTTAAAATATGTGATTTTAACAAAAATTAGAATCTTCAAGAAATTGTAAACTAGCTTTGTGGGATCACCCATATTGCATTAGTAAAATTACATTTAGGGTTTCCTATATTTGCATTAGTGAAAAGTGCATATAGGTTGAATATTTACTTTATTGCATCATTTCATTTCATTGAAAAATTAAAAAGTGCATTGTTCTTCATCTTCATTCTTATTATATTCAAAATTGAAAATTTGCATTCAAATATTGCATTCAATTGCTTCTTTCTAGTTACTTTTTCTTGCACTTATTTGCACATTTTTTTTGTTTTTGAGAATCAACATACTGCATAGGAAACTTGCAAACATTGTTAACATTCCATAATTCCCTATTTTTCTACAAAAAGCCTCTGCTAGGACTAAAATGCCCTTCCTAGTGTCTTAGTCTCTCTTAGGAATTTTTGCTTCAGAAATCCCTCTCTATTGTTTGCTATCTGTTTCAGCCTTTGGAACTTTAGAATCTCATCAAGAGGACCTAGACACTATTCCTAGCATTGTAGTCCCTATTGACTTTATTCTCAAGTATTTAGGATCTGAAATTGCTTTTATGTGCTTTTGTGTGCTACTTTATGTTTTCTATTTCAGTTTTAGAATTGTTGTTATTCCAATTTCTTTCATTTCAAGTGTAATTTCAAGCATAGGATATTGTGTTCATTGCACTTTCTATGGTTTATCCATTGTATGAGTACTTGGTGTCCTACTGCTAATACTGTGGTTGGACAAAGAGTGAGACTCGTGGAATCCCATGATAATAAACTCGTTGTGGATCTTGGGTTATCAAGCTCTCTTACTTCTGGTGTTGGCATTAGTTCAATAGGTATGGACCATACCTTTGATGCCTCTTTTGCTATGCCTACCATACCTACAAGTGTTGTGCCAAGTGTTGAAACAATGATTGATCATACTCAAGAAAACATAATAAAAATGCATTAATATTTAGTTCATTTACAAGATAGTGTGAGTATTGAAAATATTGCAAACACTATTATACCTACCATAAAAAACATTCATCGTATGATGGAAAGTGATAAGGGATTAAAAATTGTGCATAACCTAGCTCAAATATTTGGAAAATAACTTTCTCCTACCACCAATGGTGCTCAAGCTTCAAACAATGTGCCAAGCCAAGGAGGAAATCAAACTCCTCCCTCTTCAACCATAACCTCAATTCCCACCTATACCTTTCCTGAAGTGACCACAACAATGCAACCAACAGGTAGCACCCTTCCTACCTCGAACATTTCCACTAGTGTTGCTTATACCTATGTGGCGTATAATCTTATATCTCCTCCTTGTGAATTTTTTTTTTCCTCAGTCATTTTCATTTTTGGTTTGCATAAATGTCTTTGGCTCCAGGTGCACCTGCGCTCACATAAAATCACCGAAAAAATTAGCAATGTGCCATGTGGTGGCTACACGACTTTCATCTTTTGTCTTACTTATGGGAGAAGGTTTGGGACACATGTTTACTTTCCAAAAATTTTCTTGGTTGTTATATCTGAAAGTTTGGGATTTTTTTCCTTGTTGACATGTCATCCCTTCATAGCGGGTTAATTGCACCACCTATAAATAAATTTGATTATGGAGTTTCTCAGAGTTGGCAAGCCTATTTTTCTCTTTTCCTTAGTCTTTGGGATGGAAGTTTTGAGATGATACCTAGGAGTGATGTGATCAGTCAACTAGGTCCTTTTACCAGGCTATTGTTTTTAGGATCTGATCATGTATGGCCTCTATCTTTGATAAGATATATGAAGGGTATTAATGTATTCGCAGAGAATTAATGAGAAAAGATATTTTGTGGCCTAACCAAGGGTCTATGATTGGATTGTGTGCTATCAACTATCAACACCTAGCAGAAATTACTTTTGAGCTAAGGTGACATATATCTTTTGTTTTGGCTATATAGGGAGGGCAATAACATAGAGAGAAAGAAATTTTTTTTATTAGATTTTCCATGTGATATTTTTTTTGTTTAGAAAGTGTTGCTTTAGTTTTCTTAAGGTTTTAGAACTATTTTCATAAAAAAGTTACAAAACTACATTATTCTGCATATTATATCTATTAAGGTTTAAACTATTGTCGGATTGGCATCCAACCTTTGTTTCAAAGTTCATTTTATAATTAAAAGCACAGACTATTGGGGAAATTTTTTTGAGATTGTGCATGTACAGCCTTTTTAAAAGCTTTCTTCCTTTATATTGTCTTTATGAATGAAACACTATGTCTTGCAAGCTATACCCAGATAGTTTAAATAGTGTATTTCTATGCTTTATGCTTGTATGGTAGAATAGTGGCTTAGGAAATTGAACTGTCATTGGAATTTTTTGTTTTGTTGAAAGTTGTTGTTTTGTTGTGCTATGTTGTATTGGGAAACAAAGTTCATGTGATTTCTAAAATATTGTTATTTTACCCATAAGAAATATTTATGTTTGATCGGACCTTAATGAACACTTCCTGTAGAAAGATCTGAAATTTTGCACTAGGGTTGAAGTTAGCCTTTGTTGTTCATTCTCTTTCCAACAATGAGGGGTTGTGGCATTCCGTGTCTATTTATATCAATCATAGGAATAATCTAGGTTTGAAATGTTGTAAAAGCTTTGGCGCATCGCCTTTTATGTTTTATGTTTAACATTTCCTTCTCCCCTCATCTCAAAACCCCCAAAAGAAGAGCCAACTTTCTATAAAAATCCCAAAGGTATTCAGTGAGACACAATTTGTCCCCCACTCATTGAATTTCCCATAAGACTATTGTAGAGGTGCATGCTTTGATGATCAACAGTTCTTTTTCTGTCATGCCCGATGGGACTGAAGTTTTTCCAAACACTTGATTAGAAGTCAAAAATATTGCTTGAATCAGGCTAAGGAAGGAAATTGGAAGTTTCATGCCTAGAGTCCAAACAAGAGAATCCTTAGGGGTCACTTCCAGTCCTCTTAGTTACCTACCTCAATCCCTAGAAGGAGAAGAATTATAGGTTCTATATCACCTATGAGGAGTAATAGAGAAAGAAGTTAGAGCCCAGTATCTAGAGCCTTATCTACTCCACCTGGAGGTTTAAACTTCTAGATAAGATTACCTGTATATCCCATTCATAGGAATCTTTTCTCTATGGCTCATGTACCTCCCCCCACTCCTACAAATTTTGTAACATGGGATAGTGGTAGTCCACTACAACCCACCACACCCCCAAATGTATGGCCTGACATACCTGCTAATGCTCTCAAGGCTATTCCAAGTTTCTATGGAGAATATTTCAAAACCCCTTATAAAAACCTTCAAGAAATAGCAGAGGTATGCAAGGTACATAACACATTAGAGGAAAAAATTATGTTGAGATTTCTAGCTTCCTCTTTTAAGGGGAAGGCTCAAGATTGGTATTGATCTCTAACCTTAGGTTCCATCCTTTCCTAGGAATAGCTCAAACAGTGCTTGTTTGAATGATTCTCAAAAAAAGGAGACTGTTCTTCATTGTTGCAACAACTAATCACCATCAAGAGGGCCTGCATGAAGCCATGAGAAACTTCAACACTAGGTTGAACAAGACCTAGCAAAGGATCCCTGTGACTGCTCGACCCCAGATTGTGATGGTGTTCATGTTTTATCTAAAGGAATTTAACTCAGATATCACAATCATGATAACCTCCATGGGAGGGGATATCCTGCTCAACACATACGAGGTGGAACTACATGTAGAGAATAATTTGATTGATGTTGGGAAGCTTCCACCTCAGCCACCGATGCCAATATTTGCATAAATCTCTGATGGTCAGCAAGAAGAAGCCAATCCAAGTACTCCTACAACACAATTAAAGATGGTCACCCCAAAGTCTACAAACAAGTATCCTACCACTCAAGCAAGCACATCGGGCCTTTCTTTGATGGTGGTGGACATCATTGATATGAAGGATCTCATGTGGAATTTTGCTAATGAATTGGTCATTATCAAATGACAACAAGTGCCACCTCCAAATACAACCACTCAAGCTTATGATGTAGGAAATTTTCCTCATCAAAATAATTCATATCAAGGATCGTACAGAGGGGGAAGTCAATAGATGTTGTCACCAAATTAGATAGTTTCAACCAACATGCCATTACAAACAGTTAAGGGTATGCTGAATAAAGAGCTAGTCTTGGGTCAAAATAATTTGGTAGAAGATGAAAAATGTTTGGCGATCCCTATGCAATGATAGCCATATGCCCTAAAACTACCCAAGGGGAAATATGCAGTAAAAGGTGGCAAAACAAAGGAGTAAAGGCATGATTCTAAATTAGGATGAGTATGGAACATTTAAAATGGAGAATGCTCATTTTAGAGCACAAATGCAAGGGATGTCCCTAGAGCAAGAATTAGAGATTGCACTTGACCAAGCTCTTTTCTCATGATTGGAAGAGGATGAGGCTGTGTTCACAAATGAAGCCCTGATGACTAGAATTCCACAAGTTTAAACGAATTATAAAAAAAGATCAAAAATAATGCTTATGGGAGAATAGGTACAACAAGATTTTCCACGTCCGTAGCTGTGTCAACTATTCCCCCGGAGAAGTAGGCTTTGTCATCCATCAACTGACCTCTTCTGTAGCCACATAATGTACCATTGGTGGAAAAGGAGACAAACAATACACCAAGCCCAGTCACGATGGAACGTTTTCTTCTGAAAAAAAAAGAAATGCCACCATTTGAGTAGTGATAACTTTAAGAACCCCCCCTCAGTGAAGGTGTAAAATCCTGGCGAATCTTTCCTTTTATTTAAAAAAATATTAATTTTCTTGGTGAATCTATGCACAATATTAAAAAATATGTAAAATCTTGGTGAATATTAATAAATAATTGGTAAAAATAATAATCATAGTGGAAAATCCTAGCGAATAATCACTAAAAATATTAATTACAATGGCGAATCTCCCCTTTAAAAATTTGCATAGTTGGTCGGCGCAATTCCCCCACATATTTTTTATCTTTTGTAATATTGAAGTAGGGGCCCGAGGACAGCACCCACCAACAAGGTCAAGGGGTAGCACCCCTTGCGAGGATGAAGGGGGTAGAGCCCCCTTGTGGGGGTCGAGGAGGCAACGCCCCCTTACGGGCTACAGGGACAGCAGAGTACACATGGGGTAAGTATTTTTTTTAAATATCACTCTAAAATTAAGACTAAATAAAAAGTGAAATTTTTTCCATTGATTAGCTTTTCAATCAAATGGTTGCAAGTTGATTCTGTGCACTAATACGTACACTCCTTTTAAAAGGATTATTGACTCTTGAAATTTGTTTTGGTCTGATTATGCGCCCTAATACGCATGTGCCTTTTAAAAGGGTTGTTGAGGCCCGAAAATTGTTTTGGTCCACATGATTAAACCTAATCGTGTGGACCAAAATAATTTTCAAGCTTCAACAAGATTTTTAAAGGGCACGTGTGTATTAGGGAACGAAATCAACTTGCAGCCATCTGATTAAAAGGATAATAAATGATTTGATGGAAATAAATTAAAGCCCTAAAATTAAATGGTAATTTATTATTGTGGCGATATTGCCTCAAAATTAATGGTAGTAATATAATATTACTGGCGAATTTAATTAATATTTGTAATTATAGTATAAACTACTGGTGAATCAGTTCCAATGACGCATCATTTACATAGGTGAATTAATCGAGACGAAATTAATTTTTTCTAAAAACTTTGCAATTCTACATCATTTTTAGCTTGTCCTATTCACCATTTTTTGAGGTCTCGGTTTTAATTATTCACCAATTGGTGAAGATTCACCACTAAATTTTTCCCTGCATTTGAGCCTAAGGCCCAAATAGTAGGGACACTTAACATGGTGAAGCAATTGAAGAAGGAACCTGCCAATGTATCATTATGGGACATCATATAAATTCTCGAGAAAAAAAACCTACTCCAAGAAGCATTAAAGGTGGAAGAACAAAGCTTGCAGGTGAATGTGACTCAACCATGTAATCAAAGCAGAAATGATAGAATTGGGATTTCCCATAGGCTCCAAAATCAACAGCTTATGCAAATTATATAGGAAACACAAAAGATAAAGATGTAAGTAGAACAAAGACCATGCCTTTCTTTTTAACACTTATAGTAGGAGACAAATTGTTGCATAATAATATGATTGATTTGGGGACTAGTACCACTGTTATGCCAAAGCAAGTGGTAGATGCTTTGAAGTTAGAATATGAACCCATTGAAAAGGGAATTATGCAACTGGATAGGAAGAAGGTTTTGACTATTGGTCGAATAAAGGATCTATCCCTGACCCTTTTCTCCTGCCCAAGCCAAACAGTCATGCAAGAAGTGGTAGTAGTAGACATTCCATCAATCTTTGGAATGT
Source organism: Sequoia sempervirens (assembly GCA_007258455.2). Lineage (NCBI taxonomy): Eukaryota > Viridiplantae > Streptophyta > Pinopsida > Cupressales > Cupressaceae > Sequoia > Sequoia sempervirens. The sequence continues at coordinate 163,383,582 of VDFB02000003.1, read as the reverse complement.
GTCTATCAAGAGATTTCACCACCAAGCTTGGTGCATACTTGGCACTTGACTAGTCCCACCTGATATTGAGAACCAAACATGAGGTGAAGATGAAGATCCTATCTGAATCCTTGCATCCTCGAAACATTGCAGATAATGCAAATATATGCTTCGAAGCAACCCATACCTCTACTTTTCAGCAGGAGAGATATTATGTAAAAATTACCAGAGAGGAAGAAGATACAAGCAAGTGGGTTTCGGAAGAATAATTACTGCTAAACTAATTCATTTATTCTGATCCATTTGGAAACTTCCATGCTACAGGGCTAAGCACCTATGTAATTTTTGATGGGGATCAAGTCTTTCCAAAACTTATGAAGAGTCAGGAGAAGTATGCTGACCCGTCTGATAATCATTTGTGGACCATATATTTTGATAGTGTTGAATGCAATTTTGGTGCCAAAGTGGGTGTCTGATTGGTGTCTCTAATGGGATTGGAAAACCACAAAACCTATCATTTTCAATTTCCATGCTCTAGCGATGATACTAAATATGAAGCTTTGGTTCACGAGTTGATTCTAGCAAAGCAGATGGGTGAAAATTAGATATGAGTTGTCTGGAATTTAGAACTAGTAGTAAGCCAGATCCGTGGACAAGCAACTACAATAAATATGAGGCTAAGATCTTACATACATAAGGTATGGGATCTTATCGATGGTTTTGAATCTTTCAATATAAAATGGAATCTCCGACCACAAGATAGCATTACTAATTGGACATTTCTTATTAGACCACAGTTGGAATCAATTTTTGACCTGACAAAGCAAGATGTGGTGCAGATCATTGTCGAACCCTCAATTTTTGACAAAAGTCAGAATTGGCAATTTTTGGGGTGATGATATTCAAATTGTTTCCTTCACATAGAAGTTAGGAGCCATTCTTGAATATCCATCATTAGTGATGGATCTCCTCAAAGATACAAGAAATGGTGGGAAAAAATTCTCTACAATTTTGAAGGATTATAAAGAGCTTGATGTTGGAAGTGACAAAAGACTTACAGTTGAAAGGAAAGCCTCTCACAAGGATAAAAGAAAGCTGAAGGATTTAGATGTTGTAGATATGATCTAAGAGGTTATGATCTAAGTATAGTTCAACATGCAATTGCCTTGGTGGAAGGACCTAGGTTATTCCAAAGGAGACAAAGGATAGTCAACCTGAAGGTTGAAACTCTGATAGCACAAGAGCTCATCAAGTGGGGAAAATCAAAGTTCATATGTCATATCAAATATTTTTCCTGGGTATTAAACTTGGTCTTAGTTTGGAAAAGGAACAACAATACCTAATTTTTTCTTGATTTTCAAGACTCATGATGGATTTCACTAAAAGACCATTACCCTTCACCACTGATGAAGCAGTTCTCATAGGCTCTAACTAGATTAGAGACTTTCTCCTTGATAGATGGTTCCCTAAGGAATAACCAAGTTTACATAATAGAATCCGATTGACATGGGACAACATTTACCACCGAGTGGGAAACATTTGCATATTCAAAAACACTATTCAAACTCTTCAATGTTGGTGCAGCTCTTCAAAGGGAAATTGGAATTACTTTAAAAAGATGGGTCAACTAGATTATTTTCATATATCTAGGAAATTCATCAGTTGAATATAATCACCTTGATAATCTAAAGGGTTTTTTTTGAAAGACCAATGATTTGGGATTCTTCTTAATCTAGAAAAATATTTCCTTGGAGTGCCCCAAAGAAAGCTTCATGGCTTTACAATTCCATAGGAGGGAATAGTAATGGATCCTAAAAAGATCTGAAGCTCATAATTGAATATGAGATCTTTTCCAGAGAATTCTGATCTTGTTTGCAAATTCATACTAGATTTCACAAGCATTGTGCCTTCGATCACCCTAATGATTAAAGATAATTTATCTTTTCAACAAACTTCCAAAGGAATAGTAGCTATCAAACAGCTAAAGATGGCTCTCTCTGAAGCCCCAACATTGATTATCTTAGAGTTTTCCAAAACAATTCTACCCTATATGTATAATAACCAACATGGTATAGTTTATGTGCTCACTCAAAAGTACAAGGAATAAAATGAAGAGCATCCTATTGCATTTCCTTCAAGGAAAAAGTTGCAAAAGGGAGCCGATGTGCATGAATACATCAGAAGAGAAAAAATTGTTAAGTTTCTTAAGGAGAAAAAAGCCATGATTGGCCTACTTGAGACCATTATAACTGACAATGCCCAAGGTCTAGTGGAATCACAAGGGTCAAATTATGCTACCAGATACAAGATTTTTCCAAAAACTTCATCAAATTGTTATTTACAAGGGAGTAGGTCAACAAAATTAGCCAATAAGAACCTAACTAGGTTAATCAAATGTATTAGGTTAGAAAGACAAAGAGATTGGCACAATCATGAATGAGATGCCCTATTGATGAACCGGTACCCTCAAGTTGGCTCTGAAGGTTTCTTTGTATGAGTTGATATATATAAATTTGGAAAAAAACCCAAGACTGGAAGAAGACAGAGAAAAGGATCATAGAGCCACAATAAACTGCTAGCAGATGATCAAGCCATGTCTTGAAAAAAATATTTCTAACCCACAATTCAAAGAAGAAAGTTTAGTGTTAAGGTACGATAGATGTGCTACAAAACCAGAGAAACATACAAAACTCAAAGTGTTGTGGAGAGGACCTTTCAAAAACAATTCATGCAAAATAAAGAATGTGTATGGACTCGAAGAAATGGAGAAAAACACTTTAGATCTACTGGCGAATAGTATTTATCTAAGGATTTTCCATTAAAACACATAGTTCTTTTTTAAAAAAATATCAATTATGTACCATATGTAAAAAAAAAAAAATTATTTCAAAAAAATTGAGAATAAAACCCAAGAATAACATAAAGGAGATAAAAGCTATACTATATTATGTTCATCAACAAAATTTACAATATAGTGTATGGCCCGAGGCTTAGAATTGAACATGAGGATCTCTTGAACAAAATCCAAAAGAGGGAAATGAGAAAAAAGTTGCAAAAGGGAGGCAATGAGCAGAAAAATAGTAAACTTCAGCCTACAGCCGTTGATGATGAAGCAAAAAGGGGCTCATTGTCAGGTTCTACTTCTCCTTATTTTCTTGTTCTTCTCCTCCTTTTCATTTGACCGGTCACAAGTAGGGGAAAACACACAACACACGCAAGCCACACAGTGCAGACCTAGGGTCTACTCACTGGAATTTGCACCAGAAAACCGAAGTGGTTTCTCTAGGGTATCCTTGGAACCCCCTCCACATCGTATTCTAGCAGAAGGAAAGTGGCCATTGGCTAAGAGGAACAATGGTGTGTCTCCATGTCCATGGTGCGAAAGTCAGTAAGGAAGGGCAACAAGGGTATGTCCACTCCAAAGTCCACGTGCCTATGGAGGTCCATAGTGCTTGGGATACCAATGCTAGGGATGGCTAATGACACTATCTCACCAAGCCCTTCCATTAGAGAGGTGTCGAACATATTCTAGCACAACTTGATTATCATGGGATTGGCCACATTCAAGTCCAACAGTGAGGCCATGAAGTGGGAGAGCAGGTTGCAGAACTTGCTCTAGAGTTGGTTCTCATTGGTAATATAGTCTTCCCTGACTACCTACTTGAACAAAGTCATGACTAGGGGGTCACAATTCTTGACCAAGCATTTGATTCAGTCAATAGTGAGCCCTCCTGCAAAGTAGTTTTTTGGTCTCTATAGAAGGAGCCGAATAGGGGTACCCAGATCAGTAGACATCTCAAAAAAGCAGTGAATTATGGAAAAAAAGGAGTAAAGGGAAGGCTAACTAAGTTAGAGGACTTTATGTTTGAATGAATGTTGTAAAAGTTGGTATAGCTATATATAGAAAAGGACAAATGGAAAACATAACCAAAAATATGTCTATTTTTGGTTGGATGACAATGAGAAATTTTGAGACAGAATGGAGCAAGGTAAAAAATCTTACAGAGGATCTGATGAAATACCTTGAGAAATAAATTTGGGCATTTGGAGTAAATTCCCCCATACGCCGATGGTTGACGCATGTCCTTCACCATCATCAGTGCCAGCCAATTCACTAATGGGAAAAGACATGGATTAACACACTAAGGCTTTGAAAAATTAATGAGAACGTATTTTCAAGAGTACCTTGTGCCATCTCAACACGTTCCATATGATAAAAAGCATGATTTTTGATGCAATAAATTTAATTGTAAAAGAAGTGGTAGAAGGAATGTACTAATTCCATTCACGTGTCTTTCTTGGCATTCCCAAGAGATACAGGTCTCCTATCCACATGTATCACCTTGGTAGCAACATTTAATGGGCCATCAATAGTGGGATAGTCATAACTAAATGCACGAGTCAAAAAATTAATTGAACTCAAAAGAAAATTAAAAAAAAAAGGGAAAGCAGTTTTTATTACTAGAGAAGCTCTCTACATCTTTCTCGTACAATCATGGCAGAAGAATCTACCTCTAGTAGGTAGGTCGAAGCTCCAAATAGAAGACTTGGCTATGCCAAAAATTTTGGGCACTACTCATTTGCTAATGCCCCAACACCCGAAGAATGGCCATTTGAACATTGTAGGAAGGTTCAATTTGACAAATGCATCTAAAAGGAGGTGGTTCAAGATATCAATGACAATGTTTATGTTCCTCAATTATCCACCAACCCTAAAAATCTTAGGGAAGGTGCATTTGAGAGGATGCTGGGGTATGATTCATCAAAAGGTTTTACAGTTCGGCTCTAGAATAGTGGTCTACCATAGTTTGTGCTAACTATTACCATAGTTTGTGCTAACTACTATGCATTTATGCCCAAAACTGGTTGATGCATGTGCAAAGAGATTTAATAAAAATACAGAGGCCATTGAGGGCCGTGGGGTAAATTTTACCATTTTAGCCAAAGCTATACAAGATATGCTATGTATTACTATAGGCTGGGGTTCGATCTTTTTAATAAAGAACAAATGGATGCCTTGGGAGAAGATATGTTCAGGCAAACAAGTTTCTATGAGGATGAGACAAAGGAAAGGCCACAAAGAGGACATATTCATTGGCCTCTTTCACAAAGGAAATTTAAGAAGGATATGTAGTTTGTATTCTCAATGTTGGCTTGGGTTTTTGGGCTCGATGATGATGAAGAAGTTATCCCTTTCCAGTTTTCCCTAGGTCTTGTGCTCAAAAGAGAAAAGGTACTGAGGTGCTATGATTTTGCTAAGGTAATGGCTGGGAATATGAAGCTGCAGTTAGGAAACTATAGTGTTGAGTCCAAATTCAAGATTCTTCTGTCCTGGTTCATTTACTATTACATCAAAATTTTGAGTGGCTAGGGAGGAATGTACCGATGTTTAGGATAGATGAGAGAGGCTCTATCTAGCCAATTTCTATATGGACCCCTATGTTTTCAAGAACAAGAGATTATTATCAATTTGCAGATTACTTTTTGAGACCAATGCTACAAGATTTACTACCTCGCCATATTTTCCATTTCTCTTAGGAGGCTATAGAATGGATGGATCATCCACCTATCCCAGTGGATTACTTCCTAGGAGAGGATTTTACATTTTTCAAGTTTCATGGTTTCCTCGAGGAGGTTTTCTAACTCGCCAAGTTTGTATCCATTGTTGATAGGATTTATGGTGTTGGGAGGAAAAAAGAAAAGATTTTCAATCTTCCCCTTATGACTGCAAAGAGTCAAGTGATACTGGGCAAGCAGAAGGTTGAGGATGAGATCACAAATTTAATGGCGGCTTTGGGTTTGGTCCTAATTTATGACAAATAGAATTATAACCCAAATGGGTGTTTAAGTTTAAGGAATGAGTTTCTAGAGTATTTCCAAAGAATGAAAAATATTTCTCGAGAGAGTGCAAAGATATACATTGACATGGCCCGTATTCCAAAATAATGACAAAAATGGCTAAATTTTTATGAACCCTAGACATACTATCAGAGGAATCTCCTAATGGGAAAATCTCTCAATGTGCAACTGAGGTGTAAAGGATGGTTGAAAAGGAAGAAGGAATACTTCTAGAGGTTCTAACAAGAGATGAGAAATCTAGGTGCCTTGTTTGATAGCTTCTAGCTTGATGAGGATTTCAAGGACACGTATGATAAGGAGGCTGATTTTGACAACAAAAATCTTGAGACGAGCCATGAAATCAAAGAGGATCAAGTTCCACTCCTAATTTCTAGACCTTAGGAACCAAATAATCAAAGAGATTCAAGGCAAGGAGGTCAACAAATCCCATCTACCTCTTGTTCCCGAAGCAAAGGAAAAGGGGCCCGACAATCCCCAAGAGGATCCTCAGCGGTTGCTGAAGGTCAAATGTCAAAAGACTCTATAGGTAAAGGATTAGAGCATGTTGGTCCTAATCATGTGAAGTGAAGGAGGATCTAAGACCTGGGTGACCCTGACATACTGGTTTGACATGAAGAAGAAGTGGAGTTCGCCCTGCAAAATGTTCCATCAACTGTGGCTTAGGTAAGTTTCACTCCCCCTCTTCTTCCTATTTTTGCATCTTTGGTCAATCCCCTGCCTCCTCTTGTTGAAGGTAACCCTCCATCTTCAGTTCCCAAACTTGTAATGTTGGATTTACCCCCTTCCATTGTCAATGAACCTATTGAAACCTTTCTGTGTGTCGAAAGAGCATCATCCATCATGGCCATTGTTGTCTCATTAGTTGCCTTGTCAAAGGCCCCCATTGGAACTGCTAAAACTACTACTTTTCCTATTACTCCTGACCCATCTACTTCTAGGAAGGAACCTCTCCATCAACCTATTTCCATGTTTACCCTATTGTTTCTTCCCTTGTTCCATTTGGCATCTCACCTTTTTCTATGGTCATGCAACCTTTTGCACCCCCCACGCTCACACATCTAAAGCTTCCACTATCGCCATGTTTTTTGGACTGCCCCCTGGTGCTCCCATTGTAGCTTAGAGTGTCTATGTCCCTCAAACTCTCCAGGGTTAGTTCGATGCTACCAAATATGCTTGAAGGGCCAAGAAGTAGAAAATATTTTCAAAAGGTGTTGAGAGGCCCACCACCAAGAGGATTGAAGCCTGTTTTAATGAGGAGTGGAACTCTGCTTATTACCACTATGAGGCCACTTGTTTCCAAGCCTGAGGGGAAAGTGTAGATAGAAGATTATGACATTCATGTTGTGGGCCTGAATTTGCATGAAACTTGCTCGTACAATAAAATGGTCCTAGCTAAAGCCACACAGAGGGTGGTATATGTTGATTATGAAAGGTAGAATAAGAAATTAAGGAAACATGAGGTTGAGTTGGAAAATATAAAAGGAATAGTGAGCAAACTATAGAATGAAGTGCAAGCCAAGGATGCTAAACTAACCTGTGTGAAGAAAATTCAAGACCAGCAAGGAGACATGTCCAGGTTCCTTGTAGATGCTCAAAATGAGAAATTTCAGCTTCGTACTGATAATGAAAATTTAATGAAAGAGTTAAGTGATGAAAGATCCTAAAATATTGATGATCTTCAGAGGATCCAGATTAATGCAATAGAGTCAAGATAAGAAGTCAAAATACTAAGCTCTGAGTTGGAAGATGCTCTTCAGGAGAAGGGTCAAATGGAAGAAAACACCAGAGCAAGAGAGGCTTGATTCAACCAAGAGTCAATTGTCGCAAGAGGATCTAGATCCCTTCCTATAATGAGGAGGTTGATAGCCATGCATTGGGAGTAGATAGCGACTAGTGTGTGTGTCTTGGGACCCGCCTTACAATTTCTAAGGGATGTTTGGGAACTAAATGCCAAGGTCAGTCCGATGGCTAATCACTTCATACAAAAATGTTCACAATGAGTGGAAGATTCCAAAAGCTTCATCTCCAAATTAAGCATCACCACTGATCAAGGTCATAAAAGAGTGAGAATCCCTAATTGGTGGGTCCTCCATCAAGGCCAATGAGATCATCAACTGTCGTATGGTTGCGGAAAAATACAAAGATCACTAGATGGTGTACAATAAAAGGGTCGTTGAGATCAAAAAGGACTTTTCCATTCTGGTTGGTTTTGGGTTGCCTCCTCTTCTTTCCCTAGATGAAGATGTGTTGTCAATGGAGAAAATCAATGAGGTAATCAGATGCAAGATTCAAACCACCATGGAACTTCCAAGCTTGAGTGCTGCACCCATGGTAGATGATGTTGAGCATGAGGTCTACCCTATTTCTCAGCTCTATTATCACTTGGGTGTGATTTCTTCTAGATGGGATATTATCTCTTTTAAGGAGGTTTTTGATCTCAAACAAGAATACAAGTAGATCTAGACCCTTGTTCTAGCAACTGATGTAGATTGGGAGGCTCAACGCATTGCTTTTTTCAAACTCCAGGAACAACCAAAGGCCTAGGTTCAAATACTCATAGAGTGAAGACCCCTATGAGTCACCAGAACTGTGAAGTATTTTTTCACCTTAGTCATTTTCATTTTTGGTTTGCATAAGTGTCTTCAACTTCAAGTGCACCCACACTCAAATAAAATCATCAAAAAGATGCGCAATACACCACGTGGTGGCTGCAAAGCTTTCATCTTTTTTCTTCCTTTTGGGAGAAGGCTCATGACACGTGTTTAAATGTCAGACATTTTCTTGGGAGCTATATTTTCAAGCTCAAGAGTTTCCACCTTGTTGACATGTCATCCCTTCATCGCGGGTTATTTGCATTGCCTATAAAGTAATCTTATTGAGGAGTTTGTTAGAGTTGGCTGACCTTTTCTTCTCTTTTCCTCGATCTTTGGGATGTAAGTTTTGAGATGATACTTGGGACTGATGTGATCGGTCAACTGGGTCCTTTTTCTAGGCTGTTGTTTTTAGGATATGATTGTGTATGGCCTCTATCTTTGCTAAAATATATGAAGGGTATTAATGCAGTAGTTGAGAATTAATGAGAAAAGATCTTTTGTAGCCTAACCAAGGGTCTATGATTGGATCATGTGTTATCAACTATCAACACGTGGCAGAAATTACTTCTAAGCTGAGGCGGCGTATATCTTTTGTTCTAGCTATATATGGAGGGTGATGACACAAAGAGAAAGAGTTTTTTTTTATTATATTTTCCAAGTGATATTTTCTTTGTTAAGAAAGTTTTTCTTTAGTTTTCTTAAGGTTTTAGAACTATTTTCATAAACAAGTTACAAAACTACTTTATTTTGGAATATTATATCTATTAAGGTTTAAACTATTGTTAGATTGGCATCCGATGTTAGTTTCAAAGTTTATTTTATAATTAAAAGCATAAACTATTGAGGAGAATTTGTTGAGACTACGCATGTATTCATTTTTCTTGAGATTTCTTCCTTTATATTATTGTTCTGAATGAAACACTACATCTTGCAAGTTGTATCCAGATAGTTTAAATAGCAAATTTCTATGCTTTATGCTTGTATGGTAGAATAGTGGCTTAGGAAATTAGACTATGTCATTGGACTTTTCTATTTTTCTGAAAGTTGTTATTTTGTTGTGCTATGTTGTATTGGGAGACAAAGTTCATGTGATTTCTGAAATATTGTTCTTTTACTCATAAGAAATATTTATGTTTGATCAGACCTTAATGAACACTGCCTATAGAAAGATCTGAAAGTTTGCACTATGCTTGAAGTTATCCTTTGTTGTTTGTTCTCTTTCCAACAATGAGGGGTTGTGGCATTCTGTGTCTATTTATATCAATCATAGGAATAATTTGGGTTTGAAATGTTGTAAAAGCTTTGGTGCATCACCTTTTATGTTTTATGTTTAACATTTCCTTCTCCCCTCATCTCAAAACCCCCAAAAGAAGAGCCAAATTTATATAAAAAACCTGAAGGTATTCAGTGAGACGCAATTTGTCCCCCACTCCTTGAATTTCCCATAAGACTATCTGAGAGGCACAAGCTTTGATGATCAACACTCCCATAAGTAATCCATTCATTATCCCTTCCAACACATACATACCACCACCATATTCATCTCTGTCACCCACTACAACAAATGACCCTATCATTAACAACCTCTTACAAAGCCTTTTATCCATCCAACGTCAAGTTTCCACCATCAATAAAAATCAAAATGGTCCACCCTCATACTATGTCAAGACCAATCCATTTTCCTTGGAGATATTGAGAACTCTGATTCCACAAGGTATAAAGATCCTTAGATTTGAGAAATATGGAGGAAAGGGAGATCATTCTAATCATGTTAATGACTTTACTACTTTGTGTAGTGACTTTATCCTTGAAGAAAAACTGTTGGCTTTGGATTGGTTTTCTGCATTACCCAATAACTCAATTCATTCATTAAATGAACTTGCTGAGGAATTTATTAACCATTTCCAAGTGCACATGATTCCTAAAATGACATTGGCTGATTTGATGAGATGTAAACAAAATGAGGGTAAAAAATTCACTAACTTTATTTCACACTACCAATCGCTCTATGCCTAAATCAGTGTGAAATTTTTTGATTCCCATCTTCAAAATATGTTCATAGAAAAATTACAAAGAAAAATAAGGGATAAGCTCATGATGATGAAATTTCCTTCCTTCATGCATTTATTCACTACCCTTTGAGACTATTAGAATTCCCTAACCAGTAGTGAACTGAAAACCACCCCTACCTATCCCAAAAAGACCAAACCCTCCAACCAAAACACTTACAAACCTTTCAAAAGACAAAATAAAAGTTTCCTTCAACTAAATTCCACCTCTCAACCTACCCAACCAATTGATACCCAAGTAGTTGCTATAAAGAAGAGTGATCCTTATAATTTTTGGGATTCACAAAGATAGTTTACTCCATTACCCGACACACTCCACAACATTCTGACCCAACTCTTAAACAAAAACATTCTTACCTTACCTCCTATCTGACCCCTTGACCCTAGCAAGCCATTACCTATTAAATTTAGACACAATGCCTATTGTGCTTATCACCAACAAAAACGACATGATACAAAACTTTGTAAGCATCTTAAGCATCTTGTGCAAGACCTCATTGACTCTAATCATATCCAAATTGGAGGTGTAAATGACAAAGGTAATAATTTTGTAGCCCCTCCCAACCAAAACTTGCAAATATTTACCAATCCCATGCCCAAACATAATATTTCATTTGTTAAGGCTAGTGAAACTAAGCTCGATGTGTTGAACGTCGACATAGATGATGAGAATATGAGCAATCATGAATGAAGTCCCATGGATGATGATGAATATATTCCTATGGATACTACTGGACAAATTCCTATTTATACAATGATAGGATTGGTTCACATCAAGACTCATAAATAGAAAAATATTGACATTAATTTCTCTGCAGAAGAAACAATCAAACATTCACTTGATGGTCCTCTTTACATAGCCGATAGAATCAATAACAAGCCCACTTCTAGGATTTTAATTGATCCCGTCTGTGAAGAGAGTGTGATCATAGAAGAACTTTTATATGTACATGAACTTGCTCAAGATAGATATGATAAACCAAAAGCATGGATTAAAATGCATGATGGTTTTGCTCATGCTACGATAGGCTCGATCACACTCCCTTTATAAGTAGGACTTAAGAAATCATATGTATTATTCCCTATCATTTCTAATTTGGACCAATTTCATGTGAAGTCAAGCTATAAATGGCTTTGCTCCATGAATGTGGTTCCATCTGTTGTCCATAAGTGCTTAAATTTTCTAGTTGGTAATGAAATATTTACTGTGAACCATAGTGGATTTAAACCCCTATCTTCCCTTGTAAAATTTTCCTCAAATTATTTTTGGTATGAACCCATGGAATCTATCTAACCCCGTGAAGACTTCCTTTTCCTATGTTACCAAAAGTTCAAATCCAAATGCATAACTAGACTATCACTTGAGAACTTTCCTCCACCCATGCTTGAACCTCTACCCATAATTAAACCTCCACCACCTAAAGAAAAGAATATTGAGACCTTTCCAATAAACTAAGACCCATGCCTTAACAATCCCTTTCCTATTTCCTACAAAATATCTAGAGAAAATAAAACAAGTCTTAATCCACCTCCTAAGAAAATTTAAAGAGGAAAAGAGAAAGTGGTTGAACAACCTTCTATGGTTTCTTCCATTCTTCCTTCACAAGAAGAAAAGGAACCTATAGTTGACAAACCTGCTCCTACACAAACACAACTCAAAAATTGTAATTAAAAGAACCACAATGCTAGAGAGCATAGGTGTAGATGTCATGATATTGCTCAAAAGATGCAAAACAATAACATTGAAAATAAAAATCCAAATTTGACAAAAGCAATAAACAATGACCCTCCTCTCTTACCAGAACAAACAAAAGCTATATCTTCACCACAACAAGGACCAAAAACTGCTATGGACATTATCATTTTTCCTCCTATTGTGGTTAACTTGGATGATGATGAGGAAACAACTAAATTCGATGAGGAAGTGCATAATGAGTGTAATTTGTTATTTTCCTTTTCTATGAACTTAAATGACAAAAACCATGATGATCCTCCTAACCTGAGTGATTCACCATGTGTTGAACTTGGAAATTCTCCTAGTACAACACTTGATGTTATCCCTCTCGCTAGTGATCTACATTATGCATATACCGAAAAAGATTAGGATGTGAATGACCTGCTAGATGGTTGACCCACATGTGTCATACTAGTATATTATTTATTTTTTTCTTTTCCTTTTCTTTCATTGCATGTGCATAATGTGATCCCCCGTGATGTTCTATTTTATGTTCCTCTCTCTATGTGTATTCCTATATTTTTACCTTCATTCTTTTGTATGTTGTTCATTTTTTCCTTTTGATTAATCTTTTATCTTTGACCTTTCATTTTCATTTTTTGTTTTCCTTTTGAGGATGACGCAAGGTATTGAGACATTTATGTCTCCTTCATGTTGACCCAAGATATTTTTCATTATATTTTCTTTTCCTTTCATTTTCCTTTTCATTTTTCTTGTGTTTTCCTTTTGGGTATGACACAAATCATCGAGACACCCTATGTGTCTTCCATGTTGACCCAAAAGGCTTTTTCTTTTCTTTCTTTTTTGCTCTCTTTGTGTCATTCCTCTAGTTCTATGTATTTGGGGTTTGATTATAGTTCCAAGCTCTTTAATATCATTGCAACAAAGAAGATACTAACCCCAAATCCATAGATCCCTTATGTGTTTGGTGTTTTCATTTTGGGGGCAACCCCTTTCTTTGATTTTTCTCTTACATGATGTAGCTTTACTTGGAAACATATGACTTGGTATAGGGCTTTCCAAGTTGGCTCTCATGTCTTCCTTCTTGTTTGCATTTTCATTTTTGGCTACTTTAAAGTAATTGCTCACAACATGGTATTAGCAATTCCTCTAAAGTGGGGGTATACATTGGCATTATTTTGACATGATTGAATTTTTCCTTTTCATGTTCCTTGATGCGATTTCTTATTTCATGTGACACATTTTCATCTTTTTGGTGATATTGGCAGTAATGTCTTTCAAGAGCGTTACTTATCTTAGCATATTATATTCCCCTTACTGGTGATGTAGCGCACTACATCCCTTAAGTGGTCAATCTTTTATCCTTTGATCGATCCTCTCTTGGAGACATTAGGAACAATGCTCTAAGAGTAAGACCTCACATGAACTAAGAAAAATACCTTTGAACATCTCTCTTTCTTGTTGCATTTCTTGTCCTTATTAAAGTCATGGAGGTATGGCTTTGATACAGACTACCTTGGGGATCACCTAGTGAACACCTAGCTTCACTAGCTCATGTGAGAATGCATTTTTGTGCCTTATTAAATTCATGGAGGTATGGCTTTAATATGGTCCCTTGGGGCTCACCTAATGAATACCTAGTTTCACTAGCCCATGTAAGCATGCATTTTTGTGCCTTATGAAAGTCATGGAGGTATGAAATTAATATGGTCCCTTGGGGCTCATCTAGTGGACACCTAGCTCCCACTAGCCCTTGTGAGCATGTGTTTCTTTTGCATAGTGGATAGCGTGTTCCACTTGTAAAACTCTATTTGGAAAAATAGCCTAGACTCAGTCCACTATGTTGGATAGCCTGTCAAAGCTTGATCCGCTATAGTTTTAATTTTTATTTTTTCCTTATTCATTTTTCTTTTCTTTGATCGTGTATGTTTGATATTTGATTATGGCTTCATATATCATTTGAAAGCATGTTCGTTTGTGCTTATGTTGGTTTTCCATAGGATCTTGAGCCTTGGTGCTTGGCCACCCTATTGATTATTGTTATCCTATCTTGCAACTAGCATTTGTAGATTTGAACCCCTCTTGATTGTGTTTTTGGATACTTTAGTGTGAGTTTGAAGTAAATTCATCCTCTCACTAAAGTGGAGGATAAATGTAGTGTAGTAAAATGCATACCCTTAAATTTGCACACTTTTTTGGGTCTGCCTTTCTTTATTTATCCTCATTTATGGATTAATTGGTCCTATTTTGTGTTTGCAAGCCCTATGAATGGGATATTTTTCTAGTTAATCTAGAATTTCTCCAATCTATTAATGTTAATTTAATTACTCCATTAGTGTGTACCTAATTTTTGGGTCAATACTAAAATGCCACCTGAGGCATCTTAGTCCCCCAAGGCTCTCGGGACCTTGATTTTGGAAACTTTGGATTGGGCCCCTTTTTGGTGTCTATGCCCCAAGTTTTTAGGAATTGGGACTAAGATGCCACCTAGGGCATCTTAGTCCTCCTTGAGTCATTTTTAGGACTTAATTTCAAATTATGGTGAGATTTGGCCTCCTTTATTCAATGCATTCATATGTTGGCTTGGTATGATATAATTTCAAGATATTAAGCATAGATGAGTATGAATACAAGGTTCCTTAATTCATTTCAACCTCAGTATTTTGTGATATATTTTTTCATAGCATAATTGAGTTCACGAGAGCATTCAAGAGTAGATTCATCAAGAATTTGAAGCTATTTGTAGATTCAAGCATCATATCAAAGTGTTTTCTTGCATCATGTGTGTTATGCTAACATTTGTGATGTAGGGTTTTGATCTAATCAAACAATTCAAGCATTATCTTTCAAGCATTCAAGATCCATATCCATTACTACCATTACACACAAGTTTGCAGATCTCCATAAGGGTTTAGTGAGTTATAACATTTCATATTTTTCATTCACCATTTCCTTCATAATTTCTATTTCATTTCAAGGTTTAATTACCAACAAGGGGTTTGACCAAGGAAAACCTTGATTCACTAACAAACAAAAAGTTTTTCCCTCTTTTCAGATTTGTGATTATAGATCTAATTTGTGAACTTGAAGATCACTTGGAGTGAAAAGTTGTAAATGTTGCAATGTTGCATTAAAAACTTTTCATCTTCATAGAAACTCACTTATAGGCATTATTCAAAAGTTTTAGAACCTGAGACTAGAAGGGAAGCTTATGCAGACCTTGGAGCTTAGGATCCTATTCAGAGTTTGAAATTTTTTAGAATGGGACTAATACAACACTTAGGGCGTCTTATTCCTCCCAAACCTATTTTTTAGAGATTTTCAAAGATCCAATTATGAGATCCAAAGATTTCATATTTGCCTCAAAAAATAACAATGGGACTAATACGCCATCTTAGGCGTCTTAGTCCTCCACAACATATTTTGGTAGCCTCTTTGCATTTATAGAATCCTCACAACATCTCCAAATTTCCCAGGTGCACACATACCATCTCCTTGTTTCATAATTTCATCATTTACATCTTTCATTTTGCTTGCATTATTAGTTTTAGGTCATTTTGCATATCACAACGTGTTTTCAAACATTGTCTTTTCCAAGCATTTGCATGGTGGTGAATCCCCTAGAATTTAAGAAACCATTCCCAGGACCCTCCTAATTGAGAATTGGATCACCTTGAGAGGTTGTTAGTCAATCTGATTAGGAATCTTAGGACCTTTAGTGAATGGTTGAATAGGTAAGTGTGATATCCCAAAAAGGTATCCATTTCCCCATTCATCAATTTTCAAATTCTTTGTTCGACCTAAGAGGTGGAACTTTCCTTTCCTTATTCTTAAAATTCAGATTTTCAAACTTTGTTCTACAATTTTTAGCTATATGATCAAAGTTATTACAGTTATAACACACTTTATTCATATCAATTAAGGGAGCAAATGAGATTCTGCTTTCAAAATTTGCACTTCTTTTAGGAATAATTATAAATTCTCTAGGCCTATGACCATACTAATTACTTGAATAGAAATAATGATAGAAATATGTGGAATACCTGGTCATGGAATTTAGTACTAGAGGAGGAGATATGGAGTTCATCCATCTTCTTGAGTTTCTCACCTTAGTAAATCTATCAGCATTAGGTCTTTTGAAGCTTTGATTTTTCTCTTAGTGAATAGAATCTAATTGGTTATCCTTCTTGTCTACATCAAACTTATTTTCATCCTTGGTTTTCTCCTTCTCTACAGATGTCTCATTATAGTCACTTTCTTTGTAACTATTTTCCTTGAAAAACTTAGACTTATCTTCTTCTCTAAATCTCTCATATAGCTTTGCAAAGGCATCAACAACAATTTTTTTCCCTTTCTCCAAACATAAGCCTGATTTTTCTTTAGTTGTAGGCCTCTAGTTCTTAGTAACTCATCTAGAATATTTGAGCCACTTTTTAGTTTGAGTCCTTTCTCTATCTCTACTTTTTCCTTTTCTATATCTCTTCTTAGAGAAACAATCTCTTCCTCAAGCTTCATGCATTTGTATGCTTCATATTGGAGCTTAGATTTAATCACATCCTCTACTCTCTTGGATTCTTCTAGTTTCAACTTCAAATCTACCATATTATGGGTAGATTCTTCTAGTTCCTTACTTAGTTTACTTGACTTTTTATGTGCAAGTTTCTTCTGTTGCTTGTTGTCCCTTTTTATCTTCTCAATCTCATCTCTACGATTATTGATCTCATCTAGAGAATAGATAAGTTCTCCCTCTAGGTCAAATACCCCTTCTTCTCCTTCTTCTAGGGGTCCTTTAGCATTTTCATCTTTTTTCTCCTTGGGCTCTTTTTCTATGAAGAGAAACTCATGGTGTATAGCAATAATGACAGTTTTTTTCATCATTTGAGTTATTACTCTCTGATACATCACTATCTTCTTGGATGTATACAATTTTATTTTTCTTCTAAAATTTCTTTTGCTTAGGGTAGTAGGTTTTCTTCATCTTATCATCTACCTCTAACTTAGATTTTCCTTTCTTATTGTAGGGACATTTAGCAGGAAAATGACCTACTTTACCACATTCAAAACATTTGAAGGGAAACTTACTTTTATATTTTTTAGATCCTCTTCATAGTCTTCTAATGAAGTTTTCCTCTTCTTCATCGGGTTCATCATCCTTAGTTGGAGTTTTTTATGCCTTATCACTTTTGGAAGACACATCCTTCTCCTTGTTAACATTCTTAAAGGAAACTTCTTTCCTGGATGATTCATCATCTCTCATCCTCATCTCATAGGCTGTGAATATGTCATGTAGTTCATTTAGAGATATTTTTTCTATTTCCCTCCTTTATTCTATGGATAAGATTTTAGAATAATACTTGCATGTCATTGACCTAAGATATTTTAGTACAACCACATCCTATTTCATCACTTCTCCATACCCCTTGATAGAGTTCATAATGTCATTTACTCTCATGAGATAGTTTGCAATCTTTGCTTCTTCCATCATTCTTAGACCTTCAAACCTAGCTTTTAGTATTTGTAGCTTTACCAACTTTACCTTGTCATATACTTCATAAATTTTCTTTAATGTATCCTAGACATCCTGTGGACATTCTTACAATACATAACTTTTCTATGCATAGACTTGGATAGACTATTCATGATGGAAAACAATGATTTTTCATTGTTTTCAAAATCCTTTTTGGTTGTAGCATCAGTAAGTGGTACAACAAGTGGTGTATATCCATTTACTACTGACATCCACACAACAAAACATAAGGATCCCAAATATACTTTCCTTAATGAGCTCCAATAGGCATAATCTGTCCCATCAAACATGGGTGGCTTATTGGAGGAGGAGCTTTCCTAATTGGCCATTTGTGGTCACAAGGTCAAGGACCTAGCCGAGTTGATTAATATTCTCCTAAGGAATTTGAGGCTTTGATACCAATTGTTGGAACACAATAGTCTACTGAGAGGGGGAGGTGAATTAGTAGATACTAAAATATCCTTTTCTTCCAAAGAGTAGTTGAAATAATTAACAACCCAGTGTGCAAATTAAAACTAAAGATATGATAAGCATATGCACATAAATAGAGTCAACACATAACAAAAAATATACATGGAAAACCCAAGTTGGGAAAAACCACAGTGAGAAAATGCTACTAGGAGCTATTGTCCTAATCTAGCCTCACAATAAAATCCTCTATTATAATTTTAAGGGAAACAACCCTAAGGAGACACCTATCCCCTGAATTGAGCACTAACTTAGTTACCTGATGGCACCAACCAATCAAATTTACAAATATGAAATGATTACAATTTATTCTTGAGGAACTCTCATTAATTTTATAGCTAACTTCTGTAACTGCTCAACTATCTATGACTAATCTGCAACTATGTTCTATTTTTCACTCCTTCAACTCTATTCTTCTTACTTTTGTGTATTCTTTGTCTCCTTGAATGCACCCTACATTTTTCTCTTTAGATCTCTTTTCTAAATATGGCATGTTTTTCAACTAACTCAAAAGCATTGAGCCACACTTAACTATTCTAACATATGTCACACACTACATTAGACACAGTACTGATTTTTTTTATGTAGGGTTCTATATTCATAATTTCCTCAAGATCTTCCTTAATAGATCAGATCATCTACTAGGGTGAAAATATTCTTCACTAATGTGATATCTTTATTGAGCCACATAATATTAATTTTTGGTGCATATAACTTCCCTCTTTATCATCGTCCCAGATCCTAAAATAGGATATGTAGTTAATGCTTTCTCCTGATCCTTTGATCTAATCTTTATCTTTTGATCTATGAAAAACTATAATCTTTTGATATGTGACAATTTGTACTACCATTTGGTGCAACAACTCACACTACATCTGTTGTTGAGGAAGTTAAACTAATAAACTTCCAGCTCTAAGTTGTTCTGCAACCAAAACCTTGTTTACACATAGTTATCCATTTATGATTATTCTCCTTTAAATCTAGATCATTGATCACCAACCTTCACACCATAGTCCCACAATCTTCAATCATCATCACAACTATAAAACACAACCATCTGATAAATGGTCATTTAAATCTCCACCGTTGATGAAATCCTCTAAAGATATTTAGCAATCTTAGTTGGATTACCTATTAGTCAATCTAGGCCATTCCCTATTGTCTTGTTAGAATTGTCAATGGGCCCGCACGATCTTCACAGGATGGAGGGATTATGCCAAGTGTTACTTTTCTTCTTGCTAATTTCCCAGTTGCTTCTATTACTTTGCTTCACAACAATGATGTGAAGTGATGTTGCCACATGCCATAGGATCGACCAAGGTTTCGTGCATCATTTGATCAAACTTCATTTGATCTACACCATCCCCATTTCCTTAGAAGATAGAGATGGATCCCACCATAAGTGCCATTGGCTAGCAGACACCATCAAATTTTCCACCTCAATATGATCATAGTCATCAATTAATTTCACTTCTACCAACTATCCAAGATGACATCATATACCCAAGGCTTTGTCTACTACCACTATAGGTTTCACTGTCCATCATGGATAACCTTTCACCAATCCTCAAGTCCCCATGGGATTTTTTTGGGACCCACCATAGCAACATGGGTTGGCAGGGAGATTGTTGGATCTTGTAGACTTAACCAACACTATTGATCTCACAAGGAGGAAATATTTGTGCAAGAATTAGGAAATATTTGAATGACACAAATTTTTTCTCGACTTTCAATAATTGACTAGGTGAATAGGCCGGTTTCCCACATGACATAATAGGCTTGAGTTATTACTTAAGCAACCTACAACTACCAAAAATAGGTCACCAACAAACTAGAAAATCTGATCATATGCCATGACATATATGCTTAGGGTTTAACCAAAAAACCCCAACTCTGACCTAGAGCACAAATAATCCTTTTCTTAGCATGGCCTTCAACCTTTGGTCCTACCAAACATATTTTTGAGCTGCTCTCATAAAACCCATGTCAAAACTGAGATCAAATTTCGCTTTTAGAATGCTAAGGAAATTTAGCAACATTTATATCCTTCCATCTTCATGGATCACAACTTAGACATCAATGACACTCCATTATGTAGGATGAGTTCAATGCCACACTTGATCCCCTTTTGACATCAATGACAACACTATGCCAACAAACCTTGTCAAAAGAAACATATCAATTTTGGTGAGGAAATCAAAATCAAAATCAAAATGTGGCAAAAAAGGTTTAAATGGAAAAAATGGAATCAAGCCCCAAAAAGTTATATTTTAATCCAACACAATTGAGTTAGGTAAGAAAATAAAATCCTCCAATCTAGTATGTTCAATAATAGAAATTGAAGATTCATTAATTGATTTGTGTGAACATACATAAAAAAAGGTTGTGCTTTTTAACCAAACTATTTTTTTAATTTAGTCTTGCATAGACACCACACAATTCAAAGTATTGAGGATTAGCCATCAACAACTCTTAATGTGCATTTGAAAGTCATGCAAGTGATAAAATTTCTAGCAAAAGATGAGTGTCTTAGACATGAAAGTACAAAACTGATTAGGTGGAAAATAGGGTTTACTAAAATGAAATGAATCAAAATGATAAACCACTAGAATTTTCCACACTAAACACTAAAAATAATGCAATTATGAGGGCCAAGAGATGTAAATAATAACTATAAATTGAACCTAACTATTATAGCAACTATAAGAGGAGTTTTTAGATCTTAAAATGGTGTGTACCTTGTTGCAAGAAGCCTATTTTTAGGGCACAAAGGACTCATTCGCCTTTAGTGGTGAATGTGTCCTTGTTAGGGTTTCTAAAACTGAGATTTGGGTTATTTTCCTTAATTTTTGTAGTCTCAGATTCCTAGCTATTAGCTATCGAAAACTTGTACCTAAATATGTAGCTTCAATTCTTTATTCTTGCACTATAAATTTCAATCTTGCAACTTGATAACTTTGACAATGTTGCTTGAAACTTCTTCTCCAGTTGATCTTCAACCTATAAATCTACAAACACGCATTCAAGGAGAGAAAAACTTGTTGATTGTTAGTGAATAGGGGTTTTCATAAGTCAAACCCCTTGTAGGTAATTAAACCAAATGATGAAATAATTAAATTGAAGCTTGAACATGGAATGATGCAATGTTGATAACTTGGAAGTTGTCTTGGAAGATAAATCTACAATCTAACATGTAGTGGCCATGAAGAATGTAAATCTTGATCCTTGAATAGATGTGAAACAATGTTTGCAAGTAGATCTTCAATGCTACATCCACTATCTTAGCTCAACAATATGCATGAATGCACTAAACCCTTGACATGATGAAATGATATTGAATTGCTGCAATAAAATCTTGATAGTATTCCTGGATATGCCTTTGAAATGATTTTATAATGCTCTATAATGTTGTCTTGAAATTTATAGAATTTCTTGTAAAGTTTTTAGGAGAAAGAATGTGAATTAACCCCTTATTTATACTAAATCAAGAGATTAACGTCGAAATTCCAACAATTCAAGAAGAAACCAGATCTAGAAACAAACATTATCAAATTCCCACCAGAATGAAATTTAAAAATGGGGTCCTCATTAAGGGAGGACCCATTCGCCACCTAGGGTGAATGGGTCCTCGCATTGTTTTCCATGACCTTGCCTTCAAGGAATGAAAGTACATTAAAAAACAATGTAGAATACACCAAGAAAGGGGAGTCCTATAGAGGGAGGACCCATTTTCCACCTAGGGTGAATGGGTCCGAGCACCAATTTCGAGGACCTCAAATTTTTCCAATTAAATGTTATGCAATTTGAATTATGGGTTTCGGGGTAGATCTTCGGGAGGTGTCACAAATAAGGATTAAATTTGAATTAAAGGGGCCAATTAACTCCACTTAACCACAATTAATTAAGAGAACCCTAGATAAGTGTGAAATTGTGTTACAAAATTTTACAACACCTAAAAGAGGGTACAAATTAAGTACATTTTCTTAAAAAGGAGGTCCAATATCAAAGTGAATGTGTTACAACACCTTACAACATTAAACCTACTAAAAATTAGGTTAATTCAATGAAAATTATTCCCAAATCAAGTAAAGAAAAATGATACTTTTTCTGTTACTAGATTTTTCCCCCACTTTAGTGAGAGGATGACCCCACATCAAACTCACACTAAAGTAAACATTCAATACACTTATGTATGTAGCAATAAAAAAGATACATGATCATACCCTGTTAAAGGCTAAGAAAAATAAAGAAAAAAAATGATCAAGCATGAGTGTCCCAACACGATTTAGAATAGGGCCATTTTTCCATAACATATGCCACTCTCTTTGGGGTAGTGGAACCCCAATCTATTCACTAGGTGAGTTATCACAATGAGGTGGAAAATGAGAGAATTATATTAGCCTCTCATACCATACTGAAGTTATCCACCTGACAAGTTTGATAATGCACCAAAATGTAATGCTTTTGGTAAATGATTTTGTAATGTCATGTATGTAAATTTTTGTTAAAGGGGACTTTTCTTTGTTTGTGTAAGGTCTTCTTCTTAGGGAGTATTGTACCTAATGTCTCTAAGAGATGACAAGTCAAGGATGTCAGATCATCACTCATGAGATGCCTCATTTTCATCATGCCATGATGGTAGATCGTACACTCTTGGAGGGAATCAAACCCATTGACACCACCAAGAAGAGGACACATCACATGAAAAAATAAAAAATAATGCCATGAAATTTTGTTGAAATATGTCATTGATGTATGCCCCCACTTTAAGTGGTTGCTACACCATTAATGTGATAAATTACTTTAAAGTAGCCAAATTTTTTTCCTAAGACATGAGATATTTCCTCAGAAAACCCTATTCCAAGTCACATGTTTTTGAAATAAGCTACATCATGAAATAGGAAGAAAGGGTTTCCCATAAAAATACATAAGGGATCTATGGATTCAGGGTCAATATGTCTTTGCTACAATGTTTTTCATAGAGAATGGAACTATCATCATTCCCCCAAATACTCATAGAACTGGAAAAATGACACAAAGACAATGAAACAAAGAAAAATCATTTCAAGTCAACATGGAAGAGACTTAAATGTCTCGATGCCTTGCATCATTCCCAAAAAGAAAACACAAGACAAAGTAAAAAGATAAGAGAAACAAATTTTGGGTCAACATGGAAGAGACCTAAATGTCTCGATGCCTTGCGTCATCCCCAAAAGGAAAACACAAGACAAATGAAATGATTATGACATATAGAAGAATGAAGGTAAATGTAGAGGAATGCACAAAAGGATTGAGATACATTAAACAAAACAACATGGGGGATCCAATTACACATATGCAATCACATAAAGGAAACATGAAAATGCAAAAGACTAGTAAGGTACATGCGAGTTGACCTAAAGTAGGTCGTTCACATCCCAATCTTGGTCGGTATAAATGGAAGGAGGACAAATAGCTAAAGGGACACTGACAAGTGTTGAACTATGGGAACGATATCAAATTCTTGCACCCACTTAGTGTAAGAAAAGAATGAGCTAAGGTAGGTGATGAGAATAAGCTCCTTGCATCAAAGATAATGATTTTTCACCAACTGTAAAACATGTAATAGTGAGAATGTTTGATATCCTACAACTATTACATGGAAAGGAGAAAAATGCATGCTTTAAGGGACTATTTCTATGATTTCAAGCTATTTAAATATGTGTTATAAAGCATGACAATCATTAGTACTATGTCCAAGAGTTTTGTGGTATCAACAATATGGAAGATTTTCATGTTTAGGATATAGATTTGGCATTTCTCGAATGGGTGATAATGTTATAATTCCACAAACTAGAAGTATCTATAAATTCATTTCAATGTTAGTTGGTGGATAGGGGAATTAAATTTTATTTAGTTTGTAAGGCCTTTCTCACTTGCTAGATTTACCAATTTCTCTAGGTGGATATAGGGTAGTAGGTCTCGAGATGATCTTGTCTACATTATCATTGTCATTAGGAGGAAATGGTTGCTCTTTAGTAAGGAGGACATTTATGTTAGGAGGAGGATCTAAGAAAATCCTATCATCCTTACAAGGTAGTGGTTGTTCTTTAGGAACGAGGATGCTTATGTCAGGGGGAGGATCTTGATATCCTAATCCTTTGGTATCTTTAGTTGGTATTTCCTCTAAGAGTTGATGAATTTCATGCTCACTTGTTGTATCACATCCTTGTTTACTTAAGATAATGAATCCTTTATTGTATGTCTCTTTAGGGTTAATTGATGTGTTGGTTACTTTACTAACATAGGATGGTTGAGTGTTTGCTTGTTTAGAGGAGCTTGGTTCACCTATGGTAGGGAACTTAGGCTTATCTTGTGACTATATTTTAGGATTTAAAAGACCAAACATATTAAGTTGTGTTGGTTGTTTCATGGATGGGTAAAAGGATGCATTATTTTCAAGGTTGTTAAGGAAATCATTTATGAAGTTTTTCATGTTGTCATCATCCTCTCCAATAATGTCAACATCACGAGGAGGACATGCATTAGGAGTTGTGTGAGTATGAGTAAGTTCAATTTCATTAGGATGATTTCCAAAAAAAACAACTTGAAACATCAACCAAAGAGAACAAGGACTTCCACACTTAAATAGTTTTCCATTTTTAGAATTTTAGATCTAAACATGGTAATTTTTTTATTACACAATGTAGTAAGCTATAAATAAAATGTTTGAATGTATATTTTAAATGTTAACAATGCATTGAAATGAAGAAATTTAAGCTAAATGCAATGAATTTGATGAAACAACAAATAAAGAAAGTAAAATAAGAAAGTAATAGTAGTAAACAAAAGCGTAAAATTGAGATTTTAATTTCCAGAAAATGCATATCAGTAGCTAACAAGGGCTCATTTGCTAGTAAGGGAAAATAAGTCTTGGTTAGATTTTTATGAGATGTTCCTTTTGATTTCAGGGTGATTTTTAATGCCTTCTCATATTCCATAAGGTGAAGGTTTGACTTGATCAAGGACTCATTCGCTAGTAAGGGAGAATGGGTCCTAGCTAGGTATTTTTAAACTAATGAAATGAATCAAGATGATAAACCACTAGAATTTTCCACACTCAACACTGCAAACAATGCAATTATGAGGGACAAGAGATGTAAATAATAATTATAAATTGATCCTAACTATTATAGAACCTATGAGGGGAGTATTTAGATCTTAAAATGGTGTGTACTTTACTGCAAGAAGCCTATTTTTAAGGCACAAATGACTCATTCGCCTTTAGTGGCAAATGGGTCTATATTAGGGTTTCCAAAACTAAGATATGGGTTATTTTCCTTTATGTTTGCAATATTAGATTCCCAGTTACCAGCTCCTGAAAACCTATACTTAATTTTGTAGCTTCAATTCTTTATTCTTGCACTATAAAGGTCAATCTTGCAACTTGACAACTTTGAGAAAAAATTATTGATTGTTAGTGAGTAGGGGTTTTCCTAAATCAAACCCCTTGTAGGTAATTAAACCAACTAATGAAATAGTGAAATTGAAGCATGAACATGGAATTATGCAATGTTGATACCTTGAAAGTCATCTTGGAAGATAAATTTGCAATCTAAATGTAGTGGCCATGAAGAATGTAGATCTTGATCCTTGAATAGATGTGAAACAATGCTTGCAAGTATATCTTCAATGCTACATCCACTATCTTAGCTCAACAACATGCATGAATATACTAAACCCTTGACATGATGAAATGATCTTGAATTGCTACAATAAAATCTTGATAATTTTCCTTGAAACTCCTTTTTGTAGACACCTAAAAATGACCTAGGCCTACAAGCTTCATTTTTACCACTTTTGTCCTAGCATAATTGTGACATTTAATTATGTCCTTGGTCCACATTTGACTATTAATTAAATAATTTATAATTGTTTAATTAATTCATGTCTTTGTATTCTTCATGATTATTAAATAAATAAATTTTATTTATTTATTAAATACGCCATTAATTGTCTAAGTCTTCCCTTAATTAAATAAATTTCTTAATTTATTTAATTACCTTTCTTCATAAATTCTTCCTAATTATTAAATAAATGAATTTCATTTATTTATTTGATATGTCACTAATTGTCACAATTAAATAAATTTATTAATTTATTTAATTATTCAATCTATCTTCTAAATTAAATAATTATTTTTTAATTATTTAATTACTAATTCACTTTTCTCTCATTTTAAATAAATGAAAATATTTAAAATGATTTCATTTTATTAACTTTCACTCTTTTAGTAAATAATCTAAAAAGATTATTTACTTGTCACTAAAATCATCATTTTGAATTAATTAAATTCAAAAGATATTATTCTTCCAAAAATCAAGTAATCGGGCAGATTCTTGATTTTCCAAATTGAATCTTCAGTCCAAATCTTATCTTCTTGAGTTTTCGAATCTCACAAATCAGGCAATCTTATCTTCTTGATTTTTCAAAATATTCATTTTCTAATTAACTTATCTCATTTATTCTCCACCGCCGATCCATTATCGAGATATTATTTTGACCGCTCGATTAAGTTTTTCCCTAACCCGATTAGGATTCTCAGGTTTAATCTGGACCTCTCATTCTAGGTCTTTCTTAGAATTCAATCTCATCCGTCCACTCAAAATTGTGTTTTCTATAAAAGACAATTTTGCTCATAATTTCGGGATCTGACAACTTCATTTTTAATTTAATAGTCATTATAGTCATTTGGCATTAGAAGTCATTATTTTCATAGACATTGTCATAGTCATAGGCATTTAGACATTGCATAAATCCTTCAAAGCTTGTTGTAGGTCTTAGACATTTGCAGACTGCTCACATAACAAATTTGAGGGTACAATATCATCCAGAAAACAAGAAGGTGCTATGGAGGTAATCATGGAAAATGTGATTTACAGGTATAACCGTTTTATTGCCTAATTTCCTTTGTACTCGATAGATCTTTGGGTTTTTGTCTTTTATAGTGATTTGATTGATCTAATCTAATCCTTAGAAATTACCCTCAGTTACATTGGTGAACCCGACATTCTATAGAAATATTTGTGTGTTTTTCTTTTTTTGCTTTAAATGTTTTGCAGGTTATAGCCAAGAAGTCATACAAAATCCCGTCACCTTCTTTTGAACATAGAAAAATGGGTGAATAGAATCGTTTAAAACATTTTCTGAGTTTTGTGGATCTCGGTCTCAACTTTCCAGAACTGCAAATGGTTTTAAATTTCATTAAGATTTGAGAAAGTTATGACTATTTTACTAATCGCTGTTTTTTTCATTTAGCTTTTGAAACCCGTGTTTCTTTGTCTATAACATTTTTTGTGTGCACAATTGTGGAAAATACTTTCTGGGTTTTCAAGGTTTGATTTTTAGATTTCCATGGATATCTACCACTTAAATTTTTTTTAAGTTTTGAAAAAGTTATCACTGTTTTAAGTTGCTGCTGTCAATAGATTTTTATTTTTTATTTTTTTTGTTACTAATCAAGATTTGCAGCATGTGGCGATTACTATTCGGGTGTCAAAGACCATTGCATAAAGAGACTACTAATATTTTGTTTGCAAATTCGAATGTTGAAGATAGAATAAAACAAACATTGTGCTTGTTTTCATAGATTAGCAAACATTTAACTTTGGTGCACATAAAAAGAACATTCATGCCTTCTTTGATTGATTGTGTTTGCAGAATGGTAGGTGAGTATGCTCTCACTTGGTGAAAACCTCGTGATCAAAAAACCAGACCCATTCTTATCTGTTATTACCCTGACTTGGTATATCAGAGTATCCTCTCCCCTCGCGCTTTCGGGTGATCTTGGATGTAAGAGAAACGGTTACCAACTCTAGAAATTGGGCCTACCTGGGGATTTCATCACCCCAACGCGACTCAAACTAGCAATGGAGCTAAAGCCAAGCTACCCCCGACTGGTATATAAATGTAAACCTTAAGGGAAAACCTAAGGTTGCTTGTGCAGATGTGTCATACAGACTGAGTTGTAATCCCTTAAACCCTGTTGAGCTTAACCTCTTCAGGCTGGAGTGCCACCTTAATGGTGATTAATCTCTTGCCCCATGTATGGCCACTTGAACGGGGGTCTCTAACTAAATTTTTTTTTGTAGTAAGCCAAAATATTTCTATTTGCTAGCGCAGCACCAGTCGGTGTGAAGGCATCCACACTTTCCCAGTTTGTAGTAGATGTGATCAGCTCACCATAGGAGTTTCATGGGGTTTGGAAGCTTTGTTGGTCTGAGAAGAGAGTGCACTATAAGGGGGAGCTCGTGCAGCCAAGCTTCTGAATTCACACACTACAGATATGCGATTGGGGAAATCCGCATGGAATCTAGTAAATCTTGTCATGGCCTAACCTAGGATTGTACTTATCTGATGTGTGATTGGTTACATTCAAAACATTGTGCTTGTCAAGTGCTTGCTAAATTACTCAAACAATAAACACAATAGTCACAAATCTGGACACAAACAATCGACCTTGGACAACTCAGACTTTTCAAGAAAACATCAGAAAATAATTTTAGTCCTCATTTTGAATTTAGAATTTGCATTGTTCATCTTAGTCATCATTTTGAACCTAGACTTTGCATTTATAACATTAAGTCCTTAGTCAAACATCATCATCTTAGTCCTCATTTGGCACTTTAGCCTTGACAACCTTGTCATCTTGCATTAATCATTTCCTTAGGAAAACGTCATCATCATCTTGCATTGTCATCCTTTATTCGAGAAATACAAAAAAAAACTAGTGACATAGATTGTCATCTTAGTCTTCATTGTCCTTTGGCATTAGTCATTTTCTTTAGACAACATTGTCATATTGTATCCCTTATTGTCAAAAATCCAAAAACATAGTCTTGCATTGCCATCCTTTATCCAAAAAAATATAAAAACATAGGCTAGTGCCATCTTGGCATTTACTTGTCATTCTCATCATCCTCATTTGAGAAAATCCCTTTTACAGTTGAGAATAGGCTTCAAAGACAACAACGACAAATGGAAAACTTTGGACAAGATTCTTATCCCAAAATCGACAATAACACTTATGACACAAACAAACATTGGACCT
Organism: Sequoia sempervirens; assembly: GCA_007258455.2. Classification (NCBI taxonomy): domain Eukaryota; kingdom Viridiplantae; phylum Streptophyta; class Pinopsida; order Cupressales; family Cupressaceae; genus Sequoia; species Sequoia sempervirens. Next base: position 163,354,301 of record VDFB02000003.1, on the reverse strand, counting down.
TTTCTGACCCATTTCACAACATGAACATGCCATCTTCGTCACAAAAAATTTATGAACCATTCATACAAAGAGACCAAAATGGATGAATATATGTCAAAGACTTAGAAGCTACAATTCAAAATCCTAATATATTCTCCTTTGTAAAAAAATCAGTCTTTGACATAAATACTTTGCTATCTTCATCCGTCTACCCTCACCATCAACAGTCACTTGACATAAATCCTACCAATAATTCACAACAAACATCCACTTATCACCCTTATCCTAACTTTGACAAGGGAAGCCAACTATCAACTAGTCCATTCCAAACCTCCACATCATATGCTAGTCCTTCACCTATTAATCCCATCCAAGTCTGCATCCCTTATCAACCATCTACCAACTCATGTCAAGTCCCCACATCAAACCATACTGATCTGGTCCAAGTCTCCATGTCATATCCTTTTCTTTCAATAATTAATCCAGCCCAAGACTCCATGTCATACCCTTGTCCTTCACATACTATTCCAATGCAAGTACCCATGTCATATTCTAGTCCTTCACATACTAGTCCAGTCCAAGTTCCCACATCCTATCCTAGTCCTTTGGTCATTAATCCTTTTCAAGTCACCCCCTCACAAGCCACATCTAGTCATGAAAATTCTATCATAGTCCAAAGTCAAATCCCATTTAATAAACTTGAGTATACATGTCAAAATGAAATCCCAAAGCATGACATTATAACGTCACCCTCATGTCAAGAACAAGGTGGTCCATCCCATGACCCTATTTTTGAAAACCCCATATTTAACCAAGACCCCACCATTGACCAAGAAATCCAAATCCATGACAACCCCATCTTGGACCAAGACCCTACCATGGAAAAAGAAATCCAAAATGATCCACTCCTTGACCTTTATTCCATTCATAATCAAACACTTGCTGACCCTATAAAGGCCTTGACTATTGACACTTCCCAAGATGAGAAACTTGCCTCCATGGGACACATAGATGATATTCCTCCAGAACAAGAATCTTCCACTAGGAACATGCTTGCATATGATCAAGTTATAGCTAAAACCATTGGGCTTTATGACACTAAAAATAATGATGGCTTTGACATTGCCTTGGAAGCACCAATAGAATAATCTAAACCTGACATGTCACATGATCAAGCCAAAGATATCAGTCAAGAATATGTCCAACATGAAAATGAAACTAAGACACTTTATCAACTAGGGTCATCTATCTTTGTTAGAGCAGGCTTTCTTGCAGATGAAAATATTACAAGTGACAGTGTCCATAGACATCATGACGGGTTAGCATCTTTCCTTCAAAATAATAAATACCCCATCGCAAACAGAATCTTTCAAAGCATGCAATATCAAGGCAAAGGACTAGGCATACACAAGCAAGGCATTCTAGAACCAATACAACTTTAGGCAAATTACAGACATCAAGGTCTTGGCTATTCATCAAACAGTAAATCAAACAATGTCAGTGGTACCTCCTCAATACTGGAAGCAACTTTGTCAGATACAAATGTCAAAATGGAGTCCATGAGAAATCCTTGTCATAAGATTGTTGCCAACCACCCCTCCACCCACACTATGAATTGTCATTCCATCATAAATAAACCTTCCCTTTGGAACCAACAAAAACATAAGTCTTACAAGTCAAAAGATCAAAATCAAATGTCAAAGGCCATTGAATCAAATAAAAGGACAAGTGGACAAATGAAATTAAAATGGATCCCAAAGAAAGATGGATCAAACAAAGACACCAAGTCAAATACAAAAGTCAATCACAATGTGGAGCCACAAGACAAGAGGACTCCCACATACAACAAATGTCCACCTCCTTCAAAATGGTCATCAAAAAAGGCATCTAAAATTGTTGGTTCCAAACACCATCCCTCCAAAATCTGTCATCCACCATCCCAAGTTTGGAAAATAAAAAGTCATTCATCCAAACATCCAAACAATCTTTCCATGTCTACCATCATTCGTCATAACCCTACATCTCGTCTAAAGTCCAATGATCCCACGTCACAAATCCATCACATCTTGGCAGAAAATCTTTACCGCAAGGACTCTCATGGCACTCTATCGCGATGTGCGTATTCTCATAAGGCCAACTCTAGTATCAGAAATGATCAAAATGACATCAATCAGTTGTATACAAGCACTACGATCCTGACAAGACAACTACTTGAAACGGGACATTATTGGCATATCATGGCACCAGTCTATACATCGATATTTTCAGTGAATTCAAAATAGGAAGGGGTCATCTAAAGCATCCAGGCTATCCACAAAATCAGAAATACAAAAAAAAAATCAAAAATCAAAAAATCGTCACCCTGATGAAAACCTGGCAAACAGGCGTCTTGGTGACACCAAAAAAATAAAAAAGTCAATAAAATAGTAAAGAGAAAAATTTCATCCAATGGTGAAAACCTGGCAAACAAGTTCCCTGGATAAGTACCATGATGAAAACCTGGAAAACAGGCGTCATGTGTAAAATAAATCGTCTATGTGGACTCTTACACTTGGGGGCAAGTTGTCTCATTTTCCCATGCCTTCCTCATAGCATTGACGTCCATCTAAGCCCTATCATTTTCATGCATTTTTTCCACTTACCTCGGTCTTGACATAAAACTGACACACATAAATCATGCTTTGGGAAAACTCTTGACATGTCTATCCTTCGGTCATACACAATTCACAAAATTTCATGTCATTGACCATCATAGTCTTACTATCTATGTACGACATAGTCCTTAAAAATCATATGACAATTCCCTTAGTCTCATGTCTCTCGTCTTTTACCAAGGCCACCTCTTATCCTTTCATGTATGTCACCTATCTTGGCTTTCCTTTATTAAACGGTCTAAGGATAATCATCATCCCATCTAGTCCTAACCAAGTCATTCCAAATGCAACGAGTCTAATCCATACAAGCACATTATCCAAAATTTTACTTGACTGCATTCTTGGCCCAGCTATAGACCTCCATACTTTTGTCACATTATCATCATCGTCCTCACGTTGTTTCAGGATGCATCTTTCCCACGTCAAACAATGTTGTCATCACCTATCAATTGGTATTTAGCTTGACTAGGGGCACAATCATGTTGTCCTTGGATTCTCATGTGTAGGAATTAGTCATATGCATTTGTCACGATCCTCTTAAATGTCAAAATCCAAAAAAATCATAAAATGACAAAAAGACAAAAACATTACAAAAAGTCCTAAAAAAAGACCAGAAAAATCATAAAATGTCTTGAAGAAAAACACAAAAACATCCAAATCAATGTCAAAATCCTAAAAATGGAGTCAAAGTCAGTCATGTTAGTCAGTCCATGTCATTGTTGAACTACAAGGTCTCTGAGTGCATGACGTAGACAAGGCCATCTATCGATGAGCCCCCGAGGCCGCACTAGGTCAGTCCATTAGGGTTCATGGCATTACACTGGCACACACATCAAAAATTTGCTAGTCACGACAAATCATTTCTCCAAACGGGAAAAACTCCTGAAACAAAGTATGACAATTATTCATTCAACATGACAATCGTATCACCATGGTATATTATCATCATATGATCAACACAAGTCAAACTCAGTCAAAACAAGTCAAACTTAGTCAAAACAAGTCAAATTATCGCAACCAGTCAAACTATCAACTCTTGGTTACCTTTTAGATGGGTCCTTCTGAAGAATAACCTCTGTCATTTATGCCTTAGGATGTGTCCTTCCTAGGAATTGGCATTGTCATTTGACATTTTCGAGGGATCCTTTTTGACACTTAAGGATCATTCCTCTCGACAACAACCTTCTTTCAGATGTGTCCTTCTGAAGAACAAAACTTTGACTTTGGTGCCTTAGAATGTGTCCTTCCTAGGCATTGTCCCTATCATTTGACATTTTCGAGGGATCCTTTTTGACACTTAAGGATCATTCCTCTCGACAACAACGTTCTTTCAAATGTGTCCTAAAAAACAAAACTTTGACATTGGTGCCTTGGGATGTGTCCTTCCTAGGCATCGTCCCTATCATTTGATATTTTCGAGGGATCCTTTTTGACACTTAAGGATCATTCCTCTTGACGTCACCATTCTTTTAGATGTGTCCTTCTGAAGAACAAAACTTTGACATTTGATGTTTTAGGATGTGTCCTTCCTAGACATCGACATTATTTAGGATGTGTCCTTGAATATGGAAAACTTCGGCATTCATCATCTTGACATCATTAAAACTTGACATCCAGACACACTTGGAAAATACTTGGCATTTGTTTTTTTTGCTTTTTATCATGTTACTAGCTTTTCAACGAGATCCTGACACCAGGATTTAGAAAAGCAGCGACGTATCATGAAGTTTTTCCTATCTTTTGACAATCATGTTACTAGTTTTTCAGCGAGATCCTAACATCGAGATTTAGAGAAGCAGTGATGTATCATGACATTTGTTTTGTATTTTGACACTCATGTTACTAGCTTCTTAGCAAGATCTTGACAAAAGGATTTAGAAAAACAACGATGTATCATGATAATGGCTTTATCTTTTGTTCTTTTAGGCAGTCATGTTGCTAGTTCCTCAAGGATGTCCTGGCAACAGGATTTAGAGGAGCAATGACATTTCATGATTTGTCCTTGTCTTTTTCTGCTTGTGGATTGTCTTGACAAAAAGACTAGGACAACTTCGCCCTTAGTGTGAGTTAGGACATTCCTTGTCTGTGACTGTCTGTTTTTCAAATAGATGACCTTGTAGACCTTGGTCTACGTCATATCATGGTGTTTGTTGTCCATTTGTGTCATTTTTACCACCCAATGATGATTAAAAGAAATAAATATTAAAGTCCTATAGCAATGTTTTGAAGGATTTGGTCTAGGAACTAACATGCATCTCCTTTTGTCTTCTCATCTAGTCTGCACTAACATTTCTTTATCTCTTCATATTCTATTCTTCTCATTAATTTCGAGAGCACACCCATGTTCTTGGAACCTGTCTATCCTCTCGAGGGGGCATACCATAACCGTCCTCATCATTCTTCCTCATCTTATTTTGCACTGGGGCATTTTTTGACTTATTTTCTTTGTCACAATGCGACGAGTGACATTATGACAAAGAGGGGCAAAATGTAGACACCTAAAAATGACCTAGGCCTGCAAGCTTCATTTTTACCACTTTCGTCCTAACATAATTGTTACATTTAATTATGTCCTTGGTCCACATTCGACTATTAATTAAATAATTTATAATTGTTTAATTAATTCATGTCTTTGTATTCTTCATGATTATTAAATAAATAAATTTTATTTATTTATTAAATACGTCATTAATTGTCTAAGTCTTCCCTTAATTAAATAAATTTCTTAATTTATTTAATTACCTTTCTTCATAAATTCTTCCTAATTATTAAATAAATGAATTTCACTTATTTATTTGATATGTCACCAATTGTCACAATTAAATAAATTTATTAATTTATTTAATTATCTTATCTTCTAAATTAAATAATTATTTTTAATTATTTAATTACTAATTCACAATGATTTCATTTTATTAACTTTCACTCTTTTTAGTAAATAATCTAAAAAAGATTATTTACTTGTCACCCAAAATTATCATTTTGAATTAATTAAATTCAAAAAGATATTATTCTTCCAAAAATCAAGTAATCGAGCAGATTCTTGATTTTTCAAATCGAATCTTCAGTCCAAATCTTATCTTCTTGATTTTTTGAATCTCACAAATTAGGCAATCTTATCTTCTTGATTTTTCAAAAATCTTTATTTTCTAATTAATTTATCTCATTTATTCTCCACCGTCGATCCGATTATCTGAGATATTATTTTGACCGTTCGATTAAGGATTTTGCCCTAACCCTGATTAGTGATTCTCATGTTTAATCTGGACCTCTCATTCTAGGTCTTTCTTAGAATTCAATCTCATATGTCCACTCAAAATTGTGTTTTCTATAAAAGACAATTTTGCTCATAATTTTGGGATCCGACTTCATTTTTAATTTAATAGTCATTATAGTCATTTGGCATTAGAAGTCATTATTTTCATAGACATTGTCATAGTCATAGGCATTTAGACATTGCATAAATCCTTCAAAGCTTGTTGTAGGTCTTAGACATTTGTAGATTGCTCGCACAACGAATTTGAGGGTACAATATCATCCAGCAAGCAAGAAGGTGCTATGGAGGTAATCATGGAAAATGTGATTTACAGGTATAACCGTTTTATTGCTTAATTTCCTTTGTACTCGATAGATCTTTGGGTTTTTGTCTTTATATTGATTTGATTGATCTAATCTAATCCTTAGAAATTACCCTCAGTTACACTTTTAAATGCTCTTGTAATACTCTATAATTCCTTTTTGAAATTGCTAGATTGTCTTGTAAAGTTGCTAGGAGAAACAATGTGAATTAACCCCTTATTTATACTAAATCAAGAGATTTTACCTGGAATTCAAACAATTCAAGCTAACACTAGATCTAGAAACAAACATTATTAAATTCCCACTATAATGAAATTCAAAAATGGGGTCATCATTAAGGGAGGACCCATTTGCCACCTAGGGAAAATGGGTTTTTGCACTTTTTTCTAGCATCTTGCCTTCAAGGAATGAAAGTACATTAAAAACCCATGTAGGATATGCCAAGAAAGGGAGGTCCTATAGAGGTACGACCCATTCACCACCTAGGGTGAATGGGTCCTAGCACCAATTTCTAGGACCTTAAAATTTCCCAATCAAATGTTATGCAATTTGAATTATGGGTTTCAAGATAGATCTTTGTGAGGTGTCATAAATATGGCTTAAATTTGAATTAGAGGGGTTAATTAACTCCAATTAACCACAATTAATTAAGAGGACCCTAGATAAGTGTGAAAGTGTGTTTCAACATTTTACAACACCTAAAAGAGTGTACAAATTAAGTACATTATATCTAAAAGGGGGCCCAAGATCAATGTGAATGTGTTACAACACATTACAACATTAAACCTAGGAAAAATTAGGTTAATTGAATGAAAATTATTCCCGTATCAAGTAAGGAAAATGATAATTTTTCTATTACTACATTTTCCACCAATTTAGTGAGAGGATGACCCCACGCCAAACTCACACTAATGTAGAAATTCAAGACACTGGAGTATGAATCAATAACAAAGATACATGATCATACCCTATTAAAGGATAAGAAAAATAAAAAATAAAAAGGATCAAGCACAACTGTCCCAACATGATGTAGAACGGAGCTATTTTTCGATAACATATGCCACTCACTTTGGGATAGTGGAACCTCAGTCTATCCACTACGTGAGTTATCCCAATGAGGTGGAAAACGAGAGAATCATATTAGCCTCTCATACCATACTGAAGTTATCCTCCTGACAACTTTGATAAGGCACCACAATGTAATGTTTTTTGTAAATTCTTTTGTAATGTCATGTATGTAATTTTTTGTTAAATGGGATTTTTCTTTGTTCATGTAAGGTCTTCTTCTTAGGGAGAATTGTGCCTAATATCTCTAAGAGAGGAAAATTCAAGGGTATGAGATCATCACTCATGGGATGCCTCATTTGCATCATGCCATGATGGTAGATCATACACTCTTGGAGGAAATTGAACCCAATGACACCACCAAGAAGAGGACACATCACAAGAAAAATAAAAAATCACACCATGAGATTTTGTTAAAATATGTCACCGATGTATGCCCCCACTTTAAAGTGGTTGCTACACCATTACTGTGAGCAAATTATTTTAACTAGCCAAATGTTTTTCCTAAGAAATGAGAGATTTCCTCAAAAAACCCTATGCCAAGTCATATTTTTCTGAAATAAGGTTTGTCATGAAATAGGAAGGAAGGGTTTCCCCCAAAAATACATAAGGGATCTGTGGATTTTGGGTTAGTATGTTTAAGTTGCTACAATGTTTTCATTGAGCATGAAACTACCATCATTCCCCAAATACTCATAGAACTGGAAGAATGACACAAAGAGAGTGAAAACAAAGAAAAATCCTTCTGGGTCGGCATGGAAGAGACTTAAATGTCTCACCGCCTTGTGTCATCCCCAAAAGGAAAACACAAGACAAATGAAAAAGATAAGAGAAAAAGCTTTTGGGTCAACATGGAAGAGACCTAAATATCTCGGTGCCATGCATCATCCCCAAAAGGAAAACATAAGACAAATGAAATGATTATGATATATAGAAGGATGAAGGTACATATAGAGGAACACACAAAAGGAGAGAGATACATTAAAGAAAATAACATAGGGGATCACATTATAAACATGCAATCACATAAAGGAAACATGAAAATTCAATAGACTAGTAAGGTACATGCAAGTTGACCTAAAGCAGGTCGTCTGCATCCCAATCTTGGTCGGTATAAACAGAAGACAGACAACTAGCTAAAGGGACAAAAACATGTGCCAAACTAGGGGAAGGCTATCAAATTATTTCCCCCACTTAGTGAAAGACAATAATGAGCCAAGGTAGGTGATGAGAATAAGATCCTTTCATCAAAGACAATGATTTTCAACAAGCTTAAAACATGTAATAGTGAGAATGTTTGAGATACTATAACTATTACAGGGAAAGGAGTAGAATGCATGCTTTAAGGGATTATTTCTATGATGTCAAGTTGTTTAAATATGCATTCTAAAGCATGAAAATGATTAGTACTATGTCCAAGAGATCTATGGTATCAACAATGTGGAATATTTTCATCTTTAGGATATAGATTTGGCATTTCTTGCATGGGTGGTAATGTTATAAGTTCATGATGTAGAAGTATCTATAAATTCCTTTTAGTATCAGTTGGTGGATAGGGGAATTGAAGTTTCTTTAGTTTGTAAGGCCTTACATTCCTGCTAGATTACCAATTTCTCTAGGTGGATATAGGGAAGGAGGGCCTGAGATGAGCTTGTCTACTTTATGATTTTCATTAGGAGGCATTGGTTGCTCTTTAGGAAGGAGGAAATTTATGTCAAGAGGAGGATCAAAGACCATCTTATCATCATTACAAAGTAGTAGTTGTTCTTTAGGAAGGAGGTGCTTATGCCAAGGGGAGGATCTTTATATCCTAACCCTTTTCTATCTTGAGTTGGTATTTTCTCTAAGATTTGATGAATTTCATGCTCACTTGTTGTATCACATCCTTTTTTACTTAAGATCATGAATCCTTTATCATATGTCTCTTCAAGGTTAATTGATGTGTTGGTTACTTTACTAACATAGGATGGTTGAATTTTTTCTTGTTTATAGGAGCTAGGTTCACTTATGGTAGGGAACTTAGGCTTAGCTTGTGACTCAATTTTAGGATGTAAACAATCAAACATCTTAAGTTGTATTGGTTGTTTCATGAATGAGTAAAAGGATGCATTATTGTCAAGGTTGTTAAGGCAATCATTTATGAAGTTTTTCTTTCTATCATCATCTTCTCCAATGATTTCAACATCATGAGGAGGACATGCACTAGGAGTTGTGTGAGCATGAGTAAGTTCAATTTCATTAGGATTATTACCAAAAACACAACTTGGAACATCAACCAAAAAGAACAAAGACTTCCACACATTTTTTTAACAGTTTTTCATTTTTAGAATTTTAGATCTAAACATGGTAATTTTTTTATTACATGATGTAGTTAGCTATAAATGAAATGTTTGAATGTAAATTTTGAATCTTAACAATGCACTAAAATGAAGAAATTTAAGCTAAATGCAATGAATTTGATGAAACAACAAATTAGGATACTGAAATAGGAAAGTAGCAGTAGCAAAAAAAAGCCTAAACCTAAGATTTTAATTTTTAGAAAATATATATCAATAGCTAACATGGACTCATTCACTAGTAAGGCCAAATGGGTCTTGGTTAGGTTTTTATGAGATGTTCCTATTGATTTTAGGGCAATTTTTAATGCCTTCTAAAATGCCAGAAGGTGCAGGTTTGACCTGATTAGGGACTCATTCAACAATAAGGGTAAATGGGTCATAGCTAGGTATTTTTAAACTATTTTTGGATGATTTGTAAACTTGCAGTAATGTCTTTCAGTTCCAGGTTTGAGGTAGTGAGTTTCAGTTTCAAATTTTCCAAAAATACAATGTAAAAATGCAATGAAAAGATGAATGCATGGACCTAGGTTGAAATGCAATTTTTTTAAAATTTTCAAATACAAATAAATTAGATCTAAATGATATGCACAATGACTGATTTATTTTTGTATTTTTCAAATTTAGAGAAATGCAAAACAATGCAAATCTAAATCCTAAATGAGATGAAATTTTGAATGCAAGGAAATAAACCTTAAATGGGATCTTAGTTCAATGCAAATGAATTCAAGATCTAACCCAGGATGCAATGAAAGACATCAAAATCATAAAATTGCAATGTTCAATTTGTCGGGTTCACAACTAATGATTCTAGGTGGAAAATAGGGTTTACTAAAATGAAACAAATCAAGACGATAAACCACTAGAATTTTTCACACTAAACAATACAAATCAGACAATTATGAGGGCCAAGTGATGTAAATAATAATAAAAAAATTACCCTAACCATTATAGCAACTATGAGGGGAGTTTTTAGAGCTTAAAATGGTTTGTACCTTGCTCCAAGAAGCCTATTTTTAGGGCACAAAGGACACATTCGCCTTTAGTGGCGAATGTGTCCCTATTAGGGTTTCTAAAATTTAGATATGGGTTATTTTCCTTTATGTTTGTACTCTTAGATTCCCAATTATCACTCCTGAAAACCTATACTTAATTTTGTTGCTTCAATTCTTTATTCTTGCACTATAAAGGTCAATCTTGCAACTTGACAACTTTAACAATTTTTCTTCAAACTTCTGCACTTGATCTTCAACCTTTAAATCTGCAAACACACATTCAAGGAGTGAAAAAATTGTTTATTTTTGGTGAATATTAATTTTCCTAAGTCAAACCCCTTGGAGGAAATTAAACCAAATGATGAAATAATGAAATTGAAGCATGAACATGGAATTATGCAATTTTGATACCTTGGAAGTTTTCTTGGAAGATAAATCTGTAATCTAACATGTAGTGGCCATGAATAATGTAGATCTTGATCCTTGAATAGATGTGAAACAATTCTTGCAAGTAGATCTTTAATGAGGTACATCCACTATCTTAGCTCTACAACATGCATGAATACACTAAACCCTTGACATGATGAAATGATCTTGAATTGCTGCAATAAACTCTTGATAATTTTCCTTGAAATGCCTTTTAAATTCTCTTGTAATGCTCTATAATGCTCTCTTGAAATTGCTAGAATGTCTTGCAAAGTTGCTAGGAGAAACAATGTGAACTAACCCTTATTTATACTGAATCAAGAGATTAACCCCAAAATTCAAACAATTCAAGATGACACCAGATCTGGAAACAAACATTATTAAATTCCCACTATAATGAAATTAAAAAAGGTCATCATTAAGGGAGGACCCATTTTCTAGCTAGGGTGAATGGGTCTTGGCACTATTTTCTAGGACCTTACCTTTGGGGAATGAAAGTACATTAAAAATCTATGTAGGATATGCCAAGAAAGGAGGGTCCTATAGAGGGAGGACCCATTTGTCACCTAGGATGAATGGGTCCTAGCACCAATTTTGATGGCATCAAATTTTCCTAATTAAATGTTATGCAATTTGAATTATGGGTTTTAGGAAAGATCTTTGGGAGGTGTCACAAATAAGGCTTAAATTTGAATTAAAGGGGCTAACTAACTCCAATTAACCACAATTAATTAAGAGGACCCTAGACAAGTTTGAAAGTGTGTTACAACACTTTATGACACCTAAAAGAGGGCACAAATTAAGTACATTTTATTAAAAAGGGGGCCCAAGATCAATTTGAATGTGTTACACCATATTACAACATTAAACTTAGGAAAAAATAGGTTAATTCAATGATAATTATTCCCAAATCAAGTATGAAAGAAGGATACTATTTATGTTAGTACAAAAATTATGTGAAACATAACCTTTAAAGTGTCGTTAAATTAGCCTAATATCTTATTTGATGACTATTTGAGCATTTAGAGGCTCATGAGTCTACATGATAATATCTTTTTATCTTGTCTTGTCTCATTAATTCTCTTTCATGGACAAATAATGTCATCCTTGAGATTGAAATGTTAATTTTTCCCTCTAAATACAAGTAATATTAGTAAATGTTATAAAATAAAAGGCTTTCACTATAATTTATATTTAACAATAATTAAATTATAATAAAATATGAATATTTACAATTGACATACTTAATAATAAATATAAAAATGTAGTTATTAACTTTAAATAAATAAAATGTGATTTAGTTTGCTTTTTAATGAGTAGAAAATGTTGATTTTAAAAATTGACATAAAAAATGTATTTTATTTTTATGTGTAATTATGTCTAATTTAGTAATGACTCATGATAAAATTTTATTTAGATTGTATTGTCACAAAGGATCACACAAAACAAAAAGAGTGGAAGCATTTTTCCTATAACCTTGTGTGAGACCCTTCAAGGTCAAGACATGATGAAACAAAGGACCATACAATAATAATGATAGTTAGAGGTGCAACCAAAAAGGGTGAATATTAATGAGTGAATAAGAGTACCCAAATGCTTGATTACTCTTGAATAGATAAAATCCTAAATCAAGAACCAAAGGATATAATTCATACTCATCAAGAAGCCAAGGTTGGAAACCATTGGTAGGGGAAAAAATGTCACTAGAAGCCAAACAAAAACCCCACCATAACCACACACTATTTTTGGTCAGAAAATCAAATTTAAAATGAGGAATAAAATATTTAGCTCAAATAAAATTATTTAATCAAGACCTAAAATTTATATTCAAAGCTAACACAATTTAGTTGGGTAAGAAACTGTTAGAGTGAATAATTTATCTATTCACTATACTTAAGTGTACTTAGGTCGATGAGGTTAAACACCATGTTGCCTAACTTAATGTGAAACTTTTAAGCCTTTAGATGTTACCAAGTTATTTGTTAAACCTCATGTCCTACCATTTTGAGGTTGGAATACCTTCCATCTCACCTCAAGGTCACTCAACACTTGGCATCAAGGTTGATGACTTGGTCAAATAGGTTGGTTTGCACATTCCAAGTGATCCTAAGGTTGAAACCTATATGTCACTTGTATTCTCATTTGTGCCACTTCATGGGGCACTTGTAAATTCACATGATAGGTTGTTGTGATTGTTTTTTATATTTTGTAGTAATTTTTAAAATCGAGTTTTCTTTTTCCATAGTTAAAAATTTGTAAAAGAGGAGTCAACTTTTTTAATTTGCAATAAATTTGGCAAAGGGGTTTTTCTTTTTTCATTTTTTAATAACTTTCAAATGTAAGGGGAGGCTGGTTTATTTTTCATTTTTTTTCATTTTTTGAGGTTTTAAAGGAATATGTCTTCTTAATCCACCTCATGACATAAACTTTGAAGAGATTGTAACAATAAAAATGCTTGTCAATCCACTCATATAAAGTGACACAAAACTTAATGTGTGTTCCATATGGAGGGAATTTGGGAAATTTGTACTTACATTGAATTATAAAGTGTAATGGGGGGCTTTGTAGAGCCTTTATTTGGCATCATATTTGTGGATCCTCATGATTTAACATCACAATAATTTATCTCCTTGTGATTCTCACCTCATGTGAGTGTTCCTTGGAGCACACCCTTTCACATTTTTTGTACATCTCTACATTCCTTACACACTCTCATTTTTAGTTGGTCTACTTATTATCTTAGCATTGAGGGGGACTATCATAGTGTTATTATAATGCTTATTTTAATGAAGCAATGGAGGAATCTTCATTTTGGGAGGCCTCATGAACCTTCTATCTTGATATCTCGTATCAAGGATTATTGTAGTAGATCACATTATAAGATTCTAGTATACTAATCACAGTACTATCTACATTTTTACTTCAAAAAGTTTGATTGACTTTGTGAGCATTTATTGAGTAGTATTCACATTTTCACTCCTGTAGTGTTTTGTATCTCTCATCTTTATCCACATTTATTGGAGATTTGTTGATTTGAAAAAATACTAGTTCATCATCATCACAGTTTATAACTTCTACATGCTTCAAGAATTATTCATCATCATGTTCCTTTCATTAAGGGACATCTTTTTTAAAAGGTCTTAAAACCTAATTCTCTTTATTGGAGAGGTTTTCTATTCACACTAGGGTTTTTCCTTTTTATTTTTTTGTGAGAGAATGCATTGTACATGGCTACCTAACATGGACTCTAGATGGGACCCATTTATATCTATTTGAACTTTTGTGATCTCCCCAAGTCTCACTTAAGGAGGGGTATTAAAGTGGATAATTTATCTATTCACTAATACTTAATTGCACATAGTTTGATGAATTTATACAACATATTGCCTAATTAAATGTGCAAACTTTAAGCCTATAGATGTTACCAAGTTATTTGGTAAACCTAATGTGATACCTATTTGTTCTTGGAATACTTTCCTTCTCACCTCAAGGTCACTAAACACTTGGCATCAAGGTTGATGCAATGGCCAAATAGGTTGTTGGTTTACACATTCCAAGTGATCCTAAGGTTGACACCTATAGGACACATTTGTGCTCAATGTAATGTGTGTCGTCTAAATAGAATATTGCATATTGTTCATTGGTCTTGTCTATTATCCCCTATATTCTCCTAATTTCTTATAGAAAATAGTAGCCTCTAATCAAGTAGGTTCAATAATTTAGTAGTTGAAGATTCATTATTTGACTTGATGATGAGTATCTACAGTATTATACCTTTTTCAACCAAAGTTACTAATTTATTTCCAATCAAGGAACATATTAAATAATTGATTTATGATAATTAGGGTAGTAATAAAAATGTTAATTGTTATGAAAGGAATTTTTTGTATATAATTCCCTAATAAGGAGAAAAATAAGCAATTTATGTATGAGTGTCATTGATGATGAATGGGATTGGTGTTTACCTTTATGATTAGAAAATGAACTTTGATCTTATAAAAGAACAAATCTTTAGAGTGCTAATTTGGGTCTTACTATGGTGAGAATCAACAAAATCACCATGTGAATGAGTCAAACTCTAGATAACACATGTTGGATCCTTGCTAAGATGCACCTATCGAATCACTCCTACACCCATGAAAACATATATACAAGTGGGGGTTGGACTAAGTGGTTCACTTCACATAGAAGTAAACTATGAGGCTTACATAATGGACCAAGTAACTATGTAATCTTCTTCATCATGATTTGGATTAAAAAATCATCATTGAACTACCATATCAATCTATGCAATTTTAGGCTCTTACACAATAACTCTTATACCTTATTAATAGTTCTACAACACCCTCTCCTTCCACACCAACTATCATTCCACTCTATCCTTATTAATCAATAAAACAGATGTGGCTCAACAAGGATCACAAAAGAAGGGTCCCAATTTAATGATAATTGAAGACATGTTATGAAGAGTCCCAAACCATATTATCACTTTCATGATTACCAATCTTCTTATGATCATATAAGTGTACCTATTTCACATGATACACCTATGTTTATGAACTTGTACACCACACAAATTAATTCTATCATGTGGATCCTCTATTATATTTACTATTAATTTTTATGCTATGATAAATTTTGGGACCTTCTCTTTTGTTCACTATTACTTTTCATATTGTAACCAAAAAATAATATAAAAAAGAGTCCATTAATCAAGTATTTTGGGACCCTCTCTTCTATTCACTATTATTTTCTTATTGTGATATAAATATAATAATAGTAAATAATTAAATAATAAAAAATTGTAGGACCTTGAATTATATTCAGTGCTATAGAAAAATAACGATAAAAGTAGTCCATTAGTCAAGTACACATAGGCACTCTCTTCTCTCTCCTAATGTTATAAAAATATATAAATTGAAGACAATCCATTAATCAAACTTAATAGAAATTTCCAAAATAAAACCATTCACCAATCAAATTATTCATAGCTTTTTTATATGTCGAAACTATGTTTTAATTCAATCATGTACACCTACAACACAATTTAAAGTCTTACTACCCCTAACTATCAATGTGGATTTGAAAATCCATACAAAGAACAAACATGGCTTGTAACTTAAAAAGTTTCTAGCAAAAGATTAGTGGTTGAGCTTGGAAGTGGGACATTATATAAAAGGTGGTATCTAAAAGAGCATTAAATTAGTCTAATATCTTACTTGATGGTTGTTTCAACATGCAACTACCCACAAGTCTAGATGGTAATGCTATTTATTTTTTGTTACTATCTCATTATATCTCTTTCATGAATTGATAATTTATTCCCTCTAAATACATATACCATTACTAAATATTATAGAAAACAATGGATTTAACTATAAACAATATAAAACAATATTTAAATTATAATAGAATTTTAACATTTATAGTTAGTATTTTTAATTATACATCTAAAAATGCATATGGGTGTGTGCACCAAAATGGGGGACCAAAATGTGGCCACCCCACTTTTTTTGCCCCCATGATACCATAATATGAGCATGTTATAATATTCTTGAATTATAGTCTTTTTTAACCATAAAAGAAAAAAATCACACCTCATATTCATTTTTCTAGCAAACGTGCAAACCATGCATCCTTCCTATTCCACTTGCATTATTACAAAGCTTATTTTTCATCTCCCCTTTTTTAAATCATCACCAATATGGAAAATATGCCAAGGAGGTCAAAGAAGTAATTATTTTTAGTTTTTAAGTCTCAAATTTGGATTAAATAGCTAGATTGTATTAGTTATTTAAATAAATTTGTTTAGATAATGCACCACCAAATGTTCAAAATCATGATTCACCTCTTCATCAAAACCCTCTTGAAGAATAACAAAAACAAACACCTCCTTCAATTCCTGGATATCCTCTAGGAACATAACAAAACATATTAGGAAAAATAGAAAATGTGTGTGAAATATGGGAATTGTTATTAAATCAACATAAACACCAATAAGACGAATTATATCAAAGATTTGAATCAAATAAACTACTCTATTTTGCAGTTAAACAAATCTTTTAAGAATGTTTTAGTGTCCTCTATTCTCAAGGATTTATTAAACCATATTGGCTCTCAGATTTTGTATATGCACTATGGTTGTTAAAATGACAACTTGAGAAACGATATAGTATTCAACATGCAAGCCAATTAATTTCCTACATTAAAATAATGCACGATGAAAATGATAATGGAAATATTTGGAAAATGGATGAATGATGTTAGATTATACAATGAAGGTGCTATGATATGAAGCTAAGATGATTCTGCATATGCTCAAATATTCACTATGAATAGGCTAATCTAAAATGCAACTATAAAGCAAGATGTGATTCTAAAATGTAACTATAAAACAAAACATGATATGAAATGCAACTATAAGACTCCAAATGCTCCAATGCTCTAAAACATATTCCTGCACAATAACTCTACTCAAATGTGGATGCAAAATACAATGGAAAAGGGTTGTATTTATATGTTTTTCAAAGCATCTTGTGATGTGGCAATGATCAATGGTCTAGATTCAAACAAGAGGGTTGAACAATGAAGATGGAGAGAATAAAGAAAGTGTCCCCTTGACCAAAGACAACATGTCAAATGGATGGAAGAATAAAGTGTGTGAGGAACAAGCCATGTGTTTGAAAGTTTGTTGAAGGTAATTCCAATTAAAAAATAGAATTATTTAATTTCATGTTACCTTGATGAGGTGGCATTAAAAGTTGTAGACATGTGCTTGAATTCCTAATTTGGGATTAGTAAAACTAAATTAAATAAAACAAGCTTATGGAAATTTTTTTATTTAATTAAATTAGAAGAATATGATTTTAGATTTGGAGAATTAGAAAAGGGTGAACTATATAAATAAATTGGGAATTTATTTATACATAGATGAAATATTAATTAAATAACTAGTATTTAATTAATTAAATGTCTTGATCAATTTTAGGTGTATACATTTTGCCCCTCTTTGAAGTAATGTGTTTACATGTTGCTTCAAAGAAAAATTTGATATTGATGCTGAGGATTTATTTATTTTGATGCCCCAGATGTTGATATTCAGGTGATGACAGATATATGCCCCCTCAGGAGATAAATTGGTGAAATCTTGAATTTTTAGGATTTTTTGATGATTTGATGATGATCTCAAAATTTTACACATCAGAAATGATTTATCTCCCAAAAAATGATGTATAAGCCAATAGGTGATAATTTGATTAATTAAGGCCCCTTTGAAAAAATAAAATAAAACATCCCCATAAAATGCCACTTAATTAACTTTAAAAGGTTAAAAAGTTGATTAGAAAGTTCATTTGTGCATTTTGCAATTTGAAAACCTTGTGAGTGAGAGTGATTTGTGCAAACTTGGATAAAAATGGTGATCTCCTACCACACGCACCGGTTTGAGTGAGTTAGGTAGAAAAATCACCCAGTAGCGTACAAACCTCCAATGAGTAGCTCAAAAACTACCTCATACTTCATGCATTTTGTTTTCCCTCCATTTTTTCATTTGAATTCATTTTTTCCTAGTTTAGCGCATTAGAATATCGAAGTAGCACATATATAGTCTATTATAGCGCATAGATGGTCTATTATAGCACATAGGGAAAGCAATGTAGCACATAGGATTAATGAAGTAGCACATAGGTTAGAGTAGTGCTTTGGTGACCCAAAGTAGTGCATTCATGAACTATTTTGCCGCATAGGATAGATTAGCACTTAGGGAAATTAGATTGGTGCATTGATGAGATGAACTAGCGCATAGGGTGAATGGGTGCATTGGGACCCTGTTCTAGCACATTGAGAAAATGAAGTGGCACATCTAGCATTTTGGTGCATAGAACCTCTGTTCTAGTGCATTGATGAAATTTTTTGGTGCATAGGTTTTTCCAATGGAGAGAAAGACTATTCTAGAACATTGGTGAAGTTTGAGGCTAGATTGATGATTTTCTTGATTAGACCCCTTGATATTGATGATGTTTGATCGTGTCAACCTTTTTGTTGACGATGATTGATGATGTTGATAGGTTAGATGTCCATTAATCTCATGATAGGTGAGATTCAATGATAAGATGATGATATTTGACCTCATGATAGGTGAGGATCAATTATAGGTTAATTGATTTGATAAACCTCATGATAGGTGAGGTGCATTGAATGATTTGACAAACCTCATGATAGGCAAGGTTGAATTGATTGATGAACCTCATGATAGGAGAGGTTATAATTAATTGACTTGATAAACCTCATGATAGGCGAGGTTGAATGATAGATTGATGCTCACGAGAGTTGATCAAAGTCTCATTAGAGCTGATTAGATTGATAGGTTGATTGATTTAGAGTGATTTGCATTTTTTGTGATGATAGGTGCCTTTGATGAGTTTACAGATCAAAGAGAGGTTCTCGAGGACATGGGAGTTAATTCATCATCTAATGTAGCCTGAGATAGCTATTATTGCAAGATGTGGTTTTTCATTTCTCATCGATATGCCCCAGATCAAGATTAATGGGGGGTTGTTGACATCCTTAGTTGAGAGGTGGCACAATGAGCATAACACCTTCCATTTGCCCACTAGCGAGATCATGGTGAATCCTGATGATGTATATCATATTTTACTGATTTTGGTGGTTGGAGAGCTGGTCCTATATGATTCACAGGAGTAGGGTGGGACCAATGTACTATAAAGAGTATGTTAGGATGATACCATATGCAGATATGAGATTTCATGAGGGAAACGGTTGATGCGTATGCTGCATTGCCTTCTATTCTAGCTGATTTCATTGGAGGGTTCCTTTGTCCCGATCACAGGTCAAAGGGACTCTCAGTTGGATGGGGCGGGATATTAGAGAGCATAATTGTTCACAACACTTGATATGCATGGGGTTTTTATATGCTCACACATTTGTATCATGATTTGCATCAGGTTTTTTATATGAGTGGAGAGATTTTATTGGCGGGGGTCACATTGCTCTAGGTGTGGGCCTAGGAGCATATACCAGTCAGTCGGGTAGTGAGGGATAGACAACAACCAACCTTGAGGCCATATGTTCACATTTATGTTAGTTGACTTGCTTAGCCTAGACTAGGCAAGCTAGAGTATTGGAGGAGGACATTGGATGATTTGGAGTCTGTTGTATGGAGGCCATATGTTGATTGTGAGCAGTGGCCTAAGGATGACACCGAGATGCCATATTTGGGTCAATCCATGTCTCTGATTGGCCGTACTCATTTCAGTATCAAGAGATTCTTTTTGATGTGGGTATTACAAAAGTATGGTAGGGTCTATGGCATGCCCTAGGGAATGGCCCATTATGAACAATAACGACAAGATGCTATAGAGTGCAGGTCGGTGTTGTCATATGATTCAACCATTGAGCATTTTTAGAGATTACAGGTTGTGATTTGGGAGGTGTATCCAAATATCACCGAGGCACCAATATCAAGTAGAGTATGCCCAGTATATGTTCATGCATTGATTCCCATGGATTACAATCTTGAATGAACCAACACCCTTGTTAGCAGAGGAGGAGGCCGAAGGTCATGGGCGGGGACGGTGGAGAGAGGAGGAGGAGAGAAGTGAGGAGGGGGATAGTAGTGATGGTGATGATGATGATGAGAGTGATGAGGTAGATGATGGAGGTGATGGGGGTGGAGGAGGGCCAGGTCTCGATGTTGGACAAATGCGAGTTCCTTGCAAGAGGTGATCATTAGTGGCCCCATCTCAGTAGCGTGTGGAGATAAGATTGTCATTGTAGTAGCAATAGACATAGATAGTTACACTTTAGGTACAGGTTCAAATGTTGCAGGGTCAGCTAGAGAAGGTACAGGATCTACTTACACACGCACAAGGACAAATAAAAACTCTAATGGTTGAGAGGGATGTTGCTAGGTAGTAGGTGCACTATGTGCAGACCCATCTAGCATAGGTACATGCCTAGGGATAGGTGTCGGGACACATGCAAGGGAAGATTTCCAAGGTGATTGCTGAGAGGGATGCCCTGAGACAATGGGTGGAGAAGGTCGAGGCCATCACTGAGAGGCTATAACAAGTTGTAATGACTGATTGTATGTTAGATTATTTTAGAGAGATTCACTACACTATATGGGAGGCTGAGTTCTATAGAGGTCGATATCATCAAGTGGTTCCTCCAGAGTGGTGGGAGAGCTTTGCATAGTCTTGGTCTGGCAGGTCTTGGTCACATACAATTAGAATGGGTGCCACATAGCCACTGCCTAGAGATTGGTAGGATCCTAGGGCAGGTCCGTCAGGTGGAGGGGTAGGTACTAGTCCTAGTCATGTGATGTCGACACTGTCTAGGTGGAGTAAGAAATAGCTCCAGTTTGATGACAAATTTTTATTTATTTGGGACATGATGTATACAATGATGTATATGAGATATTGATGATGTACCTCTTGTTTTTAAATGTTATGATACACTGTCATTTTTTATATTGATGTATCTCTTCACACCTTTGGATATCCTTGTACACTTTGACATTATGATTTTTGAGCTTATATGATATGCAGTGTTGATTATGATCTATGTGTTGATATGATGTTATATGATGATGGATGTATATGATGCATTTAATTTCTATGTTATGATGATGACCATGATGATTATGATGGATGCATTTAATTTCTATTAGTTATGCTATGTGATGTTCTACATGAAACTAATGATATGATATGCTATGGATGCAAATAATGATGCAAATGATATGTTACGATTCTATGATGATTTATGAATGATGCTTATATGATGCATGTGATGGATTTTATTATTCCAATGATATGTGATGTATTTGATGTTTTTGTACTTTTCTGATGCAAATAAATGATGCAATGAATGGATGAATGTTAGATGAAATGATTGTATGATGGTACCTAATTCTATCTGAGTATGGTGTCTATGTGATGATTATGTGATGTATGCAATGATAATGCTTATGTGATGATTATGTCATGTATTCCATAATGATATGATAATGCATGATGGATGATTCTATATCCTTTATGGATTTATGAAAAAGGTGTTTTATGCTATGTGAGATGGATTTGATTATGCAAATTCATATGTGATGATGTGTGATGTTCATATTTATTATGTATGGATGTAATGATAATGGGATGTAATGATTATGTAAATTATGTGTATAATATTTTGTAATGATGATATGATTATGTGATGTATGCAATGATAATGCTTATGTGATGATTATGTCATGTATTCCATAATGATATGATAATGCATGATGGATGATTCTATATCCTTTATGAATTTATGAAAAAGGTGTTTTATGCTATGTGAGATGGATTTGATTATGCAAATTCATATGTGATGATGTGTGATGTTCATATTTATTATGTATGGATGTAATGATAATGGGATGTAATGATTATGTAAATTATGTGTATAATATTTTGTAATGATGATATGATTATGTGATGCAAATGATTATACTTAATTGAGTTTGCAAAACTTCAAAACCTCTAGGGTCTTAAGCTTAAATGAGTGAATATATCCAACTTCCAAGAGCTGGAGGAAGGTTGTAGTAAGTTGATTATTTGTTAAGTTGAGTTTCGAAAAACCTAACATATTTCCCAACTCTCTTGGAAATCTAAAGAGACTCACTCATTTAAGCTTAGTGGATCATTTTCTTAATGCAACTATATGAAATGATTTTTATTATGTAAATGAGATGTGATGCATGTGATTTTTTGTTTTCTGATGCAAATATTATGATGTGATGAATGGATGGATGAATGATGTGATAATTTTTTCTAATGTATGCAAATGATGTGCTTTTGGTAATGTCAAGTGTACTCAATCCATTGATAAGAGAGAACATCCTTATGAAATTGTTGCTGCTTTGGAAACCCTATAGACACAGATGCAAACTAAAACTAACATGGATGCAATCTAACTTAACCATGCAGATCTCATATGCAAAAATTTTCATTCATAACAACCAATTTGTTGTGCTTTTTATCATCATTGAGCCTTTAAAATGTTGAAAGTGAGTACAAGCATCAATGGTATATTTAGACCATGATGACTTGAGTACTACTTCTATGATGTTTGATAGTGCAAGTTAACACAAGCATCTGAGTATAATTAAACTGAGATGCCCTAAGTATTGCTTCCATAAACAAACAAGAGTTAATCGGTTTCCTATTCAAATTTAGAATGTCATTAGTGATACTTTGTAGAGCACATCCCATGACAATTTGCACAGTAATAATCATCAACTCATAGACAACAAACAAAGAAAAATCATACTCCTTGGCTCCTCTAGTTCAATTCATCATCAAGGTGCTCTAGAGATATGATGACAAAAATCAAAGTATAACAATTGAGCATTTATGTTTGACATGATAAACCCATGATTCAGAAGGAACATCATCCATTTGAAGTTTTATTTTGGTTGGATTGATTTGAATTTTTTATTGCCAGGTTTTCACTACTTGTTTTTATTGCACTTT
Source organism: Sequoia sempervirens (assembly GCA_007258455.2). Lineage (NCBI taxonomy): Eukaryota > Viridiplantae > Streptophyta > Pinopsida > Cupressales > Cupressaceae > Sequoia > Sequoia sempervirens. The sequence goes on along the minus strand of VDFB02000003.1, from coordinate 163,330,740 downwards.
TTCAGAATTTATGATTTTTTTTATTTTTCACATTTTTTGTATTTTTCTCTTTTTGTATTTTTTTGTTGTTACCAAGACTTCTGTTTTCCAGGTTTTCATCAAGGAAACCATTTTTTTCAGATGCAAGCTATTGAGGGGTTCATCAAACAAATCCCCTTCTAGTGTGGACAACTGATATGCTCTTGATCTAAACACTAACACAATGACAAAGGGACCTAGCCATTTTGGTTCAAATTTCCCCTTCCCTCAATCTTGTTGATTACAGGGATTTTATTTTAGGATTAAGTTACCAAATCAAAATGTTCTAGGTTTCACTCTATGATTGTAACTTCTAGATATCCTCTACTGATATGTTTTTAGGTGATCCACTACATTCTGACGATGCTCATCCAAGAGTTCCAACTCATGTAACCTAGACACTCTGTAATCCTCATATGAAATGATCCCTTTTAGTGACACCTGGACTGATTGTAACTCAACCTCAATAGGTAGGATGGCTTCTAATCCATAGACTACGAAATAGGGTGTAGCTCCTATCAGGGTGAGGATGTTGGTTCGATAAGCCCATAGAGTAGGGTTCATTTGGAAATATCAATCATGTCCAACATCCTTGACAGTTTTCTTCAAAATTTTCAAGATAGCCTTGTTTGATGCCTCTACTTGGTTGTTTCCTTGAGGATGATATGGTGTAGCAAACTGATGTTGGATGTGAAACCTCTCACAAAGTTCTTCAAAATCATGATTTTTGAAAGGTCTACCATTGTTAGTGATAATGGATTGAGGGATTCCATATCTACAGATGATGTAGTTCAAGATGAAGGATGAGATTTATTTTCCTATGATGGTAGTTAGGGGATTAACTTCAATCCACTTTTTAAAATACTATGTGGTTGTGATAATGAACTTGTGTCCATTCGACGAAGATGGATGAATCTTTCCTACGAGGTCTAATCCCCACTGACAAAAGGGCCATGTTGATGCAAAATGTTGAAGTTCTTGTGCTGGTGCATGGATAAGATTACCATGAATCTGACACTTTTGGAATTTCTTGACAAACTAAAAAGACTCCCTCTCCATAGTCGGCTAGTAATATCCCAAATGAAGGAGTTTCTTGGCTAAGGTTAAACCACTCAAATGAGTTCCACAAATACCTTCATGAAATTCCCAAAATCCATTCTAAACTTGTCACATTCTAGACATCGAAGGAGAGTTATGTCAAGACCTTGTCAATAAAGTACATCCATGATAAAGGTATGTCGGGCGGCTTGACAAATGAAGTTTTGTTTTTGATTTCAGGATAGGTTGAGTGGGAAGGTGTTTTCTTTCAGGTACATATAGATTTTCTCATAGATGGAAGTGTCATCCTTGATTAGATGGTAGATAACTAGGGATTCAAGGTCGTCATAGGATGGGTTGAATAGTTGTTCCACCATGAACTCATAATGGGTTCATTTCTCTAGAATTTGTAAGAGAGAAGTAATGGTCACCATGGCATCAACAACTTTGTTGTCACTTCGAGGAATCTGCTAAAATCTTATTTCCACAAAGTAATTTTTGATGTCATCAACCATTCTTTTATAGGGAATAAAATTTTCATCCTTTGTTTGATATTCACCATTCACCTGATTAATGACTAGTTGTGAATCCCCATAGACATGCACCTCTATGATCATCCACTCAACTGCTACTTTGATTCCAATGATGAAGGCTTCGTATTCGATTGTGTTGTTGGTGCAAGGAAACATCAGTTTGTAGGATTTGGGAATGGTATGTCCTTGTGGTGAGATAAACAAGATTCATGTTCCTGATACATGTTGTGGATAAGAGTCGTCAAAGTATAATACCCATTGTTGTGTTGACACCATTAGGACATCAACATTTGGAAACTCAACATTCATTGGATGATGGTCTTGGAATGGTGCTTCAACTAACTGATCTATAATTTCTTTTCCATTGATTTCCTTCCTATTGACATATTGAATGTCAAATTCACTTAGCATCATGACCCACTTAGCTAGTCTTCCAGTTAGATTAGATTTGCTAAGAAGGTATTTCAGTGGATCTATCTTGGCTATTAACTTGATGGTATGAGTGAGAATATATTGTCGTAATTGTTGGGTAGTGAACAATACTACCAAGTGTTGATCGTGTTTTCTGCACAATAACAACCTAGACAGAATATGGTATCCTATCTCTCTTGAAAGGTAAATCTCTATCGGCAAGCCTCAAGAGATAATGCCAAGGTCTCTAATGTCAGGTCTTGACAGTGCATAAACAACTTAGTAACAAAATGTGAAAATTCTGGTAATCACAATGGGACCTTACTACAAGCAAAATACTAAATCGATTTTATTAGATCTAACAATCTGATGATACTTCATTCCTAAATCTAACCCAATAATCAAAGAAATGGAAAATAATAGGGGTTTCAAAGAGATTTTAAATATAATGCTACTCCTAAGATTAACAATGCCAATGATAATCACTGAAATGGACCAATCCCTCAAAACTAATCTCTATTCAACCTAGATAAATCTGCAATCTTCTAAGGTGTTAAGATTTTAAAATCATGAGCATTCATTCAAACAACCTTATTGTAGATGAAATAAATAAACCCTCACAATTGAACTTAAGCACAATGAATATGATAGTCCAAGCTAACTTTACAAAGCAACTGACAATCAGTTGGTTGCAAAAAGTATGGATTGAGGGATTGCTACAACATTCAAGTACGAAACCATAAGCATTATTGAATCGAATCTAATCTAAACATTAACCAACTCAAAGAAATTTTAAAGATGAGATAACAGGAACCATGCAAGACAAGAGAAAACAAGTATGGCACCAAATCACAATGTCATTTCTTGTATTCAAGTTATCCACTGTTGCAACAATTCGAGCCTTCTGTTACAATATTTGCTTGAGAATACCTACTTGCTAACTTGCTGCTAACTACTTTGCTCTATTCTACTTCTCACTTCTAACTTCTACCAACTTCTCAACTATTTCTAACCCTTACAAAAGAGGGGAAATGCCAAATATATAGAATTCTCCTAGAAAACTTGTCAGCCAGGCAAGGGTTTCGCAGTATTAATGGCGCAACAACTCGGTCAAGAGAAACCCATGGTCGGTCAAACAAGCATAAATGCGCGTTCCATCCAAGTCGGCCTAGGATCCTCCATGAAGTTCGGACTAACGCGCGGGGAGATAATAGGGAAGCACAAATCACTTTGCAGCCTATCATTAACTCCCTTCCCTATTATCTCTATTCTGATTTGGCTCTTCATGTAATTTCAAGAACGTCACATCCAAGTCTGCCAGAGGTGGTAGAGGAAAAACCCAAAGTCGATTCTCAATGGACGCAATCTCTTCTCTTGAGTGTTTGACCAACCTATCCCAGTCTACCTTATACGTTAAGTATTTATCAATAACTGCAAGGTAGGTGGCCGCATCATCCAACTGGTGCACAAAAACAAACCCATCATCAAGTGGTGCATAGACATCATGCCACCACTTCCTCAACTATTCCAGGCTCAAGTACTTGGGCGCGATCTTTCTTCTTCCTGTCATAATCTCAAAGAAGGTGATGGAGCCATTGTAGACACTAGCTACGGTATCATCAATCTACTTTCTTTGTTTATAAATCTTTTTCAACAACTTCTGCCTAATCTATAGTGCCTCATACCACTCCCATGGTTCGACATCTCTAGAAGAAGGAAGGATCTCATCACTCACCAATCTGTCTCGAGTGTATTCCATTATAGTTCTAGTTTTTTGTAGAAGAAGATCTGTATCCCCCTTATCTTGGGCCAACACCACATTCAACCGCTCAGTTGTCATGACAACATCCTTTCCTGTTGATAGGATCTCCTTGATAGCCTCATCTCCCCTTAACTGCACCCCTTGCAACCAACTCGTAGTGGCAAGGGTGGAAACTTTCATCTTTTCTAGCTTGGTTATGGTCTCTTGAGGTAGAGGATTTGTAGCAGAGGAAGAAGGATTAATGGAATAGTGGCCTCATTAATCCCTCCAAGCACTTCTTGAGATTTTCATTTTCTCTCTTGATCCCTTGCTTGGTCTTCATTTCCTTTCTCAATCTACCCACAATGGCTGCACTAGAATCCTCATAATCCTCAATGTCCTGCTCAACTGATGTAGGCCCAAGGTTGAAAGTTTGAACATTATGGTCCTTTCTAGCCACATCATCTCTGTTTTTATCTGGAGTAGGGATGGCAACGTGAACAACTCTATTTTGAGCTTCATCTCTTTCAATTCTTGAGATCACTCTAGCCTTCTTCTTACCTTTACCTTTACCAATCTTGGCTAAGAGTTCATCCCAATTTGGTACACTATCTTCTACCACTACTTGCTTGCTTTTTATTTCTCTGTCAAGCCATTCTGGAACAGCAGGCTCTAATTGCACTTGGCTCGATCCTGATTCTTCTTGTTGGTCTCCTAATATTTCCTCCTCCAAATTTAGTTTCTTAGGAGTCTCATCCTTATTCCTTTCCTCCCCGATGTGTTCCTCCTTATGCTCAGGTGATGGGACCTTTTCCACCTCCTTCTCCTTTGAGGGAGATTCAACTCCTGTATGTGTGATTGGGGACTCTGCATGTGCAACCAAAGGAGACCACATTATCTCCTCAACTTCAGCCTCTACACGGTAAAGGTCACCCTCATGGAATTCCTCTGCCTCAGTATCCGGATGCTCCTCAATATTCACTGCCTCACCTAGTCTACTTTGGGCCTCATAAGAAAAATGAACATCTTCCCACTGTCTCTATTGGGGAATGACAGGGGGAAGGTCTACTTTAGGCACACTGTCTTTTGGAGAAGGAGTCCTAGACCTCCTTGCATATACTTTTGCCTTTTCCCCTGAACTTTCTATTTCAATGACCAATGGGGCAACTTCTTCCTGTTCTTTAGAACTTTCCTTCTCTGACAACTTCATAATCCTTCTACTCTTGGGCATTGGTACATCAACCTCAGGACCTTGATTTTCAGTCCCTTTTTCCTCAGGCCTTTTAGTTCTTGTCCTCTTCTTAGCCTTTGGCTTTCTCTATTTTTCTGTCTCTTGGGCCTCTTTTCCTGGAACACCTTTAGACTTAAATTTGATAGGAGAATCTAGCTTTCCTTTACCTTTAGGATCTTCTGGCTCTATGGACTCCTCAAAAGTTGAATGGGGATTCAAATCTCCCATTAGCGCATAGGTGCATTGCACACCATTATTTTCCATTTCCCACAACTTATGTTTTAGCCACATCCTAGTGAGTTTGAGAACTAGATCCACTAGTTGTTTCAATTCTGTCCTTTCTTCCTCTAACCAATCCACATCAACAATTGGTCTATCTTTTATGGCCTCATAAGCGTGATCCTGAACTAGGTTCCCATCATCTTCTAATTGATCGGGAACTGCCTTTACGTTATACAGTCGAACTGACTCAATTGGAAGCTAGGAGAATTTATTCTTTCTGACCTCATACTCATCACCACAATTGGCCCAATAGTCCTCTAAGTTCACCTTATGACTATATTCTCTACTGACCTTCTTCTGGGCTTCTCCTGTAATATCAAACCTGGACTTCGTGGAGTGTAAGGACAAGCCCAGAGTACTCAATTCTTCCTCTGAGGCTTGGGTGGAACCAATGGAGGGATAAACCTCTCTAGTGCCAATCCTTAGTGGGAAATCTCCACCAAATCCAGTCTTGTGTTTTTCCTTCTTGACAATTCCATCAAAATCACAAATTTGTCTAGTTACTTCCAAAAATATGATGTGGTCAGTGGGATACCTTGGAAGTCTGTATGGGGCCCTTTGGCAGCCATTAATTTGAATGTAGGAGAAGGTTGGGAATTGAATAAACCAAGCTCCATACTTCTTGATGACCTCCTTGGCTTGGTCTAAAATTCTAACATGCTCTATTTCCTGAAGCATTCTAGTGATATGCATGGTAAATGCATCACTTTCCCTCTTATAGTCTGAGCTTTTTAAATACAACTGAGGGAAAACTTCATAAATAATATCCTTTGTGAAAATTCCCTTTGTGTCCAATCCTTTGTAGGGATGGAATCTTGCAAGTGCATAGACCAAATATGAGGTCATTGTGAAGGTATTTTTTTGCAACACATTGGACAACTACTCGTGAATTACCTGGTTGATGACCCCTGCCCAATGGTAATTAATCTTTTCTTGCTCCATCCTCACAATGCCATGGCACATCCAATTCTCAAATGTACCAACACTCTTCAATCCAAGCACCCTGGTGAGAAGAGTGATGGCATCATAGTATTCCTTCTTGAATTTTTCTCTGTACAGTTGCTTGGGCAATTTGGAGTAATGAGACTTGGGATTCTCTAGCCAAGAATTGATAAATTGTTGTGATTTCAGAGTCTGCTCATCGTAGAACTCCTGAGCTGCCTCAATGGTGAGCCAAACCACATGAGATTTGTTTGGAATATCAAATGTTTGGGAAATGGAGACAAGGTTGAGATTGGCAACAACTCTCCCTTGAGGACCAATTATCCTCTGTGTGTCCTGATCATAGTGCCTGACACAATTAAGGACTAATTCATAACAATGCACCGTAGAAGGGAAACCAGCTACATGGGACAAGCTTGATTCCATCATCCTTCTAGTCACCAAAGGAATATCCTTGGCTACCATCCTTGATATAAACTCCTCATAATACCATAGGCCAACATTTGTATCAGTGACTTCTAACTAGATAAAAGTGATCTTACTCTCAAGGAACTTGCTCTTAATGTCCAACTTAATCCTCTCTGCAACAGACAATGAGGAACCAGCTGCTGCCTTGCTTGATCCAGCCTATACTCAACATGGAAATCATATTAAAAACTATAGGAAAGCAAGGTCAATCTATCAAAACATTGTTAGAATGCATCTCATATAGTGAAGGTGTTATTAAATCTTATATAAAATGACCACAGTAGATTTCAGGTTTCAAGACCATCCGCAAAATCTGAGCCAGAGAGGAATTTTGGGAAATTCTAGACTGATCGGATTCCAACAGAATAACTAGGAAACACTTACTTAACCATGAAACCTGATAATTTTTCATCAATAAACCACATGGGAGATCATAAGATAGCATGAATAAATCATAAAATGAATTGAAAAACACTAACATATCATGCTATTCAACATTCCTTTACATTTCATCAACTTTTAGGAAAATCCACCAGAGACAGATTCCAGGGAAGAACAAGCCAAAAGGAAACTTCGGAGAATCGAGGAGATGGTGGATTTCAGAGAAATCTAGACTTGACAGAAATCCATGATTAAGGCACAATTCCAAACTAAACAGTATAATGTCAAGTACTTCGGCCAAACAACTTTCATTCGGGATGAGGTCACGCCGAGTGGGGCACGTCTTGCCGATCGGCAATGAGGAAAGTCATGTTGATGAGAGATCTTCTTTGGGGTAAAGTCATAGCGAATCCCCCTTGACTCACCGACCAGTGATATAACATGAGAGTTTAAGTAATAACTTCGGCCAGACTAAAGTTTATTTAAGTGACGTCTCAGTGAACTTACAGAGTCTTGCTGAACGTCGATGTAACAAACATCTCGATGTGACTAGCAAGTAGTTTGGGTAAGGTCTCAGTGAATTCTCTTGGTCTCACCGGCTAGCAATATAACATGAGAGACCTTCGGTGTGAGAAAGAAATTGTCATAGCAAACATATGGACTTAGGAGGGCCTTCGACGAGACATTTTGAGTTAAGCTAGAGGTCCCAGTGACTGCATAGCGTTTCACCGATGTAGAGTTCTATTGGTATAACCTTTGGCCAAAAATATGTGGTCTCCTCGAAAAAGATCTAGGCTTGCTAAGAAAAGAAGGCCTCGCTATGAAGTCTTGGCAACTATTAGGAGTCTCACCAAAAGTGAAGGCCTTGGCAAGAGGAGGATATGTTCGGTGAAAGGTCTCACCGAAAGGGGAAGGTCCCAGTGACTGAAAATAATAGAGCTCGATGAAAGCTAAAGTGCTCAGTGGAAGGTCTTGCTGAAGGATGGACGTCCTAGAAAAGCAAATGAATATTGGTAAAACTATTGGATCCTGCTATGACCTCTTGCTGACAAGGGCTTTTCTTGCCGATGGTGAATATGAAAAAACATGTTGATGAGACATTTTCTTACGGGGTTAGGTCTTGGCAAATCCTCTTTGTCTCATTGACTAGTATGCATAAAAGACTTTATCGGTGTGAGAAACGATATTGTCACGACAATCCAATATGAACCTAGGAAGATCTCTTCAGTGAACTACAAGGTGATCGATATGACATCTCCCTGACTTTGAAGGGTCACAGTAAAGAGATTTCAAAAGGGATGGAGAGTCCTGATTTCACCCAGACACCGAACCAATCAGGAATTTCAAAAGGTTTGACTCAGGACCAGTCAGGGACGGACCTTTCATAGATTTTCCTTGTGTTTCAGTCCCGTTTTAAGATGAAATCACTTGATATGGCACTACCCTAGGTCTAAAACCCTACTCATCCACCATTAGCGCACAAGAAAATTCAGAATTTAGTTGCTTACATTGTTAAGTCATCACTAGGGTTTACTAATTACTCTCAAGCAAGATTCATCGAAATGCAAACAAACAAATGAGCTCAAAACTTGCCTGGGAGATGATAAATGATGCAATGCTGAACAAACCTAGCACGAAATAGACAGATACGTAGGAATTCAAATCCCACAAGCTCTCATAATACCAATCATACCATTCATAATTCAATTCAAAGTAGAACAATCAGACACATACCATTGTAAAGTGGAAATTGATCTAGGAACCAACAAATGCGAAGCTTCAATGTTGTTCACAATGAACATGGGTGATAACGCACAAGAAATCACCACCAAATGAGACCAACTCAAACCCAAGTGCCCAAATCTAACTAAAAGCTCAAAGAACAAACTCTAAGGATGCAACTCTCAAAACAAACAATGGTAATTAATGAGCATAATGGCACAAAAGATCTCAAAAATCAAAAGAAATCAAGCCTTCAAAGCATGTACAAATACATTAATGCAATTGATAAGACAGTCATGAAAGCCAAGAAGCCAATGATAGGGTGGAATCTGAGAAAATCCAGCCCATGCAAAAATTTGTGAATGCTGAAAATCCCCGAAAAACAAGGTCCAACCAGAATCCAAGCAGGATCTGGGGAAATCCGACCAGGGTGGAAAATCTTGGATCAGAGAAAAAGCCCGAAATTCATCCAGAACTTAAGATTTTTCAATGAATAACCAAGGGGAAACACTTAGGTTTTCAAAATAAACATTTCAAGCACATGCCTCGGTAAGACAAAACCTCAAAAGAAAGGGTCAAAACACCAAAACCGAAGCGAAAGAGGGTCCTTGCTTTCAGCGGGGCGTGTGTGCAAAAACTACACAACAAATGGCGACTTCTGCTGGGAAAATGCTCTAGAGCATTTGATAACGAATAGGAATCAAGAACCCAAAATCTCTGGTTTCAATCTCACCATCAAACAAACAAGTCAGAATGCAAAGACTTAAAGAATCAAAACCAAAGGATAGATCAAACCCTCCATAAACTAAAAATCCAAGTGTGTGCACATGAGTTCATTTCCCTCCTTAAGTTACTATAGAAACCAAGTTTAGTCAAGTCAAGCTACGTAAGGATTCTAACTTCAAAAGCAACCTAGATAGGGCCTCACTGCCAGTCAGACATCCATAGCCCCGATGAGGTTATTGTTGTGATTCTCATGAATATAGCTCTACTGCCAGCCAAGCATCCATAGCCCTGGTAGAGATATTCAGGTACCCCTGATAAGTTGAATTTATTCTTTTGATATTCAATATTTCATTTTTCTTTCTTTTGATATTCTTTATATGTCACTTTCATTTCAACTTGTGAACAATGAAGTTCAAGCTCAGGGCTGAGAACCATAGTGGCGCTAAAGCAGAAATAGGATTTTTCACTTGAACAGACTTCATAAGGATTCCTATAGTGACATCAGGATTCTTAAGATATATGAGAGATATAAGATTTTCAGAATACTTCAAATTCAAGTCAGAACTAGTGACCAATCTTCTATAAATCAAACATTGAGACTACTAGCGATAACAAAGACTTCAACCATCCTTTCAGGATGCAAGACTAAAGTTCACCAAGGAAATACTTAGAACAATTCCAGTGAGGATAGATTTTCCATGTAGGTGCAACATACTCTGACGAAAACAAAGAAACCCCCCAAAGCAAGAGTGAAAGCAAAAGAAACAAAGCAAAAGAAAACTGGAAAGGGAAACCTACTCTAACCAAAGCAAAGCAAAGCAAACAAAACAAAAAGAGAACCTAATCTAACTATGTACAAGACAAGAGCTGAAAACAGCTCAAGACTGGAAATAATGCTTCAAATACTACCCATTGATAGGCAGCGAGATATCCTCTCCAGTGAGAGTTTTCAAACAAAAAGCATTATCTCCAAGAATTTTTGAAAACTGGTAAGGGCCAAGCCAAAGTTTATCAAAATTTTCATGCTCTCCCTTATGGTCATGGGATTTATCCCAGTAAAGAACCAAGTCAAAAATCCTAAAAGATTTAACCTTGGCTCTTTTATCAAACCATCTCTTGACAACCCTTGATGTTTAGAAAAATTTTCCAAGGCTTCATCTCTCTTTTCCTTGAGGTATAGTAATTCGGCAAGTCTAGACTCACGTTTGTCTCCCTCCTCATAATACTCATTAATGAACTGAAGGGTAGAAATTTTCAATTGAATGGGGAACATGTGGGCTCTAATCCATAAACCAGATGGTAAGGTGATATCCCTATGGAAGCTTTATGTCTTGTGTGATCTACCCAAAGAGAAAATCTAAGCTGGGTATGCCAATCCTTCAGGTTTCTTTCTAACAATTTGTGAATAGTGGTCAGAAGATTTTTGTTGGATGACTCAGCTAAACTGTTACCCTAAGGGTAATAATTGGATGCAAATTTAATGATAATCCCATGATCAAAAGCCCAGTTAGAAAACTTTAACGATGAAAATGTAGGACCATTATCATAAACCAAAGACATGAGACATCCAAAATGATTAAGAATACCTGATTCAAGGAAGTTAATCACTACCTCAGAAGTACATTGTTTGCATGCAAGATCTTCAGTCCATTGCGTAAAATAATCAGTGATGGTAAGAATATACCTATGTCTAGCAGAGGAGGGTGGATTGATGGGGCCAATGAAGTCGATTCTCCATTGTGCAAAAAGTTTTACCTCAATGACCGGCTAAAGTGGGAGCACTGCATACTTCTCTCTGGTGGCCACCGTCTGGCACACATGGCATGTCCTGACATGGTTGTGTGTATCTTTGAACAGTGTAGGCCAATAGTAACTAGCTCTTAGAATCTGGTTCGTTGTAGAATGTGTTGACCCATGGCCTGTACCATATCTGTCATGAAACTCAGACATCACTCTTGCATATTATGCCCTTCCTAGGCATCTTAAATACACACCCTCGTGATTTTTCTTATAAATGACAACTCCTTTCAACATAAAACTGTCACTTTTTAAGCACAATGCCCTTCTTTGTATTGAATTGAGATGATCAGGGCATCTCTAGGTCAGGAGTTAATGAACAATATCATCATACCATTCTCCTGGAGAAACATCCTATAAAGTATAAGCCTGAGCTGTAAGATCAGGGCCTGTCTCTACCATTGTCTTTGTGAGTCCTTGCCCTCTTACCAACTTCATGGGATGAATCTCAATATCATATTCTTGTAACATAGTCACCCACTTGGCTATAGTTCCTGATCCTATAGTTAAGTTGTTATTAATGTAGAATGAGAGGGTGGATTGATGGGGCCAATGAAGTCGATTCCCCATTGTGCAAAAGGTTTTACCTCAACGACCGGCTGGAGTGGGAGAACTGCATACTTCTCTCTAGTGGCCACCATCTGGCACACATGGCATGTCCTGACATGGTTGTGTGTATCTTTGAACAGTGTAGGCCAATAGTAACTAGCTCTTAGAATCTAGTTCGTTGTAGAATGTGTTGACCCATGGCCTATACCATATCTGTCATGAAACTCAGACATCACTCTTACATATTCTGCCCTTCCTAGGCATCTTAAATACACACCCTCATGATTTTTCTTATACATGACAACTCCTTTCAACATAAAACTGTCAATTTTTAAGCACAATGCCCTTCTTTGTATTGAATTGAGATGATCAGGGCATCTCTAGGTCAGGAGTTAATGAACAATATCCTCATACCATTCTCCTGGAGAAACATCCTATAAAGTATAAGCCTGAGCTATAAGATCAGGGCCTGTCTCTACCATTGTCTTTGTGAGTCCTTGCCATCTTACCAACTTTATGGGATGAATCTCAATATCATATTCTTGTAACATAGTCAACCACTTGGCTCTATGTTCTCCCAGCTCATTCTACATTAATAACAACTTAACTACAGGATCAGGAACTATAGCAAAAAATTTGTTTATGAGGACATAATGCCTGAACTTCTTCACAGCTCTAACTAAGGCATAAGCCTGCTTTTCCGCACTTGGGTATTTTAGTTCTGCATCCTTCAAGGGTGCACTCATGAATGCTATGGGATGCTCGTTCCCTTGATCATATTTCTAAGTTAATATAGCAGCACAGGAGTGGTCAGAGGCAAATGAATATATGTAGAATGGTTTATCATAATCGTGACTTACTAAAACTAGAGCTTCAACAATAGCCCTCTTTATCTCTGCAAATACCTCTTTTTCTTCTGCATTTCATTCAACTTTAGCTTCCTACTTTAACATTGCATTCAGTGGCTTAACTATCTTTGCGAACCCAGTGATGAACTTCCTAACAAAGTTGATCTTGCCAAAGAATGATTTCATTTCTTTTGTACTGGCAAGTGGGGGAATCTTAAGAATGGCTTCTATGAATTCTGGATCAATGGCAATTCCCTTTTCAAAGATAATATGCCCTAATAACTTACCTTTTGTTACTCCAAAGATGCATTTCTTTGGGTTGAGAGATATCCCAAACTCCCTACATTTTTTTAAAAAATTGCATAAATCTGAGATATGATCACCTCTGTTCTTTGAAAATACTGTTAGATCATCCATATAGATGATGATGCATTTACCAATGATGTCTTTAAAGGTAATGTCCATAGCTCTCTGGAATGTAGCTCCAACATTAATTAAGCCAAAAGGAATTCTTCTATAAGCAAAAGCACCCCACTTGGTGGTGAAGGTAGTCTTGTGCCGATCTTCATACTGCACCATAACTTGGTTATACCCTGAATAACCATCCAGGAAAGACATCATCTGAGATCCGTTGACAATATAGAGCACTTCATCCAGTGAGGGCACTAGATAACTATCCTTCTCTGATGCTCAATTTAGGTTCCTGAAGTCTACACACAGTCTGATTTCACCATTTTTCTTCCACACTGGAACCAGATTTGCAACCCAAGTAGAGTGTCTGGCTGGAAATATTATCCTGGAAGACAACAGTTTCTGAACTTCCTTCTGTATTATGGGCTCTAGCAAAGCATTGATGGTCCTTTGCCTCTGTCTGAAGGGTTTCACTCCTGGATTGAGAGGGATAGTATGGGTTATGATTGATGTATCATAAGTCTTTAAGTCTTCATAACTCCAGGCTATCACATTTGGATATCTATGTAATGCATCAATGATTCCTTGTCTTTCTTCTGGAGTGCACACTTTTCCAATGAGAACATTTTTGACATCCTCCTGGGATCCCACATTATGCTTGTCACACTGTCCACTAATGGACTCCTTCCTAGTATCCTGATCTTGATCCTTGATCTTGTCCATATCAAAAATCCTCTCTAATTGCACCATTCCCCTAGGGATTGTGTTGGTTTTCAGATTAATTGTCCCTTCCAAGTTCATCTCAGCTTCTTGAAGTTCAGTTTTGTCAATGATTTGTGAAGCAAATACCTCAATACTAGTAATAAAATCTAAGATATGCTTGTCATCCTCAAATACTTGGAAGTTGGTGATATTATCGGTTACTGATGGTACTGGGGTCAGCTCCACAGTAAACTTCTTCAATCCAAAAAGAACTAGAGGCTGCAAAGTACTGGCTACCTGGGCCAAGGAATCGGCTATCTAATTTTTATTTCATGGAATTAATTGAATGTTGAAGTTATCAAATCCTTCCATGAGGTCCCACACTTTGTGCCTATAGTTAGTCATCCTTCTGTCATGACAAGAATATTGTCTTCTAACTTGCTTGACTACTAACTTAGAATCTCCAAAAATTTGCAAGATCTTAACTTTTTTCTTCAATGCCATTAGTAGCCCATGCACTAAGGCTTCATATTCTACAACATTATTCGTACAGTGGAATTGGAGTCTGTGAGCAGCAAAAAATTTCTTACCTCTTGGACTAATCAGCTCAAAACCAGCTCCAGCCCCTTGCTTTGATTTGGACCCATCAAATCTCAAAGTCCAACAACCGGCAGCTACAGAGCTCCTTTCTTTTTTACTTATGCTATTACCACCAGATAGCTCTTTAGAAGGCATTACTCTTTCCCTTTTGGGATCTTCTTGGACATTCATGTTATCAATTTTGACTACAGGAGTGGGGTTGATATGTTTCTGTATTTTTTCCACTGCAGCTTGGCATAAACAGCAATCCAATTCTAAATGTGAAGCATTATGTACCCTGCACCAATTGGGAAAAAGTAACTCTCCAAAGTTCATTCTTCTTCCTAACTAAATCTGATATTCAATACATTTTTGAATGAACTCTTGAAATCTATCTAACAAAGCCAGCTGACTATCTTTTGGATCATCATTACTTTTAGCTAGTTCACCATTGTCTTTAACTGGTTCCACTAGGGCTTCAACATCACTAGACTCTATCGTGAGGCCATGAGACATTGTATGCAACATGAGGACCTCCTCTGAATCCAGTTCTTCAAGGGGAGCAAAAAGCATATAATTACCCATACTTACTTCTGATACCATAATTTCAGCAGAGGTTTTCTGATATTCCGTAATCATATACTTCATTCTGGGTTCTCGTTCAATTCTAATCTTATTTGGCACACCTTTCCAAGAAAGCCACATATGGGAGTGATCAGTTGAAACATATCCATTCAAATCTCTGGTAAAGTCCCTTCCTAGGATTAGGCCATAAGCATCAGGTATGTCAGCCACTTGTATATTGATAACTTGCTGAATTCTAGGATCAGAAGAAATTTGCATATGAATCATGTTTAACTCTCCTACAACATTGACTTCAGTCCTATCCAACTGTGTAACTTTCTTTTGAGAATCAGTAGGGGTGATACCCATAGCTCTATAGACACCAAGGGGCATAACATTGGTTGAGGCACCCGAATCCAATAGACAATTATGTAAATTCTTGCCAAATAAGTGGACAGAAATCAAGAATGGGGGTGTGTCTGTTTTCCCTTGAAACAAAGTTAAGGGAGTATCTACCTGAGCAACTTGAGATTTATCCTTTTCTTTCCTAGTATCTCCAGGGGGCATATGGACTTGATTATGAGCTCAATTTTTCCCTCCTATTAGCTGAGAACTAGATACTTTGTTGACATTCTTGCTAACTGATCTATCTAGTGACATGGAATTTGCATTGTAATATCCTAAGACTGCATTTCTAATGGATGGAACTCTTAATAACTCGAATGCAGATAGACTTACCTTCAATTTTCAGAGTTCTTTAGCAACATACGTGGCCAACTATTCTTCATTTAAATCCGTAGGAGTCTCCCTCGGGTATTCCACCATATTTTCTTTATTTGCATCAACATTTCTTGCTTTTGGTACATCATCATGTCCTAGATCCTGAGATAAATATTGCCTGGAAATCGGGGGCAATGAGGGATTGTTACTAGCATTAGGGTTTGGAGGTATGTTGAAATTATTCGATGGGATGGAAGTGGTAAAGGGACCTCCAGCCTATGGGCGCCTATGTGGCAACTCCCTCAAATCATATTTCTTGACCGATCTTTGGAAGGTTTGCATTTCTTCAACATAGGCCTCTTCTTCATCTCTGGGACCATTATCATTCACTTGATTCTCATCAAATAGTTGTGTCATTTCATCCCCATTACATACTTGGTCTGTTTCTTCCTTCAACTAGTCAGATTCTTCTTCGGGTGCATTCTCCTCACTTTGCGAAAAAGGAGCATGGTTTAATACCAACACTGGTGAATCATAATGAATAGAAGGTACTATTTCCTGATAGCTTGTATTTTTCTCCACTTCATACTGAAAGATTGAGGCTGTTGTTTGGAATTCTTGACAATCCAATTTAGAATGCTGACTAGTCTTGTGGAGCCTACACCACCCTAATAAAGTAGCCTCAGCTAGATAGACACCACTAGGAGGCTTCTCTTAATTAACTGGTTGACTAGTAGACTGATTGACAAGTTGACTAATTGGTTGATCCAATGGGGTGGGGACTCCTCCATTATTGGGGCCTGTGTTCCAAGTCCTATTCTATCCTGACTGATGCCTTCTCTCAAATCCTTGTCCACCACCTCTATCAAGGTTCTGGCCTGAGGGTTGTCCTTTATCATATTTTTATCTTCTATCATTGTTATAGGCTCTATCATTATTAAATCCCCTCTCATTGTTGTAACCTATATCATGGTTATATCCTCTTTCATTATTATATCCTCGGCCCTGACGTTGCCCTCTATCAAAGTGTTTTCCTTGTGGATTATCTTTGTTTTGATTGGACTGCATGTTTCTCTGAGCCACTTGCAACTGACTGTTATGGTTCCTCAAGTAAGTCACCTCCATATTTAGCTTCTTTATTTTTTCAGATAATTCATCCAATCTATCCTTGTCAAGATTACTATATGGAGGCTGATTCACATTCTTTTGGGAATACCCTGCCAGAGCATTGAAATTTAATGATTGGTTCAAGACTTCATAATTTTGTAGGTAGGAAGGATAACTAGCCTGAGGCTGGGTGTGCACAAGTTGATTCACATTTTGCTGAGGGTAACTCATTGTGGATAACACTTGTCCCATAGGGGGCCCTGGGTGAGGGACCAAAGGCAACTAAGGAACCAGATTCATGATTGGAGTATGGTTTGCTAGAGCCTGGTTAAGAGCTGGAACTTTTCCAGGGTGAGCAATGGGTCCTAATGAGGGTAAAGGCCCAAATAGATGTTGCCTCAAATTAGTGCTAAATTTCACAGCTTATGCATATGCATCGAGTAGACTAGCAGGAGGGTTATTACTCCACTTCATAAAGGTAGCGGTCAAACTATCAAGTCCCTCATAATAAACTTCTAAGGCGGTGGGCTCATCGACAGCATAAGGGGATTGTAGTCTGGTGTAAGCATGATGAAACCTATTGTTGAATGACCCTATAGGCTCATTGACCTCCCTTTTAACATTAGTGAACTGATGGTAGAGTTAATTGGAACTAATGGGGATTCAAAACTTCTATAAAAAGGTAGCCTCTAGTTCAGTCCAATGATGGATAGACCCAGCAGGTAGATGATTGTACTAATAGAATAAATATTCTCCTAGTGAATAAGGAAATAATCTACAAGCTACATCCTCATGGTTTATCCCTCTATCTTTAAGGCTGGTCTGAAAGATTCTAATGTGCTCCTCAGCGGTCCTATTGGGATCATTGACATGGAATTTTGAATAGAAGTGCTCAGGGTTTTTGGGCATTACATTGTAGATGGCGAAACTTAATGGAGATGGGTTTGTTGCTAGGAAAGCCATTGGTGGAGGTGGGGGTGGGAATGCCTGATTTATGACTGGTCGGGGTTGTGGACTGGGAATCCTCAGACTCAGATGAACTTGATGAAGATGGGGATGTGGGAGGTGGATGAAATGATGATGATTCCCTTCTTCTGTTGGTCCTTCTTGACCTAGTAGGGTCTAGTAATTCCTAAAAATATTTCTCTACTGGAGCAGATCTTGTTCTTGTTCTGAATCTCTCTAGAGAGATGGCGTTCAAAAATTGATCCAACTTGCTTATTTAGGCCCTCCTTCTAGCGCCAGTTCCTATTGATCGTGTTTTTTGCACAATAACAACCCAAACAGAATATGGTATCCTATCTCTCTTGAAAGGTAAATCTCTATCGACAAGCCTCAAGAGATAACCCCAACGTCTCTAATGTCAGGTCTTGACAGTGCATAAACAACTCTATAACAAAATGTGAAAATGCTAGTAATCACAAGGGGACCTTACTACAAGCAAAATACTGAATTGATTTTATCAAATCTAACAATCTGATGATACTTCATTCCTAGATCTAACCCAATAATCAAAGAAATGGAAAAGGATAGAGGTTTTAAAGAGATTTTAAATCTAATGCTACTCCTAAGATTAACAATGCCAATGATAAACACCGAAGTGGACCAATCCCTCAAAAATGATCTCTATTTGACCTAGATAAATCTGCAATCTTGTAGAAACAGTGCAATCTTCTAAGGTGTTAAGATTTTCAAATTGTGAGCATTCATTCAAACAACCTTATTGCAACTGAAATGAATAAACCCTCACAATCGAACTTAAGCACAATGAATATGATAGTCTAGGCTAACTTTGCAAAGAAACTAACAATCAGTTGGTTGCGAAAAGTATGGACTGAGGGATTGCTACAACATTCAAGTACCAAACCATAAGCATTATTGAATCGAATATAATCTAAACATTAACCAACTTAAAGAAATTTTAAAGATGAGATAACAGGAACCATGCAAGATAAGAGAAAACAAGTATGGCACCAAATCACAATGTAATTTCTTCTATTCAAGTTATCCACTGTTGCAACAATTGGATCCTTTTGTTACAATATTTGCTTGAGAATACCTACTTGCTAACTTACTGCTAACTAATTTTCTCTATTCTAATTCTACCTTCTAACTTCTACCAACTTCTCAACTATTTCTAACTATTACAAAAGAGGCGGAATGCCAAATATATAGAATTCTCCCAGAAAAACCGTTGGCCAGGCAAGGGTTTCACAGTATTAATGGCGCAACAACTCGGTCAAGAAAAACCCATGGTAGGTAAAATAAGCATAAATGCACGTTCCATCCAAGTCGGCCTAGGATCCGCTATGTAGTTTGGACTATTGCGCGAGAAGATAATAGCGAAGCACAAATCGCGCCATAGCCTATCATTAGCTCCCTTCCCTATTATCTTTGTTCTGATCTGGCTCTTCATGTACTTTCAAGAACACTGCATCCAAGTCCGCTAGAGGTGGCAGAGGAAAAACCCTAATTCAATTCTCAATGGACGCAATCTCTTCTCTTAAGTGTTTGATCGACCTATCCTAGTCTACCTTATACATTAGGTATTTGTTAATAACTGCAAGGTAGGTGGCCGCATCATCCATCTGGTGCTCAGAAACTGACCCATCATCAAGTGGTGCATATGATCCAAAGGATCTTCATGAAAAATTGAAGTTTCTCTTTTATCTTCAGAATTGGCATCATTAGCAAGAGGGTGAAATCCTGACTCCAACGTAACTCGAACGGAGTCAATCAGAGTCCCAAAGCTCAAAATATGTAAGGTCAAACCTATGGTCAACCCTCGAAAAACAAGCCAAAAAAGGGAAAAAATCAAAGTTGTCAAAATTGGCCAAAGTCAACACCATTATGTAGTGCTCATCATCACGATTCCAACGAAGTTCATTTCATGAAAAACGGAGTCCGTATGACGAAGTTACAAATGGTCAAAATCTGGGTCAACCTGATGACATCAACGCCCAGTCAACACGACGGCCAATCAGCCCTTGACACTTGTCATCTCCTCAATCCTCCATTTGGAAAATATTTTGGGAAAAAAAAAATTTCAAAAAAATATATATATAAAAAATCAAAAAAAAAATATTAAACTAAACTCCTAAGGAAATGGGATAAAACCCATCCATTAAGGGGGGTACCCACTTTATGTGGGAAGCCACCCACACATGGGAGGCAACCCACATTATGTGGAACACCACCCATGTTATGGGGAGTGACCCACCTAAAGTGGGGGCACCACCTAATATGGGGGTAGCCCACATTTTGTGGGGAGCCTTCCATAAAGGTGAAATCCCTAGGATTAAGGAGATAAGCAATATTTTTCTAAAAATTAAATTTGCCACCCCAAACAAAATAAATCAAGATTTATTTTGTAACGACAAATGCCCGGAAAGAATAAAATTAGGGGCTTGGAATTTTTAAAGGGGGATATTATTGTTAATTTTTCCATGTAAAGGAGATTATCAAGATTTTTATGTAAAAATGGAGAGATAAGGTGGATTTTGTAAATCATTTGGTTGTTAACCAAATTGAGTAAATTTTTTGTATAAAAAGGGGAGATTAGAGGCTTAGAGGGGCAATTGAGAATTCTTCAAGTGTTGGAGACTTAGAGTGTTTTGGGAGATAATTTGTTGTTCCTGTACTTCGGGAGAATGTTGGAATTCCGTCGTGCTTGAAGGGAAGAGCTTGCCAGCTATTGTAATGTCGAATTTTTGAAGATATCAATCGGATCGGTCTACTCTTTGGAGAGGGACCCAGAGACGTAGTCATTTTTATGACAAACTCCGTTATCAAGCTGTTTGCATTTTCTCTTTCTTGTCTCCTTTTTGAATTTTGTCTTTTTCTCAATTCCATTAGTTTAATTATGTTATGGTGTTGATTTTCATTTTAGTAATTTGGAGATTGGAATTGTAATTGTTATGCATTCTTTAAGCAATCATCTTAGATCCTAAATCAGATCAAATTGGTATCAGAGTTGTGTTTTGACTAAGTATTGCAGATTCAAATGCTTACACGCTCCCAACTTCAACAAGGCAAAGGAAAACTTGAAGAGTTTAATCCAGAGATTGGAAGATGAAGAGCTCATTCACGAACATAGATGGCAGATCCAAATGATGGACAAAGTTCTGAGCTTGGTGAGAAGGAATTTCAAAAGACTTTTCTTGACATGAAGGCCATGGTCGAAGTCTTATTCTAGGAGAGGCAAGAAAAGATGTAAAGACATGAAGCTCGTGCAGGCAAAGGAAAGAAATCAGGAGATGATCCTAAGCCTCTGAAGACACCTCCCTCTTCTCCTTCTCCTCCCTCTTCTCCTTCTTCTCCTTCTTCTACTCATTCTATTCCTTTTAATCCTTTTAAGGGTGCACATAAGCCCAAAATTAAGTTGGATGAAAAATTTGACTTACCAAAATACTGTGGTGAATTAAATGCTGAAAAACTAGATGATTGGGTTCAACAAGTTGAAGTCTATTGTAGAGTCCAAAACCTCGTAGATGATGCTGATAGGATCCAACTTGCTACTCTTCGGTTAGGGGGTATAGCTCTAACTTGGTGGGAGAGTAGGACTAGAGCAGAAATCTCCCAACATGGTAAAGTCAACTTGTCCTGGACATAATTTGTAAGTGCTCTTAAAAAGAAATTCTATCCCTTAGGCTACATGCAACAACTAATGATGAATTGGAAGATGTTTAGGCAAGGGAAAGGTCAGTCCATTCAGGAGTACACTCATGAATTTTGTAAAAGGGCTATTGCATTAGATGTTCCATTGTACACCTAGGATACTTTGTTGAAGTATATAGGAGGTCTTCATTCCTACCTTAGACATTCAATTTTGGTTTTGAATCCCAATAACCTTGACGAAGTTTGTTTCCAAGCTACCCACTTAGAGTCTAGAGGTAAGGGATCATTCATTGATAAGTTTGATAAAAATCCATCTAAATCTGATGAAAAGTCTAAGGGTAAAGATAAAGAAAAAGATAAAGATAAGGGAAAGAAGACAGCTATGGTGAAGAAAGAGGGTGAAAAACCCACATGTTCGCATTGCAAGAAAGAGGGGCATGATGAATCGAGGTGCTAGAAATTGCATCCGGAAGCAAGGCCAAAAATATTTGGAGGAAATAAAGGCAAAAAAAAGACTACTACTCCTATCATTCAACAGGATCTTGGATCTGATTTCGGAGATGAGACAAAGATCATTGCTGTCGGAATCCAAGGTAAAGGGAAAAGTATAATTCTCTCTTCTTATGCAAGTATTTCTAATGCAAGTACAAGTAATGCAAGTAAAGTATCCACTCCTAAAGTTGATAAACAACGAAATGAACTGTTCCACATTTGTGTGGTAACTAAACACACAAAGATTGATACATTGTTTGATTCAGGCTCTCAAGTCAACTTGATTTCTGAAGAGGTTGTTAAGAAATTGAATCTAACTACTACTCCTCATCCTAAGCCCTATCCACTTGGATGGGTATGTAATGATGCACAGTTGCAGGTGACAAAATAGTGCAAATTGTGTTTTGCCATCACTGCTAATTTCATTGATGAAGTAGAAGTAGATGTTGTACCTCTGGATATTTGTGGGCTTGTATTAGGGAGTCCTTATCTGTTTGATAGAAAGGCAATATTTTATAGGGGGGAGAACAAGTATCATCTTTTTAAAGATGGGGTAGAAGACATTGTACGTGCACACAAGGTCAAGACTAATCTCACACTAGTTAATGTTGGTCAAATGAAAAGGTTAGTCGACTCTAGTAAGAACTTTGTGTTAATGCTTGTAAAAGCCAAAGAAGAAGATAACTCTGAGGCATTTAAGGGGTGTGACCCAAAACACAAGGTTGAAATGGTCAAAATTGTTTCCGCTTATGATGACTTGTTTCAGGAACCAAAGGGGTTGCCACCCAAGAGGGAAATACAACATGAAATTCAGCTACAGCAGGATGTGCCATTGCCTAATATCGGCTTATACCGTTTGTCCATTATGCAGAATGAGGAAATCAAGAAACAGGTTCAGGAGTTAGTGGAGAAAGGAGTTATCCGTCCTAGTACATCTCCTTGTGGTTCTCCAATTGTGTTGGTTCCAAAGAAAGATGGATCTTGGAGAATGTGCATTGACTATCGCACCCTGAACAAGATAACGGTAAAAAATAGGTACCCTCTTCCAAGAATTGATGATTTACTTGATCAGTTGAAACATGCAGTTTATTTCACTAAATTATATTTGCAAAGTGGTTATCATCAAATTAGAATTGCAGAAGATGACATTTGGAAAACTACTTTCAAGACAAAGCAGGGACTTTGTGAATGGTCGGTTATGCCCTTCGGGCTTTGTAATGCACCTGCCACATTCATGAGAGTCATGAACGATGTCTTTGGTCCTTTCATTGATGATTTTGTCATTGTCTATCTAGATGATATTCTTATATTTAGCAAGTCTTGGGATGATCATGTAAGTCATGTAAAGAAATTTTTGATGTTTTAACAAAAGAAAAACTTTATGTAAAGATGTCTAAATGTGAATTTGCAAAGACATCTCTAGTGTACTTAGGCTATGTCATAGGGAATGGTCAATTGAAAGTAGACCCTGCGAAGGTTGAAGCTATTGTAAACTGGCCTAAGCCAAGTACTATAACAGAAGTCAGAAGTTTCTTAGGTCCAGTCCAGTATTGGAGAAAGTTCATTGCAAACTTCTCCTACATTGCATCATCATTGCATGCATTGACAAGTACGAAGACAACTTTTCAGTGGGGAGGTCCATAGCAAAAGGCCTTCAACACTTTGAAGGAAAAGTTAAGCATTGCACCAGTTCTGGCTTTACCAGATCTACACTAACCATTTGAGATCGAAACTGATGCAAGCGGATTTGCCATGGGAGCTGTTCTTATGCAAGGAGGTAAACCAATCTGCTACCACTCTGAAACCTTTTCAGGAGCAGTAAGTAACTATCCTACTTATGATAAGGAACTTTATGCATTAGTTCAGAGTGTTAAGAAATGGAAACATTACATAATGGGGAAAGAAACTGTAATCCACACTGATCACCAACCACTACAATACTTGCAATCACAGTCTAAATTGCAGTAAAGTAGGCATTTTAGATGGATGGGATTTTTACAACAGTTTCACTTAGTAATTAAGTACAAGAAAGGTACCCATAACAAATTAGCAGATATGCTTTCTAGCCCTCCTGTTATGAATACTTTGATCATCCTTAAAGGTAGTTCCATGGTGCATGAAAGTTTTCAGGAACAATATGCTAATGATGAAAACTTTAAGGATATTTATTCAGCTTTAATTGCAGGCAAATAGATAGAAGAGAAAGATTACTATGTACAAGATAAACTTTTGTATCATTTGGGCAAGTTATGTGTTCCAAAAGATGAACAAGCACATGTAATCCATGAAGCTCACACTTCTTTGATTGCAGGACATTTTGGGGTAAGTAAAACACTTACTCAGCTGTAGAAATATTGTTATTGGCCTAAAATGCAGGAAACTATCACCAAATACATTAAAGGTTGTATTGTGTGTGCAACTAGTAAACCAAGTAACATAAAACTAGGGTTGTACACACCATTACCTGTTCCATCTCGTCCATGGGAAAGTGTGTCTATGGATTTTGTTGGGGGTTTACCTATGTCTAGGAAGGGTCATGATTATCTTTATGTAGTAGTTGATCGGTTCAGCAAAATGTGTATCTTAATGCCATGTAAAAAGCAAGTCACTGCTGAACTGACAGCTCAAATGTACTTCCAATTTGTATGGGTTCATTTTGGGTTACCTACTTCTATTGTATCAGATCGAGATTCTCGATTCCTAGGGGAATTTTGGTCAGCTTTGTGGGGACTCATGGATACCAGACTGAAGAAGAGCATAGCCTTCCATCCACAGACTGATGGATAGACAAAGGTAGTAAATAGGACAGTTGTGCATCTACTCAGAGGCTACTGCAACAAGCATCCCAAATTGTGGGATGAGAGTCTTCACTATGTGCAGCATGCTTACAACCATGCAACACACTCTTCTACAAAGAGGTCTCCTTTTGAGACTTGTTTCGGTTATGTGCCTAAGACTCTGATGGATTTTGCTTTTGGGAAAGATGATGTTGAAGATGGACGCCATGATGCAGAAAAGGCTTTGAAGTTCATCCAAAAAGTTCAAGCCATCCATCAGGCAGTGGAAGCACAGTTGGAAAAGAGTCAAGCCAAATACAAGGCTCGACATGATAAACATCGCACTGATCATCATTTTCAAGTCAGTGACCACGTTTGGTTACATATCAGCAAGGAAAGAATGCAAGGCGAAGGAAGAAAGCTCAAGCCAATTCGGTATGGTCCCTTTGAGATCTTGGAAAAGATCGGAACCAATGCTTTTCACCTCAATCTTCCTCCATACATGCAGATCTATTCAGTTGTCAATGTTGAGAACTTGAAGTTGTATGAACCTCCGATGATATTGGATGAGGAGACTAACATTCAGGTTCCATCAGTTGATGATCTTTCACCAGAGTACATGTCAGAGTTGCCTGAAGACATCATCCTAGATAGGAAAACCAGGACTTCACGAAGGGGAGCAGTTGAGTACCTCAGAGTGGGACTGAAGGGGATGAATCCAAGCAAGGAAAAATGGATGGAGATTGGTAAAGTGAGGGAACTTTACCCTCACTTACTTTCTGAGTAATCAAGCTTTTGGAGGTCCAAAAGCTCTCCAGTGGGGAGGACTGATCCGAGGATCTTCGTCAAAAATTGAAGTTTCTCTTTTATCTTCAGAATCGGCATCATCAGCGAGGGGAAAATCCTGACTCCAATGCAACTCGAATGGAGTCAATCGGAGTCCCAAAGCTCAAAATATGTAAGGTCAAACCTATGGTCAACCCTCAGAAAATAGGCCAGAAAAAAGGGAAAAAATAAAAGTTGTCAAAATTGGCCAAAGTCAACACCATTATGTAGTGCTCATCATCATGATTCTGGTGAAGTTCGTTTCATGAAAAACGGAGTCCGTATGACGAAGTTACAGATGGTCAAAATCTGGGTCAACCTGATGACGTCAATGCCCAGTCAGCACCACGGCCAATCAGCCCTTGACACTTGTCATCTCCTCAATCCTCCATTTGGAAAATATTTTGGAAAAAAATAATAAAAATATATAAAATCAAAATAAAATAAATGAAAAAAAAAATATAAAACTAAACTCCTAAGAAAATGGGATAAAACCCATCCATTAAGGGGGGCGCCCACTTTATGTGGGAAGCCACCCACACATGGGGGGCGACCCACATTATGTGGGAATGCCACCCATGTTATGGGGAGTGACCCACCTAAAGTGGGGGCACCACCTAACATGGGGGTGGCCCACATTTTGTGGGGAGCCTTCCATAAAGGTGGAAACCCCTATTTTAAGGAGATATTCAATATTTTTTTCCTAAAACAATTAAATTTGCCACCCCAACAAAATAAATCAAGATTTATTTTGTAACAACAAATGCCCGGAAAGAATAAAATTAGGGGCTTGGAATTTTTAAAGGGGGATATTATTGTTAATTTATCTATGTAAAGGAGATTATTAAGATTTTTATGTAAAAATGGAGAGATAAGGTGGATTTTGTAAATCATTTGGTTGTTAACCAAATTGAGTAAATTTTTTGTATAAAAAGGGGAGATTAGAGGCTTAGAGGGGCAATTGAGAATTCTTCAAGTGTTGGAGACTTAGAGCATTTTGGGAGATAATTTGTTGTTCCTGTACGTCGGGAGAATGTTGGAATTCCATCGTGCTTGAAGGGAAGAGCTTGCCAGCTATTGTAATGCCGAATTTTTGAAGATATCAATCGGATCGGTCTACTCTTTGGAGAGGGACCTGGAGACGTAGTCGTTTTTACGATGAACTCCGTTATCAAGCTGTTTGCATTTTCTCTTTCTTGTCTCCTTTTTGAATTCTGTCTTTTTCTCAATTCCATTAGTTTAATTATGTTATGGTGTTGATTTTCATTTTAGTAATTTGGAGATTGGAATTGTAATTGTTATGCATTCTTTAAGCAATCGTCTTAGATCCTAAATCGGATCAGCATAGAAATCATGCCACCACTTCCTCAACTATTCCAGGCTCAAGTACTTGGGTGTGATCTTTCTTCTTCCTGTCATAATCTCAAAGAAGGTGATGGAGCCATTGTAAACACTAGCTAGGGTATACTCAATCTACTTTCTTTGTTTATAAATCTTTTTCAACACCTTTTGCCTAATCTACAGTGCCTCATACCACTCCCACAGTTCAGCAGCTCTAGAAGAAGGAAGGATCTCATCACTCACCAATCTGTCTCGGGTGTATTCCATTATAGTTTTGGTTTTCTGTAGAAGAAGATCCTTATGGACCCCTTATCTTGGGCCAACACCGCCTTCAACCGCTTAGTTGTCATAACAACATCCTTTCCTGTTGACAGGATCTCCTTGATAGCCTCATCTCCCCTTAACTGCACCCCTTGCAACCAACTTGTAGTGGCAAGGGTGGAAGCTTTCATCTTTTGTAGCTTGGTTATAGTCTCCTTAGGTAGAGGATTTGTAGCAGAGGAAGAAGGATTAATGGACTGTAGTGGCCTCATTAATTCCTCCAAGCACTTCTTGAGATTTTCATTTTCTCTCTTCAGCTCCTGCTGGGTCTTCATTTCCTTTCTCAATCTACCCACAATGGCTGCACTAGAACCCTCATAATCCTCAATGTCCTGCTCAACTAATGTAGGCCCAAGGTTGAAAGTCTAAACATTATAGTCCTTTCCAGCCACATCATCTTTTTTTTATCTGGAGTAGGGATGGCAATGTGAACAACTCTATTTTAAGCTTCATCTCTTTCAATTCTTCAGATCACTCTAGCCTTCTTCTTACCTTTACCTTTACCAATCTTGGCTAAGAGTTCATCCCAATTCGGTGGACTATCTTCTACCACTACTTGCTTCCTTTTTATTTCTCTATCAAGCCATTCTGGAACAATAGGCTCTAATTGCACTTGGCTTGATCTTGATTCTTCTTGTTGGTCTCCTAATATTTCCTCCTCCAAATTTAGTTTCTTAGGAGTCTCATCCTTATTCCTTTCCTCCCCAATGTGTTCCTCATTATGCTCAGGTGATGGGACCTTTTCCACCTCCTTCTCCTTTGAGGGAGATTCAACTCCTGTATGTGTGATTGGGGACTCTACATGTGCAACCAAAGGAAACCACATTATATCCTCAACTTCAGCCTCTGTACGATAAAGGTCAGCCTCATGGAATTCCTCTGCCTCAGTATCTGGATGCTCCTCAATATTCCCTACCTCACCTAGTGCACTTTCTGCCTCATAAGAAAAATGAACATCCTCCCATTGTCTCTCTTGGGGAATGATAGGGGGAAGGTGTTCTTTAGGCGCATTTTCCTTCGGAGAAGGAGTCCTAGACCTCCTTGCATATACTTTTTCCTTTCCCCCTGAACTTTCTATCTCAACCACCAATGGGGCAACTTCTTCCTGTTCTTTAGAAATTTCCTTCTCTGAAAACTTCATAATCCTTCTCCTCTTGGGCATTGGTACATCAACCTCAGGATCTTGATTTTCAGTCCCTTTCTGCTCAGGCCTTTTAGTTCTTGTCCTCTTCTTAGCCTTTGGCTTTCTCTATTTTTCTGTCTCTTGGGCCTCTTTTCCTGGAACACCTTTAGACTTAAATTTGATAGGAGAATCTATCTTTCCTTTACCTTTAGGATCTTCCGGCTCTGTAGACTCCTCAGAAGTTGAATGGGGATTCAAATCTCCCATTAGTGCATAGGTGCATTGCACACTGTTATTTTTCAGTTCCCATAGCTTATGTTTTAGCCACATCCTAGTGAATTTGAGAACTGGATCCACTAGTTGTTTCAATTCTGTCTTTTCTTCCTCTAACCAATCCACATCACCAATTGGTCTGTCTTTTATGGCCTCATAAGCATGATCCTGAACTAGGTTCCCATCATCTTCCAACTGATCAGGAACTGCCTTTATGTTATACATTTGAACTAACTCAACTGGAAGCCGAGATAATTTCTTCTTTTTGATCTCATACTCATCACCACAATTGGCCCAATAGTCCTCCAAGTTCACCTTATGACTATATTTTCTACTGACCTTCTTCTGTGCTTCTCTTGTAATATCAAACCTGGACCTCATGGAGTGTAAGGAAAAGCCCAAAGTACTCAATTCTTCCTCTGAAGCTTGGTTGGAACCAATGGAAGGAAAAACCTCTCTAGTGCCAATCCTTAGTGGGAAATCTCCACCAAATCCAGTCTTGTTTTTGTCCTTGACAATGGCATCAAAATAAAAAATTTGTCGAGTTACTTCCAACAATATGATGTGGTTAGTGGGATACCTTAGAAGTCTGTATGGTGCCCTTTGGAAGCCATCAATCTGAATGTAGGAGAAGGTTGGGAATTGAATAAACCAAGCTCCATACTTCTTGATGAACTCCTTGGCTTCGTTTGAAATTATGACATGCTCTGCTTCCTGAAGCATTCTGTTGATATGGATGGTAAATGCATCATTTTCCCTCCTATAGTCTGAACTTCCTAAATACAATTGAGGGAAAACTTCATAAATAATATCCTTTCCAAAAATTCCCTTTGTGTCCAATCCTTTGTAGGGATGGAATCTTGCAAGTGCATAGACCAAATATGAGGTCATTGTGAAGGTCTTTGTTTGCAACACATTGGACAACTGCTCGTGAATTACTTGGTTGATGACCCCTGCCCAATGGTAATTAATATTTTCTTGCTCCATCCTCACAATGACATGGTACATCCAATTCTCAAATGTACCAACACTCTTCAATCCAAGCACCCTGGTGAGAAGAGTGATGGCATCATAGTATTCCTTCTTGAATTTTGCTCTATACAGCTACTTGGGAAATTTGGAGTAATGATACTTGGACTTCTCTAGCCAAGAATTGATAAACTGTTGTGATTTCACAGTCTGCTCATCGTAGAACTCTTGAGCTACCTCAATGGTGAGCCCCACCACATGAGATCTATCTGGCATATCAAATATTTGGGAAATGGAGATATGGTTGAGATTGGCAACAACTCTCCCTTGAGGACCAATTATCCTCTATGTGTCCTAATCATAGTGCTAGGCACACTCAAGGACTAATTCATAACAATGCACCATAGAAGGGAAACCGGCTACATGGGACAAGCCTGATTCCATCATCCTTCTAGTCACCAAAGGAGGATCCTTGGCTGCCATCCTTGCTTTAAACTCCTCATAATCCCGTAGGCCAACATTTGTATCAGTGACTTCTGACTAGACAGAAGTGATCTTACTCTCATGGACCTCGCTCTTAATGTCCAGCTTAATCCTCTCTACATCAGACAATGAGGAACCAGTTGCTGCCTTGCTTGATCTAGCCTATACTCAACATGGGAATCATATTAAAAACTACAGGAAAGCAAGTTCAATCCATCAAAACACCATTAGAATGCATCTCATAAAGTCAAGGTGTTATTAAATCTCATATAAAATGACCACAACAAATTTTGGGTTTCAAGACCATCCGCAGAATCTGAGCCAGAGAGGAATTTTGAGAAATTCCAGTCCAATTGGATTCCAATAGAATAACTAGGAAACACCTAGTTAACCATGAAACCTAATCATGTTTCATCAATAAACCACATGGGAGATCTTAAGATAGCATGAATAAATCATAAAATGCATTGAAAAACACTGACATGTCATGCTATTCAACATTCCTTTACATTTCATCAACTTTCAGGAAAATCCGCCAGAGATGGATTCCAGCGAAGAACGAGCCAAAAGGAAACTTTATAGAATTGGGGAGATGGTGGATTTCAGAGAAATCTGGACTCAATGGAAATCCATAGTTAAGGCACAATTCTGAACCAAACAGTGTGAAGGCAAGTACTTTGGCCAAACAACTTTCATTCGGGATGAGGTCATGCCGAGTGGGGCACGTCTTGCTGACCAGCGATGAGGAAAGTCATGTCGATGAGAGATCTTTGGGGTAAAGTCACAGCGAATCCCCCTTGTCTCACTGACCAGCGATATAACATGAGAGTTTAAGTAATAACTTCAGCCAGGCTAAAGTTTATTTAAGTGACATCTCAGCGAACTTACAGAGTCTTGCCGAACGTCGATGTAACAAACATCTCGATGTGACCAACGGGTAGTTGGGGTAAGGTCTCAGCGAATTTTCTTGGTTTCACCGACTAGAAATATAACATTAGAGACCTTTGGTGTGAGAAAGACATTGTCACAGTGAACATATGGACTTAGGAGGGCCTTCGACGAGGCATTTTGAGTTCGGCTAGAGGTCCCAGCGACTGCGTAGCATTTCACCGATGTAGAGTTCTATCTGTATAACCTTTGGCTGACAATATGTGGTCTCCCTGAAAAATATTTGGGCTTGCTAAGAAAAGAAGGCCTTGCTATGAAGTCCTGGTGACTGTTAGGAGTCTCACCGAAAGCGAAGGCCTCGGCAAGAGGAGGATATGTTCCGCGAAAGGTCTCACCGAAAGGGGAAGGTCCCAGTGACTAAAAAGAATAGAGCTCGATGAAAGCTAAAGTGCTCAGTGGGAGGTCTCGCCAAAGGACGAACATCCTGGCGAAGCAAATGAACATCAGTAAAACTACTGGATCCCGCTATGACCTCTTGCTGACAAGGGCTTGTCTTGCCGATGGTGAATATAAAAAAACATGTCGATGAGACATTTTCTTATAGAGTGAGGTCTCGGCGAATCCTCTTTGTCTCACCGACTGGTATGCATAAAAGACTTTATCGGTGTGAGAAACAATATTGTCATGACGATCCAATATAAACCTAGGAAGATCTCTTCGGCAAACTATAGGGTGATCGATATGACATCTCCCCGTCTTTGAAGGGTCACAACGAAGAGATTTTGAAAGGGATGGAGAGTCCCGATTTCACCCAAACATCGAACTAATCAGGAATTTCAAATGTTTTGACTCAGGACCAGTCAGGGATGGACCTTTCATAGATTTTCCTTGTGTTTTAGGCCCGTTTTAAGATGAAATCACCTGATATGGCACTGCCATAGGTCTAAAACCATACTGATCCACCATTAGTGCATAGGAAAATTCAAAATTTAGTTGCTTCAACTGTTAAGTCATCACTAGGGTTCACTAATTACTCTCAGTCAAGATTCATTGAAATGCAAATAGACAAATGAGCTCAAAACTTATCTGGGAGATGAAAAATGATGCAATACTGAACAACCCTAGCATGAAATAGATAGATACACAGGAATTCAAATCCCACAAGCTCTCATAATACCAATCATGCCATTCATAATTCAATTCAAAGTAGAACAATAAGACACATACCATTGTAAAGCAGAAACTAATCCAGGAACCAGCAAATGCGATGCTTCAATGGTGTCCACAACGAACATGGGCGATAATGCACAAGAAATCACCACCAAATGAGACCAACTCAAACCCAATTGCCCAAATCTAACCAAAAGCTCAAAGAACATACTCTAAGGATCTAGCTCTCAACTTAGACAATGGTAAATAATGAGCATAATGGTGCAAAAGATCTCAGAAATCAAAGGAAATCAAGCCTTCAAAGCATGTACGAATCTATTAATGCAATTGATAAGATAGTCATGAAACCTGGGAAGCCAACGACAGGGCAGAATCTAGGAAAATCCAGCCCATGCAAAAATTTGCAAATGTTGAAAATCCCCAAAAAATAAGGTCCAACTGGAATCCAAGTAGGATTTGGGGAAATCCGACCAGGGTGGAAAATCCTGGATCAGGGCAAAAGCCCGAAATTCATCCAAAAGTTAAGATTTTTCAATGAATAACTAGGGGGAAACACTTAGGCATTCAAAATAAACATTTCAAGCACATGCCTAGGTAAGACAAAACCTCAAAAGAAAGGGCGAAAACAACAAATCTGAAGCGAAAGAGGGTCCCTTCTTTTAGCAGGGTGTGTGTGCGAAAACTGTAGAACACCAAGCAAGCCTTTTCGATGAAGGTGTAATTGATCTCATAGGCATTTAAGTAACTACAACAAATCCCTATGATTTTCTCCACTTTTTGGTCCATTTTTTGCTTCCACCCACTGTTTTAATGTATTTTTTGGCAATTTTTTAAAAACATCGGTGCTATTTATCAGGATGACATAATTTTTGGTGTTAATTGTGTTGACTAGTACAAGTCGGTGCTAATTTAGGCACTAATTAGTGCCCTAAGTAACACTGTCTTGAGGGTTGATATTAGCTTTGAGTGTATCGTCTCTTTTAGCTCTAACTTTAGCTTCAAGTTTAGCTTTGGGTTTAGCGCCGATTTAGATACCCCTATGTTGAAGAGACTTATTTGTATGTCTCATAGAAACTTAACTATTGGATATAATGAAGTAATGTCAATGAGAGATTAAGATATTAGTAAGACAAGTAAGATTGTTTCATCGACACTCTTCAAGTAATGATCAAAAGCATAAACCACTATACCACTGGGAAGGTGAGGAACATATGCGGTAGAGCGGTATACACCATAACCCCGCAACAAGAAGCCCTGACCAAGGCAGTAGTGTGGTAAATAGTAGAAGGGAAGGGAAGAACACCACTATACCACAGGGATAATCACAAGTCTCCCCGACATAGAAAAGTTACACTGATATATAAAGAAATACCACCAAAGGAAAATATTGATGAGACAGTGGCATATTGGCAAGAGGTATTAACTTGCCTTATCGACACTAGAAACCAACATTAGAGGAACATAAGATATAATGTCGATGAGACATTGAGATATCGGTAAGAAAAATAAGATTGTCTCATCGACACTCTTCAAGTAATGATCAAAAGCATACATTGATATACCACCAAGAAGGTGAGCAACATATGTGGTAGAGCAGTATACACCACAACCCTGTAGCAAGAAGCCTTGAGCAAGGAAGTAGTGTGGTAAATGTGGCATCATTACAATTTACAAAAATAAATGTATAAAATCATATTAGTCGCCAAAATTAAATGCTATTAAATTATTAAGGGTTTTCAAAATGAATGTGACTGAATACCATGCCATCCAAAGATAAGTGAGTTTTCCCAATATCACAGTCAATTGCAGTGCACTAGAGTTGAAGGAACTAAGGATATGAAAAGAAGAATTCCTGCAAGTGTGAAATACTCAGGTAAGTGCACGAAAACTCTCTAAAAGAGCTCTGTTAGTATAAAAAATCTTTCAAGGTTTTGTCATATGAATCCATAGTAGAGAAAATTGAAACATGCCTCCTAAAAGAAAACAATCAGATGTAAAAGAAAGTTAGCTTAAAATTAAAGATGAAGAACCTAAAGTATAGAAGAGACCTCTCCATCAGTCCATATTAGATATACTTCTAGGGTCTACTCAAGACGGTAATAAGAAGTTTCTCATGGACACTACACAAAGTTGTAGGGATGCCCTCATTTCCAAATCTGGATGGGGCTTATTTTGGTATGTTTATAGTAAGAGAAATAAGGAGATTCCAATTTCAAATGCTTGGATGGTGGATATAGCAAGGTTGATTGTCCCAAATATGTTTGTTGATGTAGAATTTATTAGACTGCTAGCCAAACACTATCACTTAGCTACCAAAACAGTAAGGTTTCCAAATGGTATAGTATTGGTAGAAGTAATTAGAAAAGCCATCATTGAGTGTTTTATCTTAAACAAGCATGCTCTAACCAAGATAAACCTGCAGAAAAGTGAGGATTATGCTAGGTTAAAAAGAACTTATAGAAGTGATGAGGTACCCCTATATATGAAAAGAGGCATTGGTAATAGAACATTCCCTATCTCTACTACCACAACTGAACCATTTAATGCGACAGATTTTCAGTATTACTTTGTGAATACATATTTAGCTCTTTTCCAAGTGTTGGGGATAGATGCTCAAGATAAAATTCCAACAGGCTTAATGATGATGGCCATGAGAATTCAAAACTCTAAAACTAATATTAAATATGACTTTGCTTCATACCTTGAGAAGGCGTTAGATGATGAATTCTCCCAAGTTATAGAGGATAGAGCATCAATTACATTTAGACACTATTCCCTACTGTGCCATCTAATATTGTACCAGAATAGGGACCAATAGACTAAAAGAATGGACTTGGCTATTGTAGATGAGCAAGGGAATCCCACACTTGTCTAGAAATGGTGCAACTAGTGAGACCTTTGGCTTTAAGATGAGAGAAGGGTCATACACACAATTTTGGAGATTGGTTCTTCCTCCCAGAAGTTACAATAATAAGAGTCTATGGATGCCCTATTGCTCCACACATACTGCCAAAATTTGTGCCCAACAGATTAGCATTTCTTGAATTTATGTGGCAAATGATGTGGATGGAGAAAGATGTAATGCACAAGCAAAAGAAATGAACTTTCTTGCCAAACCAAACCAAGTGTGAAGATTGGACTGTAGGCTTAGACACACTAGAGGAGTTACATTATTATTTGAAGACAAGATATGCATTGAAATCTAGAAAAGAAAGAGCCTTTGACCCTAAAAATCATATGAACAACATAAGGCACAATCTTCTTACCAAAGTGAGAGTACCACACCAAGTGGACTTTGAAGATGTCATAAGGAACTACAATACTTATAATGATGTATTTAGTAGAAGGAAAAAATGGGAATATATGAAGAAGCTTGAAGAACAGACAAAGTAGAGGTCCAAGGATTTC
Source organism: Sequoia sempervirens (assembly GCA_007258455.2). Taxonomy (NCBI): domain Eukaryota; kingdom Viridiplantae; phylum Streptophyta; class Pinopsida; order Cupressales; family Cupressaceae; genus Sequoia; species Sequoia sempervirens. Next base: position 163,295,283 of record VDFB02000003.1, on the reverse strand, counting down.
GTAGGATACTTTGTTGAGGAAAAGGACCCCATCAAGAAGATAGAATTGATAATTGGTAGATATGAAGACTCATACAGAAAGAAGGAAGAATATCTCAAAGAACATCATAGTGATGAAATTTCAGAGCATACCCCAAGCGAAACCTCTAAGACTCCCATGGATTAGTTACCTCCTAAAAGATAGAAGACAGGAAGTATTGAACAGTTTACCTTATGAGGATACTGAAAAGGTGGGTGATACTAAGGAAGTGGCTATAGTACTGCAAACATTGAAAGGTGATATTGAAGTTGATCAGCCCATCCTTGAGACCAGTGCCCATAAACATGAGGAAATGATGGGTAATGTAGAAAAAACAAGTATAGAGGTAGATGAGGATGAAAGGGAAATTGCAGCTAGGATATTCATAGAAGATGATGAATTCATTAAGACTCCCGAGTTTAAGGATTTTTGTTGAAGATGAAGATAAAATAATTTCAAGAGAGGATAGAATCAACTGAAGCAGGAAATGAAGAATCAGAGAAAAATGAAATGGTAGCACAAATTTTCCAAGAATTAAGAGTTGAAAACATTGACATTAGCCCCCAGAAGGCTAGAGAAATGGTCTTGAAGAGCAATATGCTCCTTTTCCCTGGCTTGGAATTAAAGAAAATGTTTCTGCATGATCAAGTGTGGGCTTAGGAAGATCCAATGCTAGTTGCACAATTTGACTCCAATGAAGGTGTGAGTGGAATTGGGTATAACCCAAAGATTGAAACCTTGGCCATATGGATCAAACAAAAAAATACACAAAAGCCAAAATTATTGGATGCAATTTAAGGGATGAAAGGGGTAGTGATGGTAAGGATAATACAAGATACCACCCCTTTGGAGGCAGCCACAATGACCATGCATTTGGCCATGTGCACTCAAGCAACTGTTAAGGGATTAGAAGATAGATTGAAGGAGTATGAAAATGAACAAAGGTTCCTAAATGATGAAGTTAATAAACTGTTCATGGAAATGTCAAAATGAAAGAACAATTAAGAGGAGCATGACCATCACAAAGCAAGGAGATGGTGTTATATAGGCCTCCTAATGCTCCAATGGATATTGTGAAGAAATTTTTTGTAGAACAAGTAAAAACTCTAGAGAAGGAAGTGGATGATGTAAAGAAGGCCAACAATCAAACCCATGATAAAGTGAAAAGATGAATTTGTGAAGTTATGGAAAAGATTCTTGAGCACATGATAAAATAAGTTATGGATAAAATGGAGAATGAGCATGATAGTTATAGAACACTTCACTAGGCAATGGATCAAATAAAGACACATGTGCTTGTATTAGATCCTTTGTTTAAAAGGTGGTAGCCTATTCACCACAGTTTGGCTAAGTTATGCAAAGTTCTACAAAGAAGTATTGATGCACCCACAATATTAAAGCCAACTAAACAAACTGTGAAGATGATTATTGATGAATTTCAGTATGTACAAGGGTTTGATAAAAATATTGTAGCATGAATGGATTTATTCCATACCTACAAATAGTGGTATATACCTAAAATCATGAGAGATGGTGATCATTGGAGGAATTGGATAAGTTGAAGAAAGAATTCAGTCAAGTTGTTCATAAGTGTTTAAATCATATATAGCCAGAGGATGATGATACTAGTCTTCCCAGGCTAAATCAGATCATGGATGGGTTGATTGTTCATGATGTGAGATACCTAAAGTTTGTCAATGATACAAAGGAATTACTAGATAGTCGATGGAAAACTCATCTTGAAAACATGCAAAAGATCCAAGAATATAAGTGGCAATCAGATTTTACGGTGTATCAATGGGAGGAAAAGTATTTGGTTTTAGAAGAATAGGACACTGAGGTGAGAGCATTTGGACGTTCATCATGGAGAGGATGACTTTTCTAGATCAATGATCATGGGTCTTTTACGTTGAATAATGGAACCATATGTCAAAATGTCTTAAGTCTTGTTATTTCCTTAATTATACTAATTAAATAGTTAGTAAAAGAAGTAGTTATGAAAGGTCGTTTCTTTTTGTAAAAGGCCTATAGCTTGTTACTTCCTATATAAATAGGAAACCGAGGCCTAGTTTTAAATTATCATCATATATCATTTCCATTTTGAAGACTTTTGTTATTAATATATATCAATTGAATGAATATCAGTTATTGAGCCTCAATATTGTGCTTATGTGAATGAATATGCTGATACAATAAAGCATTTATTGTCGATGTTGGTAGAGCTACTATTTTTTTTGAAAATTTGAGCTTATCTTTCCTTGTTACATGTTCAACATAAAAATGGAAACTATTTAAAAATAATAAAGTTAACAAACTTGCTTATTTAAATAATTGTGAGTTACGTGCATTAATATTTTATTAACTTTTGTGTCTTCATGAACATATGTTGATACAAAATGAATGGAAGAAGCATGCAAGTAATCCTATTTTTTTTTTCCAATAATTCATACCAAAGATTGAACAATTTCAGGATACTGCAATAGGTATTAATTAAGGATATGATGATGATGATACATTCTTGTACTTGTATATTATATGAAACATTCCTTATTTTCTATGAAACAGTGTATATATTCTTGTACTTGTAAATATTCTTTTATTGCTATGTCTATTAAATAAAATAGAGTGTGAATAAAAAATGCTTCACCCTTTTTTCTAACTGAGTATGTGAATTATTGTTTAAGGAAAAATCTTACAGTGCTTACATTTTCAGTTTACTAGTTTCAAATCTTCATTTGCTATGTATATAAAATTATATGTGCTCTTTATCTCAAATGACATAAAACAATAATATCATCAGAATCAAGGTTTTCAATTTCAGCACCATCATTGTCCACACTTTTCATATCCTACTCACTTTTAAGTAAAATCATCAAAATTTTATTTTTATTTCTTATCCTAGTTAATCTTGACTCCTTTCAGCACAACACAATAGGTGGCATGTTAAATTTCAAACATTTTCTATGCATTTTTTTGTATATATTATTTTCTCAGTGCATCATTATGTAACAACAATTTCACTTCTGAGATATACAGTAAAAATAAATGAAAGCACATGTTTGCTTTGTCAAGGGAAATTTATGGTGAATACCCTATGTCTTTCAGATAAGTGTGCAAGTGAAATAAGATATAACTAATTGAATCTGATTTTCTATTGTACAATTGTTTTCTTATGTGCTTTTTACATTTTGCATGTGGATTACCGTCAGAAAGAGACTACTTATCTTTTCTTAAATGAAGCCTTTACATTTCCTATCTACAAAAGGAATTTACTGTTTGACAATAGGTTTGTGAACTTCATAAAAATTAAGATTGGTGTAAAATGCCATCCCCGCAAATGTTGTTTGGTCTAGAATTATAATGGAAAATAAAAAAGCTTGCTAGGAGAATAAAATAGGTTTTCAATTGTCCAAGTACAACATAATATTACTGAAGCATTTCAAAGTTTAGGCCATAAGAATCATCATTTTTTAACACATGGATTGCAAATAATTTTGAAAATTTAGAAGTCTTGGTCATTTAACATTATTGTCTACTACAATGTCATCTAGTGTATCATTGCCAATGTTCATATGTTATTTAAAGTATTTAATATTATCATCCTCCTCATCTTGACCCGCATCATCTTCATCATCATTGAAATTTGACTGTAGACCATCTATATTGCTACCAAATGTATTTGGATCATCATTGCACTATACCATCCATATTGTTGTCTTCCATATCATCATCTATGTCATGCCCAGTAATTTTTGCTAGAAAACCCAACAATTTTTTTTTTTGAGAACTATCACACCCAAAAGATTTACACACATAGACAAAAATGCAACCAACCTTTTTGTGTTTAATTACTCAATGACAACATCTAGCACATATGCATGGTAGGATAACATTAATTCCTAATGATGTTGCATGAGAAAAATCATCATCGACATGTCGTCAAAGAGGGGGAAAGGGGAAAGAAAGAGTGGGTGGATGAATTCCCATTTCAAACACCCTTTAATGACTAGTAATCCTATGTGAGGTATAAGTATCTAGGTTAAAAAACACCACAAAACTTCTTGATTTGATACTGATATAATGCATATACTAAAATTTTTTTAGAGAGAAAATAAAATGCTTCACGAGGTAAATAAATTATCATGAGGTCGTCCTTTAGGTCGTGAATCTAAGATGTTAAGCTAAGTAGAACAATTGTTGAGAGATATATTTTTCCCTCCATTGGCATGTGAGGGGCGGGGAGTCCCTTAAGATACAAACCTAATAGCTCCCTTGATGGAGTGCCATTGTTGAGAGATATAATGTTTCTAGTACTTGTAATTGCTTCTCTGTTGGTTTTCCCCTTGGACGAAGACACCATGTTGATATTATTCACATTATTATCATCCAATAAGAGTAATACAATAATAATTTTATTATTTTATTTTCTCAAATTGATACTATAATTGCTGAATTGTGAGCCAATCTTTAACAATTTCTGTATTACGCAATGGGTCACTCTTTTTTTTCGTTTAAGGGAAGTTATTATTGGCTAACTAATATTTGATTGGGCAGCTGAATGTAATGCACTTAATAATCCCCATCTCAAATACACAATAGGGTGATAGGGATAATAGAGATATGGGGAGTACGCACAGAGTTCAGTTCAATATTTATTTTGGTTGACATGTCATTGGAAGAGGGGTGACTCTTGTAACTTTCCGACCATATTAATAACTATCTGACAGAGGGGTGGTGGATTTGAAGTAACTACACCTTATTCACCATTGAAGGCTACTTGAAGATCATACTTTGTCTAGACCTTTGATTGCCTAGGTAATTAATGCTTATCTATTGTACGTCAAGGCTACACTTGATTTACTCTAGATTTTATTATTTTCTTTCCATACTTCTTGTAGCATACAACTCAATGACAAGACTTATATCTATATCTATGTTATTGCAAGGAAGGGGGGGAGTCTTAACCTTTATCATAGCCTTTGCACAATTAACCTTGGGGGAAGTTATCGTCCAGCCTTTGTCGTGCCTAGGCACGCATGTTTGGTGGGATTTGTCAGAGGGGGGTTAAATGCTAAATTTTCACAACCTCAAGCCGAACAGTTACTATAAACTTATCTCAAGTCTTTGCTTCATTTATGAGTTTCAAGATTGCTAAGTAGGTTAGGTTTGAGCAAGTCCAAATGATACACCTGCCAAAGGCGAGTGATCATAGCTGACACTCCTACAATAGGGCATAGAGGCCATCGATACAAAAAAAAAATCAATTTAATGTTACTAGTTTCTAGATGGTTTTCTTGCCAGAGGCAAAGCTTACAGACCAGGAAATTTATGTTCAATGAATTTCGAAAAGAAATTACCATTACCTATCCATGACGAATCTGTTGTTACTGTAGGCATGGTGAAAGCATTATTACAGTTATACTCTTTTCTTTTCTTTTCTCTGAATAAAATGTCGATTCATTAAATGTAGAATGGTGTAGCAATAATGCATATTTGATCTTGTTATCCTTGTTTGGTTTTGAAAGTATTATCCACTTTCTTCATTCTCACAGATTTATATGCTATCTTCACTTACCAGAATTGTTATCAAGTATCCACTTACACTAATTTTAGGGCTGCATAGATTTGTTTTTTTTTTTGTTTTTTTGGTAAAAAATTGACTTAAACATAGTTTTAGGACTACATTGATGTTTAGACACGAATGATAGCTCTCTAGTTGATAGGGCAAACTAGGTATGTGTTTGACTAGGTCGAATAAGATACCCTCAACATAGAACAACACATCCAACATGACTGGCGCAAGAAGAGGAGAGAAGAACTCCACTAGTGGCCGCTTAAAGAAGGGGGGAACGAACTCAACTACAATATGAAAAGAAGAACTCAGCATCTCAACAAATTACTTATTATGTTTGAAACAACCCTGAGCAGATTATCTTCCAACCATTTCTAACAAACCTATGGGGCATGCGAGGGGTGGGGAGTCCCTTAAGATACAATTACACTTTGTCAATCCAAATTTCAATACCTATTTTTTTTTTTTTTTTCCACTAAAGACCATAAATCAGGGTCTTGATTTACCTATGTCATTTTATTTTATTATTATTATTATTGGTTTTAAGTGAATATATATAAGAACATAGGTATAGTGCTTAATCCGATTAGTATATGGATTTTGACTTAAAATTAACTTAAAATTCCATAACCATTCTATGAACTGCAATATTCTAAAGCATTTCCATCAAGTGTCTGAATGCTCTTTTATAACAAGACAAGGATGTAAATACATAGTTTAGATAAGTTTACTTCTTCATACAAAGAAAGAGAACAAACTTATTTCCTTCCAATCTCTTTTTGATTTTATGAGTGAAATAGCTATCTGTGGATATGAACACAAACAATTTTGATTCCTGTTTTCAAGTACCCATTCTTAACAAATGAAAGATAACTATCTGCAACCCTCTAACACTACTTAATTTTGTCAATTGGAAAGCACATTAGTGGAACTTGCTCTATTCCAACTCTTCCTTCTACCACAAAATATCAATATTACACACATTATTTAATAATGCAAGAAATAACACACCTATAATAAGGCTTGCTCTCCACCCTACCATAATGGTGTCATGGAGCCTTGTGGACTCTAGCCATACCCCCGAGCAAGGAATTCTTTTAGCTCCACGATGATCAATGGAGTCCTTTCTAATTTTTACAAGGGATAAAACTAACATAGCATAGATTTCATATATCTAAGTTCTCTACTATCTATTTTCAACCTTGATCCATACACTATGTCTCCTTCTTGCAACCAATAAACAAGGTCAGAAGGAAAAAAGAACTTATCTTTTCTTTTAGATGAAGAGATTGAAATATTGTATCCAGCTTTCCTATTCCAAACCAAGCCATCTTCATAACTATCTTTCCAAAGAGATGGAATCCTCTCATTTTCTCCTTTCTACCATCTTCACTCAAGTTCTCCAAAAGGAGAAATGGATAACACCCCACTCCTTCTTCCTCCCCCAATATATAGAAATCTCACAAATTGTAACCCTTGGATGGGGAGGTGTGAATGTACCTCCTTCATCAATGAGGGTCTTTTCCTTCTTTAAGAGGGGTACATGCACTTGGAAAACCCCTCAATCTTTTCACTCCATCTTTTACTCAAAATTCGTCACTCTTCATTATGAAGACTTTTCAGGAGTCAAATCATGTCCTTAGGGCCCTATTGCATGCCCACTTGACCCATACCATCATGCTTTAGACCCTAGGGGGTTTATTTATGCATCTGAGCCCAATAAATTGACCAAAAATCCACCTTAAAGACCCACTTAAAGTTCCATCCGAGTTTCACACTTAGATACCCTTTCAACCCAGAAGAATAAGCATAATAATTTTATTTCTTCCTATGCTCCAAAATAAGGAAATCCAATACATAACCACCAGAGGATGTCTTTCGATTTTGTTCTCACTAGTTTTCCCTTGTCACATTGGTGCTCTTTCTTTCCTACACATTACTAATGAAATCATAAACAACATTCATATGTCACATTAATTTGGTAACTGAAGTGAGATTTAATTGTACAACAATTTCATTAAAATTCCAATTCATATTCATAGTTTACAAGTGCCTAATACTTTCATGGCAATGATAATAAAACATGTCAAAATGAAATACGAGTACATTGTTACATAATCACACTATGCATTTTCTGAAATATATCTAAGCATCTATTTAGGAGAAATATAGCAAAATTAAGATTGTATTATTCACATGTGAAGAGGGGTCTTACAATCTAACTCTGGATTGTTGTCTTCTTGTGCCTAGATATAACCATCTTCAACATCATCATAGATGTCAATTTCTTTGATGTTCTCTAATCTATCTCTCTCATTTTCTTGGCCATCATTGTTTTTTTTTTAGTATCCACTAATGCATCATCAAATTCGTGCCTTAATCTTGGACCATAATGTATGACAAATATCCATTTCGGGTCCAAAATATCTTCATAGAAAAATACCTGCACATGAACGACATACATATATTAGACATTATATAAATTGTATGAACATATATACACCAATTGAATAATGGAACATTATTTTATAAACTACCTTTTTTATACAATAATTGCTATAAAAACCAATTTTGACAACATAGTTTATAAAACATCAGTCAACACTCATTTATTATTCTTTGGTTTTTTGCCCTTAAGAACATCCTTAGGGAGACCTTGTTCTTCCCTCTTCTTTCATGCAGGAGTGTATTTTAAGAAGGGGTAATCAATAAATAACTCATCCCCAATGGTAAGGTCCATAATAGCCTCAACCATTATCAATGTATCAACCTCTCTTTCCATATGTCCATCATTATCATTTATAACCTCAACAAATTGACAATTTGGTCTTACATTAGGGTCCCTTCCCTTACTACTATTTATAAATCTTGCGATATTTTTGTGTGTGTATGCACGTCCATCTATATACATAAGATGACCTCTATTCATTTCTTTTCCACTTTCCAATTGGAGATGATGTGTATACATATTTGAATTTAGACCATATGCTGACATGCTAGGCTTATATTGTGCTAGACTTCTCCATTCACCACTGTAATATGCTAGACCATAATATGGCATTAATCTCCTAGTGGTTTGTTCTGAATTGTTTCTATGTTTGGATCCCACATGTACATTTTGGACAATAAAGAGGCCTATATTTTCCCCATGAATATTGAAGGGTCATATCATGTAGCTGTATCCCCAAAATTGAAACACCTTGTACACTCTAGGTAGTTGTTGATCACTAGGCCAAGTGCAATATAGTCGACGATCAAATGTATCTTTGTAAATTGATCTCAAACTTAGGCGAAAGTCATCATCTCCATTACATTCATTCTCATAGGGTATGTAGTCCACCTTCCCTTTGTCTTTAAGCAAATTATGCATCTTCACACCGGTTCTTGTTCTATTACTTTTTTTTGTCAATTCTTCATCTTCTGAGATGGTATATTGGCACATATTTTTGTTAGATGTACCATCTGATAAATGATCATTGCCCTCTAGGATAGAAGTCAGTGATCTAAGAAACTTTAAACCAAGAACTTTATCCTGCAAGTATCCATTAAGAAAAAAATATTCATTTAAATAATATAAAACAATGTTTAAATGAATATCAAATTGGAAAATTCCTCACCACAATTCCTATTGGATTTGAATTGATTGTAGGAGGAATGCTACCGAATGGAAGCTCATCATATATGTAATGTATTTGTACAATTTCTCATTTGAATTGTTTCTTTCCATGACATACAAAACATCCACAAACAACAATTTTCTCAAAGTATTCATCCCATGTACTATAGTCTTGACCTACCTCTTCTTTAGTGCAATAATTTGTTGTGTATGTAGTATCCATTGTCATATCCTCTTCCACCCACTGTCATCTACGTGATTTAATAGTTTTAGGTCCACATCCACATACATATCTTGTCCTTTTGCTAGTTGAACGCTTAGGCACTGCATTTGCTCCAATCTCCATCTAAAATTATCGACAACATGCATTAATTTATGTCAAGATTGGATAATACATTATAAATTTCAATAATACTGTGAAAAAAATGGACATATCAAAAAATGCCACTGTATCATTTTTTCCTAAGTGAAGTTAAATTTTGAGTACCTGATGTCCCACTTCATCTGTTGTGTCCTAATTTGATATGACATGATCTATTTCCATGGCCTCATCTCACCCCTATAATACACAACATAGTAAATAATGTTTAGTACACCAATTATATTATTTCAACGAATATGCTATCCAACACAAAACCTCACTTTATTCATATATTTGACATATTGATATTATCTTTTGGCTATCCTAATTTTCAAACTTTTCCCTTGATCATAGAATCACATTTAATCACCATTCGTGTGCATTTTCAACCAATAATTTTGACCTTAGAGGCCTCATGGACAAAAAAATGACTTTATTTCCTCTACATTGTAGCATTTGTGAATTCATAAACACTATCCTCCTTTAGTTGAGGTTGATTTCTCTTCTTACCTCTATTGTATTTGTAGATTCTATTGTCTCATCTATTTCCACCCACTTTCCTCTTAGCGATTTAGTATTTCTACATTGTCCACATCCTCTCTCCATGGGCTCCTCTGTGAATAAAAATTTTGCCACATAAGCTCTCACCGCACTACCACAAAGAAGGGAAAAGAAACTTGTGGGACCATGGTGAAAAATGCTATACCACACCAAGCTAATGAAGGATCCACAAGACAGTGGTGGTCACCACACTACTACACATCAATGGTAGAAGCTTTGTGGGACTGTGGGAGTCATCGCAACACTGCCAGGAACGAAAGGAAGACTTGTGTGCTACCATAGAACCTTTCACCACACTACCACAGAGAAGGATGAAGCACCTTGTGTAAAAACCACTCTACCACACCGAGCTGATGAAGAGGCCATGGGACAATGGTGGTCACAAAAAAAAGGTAGCAATTGGAATTATTTCCAACACTGGGTCCTGTGATATACAAAACAATGAAAATAGTCACTATACAACAATGATAGGCACTAAATTAGGTGCACTTGATGCCACCTTATACATCACAAGTAGATTACATTAACGCCCAAAAGTCGGCGCTAAAGTTGGTGTTAACTAACACCAACTAAAGTGCGACTAATGAATTAAAATCAGAAATTTAAAACTTTCCCACATGAAGGAAGAAATCAAACAACAAAAAAGGGAAAAATGTCACGTGAAGGAAGAGAGAAGGGAGCTACCAACAATTGATGAATGAATGAGAGATTTTAATGACGTGCACAAGACCAAGTGGCCTAAGGGACCAAAAACCAAAAAGCTAAGGAATCTCCAACCTCTTTTCCATGTTACAATTTTGACCAAAAACCTTCTTGTCTTGTTGATCTTCTCCTCCTCAAATAACTTGTGCAGATTGTCATTCTTTAAGTTGATTTTTTATGAGAAATTCAATTTAGTTTGTGACACCATAGGTAAGGTTACAATTTTTTTTTCTTGCTTGAATTTGTGATTGTTTACTACTCTTTATATTGCATTCAAATTTGTGATTTTTTATAGGTTTGTGGCCTAACCAGTCCAGGAAACCTCTAAATTGTCCCATCATTATAAATTGTAAAACCTTTGAGAAATCAACAAAAAAATTTACCCTACCCATTTGAGCTTTGGCTCAAAATATTAAAGCATGAAGCGAGGATTCCTCCATATTCTTTCCCTAACCTAGGTATCAAGGAAATAGTGAACTATTGGGAAAATCTAGGAATTGGGTCAGTCATTGCTAAGCAACAGCTAAAAATAAACACAAAAATAGCTTGGTTTTTCCCAGCCACACCATAGTCACCAATGCCATGAAAAATTCGTGCAAGATTGCATTATGAAAGAGTTTTCATGATAAGGTTATCAACACTAAGAAAACTAAGCAAACATATTTTCCCTAGGTTATCAACACTAAGAAAACCCAGTGAACATATTTTCCCACAAAACAAAACTTTCATACCTGATTGTGTGTACTTTGTTTTCCTCCATAGACTAGAAGAAAATAATTTTCCCTAGGTCACCTCAAAATGTCAAGCAATGGAGGGAAGTGAGCATTGACAGCAAACTCTGGCCACAATGAGGTAATTCATTGTCAATTTATAGATTTGTAAATATTTTCATTATTTCTTTGAATTTTAATTTTTAGTTTTTTATTTCTAAATTTGAAAGAAGAAATATAATTTAAAAATATATAGAGAGAGAGAGACATGAGACTGACAAAGATAAAGAGGAATTGGCTTCCATATTGGGGGTAGACCCAGTGAAAAAATTGGTTAATGTGGACTAGACAACACTTTTCAGATACATAGAAAAAAAATCTATTAACACCCCTCAAACATTGCAAAAAAATCAATTGTCTAAGGGAATCAATTGATTCCCCAACCAGTCTTGGATCTAGCAGAAGATCCAGGAAGAAATTAGTGACAGTAAACTCTAAGAATGTGGAACAAGGAGTAGAGACTTCCACTCTTGGGACACATAATTCCACCACGCCATGTTATCAATATTGCATTGGTAGCTACAATACGAAGATAGAATATGAGAAGGTTTCAAGGGAAGTTTGAATGATGGATGTTGGGAAAACATTTACGAATAGGTTGAAGGAATCATGCCTTCAATGGTTCAAACACCATCTACATTTTCCATTCTCAAAGATACCCATGCACCTGAAAAAAGTAGTTATCCATGACATTGAGACTAATTTTGGCACAGGTTGGTCTATAAATAAGATAAAGCTATGAATGTCTCAAAACTGCAAGAGATTTTGGTACAACCAAACCAAGAAGATTAAAAAAAATCCCTCCTAAGCTAAGGCAGAAAAAAGGGCCAATGGATGTAAGTGTAAAAGTATGGAGAGAGCTTGTAAAAGAATATGAGAAGTCCGATGCATGAAGGAAGTTCAGTGAGGAGAGTACATAGGTATTTGAATTTTCTCATAATATTATATCAAATTTATTAAATGATATTTAAACTTTATTTGTGCAGAGTTAAATTGAATTAGTATATGTTTCAAGAAAAGGCCTCCAAGGCTAGGCTTGAGAAACTTTGTGCCATGCATCGTAGTGGCCAAAAATGTTTACAGGCCTTGATTTGTACATTTGTAAGTATATTTAATATGTTAAATGATATATATATTTTTTTGTTGGAAAAAGTAAATGATTGCATATTAATTAGTTTAACTAGTCCATGTGCCATGTTTTGATAGAAGGAGAAATATGGCCGCCATCCAAAGCAATTTGAAAAGAATATGTTACAAAACAAAAAGTGGAACGGTTTCTTAATCTGGATGGAGAACAAGGTATCAATAGTTGAGTTTCAATAACTTAGTTGGATATTGTTGTGTTAATATGTCAATTTTCATCTCTTGTGTTGAGTTGTTTATTGATGCATAGGATGAGTAAATAAAGCTCAAATCTTATGATTACAAGATGACCGTTTATGTGCATGAATAAATAGTAGAAGGATATAGATGAACTCAATTCATCTGAATTTATGCCTCTTGGTAGGCATTCCTCTTGAATCTCTAATATTAAGTGCCTAAGACTTCCTTGTAGCTTTTACCTTTTGTTGCCACCTTTCCTCTTCAGTGTGAGACTCCTCTCCTTTTTCCTTATATGCATTTCTAGCTTCAGATTCTAATTCATCCCATGTTGTGAAGATTGAGGAATGGCGTACATGCAGAGTACATCTCGCTTGAAGTCTTTGAAAACAATAGCCATATCAAATGCATTTTTCCCAAGTCATACTCTCTCAAGGTTAACAATATCAATCTCACTAATAGCAATTACTAAGAAAGGCAATTCCACCAACTCTACCAAACAGTTTACTGTAGGAACAATAAAAGTAGAGGCTTTGAAAGGAACTCCATGAAAACCAAGCTCTCTAAATGGTATATCAATCTCTAGTTCAAAATATTTTAGATGAGGTTGCTCCTATATAAGCTCTCTTACTCGCTTTGAAAAATCCTTGAAACTTTGTATTGACTTTATTTTTCTTGTCCCTCTCTTGTTGTTCTTCCTCAGTTTCATCAGATCATACATTGACCTTCTTGCCCCTCCTAAATTTTGGACCACATCCATTACCTCCATATAAAACTGGACATCCTTGGTCTTCTTGGTTCCCACCCCATGATATGGTTATGCAAATGAAATTGAAGCAAAATAATCATCTCCTTCTCTGCTGGCTAGAAGAATGCATGCTTAATGTTTTGATACATGATATCATCTCTTTCTTCTACTCTCATTGTTGAATACCAAAATCCAATATGGTGGGCCTCCAGAGTTCTAGTCATCTTTCTTCCTCTTCCACCAAATGTTGGCCTGATCCACATGTCTGCCAGCCTAATTGGATTTGTTTTTGAAAGCTAAAGTTTCTCCTAAGTCACCAATGTAGCTCTCTCTACCTTTTTAGACTCTTTCATTGCTACAAATCATCTCTGGGATCTAATCATTTGTACCACATGGTTGATGTGGTTTTAATCCTTTCATCTAAAGGAAATTTCCTTAACATCAATATTGCTAGGGAATTTCAATGTTTCCATTGTAGTTGTCATTAAAGCCAGTACCTGCAACATTGAATATTATCCTTATATAAGAATTCCCTCCATCTTGTTGGCTTCTAACGCTGTTGATGGTAGCTACATGAAATCTGATTTTGATTCCTCCTCTACATCAAAGGGTTCATAACCTTGATCTCACTCTTCTGAATTATCAGAATCAGAATCACTAGCTTCCATATTCAAAAATTCCCAACCACCATCTTCAAAAAATTTATCTAGATCATCAGTAATACTTTTCAAAATTGGCTACTAGTTCAAGTTCATTCTACTTTCATAATACTTTATATCCATGGATTTCAGCCATCCCTTGATGCCATCAAGTGAAGATTGAGGAATGGCATCAATGCAGAGTACATCCCACTTGAATTCTTTGAAAACCATAGCCATATCAAATTCCTTTTTCCCAAGTTCTACTCTCTCAAGGTTAACAATCTCAATCTCACTAATAGCAATTACTAAGAAAGGTAGTTCCACCAACTCTACCAAATAGTTTACCATAGGAACAATAAAAGGATAGGGTTTGAAAGGAACTCCATGAAAACTGAGCTCTCTAAATGGTATATCAAAATCTAGTTCAAAATATTTTAGATGAGGTTGCTCCCATATAAGCTCTCTTACTCACTTTGACAAATCCTTAAAATTTTGTATTGATTTTATGTTTCATGTCCCTCTCTTGTTGTTCTTCCTCAATTTCATCAAGATCATACATTGACCTTCTTGCCCCTCCTAAAGTTTGGACCACATCCATTACCTCCACATAAAATAGGACATCTTTTTTCTTCTTGCTTCCCATGCCATGCTATGGTTATGCAAATGAAAATGAAGAAAAGTAAGAATCTCCTTCTCATTTGGCTAGAAGAATGCATGCTTAATGTTTTGATACATGATATCAACTCTCTCTTCTGCTCTCATTGTTGAATATAAAAATTTAGTATGGTGGTCCTCCAGAGTTCTAGTCGTCTTTCTTCCTCTTCCACCAAATGTTGGCCTAATCCACATCTTTTCCAGCCTAATTGGATTTTTTTTTGAAAGTTGAAGTTTCTCCTGAGTCACCAATGTAGCTCTCTCTGCCTTTTTAGATTCTTTCATTTCTACAAATCGTCTCTGGGATTTAATCATCTGTACCACATGGTTGATGTACTTTGAATCCTTGCATCTAAAGGAAATTTCCTTAACATAAATACTACTAGGGAATTTCAATGTTTCCATTTTAGTTGGCATTAAAGTCGGTACCTGCAACATTCAATATTATCCTTATATAAGGATTCCCACCATCTTGTTGGCTTGTAACACTCTTGATGGTGGCTACATGAAATATTATTTTGATTCCTCCTCTACATCAAAGGGTTCATAACCTTGATCTCACTCTTCTGAATTATCAGAATCAGAATCACTAGCTTCCATATTCAAAAATTCCCAACCACCATCTTCAAAAAATTTATCTAGATCATCAATAATACTCTTCGAAATTGGCCACCAGTTCAAGTTCATTTTGATTTCATAATACATTATATCCATGGAGTTCACCAATCCCTTGATCCCATCAAGCAAATATTGCGGTGAGCCACATTAAAAGAGGTGGTAATGTGGAAGCAAATATTGTCTTATCTAAATGGGATTTAAATTTTGGTGAAATGGGGGAATTTAGTTTGAAGGATTTTAGAGGTGTTAAGATATCAAACGATGTGTTAAATGAACAAGGTGGTGAAGCGAGTGAAGTAGGTTTGACATGACAAGTGAAGGTAGGGGTGGTGAGCGGTGGTGAAGTGTGGGCAATCCAAGATGGTGTTAAATGCAAGCCCTCGATTAAGATGTGTTAATTGCATTTGGAAGGGGTGGAGAAAAAATCTACAAAAAACTTTGGTGGTGGCACACTTAGGAGAAATGGAAGCCAATTTCACTTTCCAGTCACGAAGATATTTGAACATGTTTTATGGAGAGGCGTCTGAAAAATGACTGCATGGCCTTTTCCTTGTTCACGACGAGCGGCTAGTGTAGTGTGCAAAAATGATTTGTGGGAGGGATTTCAGCTATTTGACACACAAATACTAAACCAACATGGATTTTTACTCCTTAATTGTAGCATGGGGCTTGGATTTAGGTGAACTAGAGGAAATGGTGAGGATGGTGATGTAGAAAATTGTGCATGAAGAATTTCTGGTAGGCATGGAGTCCATTCTCGAATGGGTGGTTTCGGGTGTAGGTTTAGATTATTCTGAAGGACTGGTAGATGATGAGCTCTATGATGAAATTGAGGAGCTCTATGGGAGACCGAGGCTTAAACCCTTTATTTGTTGGCTCGAAGGAAAATACAAAGCTTTTTTCTATGAGGAAGCACATTTGGGATGGAAAGCACTCAAACTCTTCATCAAACATTGGGATGGAAAGTGCTAGAAGAAGTTAGTGAAGTGGTAGAAGAAGAAGCTTTTGAAGGAGATAGCCAAGTGTCTGTTGGGTCTAGGTGGAGCTCATTAAGACTGGTCATGTTTGTCTGTGTCTCATTTTGTTGTATTAAAGCATGTAACTCTGAACACTGTTAATGGTGGTTATTTTTTGTAAGGATTTTACTAGTAAATAGTTACAGGGTTTATTTAATTTTTTACTTTGCACATTAAGATGCCTATGTTTTTTTTCATTTATTGTTGAATTTTGGTGGGTAATGACACTAAACAATAGATGTAATTTTTTATCTTTACAAGCAATACAAAAATTTCATGGGTAATTGTCTTGTTATTTAATTGTATGAGTTAAATAATTAAATTACTTAGTCTATAATCATATGAGTTATTCAAGAGGAAAAATATATTTAACTAATTAAATTGAAATAAAACATATTAAATTAATAAAAGGAAGCAAAGCAAGAAGCATTTTTAGAAGCAAAAAAGGAAGCAAAACAAGAAGCATTTTTAGACGTAAAAAAGGAAGCAACAATGGAAGAAAAATTAGAAGCAATCTTAGAAGCAAAATTGAGAGCAAACATGGAAGCAAAATTAGAAGCAAACTTGGAAGAAAAAATGGAAGCAAAAGGGGAAGAAAAACTAGAAGCCTAATTGGGCACTATTTCTAACGCTATTCTAGGCATAAATAGAGGTTCTATTTTCAGTGTTATTTCCCAGCACTATATTAGGTGCTAACAGGGGTGTTGTGATTTTTCAATGCTAATTACAGCTTTGATTCTAGCATTAAGTCTAGTGCCAAATTTGGTGTGAGCATTGGAAACGAGATGACCATGCCTATTTGTGTAGAGTTTGGTGTTGGCCAACTCGCCCAATTCATGGGTTGAAATACACTGATAGGAAACTAGTAGCCTCTAATCAAATAGGTTCAATAATTTAGCAATTGAAGATTCATTATTTGACATGATGATGAGTATCTACAATATTATACCTTTTTCAACCAAAGTTACTAATTTATTTCCAATCAAGGAACATATTAAATAATTGATTTATGATAATTAGGGTAGTAAGAAAAATGTTAATTCTTATGAAAGGAATTTTTTTGTATATAATTCCCTAATAAGGAGAAAAAATAAGCAATTTATGTATGGGTGTCATGGATGATGAATGGGATTGGTGTTTACCTTTAAGATTAGAAAATGAACTTTGATCTTATAAAAGAACAAATCTTTAGAGTGCTAATTTGAGTCTTACTATGGTGAGAATCAACAAAATCACCATGTGAATGAGTCAAACTCTAGATAACACATGTTGGATCCTTGCTAAGATGCACCTATTGAATCACTCTGACACCCATGAAGAAAGATATACAAGTGGGGGTTGGACTAAGTGGTCCACTTCACATAGAAGTAAACTATGAGGCTTACATAATTCGACCAAGTAACTATGTAATCTTCTCCATCATGATTTGGATTAAAAAATCATCATCAAACTACCATATCAATCTACGCAATTTTAGGCTATTACACAATAACTCTTATTCCTTATTAATAGTTCTACAACACCCTCTCCTTCCACAAAAACTATCCTTCCACCCTATCCTTATTAGTCAATAAAATAGATGTGACTCAACAAGGATCACAAAAGAAGGGTCCCAATTTAATGATAATTGTATACTTGTTATGAAGAGTCCCAAACCATATTATCACTTTCATGATTACGAATCTTCTTATGATCATACAAGTGTACCTATTTCACATGATACACCTATGTTTATGAACTTGTACACCGCATAAATTACTTCTATCATGTGGATCCTCTATTATATTTACTATTACTTTTTATGCTATGATAAATTTTGGGACCTTCTCTTTTGTTCACTATTACTTTTCATATTGTAACCAAAAAAATAATATAAAAAAGAGTCCATTAATCAAGTATTTTGAGACCCTCTCTTCTATTCACTATTATTTTCTTATTGTGATATACATATAATAATAGTAAATAATTCAATAATAAAAAATAGTGGGACCTTGAATTATATTCAGAGTTATAGAAAAATAACAATAAAAGTAGTCCATTAGTCAAGTACATGTAGGCCCTCTCTTCTCTCTTCTAATGTAATAAAAATATAAAGATTGAAGACAATCCATTAATCAAACTTACTAGAAATTTCCAAAATAAAATCATTCACCAATCAAATAATTCATAGCTTTTTTATATGTCTAAACTATGTTTTAATTCAATCATGTGCACCTACAACACAATTTAAAGTCCTACTACCCCTAACTATCAATGTGGATTTGAAAATCCATACAAAGAACAAACATGACTTGCAACTTACAAAATTTCTAGCAAAAGATTGGTGGTTGTGCTTGGAAGTGGGACACTATATAAAAGGTGGTCTCTAAAAGAGCAATAAATTAGTCTAACATCTTACTTGATGGTTGTTTCAACATGAAACTACCCACAAGTCTAGATGGTAATGCTATTTATTTTTTGTTACTATCTCATTATATCTCTTTCATGAATTGATAATTTATTCCCTCTAAATACATATACCATTACTAAATATTATAGAAAACAATGGATTTAACTATAAACACTATAAAACAATACTTAAATTATAATAAAATTATAATATTTATAGTTAGTATTTTTAATTATACATCTAGAAATGCATATGGGTGTGTGCACCAAAATGGGGGACCAAAATGTGGCCACCGCACTTTTTTTGCCCCCATGATACCATAATATGAGCATGTTATAATATTCTTGCATTATCATCCTTTTTAACCATAAAAGAAAAAAATCACACCTCATATTCATTTTTCTAGCAAACATGCAAACCATGCATCCTTCCTATTCCACTTGCATTATTACAGAGCTTATTTTTCATCTCCCCTTTGTCAAATCATCACCAATATGGTGCAAAGATGCCAAGGAGCTTAAAGAAGTAAGTATTTTTAGTTTTTAAGTCTCAAATTTGGATTAAATAGCTAGATTGTATTAGTTATTTAAATAAATTTGTTTAGATAATGCACCACCAAATGTTCAAAATCATGATTCACCTCTTCATCAAAACCCTCTTGAAGAACAACCAAAACAAACACCTCCTTCAATTCCTCGATATCCTCTAGGAACATAACAAAACATATTAGGGAAAATAGAAAATGTGTGTGTGAAATGTGGGAAATGTTAGTAAATCAACAAAAACACCAATGAGACAAATTATACCAAAGATTTGAATCAAATAAGCTACTCTATTTTGCAGTTAAACAAATCTTTTAAGAATGTTTCATTGTCCTCTATTCTCAAGGATTTATTCAACCATATTGGCTCTCAGATTTTGTATATGCACTATGGTTGTTAAAATGACAACTTGAGAAATGAGATAATATTCAACATGCAAGCCAATTAAGTTCCTACATGATACTAATGTACTGAAAATGATAATGGAGATATTTGACAAATGGATGAATGATGTTAGATTATACAATGTAATTGCTTTGATATGAAGCTAAGATGATTCTGCATATCTTGAAATATTCACTATGAATATGCTAATCTAAAATACAACTATAAAGCAAGATGTGATTCTAAAATGTAACTATAAAAAAAACATGATATGAAATGCAACTATAAGACTCCAAATGCTCCAATGCTCCAAAAGATATTCCTGCATATTAACTCTACTCAAATGTGGATGCAAAATACAATGGAAAAGGGTTGTATTTATAGGCTTTTCCAAGCATCTTGTGAAGTGGCAATGACCGACTGTCTAGATTCAAACGAGAGGGATAAACAATGGAGATGGAGAGAATAAAGAAGGTGTCCCCTTGACCAAAGACAACACGTCAAATGGATGGAAGAATGAAGTGTGTGAGGAACAAGCCATGTGTTTGAAAGTTTGTTGAAGATAATTCCAATTAAAAAATAGAATTATTTAATTTCATGTGACCTTGATGAGGTGGCATAAAAATTTGTAAACATGTGCTTGAATTCCTAATCTAGAATTAGTGAAAGTTAATTAAATAAAACAAGCTTATGGAAATTTTTTTATTTTATTAAATTAGAAGAATATGATTTTAGATTTGGAGAATTAGAAAAGGGTTAACTACATAAATAAATTGGGAATTCATTTATACGTGGATGAAATATTAATTAAATAACTAGTATTTAATTAATTAAATGTCTTGATTGATTTTAAGTGTATACATTTTTCCCCTCTTTGAAGTAATGTGTTTGCACGTTGCTTCAAAGAAAAATTTGATACTGATGCCGAGAATTTTTTTTTTTATTCCCCAGACATTGATTTTTAGGTGATGACGGATATATGCCCTCTCACGAGATAAATTGGTGAATTCTAGAATTTTTAGGATTTTTTGAAAATTTTGATGAGTTTTCGATGATTTGATGATGATCTCAAAATTTTTCACATCAGAAATGATTTATCTCCTGAAAAATGATGTATAAGCTAGTAGGTGATAATTTGATTAATTAAGGCCCCTTTGAAAAAAATAAAATAAAACATCCCCATAAAATTCCACTTAATTAACCTTAAAAGGTTAAAAAGTTGATTAGAAAGTTCATTTGTGCATTTTGCAATTTGAAAACCTTGTGAGTGAAAGTGTTTTGTGCAAAATTGGAGCAAAATGGTGATCCCCTACCACACGCACTAGTTCGAGCGATTCAGGTGGCACAATCACCCAGTAGCATATAGACCTTTGGTGAGTACCTCGAAAACTGCCTCGTACTTTGTGCATTTTGTTTTGCCTCCATTGTTTCGTTTGAGTTCATTTTTTCCTAGTTTAGTGCATCAGAATATCGAAGTAGCATATACGTGGTTTGTTATAGCGCATAGGGCAAGCAATGTAATGCATAGGATTAATGATGTAGTGCATTCATGAACTATTTTGGTGCATAGGATAGATTAGCGCTTAGGGCAATTAGAGTAGTGCATTGATGAGATGAACTAGCACATAGGGTGAATGGGTGCATCAAGACCCTGTTCCAATGCATTGAGAAAATGAAGAGGCGCATCTAGTGTTTCGGTGCATAGAACCTTTGTTCTAGTGCATTGATGAAATTTTTTGGTGCATAGGGTTTTCCAGCACATAGAAAGACTATTCTAGCACATTGGCAAAGTTTGAGGCTAGATTGATGATTTTCTTGATTAGACTCCTTGATGTCGATGATGTTCGATCATGTTAGCCTTTGTGTTTAAGATGATTGATTATGTTGATAAGTTAGACGTCCATTGATCTCATGATAGGTGAGATTCAATGATAGGATGATGATAATTAGCTTCATGATAGGCGAGGATCAATTATAGGTTGATTGATCTGATGAACCTCATGATAGGCGAGGTTGAGTTCATTGATAAACCTCATGATAGGTGAGGTTGAATTGATTGATGAACCTCCTGATAGGTGAGGTGCATTGATCAATTTGATAAACCTTGTGATAGGCGAGGTTAGAATTGATTGATTTGATAAACCTCATGATAGGAGAGGTTGAATGATAGATTGATGCTCATGAGAGTTGATCAAAGTCTCACTAGAGTTCATTAGATTGATAAGTTGATTGATTTAGATTGATTTGTGATTTTGTGATTATAGGATCCTTTGATGAGTTTACATATCAAAGAGTGGTTCCCAAGGACATGGGAGTTGATTCATCATCTAACGCATCCTGAGACAACTATTATTGCATAATGTGGTTTTTCATCTCTCATCGATATGCCCCATATCAAGATTAATAGGGGGTTATTAACAACCTTAGCTGAGAGGTGGCACAATGAGCATAACACCTTCTATCTTCCCACTGGTGAGATCATAGTGACTCTTGAGGATGTTTATCAAATTGTACAGATTTTGGTGGTTGGAGAGCTAGTCCTATATGATTCACAGGAGGAGCATGGGACTAATGCACTATGAAGAGTATTTTAGGATGATACCATATCCAGATATGAGATTATATGGAGGGACATGGTCGATGCGTATGCCACATTTCCTTCTATTCTAGCTGAATTTATTGGAGGGTTCCTTTATCTTGATCACAGGTCAAAGAGACTCTTAGTTGGATGGGGTAAGATCTTAGAGAGCATGATTGTTCATGACACTTGATATGCATGGGGTTGCTATATGCTCACACATCTGTATCATGATTTACATCAGGTGTTTTATCTATGAGGAGCGAGTTTATCGATGGGGGTCACATTTCTCTAGGTGTGGACCTAGGAGCATTTAGCATTTAGTTAGCCAGTGAGGGACAAATAGTGGCCAACCTTGAGGCCATATGTTCACATTTATGTTGGTTGAATTACTCAGCCTAGGCTAGGAAAGCTAGAGTATTGGATGAGGACATTGGATAATTTGGAGTCTGTTGTATGGAGGCCATATGTTGATTGTGAGCAGTGGCCTGAGGACAAAATCGAGATGCCATATTTGTGTCAATCCATGTATTTTATTGGTCGTAGTCATTTCATTATTGAGAGATTCTTGTTGATGTAGGTATTTTGGTAGTATGGTAGGGTCTAGAGAATGCCCTAGGGAGTGGCCCATTATGAACAATGATGAAAAGATGCTACAGAGTGGGGGTTGGTGTTGTCATATGATTCAGTTGTTGAGCATTTTTAGGGATTATAGGTTGTGATTTGGGAGGTGCATCCAAAGATCATTGATGCACCGATATCAGCAAAGTATGCCCAGTATATTCACGCATCCATTCCCATGGATTACAATCCTGGATGAGCCAACACCATTGTTAGTGGAGGAGGAGGTCAAAGGTCATGGGTAGAGATGGTGGAGAGAGGAGGTGGAGGAGGAGGGTGAGGAGGAGAAGGAGGAGAGCAGTGAGGAGGGGGATAGCAGTGATGATGATGATGATGATGATGAGGATAGTGATGAGAGATATGATTGAGGTGATGGGGTGGAGGAGGGCCAGGTCCCGATGTTGGAAAGATGATAGTTCCTTGCAAGAGGAAATCATTAGTGGCCCCATCTTAGTAGCTTGTGGAGATCAGACTATTGTCGCAACAACAACAAAAATAGATAGCTACACTTTAGGTACAGGTTCAAACACTGTAGGGTCAGCTAGAGCAGGTACAAGCTCTACTTACATAGGCATAGGGAAAAATACAGACTCTAATGG
Source organism: Sequoia sempervirens (assembly GCA_007258455.2). NCBI lineage: Eukaryota > Viridiplantae > Streptophyta > Pinopsida > Cupressales > Cupressaceae > Sequoia > Sequoia sempervirens. Next base: position 163,271,573 of record VDFB02000003.1, on the reverse strand, counting down.
CTAAGAGGGATGCTTTTAGGCAGTAGGTGCACCATGTACAAGCCTAGCTTGCATAGGTATAGGCCTAGGGATAGGTGTAGGGATAGATGCAAGGAAGATTTCCAAGCTGACTACTGAGAGAGATGTCCTAAGACAATAGGTGGAGTAGGCTGAGGCCATCACTAAGAGGCTATAACAAGTTGCAATGACTACTGGTACGCTATATTATTTTAGATAGATTCGTGACACCACACAGGAGGCTGAGTTCTATAGAGGTTGATATCATGAGGTGGTTCCTCCAGAGTGGTGGGAGAGCTTTGCACAGTCTCAGTCTGGCAGGTCTTGGTCGCATACTGTTAGCATGGGTGTCACATAGCCACTGCCTAGAGATCATAAAGATCTTGGGGTAGGTAATGGTCCTAGTCATGTGATGCTGACACCGTCTAGGGGGAGCATGACATAGCTCTAGTTTGATGAAACTTTTTGATGTATTTTGGAAATGATGTATACAATGATGTATATGAGATATTGATGATGTACCTCTTGTTTTCAAAATTTATGATACATTGCCATTTTTTATATTGATGTATCTTTTCACACCTTTGGATATCCTTGTACACTTTGACATTATGATTTTTGAGGTTATATGATATGTGGAAATGATTATGATCTATGTGTTGATATGATGTTATTGTTGCCTAAATTTTCACCCTCTGGCTCAATCAGCAAAGAAAATTGTGTTTAACAGGTTCGAGAAGGCCAAATGGAGCATTCAACCTAGGGAAAAGGTCATGAATCTAATGCTAGGTCACAAGGAGCTCAGTTAGGAAGCCTGTCTTGTTTAGGTTTGACATAAAAATCTTCTAAGGACAGAGTCGCTAAGACCCCAAGAATGTCTCGGTGAGTAAGATTCACCTATAGGTCCCTATCAGCAAGACATCAGAATGTGTCTTAGTGACAAAAGGTTTTCAATTCGGTGGAGGTTCTTTTCTTTGATATAAGGTCTTGGCGAATGCATCGGGTCTCAGCGACAAAACAACGTAGGATCCTTTCGGTGTATGTCAACGAGCTTCGCTAAGAGGTCTTACCAAAGACAAAGGGTTTCGCCGATAATGGAGGAGCCTTCGACATAACAAAAGGGGCTCGGGAAGACTTCTTCCCGACCGACGGGAGTCAGGCCGAAAGAAAGGAAGTCATCTGGTATCGGCAAGAGGCGGAGACCATCACCAAGAGTCTCACCAAGTAGTGAGGCCTCCGGAATCAAAAGGAAGCATGTTTTAGGATAGGTCTGGCCAACAAAAAATCTCCCCAGCATGGAGGAAGAATGTGTTCATCGGTCTAGGTTGGGGAAATCGTCGAAAGGTCTCAGCAAGTGACCTTCGGTCTCGCCGATGGAAAATAATGAAGGATCCTTGTCGTCGTAACAATTGCCTTGTCTCGACAATTCACAATGCATTGAAAGCTTTCGGTGTAGCAAATGCAGTGTATGTGAGGTCTCCCCGATGGATGGAAGCTACAACGACACACTTGGGATAGGTAGACTCATCAATGGGAGATACATTATGTCTCAGTGACCAGAGAGTGGTTGAGGTCTTTCTAAATAACAGGGTGCATTCTATATGATGTCTTGCCAATAGTGGAACATCACAGCGATGGAAAACAGATGGACTCATCAGCAAGATAAAGCATGTGTCACGGTGACTCAGAATGCATTAAATCTTTGGGTAAAACTCTACAGTCTATGTGAGGTCTTCCTAATGTCACAAGGTCATAGCGATTGTGAATAAATAGAGAATGCAAGGCTTGGTAGACCAAAATGCATCGGGGTGACATTGGTAGACTCTTTCCAATATGGTTTGTAATATCAAGGTCGAGGAGACTTCGAGGGTGGCTCCACCAAAGCATGAGGGGGCTCGCCAACAGTTGAAGATATTGCCCTGAGGTCCTGCCGATACCGAGAGGTCTTGGTGACATGGAAAGTGCTATCGCCATAAGGTCTAGCCAATAGGAAAAATCTCCCCAACGCAAAAGACAAAGGGCCCTCGGCACAACTAGGGGCATTCGCCGAGATGTCTCAGTGACTCTAAAAGGTCTCCCCGAAACAAGGGGCCTTTGGCATAACATTTGGAGTTCATGAAGACTTCTTCCCGACCAGCGGGAGTCTTAGCGAAGGAAATGAAGGGCCCAACAGGGAGACTTCGACATGGAGTCTTAGCGAATGGAGTGTGTCTCGGCAACAAAAGTAGATGCCGATATGACAAGAGAGAACTCAGTATGACTATGGGGTTTTCGACAGGATATCTTACCGACCATGCGTGGTCTCAGTGATAGAAGGGATCTCCACGTGACTCGTCAACCCACTAATCTCTTGGCGATAAACGGTGTCTTGTCGATGGCTCCAGTGGAATCAACATGATTCTTTGGGCTCATTAGGAGCTCTCAACGATGGCTCCATGCTATTCCGATACTGTGAAAAGGTTTAACCACATCGGGGAGACATGATTAGTGTCTCACCGATATGTGGTTCAACAGGGGAGGTTTTGACCACCCAAAGAAGCTATGTGGACTTCACTCAGCCAATCAGAGAGATTTGAAGATAAACCATGGCAATCTAAAGAACATAACATGGTGAAGGGTGATGTGTATCTATTGCACGCTTAGTGCATTCAAGGTGTAGCTGAAGTAGCTCAACCGAACATGATGGATCAAATGAATGCGGTAGCTGCAAAATATCAGAAGGATTCTATGAGGGTAGCTCTTCACTAGCACACACAGTGGGGACACACAGAGGTGCTGCATTTAATTCAATGAAAAGATCTGAGGATTTATCTTTCTGGGCCTGATATTTTTTAAGCCCTAAGGGGCCGATATCAGTCTGTATATAAGGAATTTTTTTCCTTTCTGTAAATAGTTCAGATTATGCATTCAAAGGAGTTAGTGATTTTTATCAATCCTTTCTCGACAAAAAATGTATGTTCTGTAACTCAAATGGAATCTAGAATATAACACAGATTTTACCTAGAAGCTTCTATTAAATGTTTGTATTACTTTCATTTCTATATTTTAAACTATACAAGTTCTTAACTGTGTTTTTCTCAAATCTGTATTCATACCTAAGGCTGTGAGAATCATCTTTCCTCCCTAAGATATGCATGTAGAGCAAGCCTATTGAGAATACTATATGAGTTTAGAAGGGGTTATGTCAAGTAAGTGAAAAAACTATCTTTTCTTTCTAGTGTATGTTCTTCCTGTGTCCATTTTCATGATTTCTCATTAACTTAGTGTATCACCATAGAAATAGTTCTACTTAGTTTCATTATTTGTATGCTTTCCTTCTCCCTTTACCTCACAAGGATCAATAGTTTAGGTGATACCCAAAAGAAGCCGGCCTTCTCCAGAGGTTAATTTTAGTTTTAGGTGACCCACAACCTTGAAATGATCCCATTGTGTCTCTAGAAAGCTCTGTTTTAATATTTGTGCATAGGGTACATTTCTAGGTGACAACAGTTTCTGGCACACCCGGTGGGACAATGAACTAGATTGAATTGCTAGTTTAGTATGCAACCAGTGAATTTCAGACTTTATAGAAGTCCTTTGGAATACTTGGCGACTCCATAAGAGGAAAGAGCTCCATAAATCAATGCCTTCTTCAGTTTATGAGAAAATTTTAGACTAGAGGCAGCTCAGGTCCCTTCGAATATTTATAGCTATCACCACCAAGAAGACCAGGAAGAACAACAAAGAGGAAGGAAATAGTAATTATTCATCATAGAAGAACTCAGTCCACTCCTCCATCTGTAGGGTCTCATTTCGCTGCACCAACAAATCCACTTCAGATACCTCCAATGGCCGCTCTAAGGAGTCAGCCCTTTGTTGCTTTCAATGGAGGGAGCCCCTTGAACCTGGCACAACACAATGATATCTTGATGGTAGCCTTGAAGAGTCTACCAAATTTCACGAGAGAAGACCAAACTACTCCCATTGAACATTTGAGAGATGTGGCTTCATTATGTGGAGTCCATCACATAACCCAAGAAGACGTTGCAGTCAGATTATTAGCTGCCTCACTAAAGGGGAGAGCTATGCAGTGGTATAGGAGCCTACCATTCAACTCAATTTCTACATGGGATGAGTTTGGAGATAAGTTACATAAGCAATTCCAAGACAGGTCTAATAACTTGTCTCTACTGGAGCAATTGACTACAATCAAGAGGGCTCCATAAGAGTAGATGAACGACTTTAACTTTAGATTTCAAAGAACTTGGGATAGAATCCCTGCAATGGTGAGGTCACCTCCAGAGTATGCATTCCTATACTTTTTGAGAGCTCTAAACAATGACATAGATGTTATGATACAGTTAATGGGAGGAGTGTCTTTACCTGATGCCTTTGAAATAGCTATTAGAGCTGAAAACAACTTAATACAAGCTGGTAAGCTTGCTCCCAAGCTGTCAATGCCAATATTTTCAGAAATTCATGCAAACATCCCTTTGCAAATACCTCCTTTCACACCTCTACCAGTTGTACCAACACTGCCAACTATTGTTCCAGTTGTTGTAACACAAGAAAATGATGTTTCTAGTTCTCCAAACGAGTTACAAGAAATCAAAAGTCTATTGCAGTCTTTTGGTAACAAGCTTGTAAGCTTAGAGAAGCATCAATCATATAGTAGGCCTTATCAGCAGCAGAATCCAAGCCAACAACAAGCCTATCAAGGTAATAGAAAGCAATACCAGGGCAATTATCAGGGCCTGAGACAAAATGTAAACACAAGGCCTTTTCAGGCCTATGCTCCAACCCCTGTTAGTGCGACCAAGGAGCTAGTTCCTATCCAAAATAACTTAGTAGTAGAATATGAGTGGTGTTACCCTTGTAACCAACCTCATAATCAAGCCACTTGCTCAAATGGACTCATTAATCAGGTGTTGATGGTGCAGAATACCTCGAGTTCACAGCAGTAAGCACTTAATGATCCATCTTCACAACACCAGGACTAATTTAGCAATGATAAAACCCTGCTTAACTGGGAAGGTCAAGAGTTCTGTGGACTGAATGAAGATAGTTCTCTAGTTGAAGCTAACACTAGGGCAAAGAAAAGGGCTTTTGAGCTTGGTCAAGCAGCTGACAAAGGAAAGACTGCAGCTATAGAGCCATCTACCTCTCAAGCAATTCATGGTTCACAAAGAAATCAGCAACTCCCAAACAAGGAGCAGTCACACCCGCAAGTTGATCATACTGGTATAAAGGTACATCCTAAAGCAAATCCAATTGTACCTTATAATATCCTTGATAGCATGAAAAAAATGAATGTTTCAATGTCTATGTGGGACTCACTAGCCATCCCAGGTCAAAAGGATATGTTACAATCAGCCTTGTCAGGTCTGAAGATGTCTGACCAATCTAAGTCCCCAATAGGTCAAGATAGGGCTATTCTGAAAAATAATTCTTAGGGGAATGATTAGCAGCCTTGCATAGGGACTGAAAAACAAGTTAAACCACCTCCTTTCTATGTGTCAGTGATTATTGGTGATAAATTAGTCCATAACTATATGGTAGATAGTGGAGCTAGCAGCTCCGTCATGCCAAAACAGATTACTGACAAACTTGGACTAAAATACTAGCCTTTAGAGAAGGGAGTGATCCAATTGGATGGTACTTCGGTTAATACTTTGGGTATTATCAAGGATTTAAATCTCACCCTCCATGCTTGTCCAAAATTTTTAGTTCCTCAAGACATATGTGTCATAGACCTCCCACCTTTCTTTTCTTTGTGTTTATCTAGAGACTTTATAGCCAAGATAGGTGGTTATGTATCAGCTGATTGATCACATATCCTATTTAGAACAAGATATGGGACCAAGGTTGCCATTAAATCTGAAAGATTGGCTAAAGATCACATTGAACCATATAACCCAAGCCCCTTTAGTGTTGTTCCTACTACTACAGACACAAATTGTGTCTTTCTTTCTGACAATGAACTAGTTGTTGCTCAACAACTCCAATCAGAAGTTGTTCCTGAAGTGCTACTGCATGAATGGGAAGATGAGAATGTATTGGATAGTCCTAAGGACGTCATTCAAGATGTTGGTATGGGAAATTATGTCATTCTTGAGCCTGACACAGAAATTCCAAACTTGGAGAAAGATGCAGATTAGTTGTTGCAACCACTAAATGGACTTTGGGAGATGTTCTTCGATGGTTCTAGAAGTAGGAATGGAGCAGGAGGAGGTGCAATTTTGGTGTCTCCTCAAGGTGACAAGTATTATGCTACTTTCCATTTTGCTTTTGCATGCTCCAACAACACTGTTGAATATGAAGGCCTTGTTCAAGGTCTTGAGTGGGCAAGGAAGAGAGGAATAACCCACTTGAAAGTGCATGGAGACAACAAATTAGTTGTTAATCAAGTAAGGGTCCTAAATGTGGCTAAAAATGACACAGTGAAGTCTTATAGAAATAGAGTGTGGAACATGATTGAGGAATTTGATGCCTTTAATTTAGTGTTTATCACAATAAATCAAAACAAACATGCTGATAGGCTTGCAGCCATTGGAGCACAATTTGATATTCCAGGTGACATTAGGAAAGGGTGCAGTAGTATGTGAAGGTTGTAGTCAGACCATCAATTCCTGACAACAAAATTCACTGGCAAGTCTTTGATAGTGATGAACATGTCCTTTCTTTCTTGCTTGAAGAAGATTAGTTCTCCATGGTGAATCAAGCAAAACTCAAGCAGCAGTATGGTGATCAAGTCATACAGCTAAAGACAAATAATTTTCCCAAAGGCCTTGTTACCTTAGAGTCAATTTTTGAGTACTAATGATCAGCTTAAGAAGGGTAAAGCTGGCTTGCAGATCAAACAAGAACACTATGAAGAATTGGAGATTTTTAAAGGTAAGCTCCTTAAGATAGGAAAAATTTGTCCACCTGAGGATAGACAAGATTTTGTCGCTTTATGCCAAGAATTTCATGATTTCTTTGCTTGGGAATATTTTGATTTGAAGGGGTTTGATCCCCACATTACTCAACACACAATTGAGTTAGAGCCTGATGCCAAGCCAATAAGTCAGAAACAAAGGCCCTTGAATCCCAAGCTTGAGCCCCTAATGATTAAAGAACTAACTAAACTAGTTGAGGGGGCTATTATCTTCCCTATCAAGAACACTTCATGGGTTTCTAATCTTGTACCAGTTAGAAAGAAAAGTGGTGAGATAAGGCTTTGTGTAGACTTTAGGGATCTTAACCAAGCATCTTTAAAAAACCACTAGTCGCTGCCCTCCATGGAACGAATCTTACAAGAGGTTGTTGGTTTTGAAAGATTTTCCTTACTAGATGGTTTTTCAGGGTATAATCAGGTGCTGGTTAAACAAGAAGATCAGTTTAAGACTACTTTTACAACTAAATGGGGCACCATGGCATACAAAATGATGCCTTTTGGTTTATCCAATGCAGGTGCCATGTTTTAGAGGGCCATGGACATGGCATTTCAAAGTTTGATTAACAAGATTATACTGATTTACCTAGATGATATTACAGTTTATTCCAAGAATTTTGATGAACATCTGTTACATCTTAGGAAAGTGTTTGAAAAGTGCAAAGAGTTTGGTATCTCTCTCAATCCAAAGAAAAGTATCTTTGTTGTCCATGAAGGGAAACTATTAGGACACATAGTGTCAAAGCAGGGAATCACTATTGACCCTAAAGGATTTAGAGCCATACTTGAGTTGCCACTGCCTAATCACAAGAAGGGTCTACAGAGCTTTCTGGGACAGATCAAATTTCTAAAAAGGTTCATCCCAGATGTGGCAAACCTGCTACAACCTCTAACAACCATGTTAAAAAAGAATGCAGTCTTCAGTTGGATAAAGGAGGCAAAGCATAGTTTTGGAGAAATTAAGGATGCATTAGCATCTGCTCCGACATTAGTAAACCCAGACTTCTCTAAAGACTTCTTTTTATATGCTTTTGGTAGTAGTGGTTCAATCTCTGCAATGCTAATTTAAAAGAATAGTGACAATTTGGAATAACCCATAGCCTTCTTTAGCCAAATACTTGCTGATTACGAAGAAAGGTATACATTTGTTGAGAAGTACATTCTTGTTGTGATCAGAAGTCTAAAGAAGTTTAAACCTTTGCTTTCAAACAATAAGGTTCATATTCTCGTTGCACACTCAATTGTGAAGGAATTTTTGTTGAATAAGGATCTGAATGAAAAAAGAGCAGGGTGGATCACTAAGGTCATGGAGTACAATGTAGATATTAAGATCACCAAGCTAGTTAGAGGTAAAGGTCTTTGTGAACAGCTTGCTTTAGGGTCAAGCAGTGGAAGTGAACTAGAAAAGGATGTTGTGCTTGCCAATACAAATGAGCCTCAGAATGCTGAAGATGATGTGCCCATGGGGATAACTAATTGGGTTCAAGATATGACCCAATTTCTACAAACTGTTCAATGCCCATTAGGTCTGAACAAAGCCAAAAGAAAATACTTTAGACTGCAGTCCATACCATATGTGCTGATGGTCAATGTTCTTTTTAAAAAAGATCTAAATGGTGTCCTGTTAAGATGCATTCACAGTGATCAAATTGAAAAAGTGTTTCATGAGTTTCATGATGGGGCTTCAGGAGGTCACTTTGCTCCCAAAACTACTGCCTGGAAAATCATGAGAGCTGGTTACTACTGGCCTAGCTTGTTCAAGGATGCATATGTCTGGTCAAGAAAGTGCATCAAATGTGCTCTTTTTTCAGGAAAGGAAAAGCTACTCGCTATGCCCCTGCACCCAATTCATGTAGAACAACCCTTCATGAGATGGGGCATTGATTTCATTGGACCAATAAATCCACCTTCCAGTGCCAGTCATAAGTGGGCGCTAATAGCTATAGACTATTTTACAAGGTGGAAAAAAGAAAATGCATTGAAGGAAGCAAAAGAGTCTTCAGTTTTGAGCTTCTATGAGGATATAGTCACTAGGTTTGGAGTGCCTAACTCCATCATATCTGATAACACTCTTGCTTTCACGAGTCTAAGAGTAATTGACTGGGCCGTTAAACATGGCATTCATTTGAGCACATCTTCAAATTATTACCCTCAAGGTAATGGCCTAGCTGAGAGCACAAATAAGAACCTCATCAAAATTATTAAAACAACCATAGAGGATAATCAAAGGACCTGACACGTCAGTTTAAAGAATGAACTTTGGGTAGATAGAGTGACCCCTAAGAGGTCTGTTGGTAACTCGCCATATATGTTGGTTTATGGAAAAGAGGCAAGATTGCCATTATCTATGGAGCTTCCTGCTCTTGATATTGTTCACCAGTTGGAGATGCTTGAGGGACAAGACCCAATGTCTATAAGGTATGCAGAGCTCATGGAGCTTGAAGAATCAAGGGACAGAGCAATGAAGGCTTTGGAGTGTCATCAACTCCAAATGAAAAGAACATTTGATAAGAAGGCTAATGAAAAGGTTTTCAGGGTGGGAGATCTCGTGCTGAAATGGGATGTTTTGAAAAGTAAGCTAGGCCATCACACCAAGTTTGATAACATGTGGATAGGTCCATTCCTAATTAGGGACTGTAGGGAGCACAATGCTTATCAGTTGGCTATGACAGAAGGGGATTTTCTTCCTATCCCAGTCAGTGGGATACACCTTAAACCCTACTTTCAAGCCTGATAAGTGCCTTTCTTGTACATATCTAGTTAGGTTTTATGTTTTCAATAAGTGCTTTGCACTATGGTTCATTTATTTTTTGTTTTGCTCCATCCCCTAAATGCTATTTTAATGTGGTATTTCTCTCTGGCATTTTCCCTTGTTTCATTTTTTTTTGGCAACCTATTATAACCCATGGATTTCATGAGGTTGAAGCCATGTGCAAGAATGATATTTTGTTTTTTTTCTAAGCCTTCTAACGACTCCATGCCCAATGGATAAACCCAGTCACTGGTTCTCATGTTTAGCAGGCAAACATCCCACAAAGGTCGCTAGAATTGTTGCCTAAATCTTCACCCTTTGGCTCAATCGGCAAATAAAATTGTGTTTAACAGGTTTGAGAAGGCCAAATGGAGCATTCGGCCTAGGTAAAATGTCATGAATCTGATGCTAGGTCACAGGGAGCTCAGTTGGGAAGCCTGCCTTGTTCAGGTTCGACATAAAAATCTTCTAAGGACAGAGTCGCCAAGACCCTAGGAATGTCTCAGCGAGTAAGATTTACCTATAGGTCCCTATCAACAAGACATCAGAATGTGTCTCGGCAACAAAAGGTTTCCAATTCAGTGGAGGTTATTTTCTTCGATATAAGGTCTCGGTGAACGCATCGGGTCTCAGTGACAAAACAATGCAGGATCCTTTCAGCGTATGTCAACGGGCTTCGCTAAGAGGTCTTACCGAAGACAAAGGGTTTTGCTGACAATGAAGGAGCCTTTGGCATAACAAAAGGGGCTCAGAAAGACTTCTTCCCGACTAGTGGGAGTCAAGTCAAAAGAAAGGAAGTCATCTGGTATCAGCAGGAGGCGGAGACCATTGCTAAGAGTCTCACCGAGTAGTGAGGCCTCTAGAATCAAAAGGAAGCATGTTTCAGGATAGGTCTGGCCAACAAAAAGTCTCCCTAGCATGGCAAAAGGATGTTCTCATCAGTGTAGGTTGGGGCGATCACCGTAAAGTCTCAGTGAGTGACCTTCGGTCTCGTCGATGGAAAATAATGAAGGATCCTTGTCGGCATAACAATTGCCTTGTGTCGATGATTCACAATGCATTGAAAGCTTTCGGTGTAGTAAATGTAGTCTATGTGAGGTCTCCCCGATGGATGGAAGCTACAACAACACACTTGGGACAAGTAGACTCATCAGTGGGAGATACATTATGTCTCAATGACCCGAGAGTGGTTGAGGTCTTTCTAAATAATAGGGTGCATTCTATATGATGTCTTGCCAATAGCGGAATGTCACAGCGATGGAAAACGCATGGAATTGTCAGCAAGATAAAGCATGTGTCACAGTGACTTAGAATGCATTAAAGCTTTCGGTATAACTGTGTAGTCTATGTGAGGTCTTCCTAATGTCACAAGGTCATAGCAACTATGAATAAACACATAATGCAGGGCTCAGTAGACCAAAATTCATCGGGGTGACATTGGCAAACTCTTGCTGATATGGTTTGTAATATCAAGGCTAAGGAGACTTTGGGGGAGGCCCCACCAAAGCATTAGGGGGCTCACCAACAGTTGAAGATATTTCCCTGAGGTCCTGCCAATACCGAGTGGTCTTCGTGACATGGAAAGTGCTATCGCCATAAGGTCTAGCCGATAGGAAAAATATCCCTGACGCAAAAGAGAAAGAGCCCTTGGCATAACTAGGGGCATTCGCCGAGATGTCTCAGCGACTCTAAAAGGTCTCCCTAAAACAAGGGGCCTTCGGCATAACATTTGGAGTTCGGGAAGACTTCTTCCCCACCGGTAGGAGTCTTAGCGAAAGAAACGAAGGGCCTAGGAGGGAGACTTTGACATGGAGTCTCAGAGAATGGAGTGTGTTTTGGCGACAAAAGCAGATGCCGATATGACAGGAGAGAACTCGGTATGAGTGCAGGTCTTTCGACAGGATGTCTTACCGACCATGGGTGGTCTTAGTGACAGAAGGGATCTCCATGTGACTCGTCAACCCACTGATCTCTTGGTGATAAACGGTGTCTTGTCGATGGCTCCAGTGGAATCAATATGATTCTTTAGGCTCGTTAGGAGCTCTCAGTGATGACTCTGTGCTATGCTGATACTGTGAAAAGGTTTAACCGCATCAGGGAGACACGATTAGTGTCTCACTGATATGCGGTTCAATAGGGGAGGTTTTGACCACCCGAAGAAGCTGCGTGGACTTCACTCAGCCAATCAGAGAGATCTGAAGATAAACCATGGCAATCTAAAGAACATAACAAGGTGAAGGGCGATGTGTATCTGTTGCAGGCTCAGTGCATTCAAGCTGCAGCCAAAGTAGCTCAACCGGACACGATGGATCAAATGAATACGGTAGGTGCAAAATATCAAAAGGCTTCTATGAGGGTAGCTCTTCACCGACACACACAGTGGGGACATGCAAAGGTGTTGCATTTAATTCAATGAAAATATTTGAGGATTGATCTTTTTGGGCCCGATATTTTGTAAGCCCTAAGGGGCCGATATCAGTTTGTATATAAGGCATTTTTTCCTTTCTGTAAATAGTTCGGATTATGCATTCAAAGGAGTTAGCAATTTTTATCAATCCTTTCTCGACAAAAATGTATGTTTTGTAACTCAAATGGAATCTAGAATATAACACAGAGTTTATGTGGAAGCTACTGTTAAATGTTTGTATTACTTTCATTTCTATATTTTAAACTATACAAGTTCTTAAATATGTTTTTCTGAAATCTGTATTCATACCTAAGGCTGTGAGAATCATCTTTCCTCCCTAAGATATGCATGTAGAGCAAGCCTGTTGAGAATACTATATGATTTTAGAAGGGGTTATGTCAAGTAAGTGAAAACACTGTCTTTGCTTTCTAGTCTATGTTCTTCCTGTGTCCGTTTTCATGATTTCTCATTAACTTGGTGTATCACCATAGAAATAGTTCTACTTAGTTTCATTATCTGTATGCTTTCCTTCTCCCTTTACCTCACAAGGATCAATAGTTTAGGTGATACCCAAAGGAAGCCGACCTTCTCTGGAGGTTCATTTCAGTTTTAGGTGACCCATAGCCTTGAAATGATCCCATTGTGTCTCTAGAAAGCTCAGTTTTAATCTCTGTGCATAGGGTGCATTTCTAGGTGACAATAGTGATATGATGATGGATGTCTATGATGCATTTAATTTCTATGTTATGATGATGACCATGATGATTATGATGGATACATTTAATTTTTATTAGTTATGCTATGTGATGTTCTACATGAAACTAATGATATGATATGCTATGGATGCAAATGATGATGCAACTGATGTGCTATGATTCCATGACGATTTATGAATGATGCTTATATGATGCATGTGATGGATTTTATTATTCTAATGATATGTGATGTATTTGATGTTTTTGTACTTTTCTAATGCAAATAAATGATGCAATGAATGGATGAATATTAGATGAACTGATTTTATGATGGTACCTAATTCTATCTGAGTATGATGTCTATGTGATAATTATGTGATGTATGCAATGATAATGCTTATGTGATGATTATGTCATGTATTCCATGATGATATGTTAATGCATGATGGATGATTTTATATGCTTTATGGATTTATGCAAATGGTGTTTTATGCTATGTGTGATGATATGTGATGTTCATATTTATTATGTGTGGATGTAATGATAATGGGATGTAACAATTATGTAAATGATGCGTATGATGTTTTGTAATGATGATATGATTATGTGATGAAAATTATTATGCTTAACTGAGTTTGCAAGACTTCCAAACCTATAGGGTCTTAAGCTTAAATGAGTGAATCTATCCAACTTCCAAGAGTTGGGGGAAGGTTGTAGTAAGTTGATTATTTGTTAAGATGAGTTTCAAAAAACCTGACATATTTCCCAACTCTCTTGGAAATCTGAAGAGACTCACTCATTTAAGCTTAGAGGACCATTTTCTTAATGCAACTATATGAAATGATTTTTATTAGATAAATGAGATGTGATGCATGTGATTTCGTGTTTTTTGATGTAAATATTATGATGTTATGCATGGATGGATGAATGATGTGATAATGTTTTCTAATGTATGCAAATGATGTATTTTCTATATGAGAATGATCTATTTTTGGTAATGTCAAGTGTAGTCAATCCATCGATAAGAGAGAACATCCTTATGAAATTGTTGCTACTTTGGAAACCCTATAGACACAGATGCAAACTAAAACTAACATGGATGCAATCTAACTTAAGCATGTAGATCTCATATGCAAAAGTTTTCATTCATAACAGCCAATTTTTTGTGCTTTTTATCATCATTAAGCCTTTAAAATGTTGAAAGTGAGTATAAGCATCGATGGTATATTTAGACCATGATGACCTGAGTACTACTTCCATGATGTTTGATAGTGCAAGTTGACACAAGAATCTAAGTATAATTAAACTAAGATGATCTGAGTATTGCATGTGTAAACAAACAAGAGTTAACCAGTTTCCTATGCAAATTTAGAATGTCATTAGTGATACTTTGTAGAGCACATCCTACGGCAATTTGCATAATAATAATGATCAACTCACAGACAAGAAAAAAAGAAAAAATCATACTCCTTGGCTCCTCTAGTTCAATACATCATCGAGGTGCTCCAGAGATATGATAACAAAAATCAAAGTATAATAATTGAACATTTATGTTTGATGTGATAAACCCATGATTCAGAAGGAACATCATCCATTTGAAGTTTTCTTTTGGTTGGATTGATTTGGATTTTTGATTTTGATGGTTGATGTGTTTCTGATGGTGATTAATGTTCAATGTTGAGTTGCACTATGATCATGTTTTGTTGTGTTTTTCCTACTATTGTTTTTCTATGGGTTCAAGCTCAAAGTTTATTTCTCCCAATGAGTTCAGGATTTTGCCCCCTATCTAGGGCGAGACATGACCTCCTTGCTAGGATATGTGCATGAGGATTTTTGATGATAGGAAGAATGATGATGAAAGAAAATGGTGAAAGTGAATGGTCAGCATGCTCAAATAGATGGAAAACCTAACCTATCACAAATAGCGCCTATTGCCAAGTTTTCACTACTTGTTTTTATTGAACTTTTTCAGATTTTATGTTTTTTTTTTTTTCACTTTATTTGTATTTTTCTCTTTTTCTAATTTTTTTTGTTGTTTCCAAGACTCTTGTTTGGTAGGTTTTCATCAAGGAAACCATTTTTTTCAGATGCAAGCTATTGAAGGGTTCATCAAAAAAATCCCTTTCTAGTGTGAACAACTGATATGCTCTTGATACGAAGACTGACACAATGACAAAGGGACCTAGCCATTTTCATTCAAATTTCCCCTTCTTCTCTTGATCTTGTTGATTATGGGGATTTTCTTTTAGGACTATGTTACCAACTCAAAATGTTCTAGGTTTCACTCTATGATTGTAACTTCTAGATATCCTTTGTTAATATGATTTCAGGTGATCCACTACATGCTGACAACACCCATCTAATAGTTCCAACTCTTGTAACCTAGACACTCTGTAATCCTCATCTGAAATGATCCCTTTTAGTGACACTTGGAGTGATTGTAACTCAACCTCAATAGGTAGGATAGATTATGATCCATAGACTAGGGCATAGGGTGTAGCTCATGTTGGGGTGAGGATGTTGGTTCAATAAGCCCATATAGTAGGGTTCAGTTGGAAATGTCAATCATGTCCAACATTAGTGACGTTTTTCTTCAATATTTTCAAGATAGTCTTGTTTGAAGCCTCTACTTGGTTATTTCCTTAAGGATAATATGGTGTAGAAAATGATGTTGGATGTGAAACCTCTCACAAAGTTCTTCAACATCCTAATTTTTGAAAGGTCTACCATTTTCAGTGATAATGGATTAAGGGATGCCATATCTACAGATGATGTAGTTCAGGATGAAAGATGAGATTTTTTTGCCTATGATGGTAGTTAGGGGAACAAATTCAATCCACTTTGTAAGATACTATGTGTTTGTGATAATGAACTTGTGTCCATTTGATGAAGATGGATGAATCTTTCCTATGAGGTCCAATCCCCACTGACAAAAGGGCCATGTTGATGCAAAAGGTTGAAGTTCTTGTGCTGGTGAATGGGTGAGATTACCATGAATCTGACACTTTTGGCATTTCTTGATGAATTGAAAAGACTCCCTCTCCATAGTCGGCCAATAATATCCCAGACGAAGGAGTTTCTTGGCTAAGGTTAAACCACTTGAATGAGTTCCACAAATACCTTCATACATTTCCCATAAAAGCCATTTCAGACTTGTCACATTCTAGACATCGGAGGAGAGTTCCATGAAGACCTGGTCAATAAAGTACATCCAGTATAAGGGTATGTTAGGCGGCTTGACAGATGAAGCTTCATTTTTTATTTCGAGATAGGTCAAGTGAGAGGGTGTTGTTTTTTAGGTATGTATAGATTGTCCCATAGATGGAAGTCTCATCCTCAGATAGATGGTAGATAACTAGGGGTTTAGGGTTGTCATAGGATGGGTTGAACAATTGTTCCACCATGAACTCATAATGGGTTCATTTCTCTAGAATTTGTAATAGAGAAGAAATGGTCGCCATGGCATCAACAACTTTGTTGTCACTTCAAGGAATATGCTCAAATCTTATTTCCACAAAATTCTTTTTGAAGTCATCAACCATTCTCTTATAGGGCATCAACTTGTCATCCTTTGTTTGATAGTCATCATTCACCCAATTAATGACTAGTTGTGAATCCCCATAGACATGCAACTCTATGATCTTCCACTCGACTGCTACTTTGATTCTAATGATGAAGGCTTTGTATTCGGCTGTGTTGTTGGTGTAAGGAAACATTAGTTTGTAGGATTTTGGAATGGTATGTCCTTGTGGTGAGATAAACAAGATTCCTACTCCTGATCCATGTTGTGTATAAGAGTCGTCAAAGTATAATACCCATTGTTGTGTTGACATTGTTAGGACACAAGCATCTAGAAACTCAACATTCATTGGATGATGGTCTTGCAATGGTGCTTCAACTAACTGATCTACAATTTATTTTCCTCTAATTTCCTTCTTATCGACATATTGGATGTCAAATTCACTCAACATCATGACCCACTTAGCTAGTCTTCCAGTTAGATTAGTTTTGTTAAGAAGGTATTTCAGTGGATCTATCTTGGCTATTAACTTGATGGTATGAGTGATCATGTAGTGTCATAATTGTTGGGTAGTGAACACTACTACCAAGCAAGCCTTTTCAATGAAGATGTAATTGATCTCATAGCCATTTAAGGTCTTGTTGATATAATAGATTTCCATTTCTTTTCCTATTGAATCCTCTTGTGCTAACAAGGCTCCCAATGATATCTCACTTGTTGTTATGTACAATAAAATTGACTTCCCTTTTACTAGTGGTATTAAGATGGGTGGACTCATCATATATTGTTTTGATTGGTTGAAGGCCCCTTCACATTTCTCATCCCATCAGAAAGATACATTTTTATTTAGAAAGTGAGTGAAAGGATGGGTCTTATCTGCTAGTTGTGAGATAAATATTTGGATTGATTGGAATCTCCCTTGTAGAGATCATAGTTGACTGATGTTCTTAGGCGGTGGCATCTCCATGATGGATTTGAGCTTTGTAGGATCTACCTCAATGCCATTTTTTGAAACTATATATCCCAAGAGTTTGGCTAAAGTCACACCAAACACACATTTCTTTGGATTCAGTCATACATTGAACTTTTCCATTATAGTAAAGATTTTGTCTAGGATATATAGGTGTCCTTCTCTGGTGTGTTATTTGGCTGAAAAATCATCCAAATAGTCTTCCATGAAGGTGTGCATCATATCATGAAAGATTGTCCTCATGGCGGGTTGATAAGTTGGTCCTACATTATTCAACTTGAAAGGCATGATGTTCCAACAAAATGTCCCCCATGGGCATGCAAAGGTTGTCTTGCCTTGATCTTCAGGTGCAATTTTGATTTTATTATAGCCAGAAAAATCATCCATCAGTGACAACATGCCATGCCCTACTATTAGGTCCACAATGATGTCAATATTAGGTAGGGGTGAATCATATTTTGGGCCAGCATTGTTGAGATCCCTAAAATATATGTAGATTCTAATTCTTTTTTTTGGTTTTGAAACATGCACCATGTTTGATATTCATTTGGAATATTCGATTGGTCTAATGAACCCTGCATCCAGTAACTTCTTCAGTTCTACTTTTACCAATATGGCAATATGTGGATGCATTTTCCTTAACTTTTACTTGACCAGTTTTACTCTTGCTAGTAGTGATAAGTGGTGTATGATAAGTTTTGGATCAATCCTTGGTATGTTGGCATATGACCAAGCAAAATTATTTTTGCTTTCTGTGAAGAATTTGATGAAGTTTGATTTTTCTTGATTTGTCAAGGAGTCTGCTAGTTGGACAGTCTTTACTATTTCTTCATTGCTGATATTAATGGACTGGGTGGGTTCAACCAATACTTTAAATTATTCCTAAAAATTTTTGGGGAGTGTCAAATTGTCCATCCTTCAGGACCTCAAAAAGGTTTTCACCATTGGATATGCTCTTTATTTTTTACTTTTTTTTGGATCTCATACTACCATTGAATGGTTTTCACAATCAGATCTATTCCCTATATTATTCATTTTGTAGCTGAAAATTTTGACACTCTCCTAGTTGGAAGCTTCGTTATGATGTTCAATAGTGGAATGTGTTTTGGGATTGGAAGAATAAAGGAAGTTGACAATGACATCACCATTCAAAAAGATGGGGATATCAGATGACTTAGTTTGATCCCAATCTATGAGTTTAGGATGTACTAAGGGAAAGGATTTGTTGGATTGGCTAAAGTCAGAGACCGTGAAGGTCTTAATGGTGGTGTCTTTGGATTTTACAATAGCAAAATCAATGTCTATATGGTAGCTCTCCTCTGAATTACCTATTTCTCTTTGAGTTTGATCATCTTCACTAGAGTCATCAATATGTTGTGATCATATTTCAAGTGGTCTATAACCTGAACCTTGACCCTCCTCACATATGGGTGTATAGTTTTGTATCACATCAATTTCCTTATCGTGACAAGACTCTTCAGATAGAGAATCCCACTCATATTCATTTGAATAAGTTTCATGATCATTACTAGCTTGTAGTTGTAGGATTCTTTCAACAACTTACTATCTGGCTTCTTCACTTGATTCTTCTTTATACCCTAGTCCTATTTTATCCTTGGATTGCATTGTGATAGGTTGTATCGGCTCTATGATGCCTTCTTTCCTTTTACCGATAGGACCTTTTCCCTCATATCCCATATTTTCTAGGATTGTCTTTCCTTTGCCATACTATTCTATTTGTACACTTGAGGTGGATGCTTGTGATGATTTTCCATCTTTATATAACCAGTTTAAAACCTCTTTGTCATCTGACTCATCCACTAATATGCCTTCTCTTACAAAGGTGCCATCAAATAGTGTAGTTGGTTTTGATGATTGTTTCCTTGAGGTTGATGGTTCCCCATATGATTTAGGAGAAGATGAAAGTTTTGATAAACATAAGGATTGCTCAAATGAGTATTCCCCCATGCCCTTGTCTTTCAATTGTATCTTAGCAACTTGTTTTGATAAGGATTCAAGTTGAATTTCCTAATTTTTTGGAGTAGGATTACTGATACTTTTTTCTTTTCATTGATCCTTTATCTCAGGCTAGTTTGACGAAGAACTTGATGCACTTTCTTTACTTGAGGGATTGGCATCAATGATATCCTTATCCTTTGATTGGTCCTTTTTCTTGACCCATTTTGACAAGGAATTTATTTGTTTTCCATCATTTGATGAACCATGAGTTGGAGCTTCCTTGTTGTGTGGTACAAAAGCATCTTGGGTAGTCTTGAGGTTGTTACAATATTGGGGGTTGTTTGAGTCAGCTGCAATAGTGATTCCAGCCTATTGAAAGGGAACTTCAAACATTGGTGATATGTGGATGGCACTGCTTGCATGTCATGAATCCAAGGTCTTCCCAAGAGTATGTTGTATGTTAACTCTTTGTCTAACACTTGGGATACTATATCTCTAATAACTAGTCCTACTTGATTAGGTAGCACTATCAACCCCTGTGAAGATCTCTCATCATCATATGGTTTTATTGTTATTTTCCTCCTATGATCAATAGCATTTTCTGAATATCCCAATTCATGAACAAGTTTCAAAGTACAAATATTTAGACCAACTCCTCCATCTATTAGAACACATTTAACACGGTTTTATGGATTAAGACCTCAATGTGGAGGGCATCATTGTGCGGATGGATGATAGATACATCATCATGTTCAAAAAATGACAAGCAGTGCGGTGCAGTCAAATGTCCCACCATAGTTTCAAATTAGCAAACCTCTAGACTGTTGGGTACCATGGTGGAAACTAGAGCTTGTTCCAAGATTTCCTTGTGAGTGGGTGAAATTTTAAGAAGTTCCAATATGGATATTTGGGTGGGTATTTTCTACAACTGATCAATTATGTTATATTGGGTTGTAGGGATAGTAGTAGTTGCTTTGAACGTGGAAGGGGTAGCTCCTTTCAATGTTACCTTGGCTTGTCCTTGTGTGATTGAATTGATCAGTGGGTTGTCTTGTTTTTCTCTAATTTTGATAACATTGATTTGATGTGAGGTGGTGTCAATATCATGATGATGATTTTCAATTGCAATGATGTTTTGTTCATGCTCAAGGGTGTTGTCATTTGTTGGGTTATCAGTTGTAGTAAGATTTGATTTGTCATGGGTTTGATCATCAACCACCTCAATATGTAGAATGGTGGTGTCATAGACCTAGTTTATGTTGTTTCCTTTGGTATTTGTAGAAGATTCCCCTTTTTCATAGTTGGGTAGAAGGTTCTTGAATTCCCCATGATCATTGTTTGTTTGGCGTCCTTCTAAAAATATCGTCTTGTTGTTAATTAACTCTTATATCAAGTGCTTCAATTGCATGTAGTCATTGGTTTTATGTCCTTTGTTGCGATGAAAGTCACATAAATGAGCATTGTTCCACCATGGAGGCTTAACTTGTGGTTCCCAATTTCTTGCCTCTGGTAACTTTATGACTTTAGCTTCAACAAGTTCCTTTAATGTTGATTCTGGTGATTTCCCTAAAGGTGTGAACCTTCTTCAATTTGAGGACATTCGATATGATGGTGTTCTAGATCCAACATTACCTTGATTGTTGCTTTGGTTGACATTTTGGTTGTTGGGTGGATTGTTATTTTGATTAGTTTTAGTGGCAGTTGTAGTTAAGTTGAATACCGGTTTTGCATTTTGAGTTTCAACTGCACCATCGTTATTTCCAACATTCTTGTTTCATTGCCAAAACTTGGGTTTGTCACCAATATTGTAATTATTGGAGGAGTTTGATGAGTTTTTTTCATTCGAAATTTTGATTACTCCTCTCCTGACTAAAGCCTCTTCGATTTTAATTCCATTTTCAATTAGTTTTTCAAAGGTAGGTGGACATTGTAATTCCAATCTATAACTCATCTCATTATTTAGGTTATCAAGAAGATTTCTATCTTTTCCTTTTCGGGTACGGGATGAGAATATCATGAAAATAACCTTCTCCATTTTTGCAAGAATACAAGGAATGATTCACCGTTATTTTGTTTCAAGTTACAAAGATCTTTCATGGTGATGTCATGTTGGATGTTGTAAGAATATTGGGTGATGAACTTGTTGACTAATTCCTCAAAGGTGTTAATTGGTGGAGTGAGTTTGGAGAACCATTTAAGACATTTTCCACCCAGAATTCATGGGAATAATCTCATTAAGTGCGTCTCTTCATATGCAAATTCAAGACTCATGTTTCTAAACTCCCTTAGATGGTCTATTAGATTGGTTTTACCGTTGTATTTTTCATACTTGGGGAATTTGTAATGTTTGGGAAAGTGGATCATGTGGATACTTTGATCAAATGGATAAGGACAAGTGTCTTGTATCAAGTATCATTTGGAAGTTCCCCTTTGCATATCAAGAATTTATTATTGAAGGTTCTTCACTTGATGAGTTAGGGAAACTACTTGTTTGTGATCATTTTTTGGGATTTTTAGGAGGTGCTTTCAACTGATTCATGTCAAAGTAATTGGGTAATTTGGTACATTGTTTAGCTAACATGAGTAAGTATTTTTCCCCATTTCTTTCAAAAATATTTTCTAAGCATTTGTGGAAGTTGGGATCTTGTTCAACATGTTGAATATCTTCCTCAGTTATTTCTTCCCCTTCATTGTTGTGGATTCCATGAAAATGATTCTCTTCAGCTTCCACCATGGTATTATGATTTTTACTATTTTGAGTTTCAATGATTGGAGTTTTAATGGTTGTAGTTTCAATGCTTTGAGTTCCAATGTTTTGTGTTTTGATGTTTCGCGTTTGAATGGTTGTAGTTTCAATGATTGGGGTTTTAAGTCCTTTTTCCTTGAGTTTTTTTTGTAGCCTTGTTTGAATGGGAATACAAGTGTTATAGTTTTCACTAAGCTTTGACCTAAGTTTTGGAAGAGTGCCAAGGATTACAACTAAGTCAACTAGAATAACAAATTCTAATGAGACTAAGTTTGATTTGACTATATAGCTTCGTTTTATGATGAAAGGATGACAAATCTTGATGATGAAACTAGGCTTAATAATCAAAGGTGTGATAGGTTTGATGATTTTGACACTTTGAGATGTTAGATCTTGGTTTAGGTTGGAGAATTCCACTTGTAGAGGTCAATTTTAACAATTTTAGAATCTATGGTAACTAAGGAATGATTCTAGACTAAAGAAGATTATGAAATTTTGGTTCAAACTATGAAATAGGGGATAAGTTTAACTCTTAGGTTTTGCATTTAATGGATGCACTAAAATAGAGCTTGAATGCGATAAAAGATTTGATAGATGCACTAAAACAGAGGATGGATGCACCATAAAATTTCACAGATGTGATATAAGATTGCATGAAAGCACTAAAACAGAGGGTTGATGCATTGAAAAAGTGCCCAGATGCACTATAACAGAGGATGGATGCACTAGAAAAATGCTCAGATGTGCTAAAATATTGACTGGATGCACTGGAATAGAGGACATATGTGCCAAAATTTTGCACAAATGTGCTATAATAGTAGTTGGATGCACTAAAATATTTCATGGATGTGGTAGAGAATACAACAGATGTGCTAAACTAGGAAAATGACACAATTTTTTGGATTTTTCAGATTTTCTAGTTAGAAACTTGGTTGTTTCAATGGATGTTTTCTGAATCAAGGTTTTTTCCTTTCAACATGTGATTTTTTTGTTTGAAACTGGTTCAAAAACACTTTGGTAAAGACACATCAAGCATGTACAACTTAAGGTTGTGTAGGACAATATTTGTTGAATTCCCACTTGAATTTTACTCTATTTGTGCTTACTTATAGTGGATAATTAGATGCTTGACCCCAATAGCTCCCCTCCATGACACTCACTTCTATAGGGTAGCCAAGTATCAATACCCATGAATATCCCATGGCATATTTCTGATCTCTACTAAAAGTCGTAAGAATGTGGGACGACTTCAGAATGACTGTTCTTGCATCAAAAAATAGAATAAGGATTTTTTCCTTGCTACAACAGAGGGTTCTAGCATAGGTATTCCATTCATGGGGGATAATCCATGCGACAAGAGACCATTGCTACCCTTCTTGTCAGAACAATCCTTGTGATACTTGAACTTTCCCCAAGTACCCACATTTATATCCTAGTTGGAAGTCACTTGGCTTTAGCGTGTTACTAGTTGGGTCATTCCCTTGGTAATTACTTTTTCCCACAAGGCAGACCCTCTAAGGATAAAAAAAAGAAAATGGGTCTATATTTTTGGTCACCCAGTTAAGGGGAGAGCATATTCCTACCATTCATCAAGCACAAAACACATGGTGTTCTTTATCCTTCTTAATTAAGCTAGATGCCTATCTTAAGCAAAAGAAAGCATTTAAATAATTCCAGCCCCTACATAAATCATGAGTAGTTTGATAAATTTGTCTTTGACCAGTGTATAAAGGTACCTACAAGTAGAAAACACCAATCAGTTCTCAAATTTTCAAATTTAAGCCAATGCGCTAAAATAGTCATCATTATTGGCATATGGCTTGGAGAGACTGTTCTTGGCTTCTTGTGTTGTCATTGATGGCAACTGGAGTTAGCAGTATGGTCTATAGTGTTGAAGTTGCTCCTACTAGCAAGTGAAGTAAGTGACTGTAATCTACCAGAAGAAAGTATGAAGAACATGACATCTAGTAGATATGTTGATCTAAATACTTCACCGGGTCACCATTTTGTGGTTTGGATGCCCAGTGAAGCTTTTTAAGCATGTATGCTACCCTATTGGAAAATTTTTTGGTGTTGAATTAATTGGAGTATGAGTTAAGAGATTCAGTAAAATGATTTACTGCTTATTTTCTCATTCTGGCCGACCCGATGTATATGGTGTGTTACATATGTATGTGTAGTATGTGTTTAGATATTTCTTATGTTTGGAATTTTGGTTTGGGTCCCTACTATAGTGTAGCTAACTTGTGTGGGTACAAATCAATTCTAACTGATGATTTGGGCCAACATAAGGAAAAATATTCTATTCTGTTTTGAAGCCGACATATAACAATTTCTTGTTAGCGGGTATATAAAAGGGATCAGAAAATGATTTTGGTGTGTGTGTGTGTGTATGGAGAGAGAAGTGAGTTTGTGAAAGAAGGTGCAAGAACAACTATATGAGTTAATTTCAAAAGATCTATTGAGAAATTTTTTTTTGTGCTACAAAAGGGTTTTTGTAGGAGAGTATAACAAAGTAGAGCAGAGTAGAGTAGAAGTGCGAACTGGATTAAAGATCTAGAATCTGATTGTGTGCTTAATTGAAACTGATTCCAAGCATTTGTAGATGCTATACTCTCAGTTCAACATTTTTTTGTAATATCAAATATATTTTGTAAGGCAGTGAGCTCTAGACAGTGAGCCTAAATGCAAGTGCATTCCCTTTTTATCATACTTTTAATAGAGTATACTTTGTGGATTAATCTCAATCATGGTTTTTCCCAATAGGGTTTCCACAAAAATCCTAGTGTTATGGTGTTCTTTAATGTGTTTACATGTTTCCTTCTATCTATATGTTGTGAATGCTATTGAGGGTTTAATTATTGTTGTTTATATTTTAAGATCTAATTTGAAAATCAAGAATTGTGGAACACTAATTCACCTCCCCATCTTAGTGTCCTTAGTTTCCAACAATTTGTATCAGAGTTGGTTCCTCTTCTAAAGTTTAACAACTTGAGGTGGATCTTGAATTACAATGGATGCTAGTGGTCTTCAATAGCAACTTATGGTGTCACTTGATGATCTTGATCAATTTAAAGTAGAAGTCATGGAACTAAAAGAAAATCATGTGGCTAACAAAAAATTCATTCAATCACTGAAAGACAAGATAAATGAGTCAAGAGAAAGAGTAAGGAACTATGTGATCGGTTGAATCAGAAAGAAAGCAAAGGTCTAGATGATGTCCATATAAATCAAACCCTAAGAGAAATAATAGAAGAATGTGAAAAGATTGCTAAGGACAATGCAACTCTAAAGCTTGAAATGGAATCTATGGCGATGAAGTTAACCAAAGAGATTGAAGAAAGAAAGAAGAAAGAGAAGAATTTTTCCCAATCATTGAAAGAAAAATCTGAAGAATGTAGCAGAGTTAATAGTGAATTCATTCAGCTAGAGATTGAACTACAACAATCAAGAAACAATGAACAAGAGCTTGAGAGATAGATAGTTATTCTCATAAATGAGCTTACTACTGCAAATGAATTCAAGGAGAAGTTCAGGATAAGTTCTTCTAGGCTTGATGAGATAACTAGAGGACAAAAGGAAACAAATGATAAGGGAGGTCTTGGATATGAGAAGGGTGAGAGCTCTAGATCCAGATAGAAGAACCTTGAAAAGAAGAACAAAGGCAGAAGAAATCCGTTAAGGCAACCCAATGCTCAAAAATTTAATGGTATTGATTTGTCTGTAACAAATTTGGTCATATGACTTCTCAATGTAGAAGAAAAATAAACTTTAGCACTCCATCATTTTTTGATCAGTGTTTTAAATGCAAGAAGTTTGGGCATAAGTCATTAGAATGCAGAAGTATGTCATTCAGTGCAAATAACATTAAATGCTATACCTATGGAAGATTTGGACATGTTGCTAATCAATGCATATCAGGAGGAAATCAATGGAATGGATGGTATAAATAGACAAATCTGGTATGCTACAATTGTAATAAACTTGGGCACATTGCAATATTTTGTAGGAATAGAAACATGAATAAAAGTGGTCAGGTTTATCAAGGGAGAAATTCAAAAAAATACAAAAAAGGAAAGGAAAAAGCATCTATAGAAGAGATAAGAGATTAGATGAAGAAAACATGGGTAAATAAAAGTGAATCTGATGAAGGCAATAAGGATGCACCGGAAGCTCCCTCCGATAATTCTTCTGACAATTAACTTTTGGCCAATGGCCTAGGGGAAGTTTTTCAAGAAAATTCTTTGTCCCCTTGTGTACAGTTGGCACCAAATCGTAGGATGTCATTAGCACAAATGCATTAGTAATAATTTGTTGAGTTGGTTGAAATGTTGAAGGTCTCAAGTTAGATTCTTTTCTTATTATCTGAATTTTCAGTGTAACTGAAACTTCTAGGGCAACACATTTAATGTGGTAGAAAGTTAAGTATGTGAAGTTATTTAAGGGCATTTAGAACCCTAGTTTGTCACCGTGCACCAAAGGAGAACAATTGGAGAACCTTTTCTGCAAAATTCGAAGAAGTGAAAATAAATCTATCGGCGAATTCTCTAGGTATTTCTATTGCTTATCAATTTCATATTTGTTTGGTGATCGGTAGAACCCTATTTGGTACAAAAAATGAATAAAATCCAAGGATTAGTAACTTTGGATGAATATAGTAATAAAAAGGTCAAAGATAAAAGAAGTTCATTGTCTATCATTGAATTAAAAAGGCTTGGAGGAGGGAAACACAATAATTTATATATTTGGAATGAATTCCCTCAATTTTGTCAATGTAGAGGTAGTTTGTTTATCTTAAATAGATTGGTTGGTGATATACTTACTTTGGATAAGCCCTATCAAATCTCTAAAGATGTAATCAGAAATCTAACAGGTTTGTGCGAAGTTGGTAATGTTCCAAAAAATAAATTGATTTGAAATGTATAGGTTGAATCCCTAACTAGAATAACGAGAGATCAAAGGGCTCTAGTGATTACTACGATAAAAGATACTTTAACGAGGTATATTACTCATTGAATTTCATATAAAATCTTCTTCAGAAACCAAGAAGGATCAACCTTGGTAGGTGCATATATATTGCTCACAAAATGATAATAGAAGGTGAAGACTTTGACCTATGTGGTTTGATAAAGGATCAATTAATGGAGAATGTACTATTTTCCAAGGATATAGGCTACTTTTTCAGGTTTGGTACTCTAGCTAATGTATTATGATGTATTTCCTGAATTGCTTTCCTCTAAATGACAATATGGTATAGAAGGAAAATATACTAGTTTGCAAGCAAATCTTTGAGCATTTCAACTCTTTTGAAAATGGTGAAAGAGTTTATGAAAACTTCTTTAGAAATTTGTTAGAAAGGTTTGGTGCAAGTGATATTCCTCTTCCAATAAAGATATATTAAGTTGGATCATCCTCTAGTAAGGTAGAGAAAAATTAGAAGAGAGAAAGAGAATTGGTTGGTGTCACTCCTCTGGCACCCAAGTCAACAAAATTTGAGGGAAAAGGAAAAGAAAAGATGGTTGCGGATATATTCGATGAAGACTCTGAAGAATGTACTCCAAGAGAAGAACCAAAACTAGTTGAACCAATTGTGGAAATTGCAAAAGAGAGTGATGATTAAGGTGTTCTATTTAAAGCAAAGATATTGTAGATTATTCAGGATGAAGATGGAATGCAAAATATATCTGATATATGGTTGAATGGACCATCTTATGAGAAGGATGTCATTGAGAACACTCTAGGAAGATACTTTGTTGACAACAACATTGAATAAAGAGTCTGCGAAATGTTCTTCCAGAAGATTTGATTGCGTGTGTCAATGATTCTATAGCCTTTGTACCTTTGGACAAAAAAGAGGCAGAATTAATCTCTCATCTGAAAACGCAGTTTAGAAAATCTCTTTCTAAACTAAAGAAGAAAATGAATGAGCTAAGACAGTGCATTGACTTAGCTAACAAGCTCTACAATTACTATCTTAGGTGGCCTCATGTGGTTGGCAAGTAGGACAAGTTGGAGGAAACTAAAAATGAGCTTGTTAGAATCATACAAGACTACAATATGTTTTTGGACAAGGACAAGGAAGCTAAGAAGAAGATTCATGATTTGAGAGTTGACCATAAAAAGTTCATTCTTCCAGAAATACTCTTATGGATTCTTTCTGAAAAGTGAAACATCATACCAAATGCAGGCTAGAGCAAATGATTGAAATTCTAAAGGAAGGAGAAAAGTTGGTTGATGCCATCACCATTCCTGAATCTCTTGTTCAAATTATAAATAGGTCATCAAAGAATAATAGCCTGATTATAGCTATTGGGATTGCGATGGACTCTTGGAAGAAATTTCTTCCAGAAATGAAAGATAAGTATAAAATAATCTTCTAATTTGTGCAACAATTTTCCAAATTTTGATCAATTTTGCAAAGTGGGAGAGAACAATAATTTTTTTTAACAAAAGGAGAGAAGTGTAGAGAAATTAGTGGAAGCCTCGTCATTGATTTCAAAGGGGGAGAGAATGCAATGAAAAATTCCTTGACATCCTAAGGGGCAGTAGTATTTTTGATTTTGATGAGTTTTTGAGTTTTGACACTTAGTCATTTTTCACTAAGTGTTTCCATCAATGCCAAAGGGGGAGATTATTGGCATATGGCTTGGAGAGACTATTCTTGGCTTCTTGTGTTGTCATTGATGGCAACTGTAGTCAGCAGTATGGTCCATAGTGTTGAAGTTGCTCCTACTGGCAAGTGAAGTAAGTGATTGTAATCTACCGATAGAAAGTATGAAGAATAGGACATCAGGTTGATAAGCTGATCTAAATACTTCATCAGATCACCATTTTGTGGTGTGGATCCCCAATGAATCTTGTTTAGCATGTATGATATCCTATTGGAAAGGTTTTTGGTGTCAGATTAATTAGAGTATGAGTTAAGAGATTTAGTAAAATGATTTATTGTTTATTTTCTCATTCTAGCTGACTTAGTGTATATGAAATATGTGTTTAGCTATTTCTTATGTTTAGAGTTTTGGTTTGGGTACCTACTATAGTATAGCTAACTTGTGTGGGTACACATCAATTTTAACTGATGATTTGGGCTAACATAAGGAAAGTATCCTATTCTATTTTGAACTCAACATATAACAATTTCTTGTTAGTGAGTATATAAAGGAGATTGGAAAATCATTTTGGTGTGTGTGTGTGTATGGAGAGAGAAGTGAGTTTGTGTGAAAAGGTGCAAGAACAACTATATGAGCTAATTTCAGAAGATCTGTTGAGTGAATTTTGTTTGTGCTACAGAAGGGTTTTTTGTAGGAGAGCAATGCAAAGCAGAGTAGAAGTGTGAATTTGATAAAAGATCTGGAATTTGATTGTGTTTTTAATTGGAACTGATTCCAAGAATTTTTAGATGCTATACTCTCAGTTCAACATTTTGTTGTAATATCAAATATATTTTGTATTTGGTAGTGAGCCTTCTCTTTTGAGTAGTGAGCTAGGCAGTGAGCTTGAATGCAAGTGCATTCCCCTTTTATCATAATTTTAATAGAGTATACTTTGTGGATTAATCTCCACCATGGTTTTTCCCCTAACAGGGTTTCCACGTAAAAATATTGGTGTTGTGGTGTTCTTTAATGTGTTTACATGTTTCCTTATGTCTATATGCTATGAATGTTATTGAGGGTTTAATTATTGCTATTGATAATTTAAGATCTGATTTGGAAATCAAGAATTGTGGAACACTAATTCACCCCCCCCATCTCAGTGTCCCTAGTGTCCAACAATCACATGTGCTAAAACATCAATGTGCTACAAGAACTAACTAATGCACTAAAACAACTACTCAATGCGCTAAAAGAACTAATGAATGCACTAAATAAGACACTGAATGCACTAAAGAAAAGACCGAATGTGCTAAAACACTCCCTCTATGCACTAAAACATTTTTTGGATGCACCAAAAGAAATGTTGGATGTGCTGAAATAAACACTAAATGCATTGGAAAATTCCTCATATGCGCTGAAATAGAAGTCGTATGCGCTGAAATATTTATTGTATGCACCGAATGAACTCATGATTGCGCTAAAACATCATGTCTAGCTTGTTTACAAGAAATTTTCTAGAAAATTGTTAGAAATTGGGTATGGCCCCACGGTGGGTGCCATTTTATGTGTGTGTGAAATGTGGGAATTGTTAGTAAATCAACACAAACACCAATGAGATGAATTATATCAAATATTTGAATCAAATAAACTACTCTATTTTGCAATTAAACAAATCTTTTAAGAATGTTTCATTGTCCTCTATTCTCAAGGATTTATTAAACCACATTGGCTCTTAGATTTTGTATATGCACTATGGTTGTTAAAATGACAACTTGAGAAACGATATAATATTCAACATGCAAGCCAATTAAGTTCCTACATGAAACTAATGTGATGAAAATGATAATGGAGATATTTGACAGATGGATGAATGATGTTAGATTATACAATATGTAGGTGCTATGATATGAAGCTAAGATGATTCTACATATGCTCAAATATTCACTATGAATATGCTAATCTAAAATGTAACTATAAAGAAAAGCATGGTATAAAATACAACTATAAAGCAAGATGTGCTTCTAAAATGTAACTATAAAACAAAACATGATATGAAATGCAACTATAACACTCCAAATTCTCCAATTCTCCAAAAGATATTCCTACATAATAAATCTACTCAAATGTGGATGCAAAATACAATGGAAAAGGGTTGTATTTATAGGCTTTTCTAAGCATCTTGTGATGTGGCAACGATCAACAGTCCTAATTCAAACAAGAGGGATGAATGGTGGAGATGGAGAGAATTAAGGTGTCCCCTTGACCAAAGACAACATGCCAAATGGATGGCGAAATCTCTTGACCAAAGACAACATGCCAAATGGATGGAAAAATAAAGTGTGAGGTATAAGCCATGTGTTTGAAAGTTTGTTGAAGATAATTCCAATTAAAAATTAGAATTATTTAATTTCATGTGACCTTGATGAGGTGGCATAAAAAATTGTAGACATGTGCTTGAATTCCTAATCTAGTATTAGTGAAACTTAATTAAATAAAACAAGCTTATGGAAATTTTTTTATTTAATTAAATTAGAATAATATGATTTTAGATTTGGAGAATTAGAAAAGGGTGAACTATATAAATAAAATGGGAATTTATTTATATGTAGATGAAATATTAATTAAATAATTAGTATTTAATTAATTAAATGTCTTAACTGATTTTAGGTGTATACAAAAAACAATAGAAAAGAACATGAGGAGTTAATTGCAAGGTTGAAATATCTTACAATAACAAACTCCCATAGGACCACCCTATCTAAATCCTTACAATCCATTATCTCTCATGTAGTATCATTGGTGCCACCACTAAGGGATAAAGAAGAATTTTCGAGATGGGTGGTGGATGGTTTTTGACCATCCTCCATTTAATAAGTATGAGGTACCACAATAATTTTTGAGGAAACTCTATTGTGAGATTTTCCTCATTCAAATCCAAAATCACTTTGGCATGCATGAGTTCCATGGTAGATATGGGGCCTCTACATCAGATAGAGTAGGGGTACAACATAATTCAAACTAGGCACTGAAACCACTTTGTAGGCTAGAGTTAGAGCATATGACTATGTTTTTTTTATGGAGGTTATTGAGGTGGAGATCTTAGAGTCCATTAGCTTGCTCACTCAAAACCTTATAAAACATACTAGGCCTCTCATATAGTGTGATGTGATCGATTCTTCCAAGCATCAAGTTCCACCTCATGTATTTCGATCTTGTGGGTCTCTCTATATTTATGATCCCGAGGATAGTCAAGATACATGTGGCTAAGATACATTTATAGTGTATCAGATGGTCATGAAAAAAGCTCTATTGAGTGAAACATTTAACTTTGATAGCAAAGTAAATTTTAAGTTTGTTAATTTAATTTATTAAATTTTATTTTTAAATGTAAGATTAACTAAATTAGTAGAATGATTATAATGAAACTTTAGGGTCTCAATGTTCATCCTACTTGTAGTGATCATCCAAATCCCTCTGTCAAGTGCATAGCTATGTAACTAGTAAAAAATTATAAATATTACATGTGAATAGTTGAACTTTATATGAATGGTATTCTTCTAACTCACTTTGGATGTTGAATAGGTTAATGTTGGACCTGTTGAATAGGACAACTGAGAGGGGGGGGTGAATTAATTGTCACATATTTTAACCTTTAATTCAATCACGAGAACTAATACTTAAAACAACTTAAATGATTAATCATCAATTATACAAATCCAACACTTAAACACAATAACACCAGATTTACATGGAAAACCCAATGAGGGAAAAACCATGGTGAGGATTAACTCACACTATAAAGAATATCAAAACTAATTACAAAAGGCTCGCTGCCTAAAACAAGGCTCACTACCTGAGATACGACTCACTGCTTGAAATAAGGACTCATTGTTTAGAAGAAGGACTCACTGTCCAACAGGGCTACAACCTAGAGGGCTCACTACCACAAAGATACAAAGAAGAAAAAGAAGACTTGTTATAGAGAGACTACAATTCCAATGCAACAAAGGATACCACCACAATTATTTTATCAACTTGCATGAAGGATAGAGTTCACCTTGTGCTCACTGCATGTGAAAACTTAGCATTAAGCTTGGCACTGATCCACTACACACAACTCACACACACTTCTGAATAGTATCAATGTTGCATCCACTCTTTCACTTATCTTCCTTCTTTTCTCTTATATATTTTTCATTACTAGCTCATCTTATATTTATACTATCTCCAACCTTGAAATAGATTTGAAGTTGGCCATCCAAATTCAAATTCAAATTAGGTTTGTGCGAAATATCCTTGGGTGGAATTAGAATGAGGGTGAACCAAACAAACACTTCATCAGGACCCAAAATAGATCCAACATGCTTCATCAACTTTGAAGGTAGTTCTTAACAGAAGGTCAACCAAATTAATGTTAAACACATAGAACAATTAAGCTCAAAACTTATAGAAACCAAAAATATCTTCAATGCAATCAAAACATCTTAAATCTAAAATTTCAAGTCAAAAGACTTCATCAAAGAGAAATTTGGGCCAGCAAATATTCTCCTAGACTTCAACCAAAACATAAAAAAAAATAGTTCACAATTGGTGAACACAACTCAAACTTCACAACAAACCAACAACCAAAAATTTGGATATAGCAACCTTCAACAACCATGAACAACAACTTAATACCTGTAAACTTTCTTTAGTAAAATTTTCTCAATATCCTCAACATATGCAGCCAATAACTTGTAACCACGACACTACTGAAAACGACAACTAGTAGATAACTAATTGACTAGTTGACATCAATGACAAC
This sequence comes from Sequoia sempervirens, assembly GCA_007258455.2. NCBI lineage: Eukaryota > Viridiplantae > Streptophyta > Pinopsida > Cupressales > Cupressaceae > Sequoia > Sequoia sempervirens. Next base: position 163,238,217 of record VDFB02000003.1, on the reverse strand, counting down.
ACCTTCATTCCTTTTTCCATTCTTGCAACAAGACCTTCAACATCAACACCTAGTAGGCAAGGTGTTTTTTGAACTTTCACTCAGGTATTATTCATTAATCATGCTAACAATTAATGTTAGGTATTTTTGGTAATTGAATAATGTTGTTTCATTTTGAAATGATGTAAATGGATACTCCTAATATTTATACCACAATGGAGAATGATATTGGTGCAACAGTATCAAGTTTGATGCCTTCAATAGAGGTATAAGGTAGATTAGTAAATTTCACATTATATTTTTTGTTTTATCTATCTATCTATTATTAAAAATTGAATGGAATTCATTTATAGTTTAATTATTATCTTGATGGTTTCCATAGGGATTTAGAACTCTAGATCATCAATCTACCCCTATTGTAGATGAACATAGTGATTATATGTATGTGGTAAGTGATAATTCTTTTATATCTCATTCTATAATTTAATTTCTATATACTAATGTCTATACCTTTTATTGTATTAGGTGGAGGTATAGGAATGTTTAGAAAATAGGATGAGTGAATGAATTTAAAATAAACCACCATCATATACATCTCCATCCACTTGACAACCAAAATCATCTTATGATCTCTTTGCTTCCCCTAGAGGGAAATAAATATATTATGGTCCTTTGTTGTATGTCTATATTATAGATATGTGACATTGTATGTCCATTTTTTTTTTAAGCCTATATGGTTTTATTATATATATATCTATATATATATATATATAATATACTTTTACCAATATTATTCATATTTGTATTATAAATGGTTAATTGAATAAACAAATAATGAAATGGTGCAACTATAAATGAACAATATTATGCATATTTTTATTATAAATTATTAACTAAATAATTGAATAAGTTTCATTTTTACTATGTAATTGATTCAGGCATTGCAATTAATCATTTATTAAATTAATGAAGTTGGTTTTCTATTATTTCTCCATATTTTTATTATCGTGCATGATATATGCAGGTGTAAGGTTATGCCACTTTACTATCTAGGTTTTTCTATTACTTTGTAGTATTTTTAATTTGCAATCATCATCAACCTATAGGTTAAAATGAGGCATTCTTCAATTCCATGATTGAGAGAATAGTCGTGCAAAATTTTGGCACTTCTTAGTATTATTAAGAAAAAAATTGGTTGTAATGTATCTTGAAATGATTAGGATGCTTGGACACAAAATTCCTCTAGTAGTAGTAGCCCACCCACCTATATGTGTTGGAATTATTGATTTAGTGCCATGTGGTTAATAATATTCAAGGTCGTAAGCCATATCCTCACTTTTAAAAAGGATTCTTATATAAGTTGAAATTTCTAAAATACTAAAACCTTGCCAAAAATGCCTTTACTTGGTCAAGAATCTATGTGCATGAGTTTTTGGAGGGAGGTCTTTAATGAAATTTTGAGTTTCATTAGGAGAGGTCAAGCATTTTGGAGTTTTTTGTTATCTTTTAGCTCTCTTCACTTGAGCTTGTAGATTATTATGGTAGTTAAGGTTGTTTTAAACATCACAAGGAGAATCTTTGATTGATATCTTCACCCTTGATATTAGTTTCAACAAATAAGCAAGCTCCTTTTTAATTGTCACTATTTTTGTGATTCAATTCTATAGAAACCTGTAATAGAGCAATCTCACATAGATATATATTTATAGTTTGTGAAGGAAGCATGGAAACACTTGTATAGATCTTGGGAATAATTATTCTCTAGTAATCCAAGCATATTCAAGGGTTTGTAAGTGAAGATAACAGTCTTTCAAGGTGTGTATGATTTTTTTATTAATAGAACACTATTACGAGGAGAAGGGCATTAACTTAAAGTTGAGAATATATGAAAATTATAGTTTTTCTATCCCCCCCCTCTCTCTCTCACCCCCACCTCTTTCTATGTCTCCTCTCTCTCTCTTTCCCTCCCTCCCCTCTCTCTCTCCCACTCTCCCTCCTCTCTCTCTCTTCTTTCCACCAACCTTTGCTCTCTACTTCTCTTTATCTAGGATATCCCTATATACCTCTTTCTCTCTCCCTCTCTCTCATTCCCTCTCTCAATCTCTCTCCCTTCCTCCTCTCTCTCTCTTAGGTATATACATGTATATACATACATATATGTATGCAATATGTATACATACATATATATATATATATATATATATATATATATATATATATATATATATATATATATATATATATATATATATATGTATATGTATATATATGGATAGGTGATCCCACAATAGTGATTTACAATTTTTGGCCAAACTGGACACTGAAATTATTTTTCTAAATTAAATCTTCACATTCGGGCACCTATAGCGGCTAAACCATGAAGAATTTGAAGATGATGAAAACTAGAGCCTTGTCACATTTTGTCTGTAGATTCTAAAATATTTTTTCAAAATTTTGGAATCATATTACACTTTTTCCATCTCCCACTAAAACGGTTTTTTTCAAAAACAACATTTTTAAAAAGTGACACACATCATAATGCATAAATTTTTCCATGAAGGATAAAATTCTAATTCTTTCAAATTTAGATTTGTAACTCTAATATCTAGTGCTTCCACTTGGTTAGATGGTTTTTATTGAATATTTTTTCTTTAATCAAGTTTCAAAGTCAAACCAATTATCTTCGGCCGCATAGTGCATAACTTTTTGTATATATAAAAATTCAATTATTTTTTTTGTTGGATCAAGGACTTCAATATCATGGTGCACTCATATTTTTTCAATTTTTTTTTGATAATATTCTATTTTTCCACATGTGCAGAACAAAGATCTTCATTTTCGATGAAAAACCTATGTTTAATAAAACTAAAAAAAAAATACATAATAAAACCAAAACATATTAAAATTATATTTGTTGGATAGCTCGTTTTGAGGAATACCTAATTCAAGTTGGGTTTGTGAATATTCCTCCATTTTCATCCTCAATCAGAGCTCTGAAGTGCCAAAATTTAGGTTTTTTTTGTCTTGGGGAGGGGATGAGGAATAAAGGGGGTTCGAGCGAACCCATAGGGGTTCACTCGAATTAGGGTTCATTCGAACCCTAGTTCATTCAAACCCCCATTCTATGAGGGGTTTTGATGGCTTTTTTGGTGGGAAAGTATTAGGAGAGTTCGCTTGAACCTAGGTTCTAGTGAACCCCTAATGCGTTCAGTCAAACCAATAGGTTCGTACGAACCCTTTTTGCCATGCATTCATTTTCTGTGAGTTTTCCTTCCTCACTTCAATTGTAAACCACTATTGTGGCTTCACCCGTATATAAATACATACATATATATATACATATATATTTATATATATTCACACTCATACTTAAATTTTATATTTATATTTACACCCATCAAATATTTGGGTTGTATAATTATTAGAAAGAAGTTAATTTCTTTCTAACTAAAATAAATATATTCTCATTCATATAAATATCTTACTACCTTTGGTATCAACTGTAGAGAAGGGGGATTCACTGCTCACGAGTCTCTTTGTTTTCAATATAATCCTAGGGAGTGAACTACCCTAAACTACTTCAAGCTTAGCTAAATCAGATTAGGGAATTGAATGAAGAAATTATAAAGAATGGAATATTAGGAATCTACTATAGATAGACTACTTCAAAGACTAAAAGAGTAGAATCAATAGATCTCTATTACAGGAGTAATAACTCTTAGGAAAAGGAAAATAGCATGCGTTTAAGGCACTAGTGCAGTGTGCTAGAGTCAAAGGGATGTACTAGGATCCTATATGGACAAAGAACTAAACCATATGACATAAATATAACTATTCTACTAATGTGTTCAGATCTGAGATATGTTCATCAAAGTAGAGTAACCAAAATTAATAAAAGCTAAAAAAACATGAAGGAGAACAAAGGAGAAACTTAAAACAAGTACAAGGTGATAAAAGCAATCCCCACTCAAGGAGGAGATCCCGTCTCATGACATAACAAATGAACAAAATATCTATTCACAAATAGACAAGAATCAAGAGAGCATTACCAACAATTTGTGACCCCTCTTGACTACATGGATGCACAATTAAAGGATTTCAAGAGATTTTTGGCTATTGGAGGGACCTCAGTCTAGTAGAGATTCACTTTAGAAGAAATATCGAGAGAGTAAGAGGTGAAGAATAGAGGGAGATTAAAAAATTCTAGTGTTAGGGTGAAACAACCAGCCAAAATGAGAGAAAAGAGAGTTTGGTTACTACATGAGGTGGGAGGAGTAGTTACACACATAAATGTGAGTATAGGGACATGTGTCACAATTCAAGATTTCAAGATTTCACATTTGAAACACATAAAAGTGGGAAGACGCTAGTGCATCACGTGGATGTTAGTGTGTTGTGCAGGCATCTAGCTCATCATTTTTGGGAAATGAGGTGGAAAATTGTTGTTACTTCATCATTGATCCTTGTGGTGTTGAAATCATGAAATTTTGACCTATAAGGTTTTGGTCATAAATGCAACTAGTTGCAATAAACGTAGGGCTCAATGCACAAATGTGAAATTACCCCTAGGGTGAAATTTTATGACATTATATTTTGTCCCCACTTTAGTGGGCTAGGTTTTGGAAAAAATTAACTATGCTAAAGTAGAAAAGAAAACAAACACTAAATTACAAATTTATGTGCCAAAAAGGGATACTATAAAGGCTATAGAGGTCAAGTAGGTAGGTATCAAAGATGCCCCCAACAATTGAATTCAACAAAAAATTACATCTAATGTGAAAGATCGTGCAAAAAAAATTCTACAAAAGCTTCAAATTTTAGGTCAATCCAAAAATTAGAAGAAGCTACGAAGGTGAGAAGAATGATAAAGAAAAAATTTAGTGGTTTGGAAGAAAAAAATGGTAAAGAGGTGACTCTATGCGCCATCTTGAGTTTTCCCCTAGCCATGTGGATAAAATGAGGAAAAATAAGGGGACCATGATCATTGAGAAAAATTAGCCCCAAGGGGCCTCTATATACCCAGGCAAGCCCCTAGAAGGGTCATTTTCACTATTCACTATGGGAGTTTTGTTGACTTTTGTGAGAGTAAAGTCAAAAAAATTCCATGCAAATGATACTACAAGGAGCGAAGGTTGGACCAACTACAACACACCATTGTTGAGGGTAGGGAGATTGATTAGCTAAGTCTAAAAAATCATTTTTTTAAGCATTTTATAAGATTTTAGCCATTTTAGGACAAAAAAAAGTGGAGGCATCCCAACAATGTGAATTCATATTTTCCATGCATTAGCATCCCATCCATGCAATGGTGAGGTTTTCATGTGTTGGAGTCTGCTAGGTGCACTAGCGTGCTAGCAAACCACCAATGGTAGACCTCAGGCGAGATCACATCATGTAGACATCTACATGGCATGCCTATGTCTCAGAGGTTAGAGTTAGAAATTTTTGATGTAGAAGATAGAATTTTTATGCCAAGTGTGCTGATACATTTTTTTTATTTTGTAGGACTACCCTGAGATCAAAGAGCATCCTAGCAGACAGGTGCTTCAATTTTTCTGATATTAGGTGCAAAACTTGGGCTAGGTAGAGGAGGAGCACTTGTAGTGCATCGAACTATGGTATTTTTATGCCATGCCAAAGATGTTATATGATCGCATGCTCATGGAGCAGTGGGATATCATGACATTGACATTCCAGTTACAGATGGATGAGATGATTGTCACTCTTGAGGACATCTATCATATCAATGATATTCCCATCTATAGGTGGTGGGTGACCATCGATGACATGTGATTTTCCCATGAGCATGTAAAGAGGGTCTGGTATTGTACAAGATGAGACTAAGGAAATAGGACCAACCATATATACATCTATTGGTTTGAGTAGGGTGACATAATTGTTTCTTTGCTATGGCATGTGATGGTCATCATTGGGCTCTCACCTACATGGGGGACCTCATTCATACCATTAGAGGGATGGAGGACCACTAGACGGTCTTCACGTGGGGTTGGAGCATGTTAGCACACCTGTACCATGAGCTAGGAAGGTTCATGCATTATGAGTTTGTGAGCTACACAACATGTAAAAAATGAGTAGGCTATCCCTAGGTGAGGTATTACACAGTACTTATGGCCCATTGGTACAAGCTCATTAGATGGTGACGACATGGTGACTTACAATTTTGGTGGCTTTAATTTCACATATTATAGGTCAACCGGATACATTGACGACCATATAGATGGTTCAAATTGGTGGATGATAGTAGGTGCCTTGGGAACCTCCAGTGCAATGATTCTTATTTGGTCACACCAATTATATTATTATGCCATCTTACTAGTAGAGGGTTATGCGGTAGTATGGGATTATACAGACCATTCCCCCATACTCCCATCCTACACGAGTCATGAGGAGTGCCACATGGCGAGGAAACCATTAGTTAGTGATCACTAATATTGTCCCTTTTGAAGATGATGAGGATGATCATGACCCACCTCAAGCCCACCTCGTTGACCATGTAGGCATGATCCATGAATTATGTATGTGGTGGAGACTATATCATCCTACATATGTTTTCCCAATGGATGCCCCCGGGGGGATCTAGGCATGTAGAGTGATGTAGTAGTGAGACAATAAGGGGGAGAAAAAGATAGGTAGTAGGTGTAGTAGGAGTAGTAGGGGGAAGAGTTCAACATGACATAGACGAGACCAAGGTGGTCATGGAGGATGTCCTCTCCTCTACATGCTATCCCAATCTCAACGGTGGTACCAACTCCATCCTTTGACCCGACAATGACCCTCCTAGCACTAGTAGAAGCATTGCTCCTCCTACTAACCCATATTAGCAAGTGGGGGACCCAGGTATGATAGTTGTTTATGTAAATTCACTCCACTACTGTCATTTTTAATCTAATGTACATGCTTTTATTTTTATTTTTATTTTATGTATATACATCACATGGTACTAATGGGTACATTCTCTTTATGTTTGTAATGGACTTCATTTATAGTTTAGTGTATATAAGAGACATCCCCACCATGTTGATCCAGGGGTCTATCCTAAATGCATACTAGCTACCTTTACTGGGGTGACATGTCCACCTTTTCGAGCCGGTCATGGTCCTAAGCACAGAGTATAAGGAGGGTAGGTAGATATTGTCTAGAAGACTACCATTGCCACTACTACCACATGATAGAGAGATTAGGTGTCAACGGAGCTATGGACTACCCTATTTGAGAGAGACGTGAGTATGATGAGAGTTGAGAGTATCGAGTAGGAATGTGATGCTCTATAGAGCCATCTCGATGACCTCGTAGGGTAGGTGACAACTTTGATGCTAGTAGGGGATCAATAGCTGTAGGATGCACTTAGGTGGGTAGAGCTCCAAATAGTCTCCATGTAGGAAGAGATCAAAGGATTGCTTGTAGTAGTATCTAGCTCATGGTCACATAGGTCTTGATCTATCTCCACTATCTAACCAAGATCACCACCATATCCAGGACCAAAGGGTTCAGGAAGCCATGCTCCATGGGATTAGAGACCCAACTATGTATATCAATTTTGTAGATCATTTTGATGTATAGACATTGATACTTATATATAATCACCACTTATTTTTTGATGAAAATGGGTTGATACATGTAGATGACATTTGATATATGTATATATCAATGAGATTTTGGTTCCAACATTATGGCATTTGTTATTTCATGTGTGTTGTACATGTTTTGCACACATTCCCCACCAAAGGTGGGGACTCCCTCTCTTTTGCTCCTGCCAACTCATTCTTACTCCTGGTAGGGAATTTTTTCTCCCACCTTGCTTTGTGTGCCCTAGTTTCCAAGTCCAAGTTTTCCATATTCCTTAAAATGATCAATCCCCCCTTGGCCAAATATTCCTATCTAAATTTCATTATCTTTTTCCTTTGCGAAACTTGGCTTGTGGGTTTCCTTTGTCCTTTCATCGCCACGGCCATTAGGCATCATAGATCTGCCACTACAGATTTCCCCTTGTGGGTCACCACTTGTGTTTTTCTGCCGAGTATGCAACTGACTCTTAACTTTTTCCCACATGGTAGGCTTCACATTTGGTTTCTTCATCTTTGAACTGAACCTAATGCCTTTGGAAAATTAGCTAAGTTTTAAAATGTTTTGTGGGTCCCTGCAGGTAGCTCACCATCACCCTAATCACAGGCAATTAATAGTTGAGCTCTTACATCTCCTCACATTGCAAACTCTACATCTACTACAATCCCTTCACCATCATTCAATGATAAAACCTTTACACTGGCCTGAGTTGCACATTATGCATTTATTACTCATGATCCTAGCCTTGGAGTCCAAAGTGGCAAATCCACCAAGTTAAAATGATTATGCGGATTTGACTTTGTGGATGTCCATTGACGATAAGTCGTTACTCTTTAGAATGATCCTTAATGAAAAAGCAGTGCCACTTCTCTGTCGTGTGGGTCCCGCATATGACATTTCCTTAGGATGAAATCTTAAGTTCATAGGAAAAATTTTGAGTTAGAATTTGTCGGCAGGCTCGCACATGTGGGTTATCGATGGCGAGGGGTCATTACCACCATATCGATCCATAATGGAAAAACCTCATATCCCCCCTACTATGCGGACCTAGAGCGTACTAATGTCATCCTCCTTTGTGTTGGTAGAGTTTCTTGTGCAGATTTGCATTCCTTCATCGTTGTATCTTGCAAACTTCATACCCCAGCCACCTACACTATTATCTTCACATTATGGTTTGCAGGTGTTCCTGGGGTGGTGACCATTATTCCCATTGCCATTAATAATAGTGTTTATCGATGGCGTACCTACATCATTCCTCTGCATGACACCCATTCGTGTTTTCCCCCCATCCTAAAGCCAATATAGTCTACAAGCATTATAAAGCGGGCCCTTTAAGTGGATGGAACAATGCATAATGAATAAACATTCTACAGAGCAAAGAGGGTGCCAAGGAAAAGAAGGGGGGAATTGTGGGATGTAGGATAGCTCCGATCAAAAAATAATGTGGGTACTATGATTAGATTAATATGTGTTGAAAATAGCTTTGGACTAGTGGAATGATAGGTTTGTAAGACCTTGGGCTATGTGAGTCATTCTGGCTACCACGTCATCTATTCATTTTGCATATATTATAAAATTATACTCCTGTCACTTTTAGTGAACTATCACGATGATTACAACTTTTGAAAGAAAATGATGGTGGAAGATGATAGCATGTCTCAACAATTCATGGATCGGGCTTGATGGAGATGTTGGATTGAATTGGATTATGAAGACAAATTTGTGTTCTTGATGAATGTGGAGGTGTTTGACATGGAGGTCGTGGCCCACTTGTCCATTTCACAACATCAATTCAAAACAATGCCTCTGCATCATTTTATCGTAAATGATGACATGACCTCACATTCCCACTTTCCCCATACTCCACTTTGCAATCCACACCATGTTCATTCCTTTTCCTATCTAATGATGGATTTGATGATTCAAGGTTCACATTTTAATAATATTCTCACTTTTTTCTTCATACAAGGTAGATTTGGGGATGAGATCACTCAAGTCAGGTGTTGGTTATTTTTCCAGTGCACCTAAAGGAAACTCTAAGGAGTTGCCATTTCCTATGCTCAAAACTCCTGAAAATGACTAGCCAACTGACAAGATCTAGCGATAGACTAAGATCTTCTGCACTTTAGGCTCTATGGGGCCAAGGAGGGTATTCCTATTGATGTTCATGTAAGATACAATTGGTCAAACACATCTTTTTCACAGATCATTTCAACTAAGAGGTGAATATGCAAAACATACTAAGGAATTGGCTAGTTCCTAAGTAATTTGCTACCATTTCAGTAAATGACCACACTTATGAGAAATGAATATAAGTTTTGTGTAAAGATTTTCAAAAATTTGAAATGATTTAAAAATTCTGCCTCTAGGTTAGCCACCATAGAGCAATTTGATTAGCCCATTAGGAAAATATTTCAAGGAACAAACCAATGCTTTATGAAATTGGGCTATGGAGTCATATGCATACTATCAGTAATACAAAAGTGATCTCAAATTCTTAAAGAAAGAATATATTCATAACAACTTTGTATTATGAGACTTAAGACTTATAATGCACAACTTCTTATCACATCCTAAGTAGACAATTGTAAATACATACCTCCTATTTAAGCATTTAATTGATTAATTGAATCAAGGTGCAAACAAACATATACTTTTGAATTGAAACTCAAAAGAGGGATGAAAATTCTATTGACAATTCCATTCCAAATTTACTCGAAACCCACATACGAAGAGAAAATGCATCATAAGTATATTTTTATTTATATTCAGAGATCAGATCTGTAAAAAAATTTAAGACAATATGTGTATATTCATTCAAAATAGCCCAACGCATGCATGATTTTCTATTCCTTCAACTAGAATCACATTATGTCTAGCCTAAACCTAGCCTGATATTCTCTCTTAACTACTCTTTCTTTTCTTTTCTCTGCTTTGTTTTTTCTAATCCTCTTCCTCCTCCTGCTACATTTGAGTCTTAAATTCCCTTTATACTAACAGAGAGCAACAAGTTTTGGACCCGAATATAGTTACAATTTTTTTTATAATTTCACTCGAATTTCAACAGAATTCAGTATAAATTTTGAAACCCACATTTTGAAATTACAGAAATAAGCCAAAAAGAGACAAGCCTAAGCCATAACTACCACTAGGGAAGAAAGAGAAAAGTGTCACCAAAATTTCCCTTGCTATCGAGCACCATGAACCAAACAACCAAAACGCCATGCAAGCACATGACCCACGTTGAATAATCAAAATTTTCCATGAAGGAAAAATATAGAGTCATTATAGCAAAATTCACAAAACATAAACAAAAAGAAGATAACCAATTCATTTATCCATAACATTGCCCCATCCCAAGTCACGACCATGATAAACCCGACCACTCCTAGTCATAGCAAGAGGAAGGTAAGAAACCTCAATTTCTCCTTCCTTCTTTTCCTTTTCAGTTATGCTTCCAATATGCCCACTCAGGGTCTTCACGGCCAGAGGTAACATGACAATCACCCCCTCCTCTAAGATCAAGCCCTCATTCAACATGTCCAAGTACCGAGCATAGGCCGAATCAGCCTCTGAATCATGGCTTCCAAAAGAGGTACTTGTAAGGTTAATCGGGGAGTGCTAACACTCATAAGAGCCATGCCCATACTTCACTTTTCACTTGGACCTAGTTAAAGACTACACTGGGTGTTTCCCTTTATCACCTTCCACCTGAGCAACCCCACCTTCAAATTGCAATCAGTGACTGCATCTTTTCAGTGCATGCTTGGACTTAGAGGTAGTAGCTGCTTCTGTATTGGGAATGACCTCATGTGCACCAAGACCAGAGCTCTGTGAACTCAGATGAACTGACCTTCTTGTTGTTTGGCTCATATTTCTTTCTTGTTGATTTCTCACGCTCAAGAGTTGTTAACGCCTTGTAATAATGGTGCAAATAATAACTACCTCAACTACATTTATCGAGTAAAACTATAGCAACATTGTTTATCACACATGCACAATTATGGCATCCCATTGGCAGGTGTATCGACGCCATTTATGTCCCATTTGCATGGAAATCAGTTAATTATTCTTCTTGATTGTCTACATTTTCCTCTTGGAATTGAGTTGAGATCAACTCGATCGCTCTGCAGAATGCAAGCCATTGATGCGAGCCTTGCCATGTAGAGTGGAATCAACCATTTGGTGTCACTTGCCATTTTGAATGAGATCCATTTATCTTTTTCCCTAATGGATGATTGATTAATGAAAGCCTTGTCATGCAGAGTGGAATTAGCCATTTGGTGTCACCTGCCATTTTGAATGAGATCCATTTATCTTTTTCCCTAATGGATGATCGAATGGCTAGCTCACATTTGACCCTCATTGAATTCTAGTGGTGCCTCGCTGATGTATTTTCAGCCAATTGCTTCCATCCATGTCAGATGACACTATCATTGCTTGTGGGCTCCATGGTATGAGCGCGTGAGGGATAGGTTTTGAGATCTCACTAATCTCGTTGGGTTTAATCTCCATTTATCTTCATTTGGCGAGCCAGCGGGGAACAATGAATATTGTTCCGTCCAGTTGATCTCAACTGCTTGTTGAAGATGTTGGGGCACGAGAACAAAATTGGAGAGTGGGTCCCGCATCAAACTTGCGATACACATTAGCTTCTCACTAACCTCGCTACTTTTATCTGGTGTGCACTTTACTCCCACAAGCTTGCAGGGTATGGTTCAAATTTCATCTTTGATCACAGAATCTTGCAAGCTACACAACACATGATATTAGCATTAAATGGACAAGACTGGGTTACCTGATGGTGACATGACCACAGGGTAAATGAATTAATCATTAAGTCATTAGACTTAACACTTTCATAACCTGGCTTAGGAAAACCCTGCCACGGTGGGAAAAGATGACCAATTGCTAGGACAAATAAGGTTGGTGAACAAATGTGATGAGAGGCTCAAAAAATCACTTAAGAGCTTGATGACCGACTGAATAGGTCAACACAAAAATAGAACATTGGCACATTTTCTGATTAAAATGCTACTCACTTGGGGACAAGGTTTTGAAATGGAGACTAGGCTCATGTGAATTGAGATTAAATTCTTGATAATTTCATAAGCTTTATTAGCAGCTCATGCTCAGGGATGCATACCCCTAGCAGGTACGGCAAGAAAAGAATCTCCGATTGAAGAAAACCGGGATATAAGACCCAAAACCAAAGGACTTACCTGGACTAGGCAAGTAGACCCAATAGGAAAGAAAACACACCAGACCACATATCTACAATACTTACAAAATATACATAGAACAATTTTACAAAGTAGATCCTTTGGGCTCCAGAACTTCAGAGACAAATTTCCCTCTATCAAAAAATTTAACTTGTATGCCCTTTCCCCTTTCTATTGAAGGTTCCTTAGAGTGAATAAAAAAAGTAAAACTTTCATATTCCACATCATTGTGAGATACATAACCATCAAGAACTTTTTCATCAAATTTGAAGGCCTCATAAGTGCTCTGGCTCAAATCGGGCCATTCCTCACTGCATTCAGGAAAAAGGACATAGCCCAGTCTGTTATCAGTTTTCCCTCCATAAATTTTAATCCATTGAGGTGAGAGGAGTTCCATAATTAGATCCATTAGATATGGAGTATCTGCAAAAAACTCCACTATAGCTTCATATTGTCCCATATAATCCTCACAATCACTAGTGTTTCTAGATTGCTCTTCCTTCAAATGAGAAAGTATTGAAACATCAACATATTCAATAGGGCCACAATGTAATTCCATTTTCTCAACATAAGGAAATGTTATGAGAGTACCTCTGCAACCATCCTGTAGATCATGAATATCTAATCCTTCAATTGTTCCTTCAAGTATGTAAGTTTTCTCCATAGGGAAATCAATGTAAGTGCATTCATCTCTATGAATTCCCTCATTACATCTAGAATTGGAACCATATTCAAGGGTATCCTCATTGGTATCTATGCCTCCAAACCTCTCATAAAATCTGGCATTCAACAAATCAAAAGTGGCATCCTTATCAATAGAACAACCCACCTCAGTATCATTCATAGAATTTCCCTAATCTTTGCTAAAAATATCCTCAAAAAGAGGATTGATCCTACCCCAATAAGTACTATCATTCATAATTTCATCATCCCAAACATCTTCATCAAATAAAATATTTTTCCCTACATTAATTGGATGTATCTCGTCATCTAAAACATTAGGATACAAGCAATTTAGAGAACTAGTGTACTCAAAATTAGTGCAGTCACTTGAAGAACATAGAGAGGAAGTTTCACCATTATATTCACCATGCATATCTTCCATAATTGATCCGCAATCAAAACACTCTTCACATGATGAGAACTGCTTAATACCCAGGAAATTCACATTTGCAAGGCTATTAACATATCCTCTACTAGAGGCAATGGATTCCATCTCCACTTCATATGAAGAATCATATTCAATGGTTGATTCCTCAGGTTCAATTTCATTAGTTTAACCTCACATGTGTATCATAGTGTTGGGGTCAAGTACATTCCCTTGATTATCAAAAGCTTGGTGACTGCTAATTGAATTCTCTTGGGGAATGGCATCTTGCACTTCCTGTGTTTGCTCATAGCTTATGACATCCCAAGGAAGATAATTAGGAGTCACTTCTTTATCTTCATACTCTATGTCTCCATCTTCATCATCATCATCTACATTTGTTTCCATATCTTCAGTTAAATGACAACATTCAACAATTCCTTGTTTTGGTTCTAATACTTCTCCCTAATTTAGTGACCTTGACCTTTGAGAATTTGCAATATGAGAGCCATTATCCTCAGTCAAAGGCACATGACCATACTCCACCCTTTCCATAGCATTGATCTAGTCTACCACTTGGTCTAGGCTACGAGGCTTTAAATCCCCAGGCCACTGACTAGATCCTAACAAATATGCTTCACATAACACATTAATTCACATTTGATCATTGGGTCTAAGACTCCCAGGAATCTCCATTAGTATATCCAAGAATCTCCATTAGTATATCCAAGAATCTTGAAAATAAGTCATATGGTGACTCATTTGCATGTCTACTTATCTCATGTAATTTCTTGATAGAGAAGACTATGTTAGATTTCCCTCTCTTCGGATGATGTGAAGACTCTATATGTTGGCATTCTACATTTCTTGGGAGTATAGTAGGTACGACATCTAAAAGATCCATTTCTTGACAAAACCTTTTACCCTTTAAATTACTTGGTTCAAAATTGGGGGTAGTGCTAGAACTACTACTAGCAATTGTAGATCCTTTCATAATTGAGTATCTCAAATTTTTCTCAATGTCGATGGAAATGTGATATGCCTGGTGTAATGTTGTGGGCTCCTTATCTCTTAACAAGAAACTCATCTTCTTATCAAATTCTCCTAAATATATACCACCAAACATATTGCATCATTTGGCCTTATGTCTACTGGGATTTCTCTGATTTCCTTTGCAAATTAGAGATTGAAAGCAGGGACCAATTCCCCTTCATTTATATGGATCTCCATAAAGGATTTCCTTACTTCACTTGTATTCACCCTTTCACTAAATTGGTCCATAAAAACTGTCACAAATTGACTCCATGAGGTAATAGAACTTGATGGAAAATATGAATACCAATCTCTGGAATTATCCTTCAAAGTTTGAACAAAAAGTTTCATGAAAACATCTTCATAATTCACCTCAAAATCCCCCATAACATAGATATAAAGGTTTGCAAATGCTTAGAGGCTGATTCAGAACCTTTCCCTATCAATGAGGGCAAGTACTTCCTAACATCCCTTGGAATTGGGTTGGGGAAACCTTCAATACTACTGAAAACTAATGGCATGTACCTTTCAATAACAAAATCCCTTTGAGGGGATGACACATTTTCATCACCCTGCATACTTAACTTGATTCTTTACAAAGAGATTCTTCAAAAGGCAACGCTCAACAGAACAACATACTTCATGGATAATCACAAATTTTTGGATAACAAGTATGAGGGGAATTATCCCTATTCCCTATCTTAATGCAAATTCATCTAGAAGGGAATCATTTATGCTCCTAAGCCTTGAATTTTTTTCATAAGCTCTCTTCAACATAGAAATACTTGCTTTAGATTTATGAAAATACTTGGGAATTTTATAGCAGCTATTAATCTTTCTTCATGGTTGCAAGTTATGAAAATCTTTGAAAGCTTCTTCACAATTTAATTGGTTCCTTGGAAAGAGTCACCACATCCTTCTATAGAGGAATGAATTTCAAGAACATGAAATTCCTTTCAGACTAAAATCTCGTTTTGGGTTTTCTCCAATAGCAGAATCATACTCATATCCTTTGATCTTGCTATAATGAATCTTCTCTAGGTTCAAGGGCCCATTCATTCATCTGAACCAAGATGTCTAGATCCACCAACTCCTGAATGAAAAATATTATGACTCACTGCAAATGAAATGACTTTATTCTAAACTCTTTTTAGGATTGGAATGAATCTTTGATAAGAAAATATACAACCGGACTTTTGAGTGCATTCCCTAGTAGAGTCACCATTCTATTAGTTATTTTTCTAGTGCACGTAAAGGAATCTCTAAGGATTTGTCATTTCCTATGCTCAAAACTCTTGAAAATGACTGGCCAACTGACAAGATCTAGTGACAAACTAAGATCCTCTACACTTTAGGCTCAGTGGGGCCAAGGAGGGTATTCCTATTGATGTTCACCTAAGATGCAATTGGTGAAACATATCATTTTCATAGATCATTTCAATTGAGAGGTGAATATGCAAAACATGCTAAGGAATTGGCTAGTTCCTAAGTAATTTGCAACCATTTCAGTAAATGCCCACACTTATGACAAATGAATATAAGTTTTGTGCAAATATTTTTGAAATTTTGAAATGATTTAAAAATTCTACCTCTAGGTTGACCACCATAAAGCAATTTGATTAGCCCATTAGGTAAATATTTCAAGGAACAGACCAGTGCTTTATGCAGTTGGGCTACAGAGTCATATGCATACTATCAGTAATACAGAAGTGATTTCAAATTCTTAAATAAAGAATATCTTCATAACAACTTTGTATTATGAGACTTAAGACTTATAATGCACAATTTCTTATCACATCCTAAGCAGACAATTGTAAATCCATACCTCTTATTTAAGTATTTAATTGATTACTTGAATCAAGGCACAAACAAAGATATACTTTTGAATTGAAACTCAAAAGAGGGATGGAAATGCTATTGACAATTCCATTCCAAATTTACTCAAAACCCACATAAGGAGAGAAAATGCATCATAAGTATATTTTCATTTATATTCAGATCTCAGATCTATACAACTATTTAAGATGATATGTGTATATTCATTCAAAATAGCCCAACACAAGCATGCTTTTCTATTCCTTCAACTAGAATCACATTATGTTTAGCCTAAACCTAGCCTGATATTCTCTATTAATTGCTCTTTCTTTTCTCTTCTTTGCTTTCTTTTTTATAATCCTCTTCCTCCTCTTGCTGCATTTGAGTCTTGAATTCCCTTTATACTAATAGGGAGCAACAAACTTCAGACCCGAATGTAGTTACAATACAAAATTATAATTTCACTCGAATTTCAATAGAATTCAGTATAAATTTTGAAACCCACATGCTGAAATTATAGAAACAAGCCAAAAAGAGACGAGCCTAAGCCATAACTTCCACCAGGGAAGAAAGTGCAAAGTGCCGCGAAAATTTCCCTTGCCACCCAAGCACCACGAACCAAACAACCAAAACGCCATGCAAGCACACAACCCACATCGAATCATCAAAAATTTTCCATGAAGGAAAACTAGAGAGTCATTATAGCAAAATTCACAAAACATAAACAAAAAGAAGATAACCAATTCATTTATCCATAACATCATCACATCCCAAGTCATGACCACGATAAACTCGACCACTCCTAGTCATAGCAAGAGGAAGGGAAGAAACCTCAGTTTCTCCTTCCCTCTTTTCCTTTTCAATTATGCTTCTAGTATGCCCACTTGGGGTCTTCACGGCCAGAGGTAACATGGAAATCACCCCCTCCTCTGAGATCAAGCCCTCATTCATCATGTCCAAGTACCGAGCATAGGCCGAATTATCCTCTAAATCATGGCTGCCATAAGAGGTACTTGTAAGGTTAATGGGGGAGTGTTGATTCCCGTAAGAGTCACACACATACCTCACTTTTCACCTAGACTTGGTTAAAGACTACACTGGGTGTTTCCCTTTATCGACTTCCACCTGAGCAACCCCACCTTCAAATTGTAGTCGGTGACTGCATATTTTCGATGCATGCTTGGACTTATAGGTAGTAGCTGCCTCTGTATTGGGAATGGCCTCGTGTGCACCAAGACTAGAGCTCTGTGAACTTAGACGGACCGACCTTCTTGTTGGTTGGCTCATATTTCTTTCCTATTGTTTTCTCATGCCAGAGAGTTGTTAACGCCTTGTGATAATGGTGCAAATAAGAACTACCTTAGCTGCATTTATCGAGTAAAACCATAGAAGCATTGTTTATCACACATGCACAATTTTGACATCCCATTGGTGGGTGTATCAATGTTGTTTAAGTCCCATTTGCATGGAAATCAGTTAATTATTCTTCATGATTGTCTGCATTTTCCTCTTGGCATGAGTTGATATCAACTCAATCGCTCCGTAGAATGCAAGCCTTGTCATGCAGAGTGGAATCAGCCATTTGGTGTCACCTACCATTTTGAATGAGATTCGTTGATCTTTTGCCCTGATGAATGATCAAACAGATAGCTCACATTTGACGCTTCTTGAATTCTAGCGGTGCCTTGCTAATGTATTTTCAGCCAATCGCTTCCATCCGTGTCGGACGACACTATTACTACTTGTGGGCTCCACTGTATGAGCGCATGAGGGATAGGTGTCGAGATCTTGTTGATCTCAATAGGTTTAATCTTCATTTATCTTCATTCAGCAAGCCAGTGGAGAATAGTGAAGATTGATCCGCTCGATTGATCTTGACCATTTGTTGAAGATGTTGGGGCATGGGATTGGTAGTGGAGAGTGGATCCCGCATCGTACTTGGGACACGCATTAGCTTCTCGCTAAACTCACTGCTTTTATTTGGCATGCACTTCACTCCCGCAAGCTGGCGAGGTACGAATTAGATTTCATCTTTGATCACCGAATCTTGCAAGCTGCACAACACACAATATTAGCATTAAATGGACAAGACTGGGTTGCACAATGGTGACATGACCGCAAGGTAAATGACTTAATCGTTAATTCATCGAACTTAACACTTTTGTAACTCGGCTTAGGAAAACCCTGCCACGGCTGGAAAATATGACTGGTTTCCAGGACAAACGGGGGCAGTGAACAAATGTGACGAGAGGCTCAAAAAATCACTTAAGAGCTTCACGACTGACTAAACAGGTCAACACGAAAATATAACATTGGCACATTTTCTGATTAAAATCCTACTCACTTGGGGACAAGGGTTTGAAATGGAGACTAGGCTCATGTGAATTGAGATGAAATTCTTGAAAATTTTATAAGCTTCATCATCAGGTAGCGATTATAGCAATGATCCCATGAGGGACAATGATGTTTGAAGATGTAAGAGTACATTTGGATTGATAATGCGAGATTGTTGAAATCATGGGGAGATTCCCAGATATATTAGTAAAAGAGCAATGTGGTGGCATAGGCGATTGCGGAGGCTACCCTCTAAGGCACTGGCGGAAGTCTCCTTTTATAGGAGCCACTATGCGTGCTTCTGCCCCATTTTTGCTTCTATCTTTGTGGCATCCTCATACGGCACGCCCGCGCTTTGTTCTCATACGGCCTGGGCCTTGCAAATTTCTGCATTTGTCTCCTACCCGCTAGCTATGCAATTTATATCTCATCGATGGTATTGATGCTAGGGTGGGGAAGTTGGCAAAACTTTTAAGATTTTGATCCTTCATTTGAGATCACTGAGATTCTATCTGACCTCCACAAAACGTAAGCTTCTGTCGATTCTCATTTGACTGGTGCTTGTGGTGGACGTAGTGGCTTCTAGTCGGCCACATTCATTTCTGACTTGCAAACCAGGGTCATGTAGGATGGAGTGATTTGTTTCTTGTAGGGCGAATATAACTGGTGCAGGGTCGGTTTTTGAAGATGATTGATTGTTGTTCTAAAGTGTCAAAAGTTTGTTTCTCTCATGATGCCATGACGCGGCAATCTCTATGAACATGATATTCCATTGATGAGGGCAAGCATATTAAAGTCATTGCAAACTATAACTATGGCCAACGTAAGCAATAATGCTGAATTGATTTCGATATAGTTCTATTCTATAGCCGGGATTGATATGAAATCTTGCAATCTACTTAGCACCTCTAGCAATTAAGATCATGTAGCTTGCATTATACAGTCGAGACACTTGCTGGATGTTATGAATGAGTGCATTGTGACCATCAGGGGTTGGCGGGGAAGTAAGTGCTAAGTTTCTACTTCGATGATAACCTGTAAAGTGATGACATTAAGTAAATGAGGATAAAGTGTTATGTTGGTTGGTTCCAAGCTTGCAAGTTTCAAGAAGAATGAAGAGAGGGCAAGATGATTCCCATCCAAGATGATAGCTCAAGTAAAGTTGATATATCGTTTCTATCAAATGTTTTAGGATGCTGGAACTTGGAATGGTGGGATAGCTCTTGGGCTTTGCGGGAAGTCTAATCACTAGGGTCGTTGGTATTTCCACCGTAGCTACGACTTACCTCTCGTAGCTTCTTTCATGCCTCTTCCTGCCTTGTGTGGACTTCACCATTATGGGTTCCGTGAGCTCTATCTCAATCCCTATGGCATTGTGAGAGCCTTATCCCACATAAAACTCTCTGTGAACCTGGGCTAGTGCGAAAACTCTATCACTTGGCACTATTTGTAGTCATTCTGCAACGTTTTGTTTGAATCATGTTCTTTTGTTAGGCTGCCAAAAGTGGGACAGTAGACCATGAGGTCCACGTAGGACATCCATGGCAATGGGAGGTGAAGAATTGGTATTTTGATTAAGGCACTATCGCTCGACTAGTGGATGAACAATTTGAGGCAACAAATCGAATGGAGGAATTCGAGTTTCTATCAAACCAATTTGATCATGAAGAATCGGTCCCAGAGAGAGTGAAACCAGAGGGCCAAGGGACTAGCTTCCATTTCCATCGTGCATAGTTCTGCCTTCAAAGGAAATAACGTGTTAAATACATTGACGTGGGCCATTTGCTGGAGCGAAGCTAGATCAGATTTTTTATCATTCAAGTGCAAAATGATAAACCAAGGTCTCCCGCAACCTATTCGCCACCTTTCATTTATGCAGACCGTGGGTTCCTTCATCATCCAAAATGGCACCTTCTAACAGCTTCCCCGCAATGCTTCCTCACAAAAGGCATGATACCTTTTGATGGATTGTCAAGAGAGTAAAGGAAATCGAATTGTGAACAAGGACTGAGCACAGGCACACCAAGATAACTAATGATAATATGAGCTTTGGCACAAATAACTTTCATTCGAGCCTCTGGAGGGCTAATTGATCGACGATTTAATGAGGTTGTATTAAATTTCCCATTGCATTATTATAAAGAATAATTTTTTTTGGCATATCCAGCACTTGTAATTTTGATGGTAATTCTCATTAAAAGCATTATGCGGTTTTACTTGTCATATCATGATTTTATCTTTAATCTTTCGATTAATAAGTGCTTTACTTTAAATGGGAATAGCGTAATGAGGGGGAGCGTAGCGTAATGAGGGGGAAGGGGGGGGGAATTTTTATAAACGAGACTTTAATGAAGTGGATGAATTTATAAGAATTAAGGTTGAAGTCTTATGAAGTGATTACTAATTTCCCTATGTGTGTTACAGGGAATGATTATCAAGAGGAACCCGCCGATGGGATGAAGTTGAGAAGGGGCTTTCACAGAACTGTACTAAAGTGTGAATTTTCACTCAAATATAATTATGAGGCATATACCAAGTCACCAAAAGGAGGCCAACTATGAAATCATGCCTAAGGCAATAAAGATTGCTTACATGAGTAACCTGAATATGGATTCAGAGGGAGGAAAATAAATAAAATTTTTAATGCGGGCGGTATTGTCAAATGAGAAGATGGAGGAACTCTTCAAGAAGAGTGTTTTCATGCAAGATGTATTAAGAGCTATATCAAAATGGGATACCTCAAATCAAATATGCCTAGACAATGGATAGTTTTCTGAAGGAGATCAACCTACATATGAATGCATGCAAAAGAAGTCAAAAACAAAGAATCAAGGAGTTGTCAACCAAAATCAGGAGCAAGAGGAAATTGTTTTATTTTCCACCAATATTATGATAAATGTCAGGAGCTATCCACCAAGATTAGGAGCAGCATATTTGCTTCTCAGTGACACACATTAGTGACAGGACTTGCTTGATTGACCAAAATGATGGTGCAGATATATCAACAAAAGGCAAATTTACGGGCAAATACAAGAAAAGGAAGCTAGAAGACAAAATAGCTACAGTAACTGAAAAACAAAATAGGCTACAAAATAAAATAGAGAAGAGGACAAAATAGCCTATTTTAGATTATGAAATATTAGGGATAGGTGAAACCCTAAGCTATAACAAATCTAGGCCACTCATTGTAAATGAATCATGGCCATTCATTTCACTTTTGGAAAACTATAAATAGGGGCTTTCTCCTCATTTGTAAGTGTGGTGAATTATTGTAAGAGGAATTTTGTAGCAATAGAAGGAAGCGTTAAATTATTTTGGGTGTTTTATTTGAACTTGCTCATTTTGCATGCATGATTCAGCCAACATGTTAGTTTTAGTATGTTAGTTTCTTGAATGTCTTTAATGGTGGTTGTTGTTATAGTATTTGATGAACTTCTAGCTCATGTTTTTAATGTTTTATTGATGATAGATAACTTTGCAAAGCTAGTTTGAGCTATTTCATATGTTGCACTTTAATTCAATTGTATGTTCATGAGGTGAATGAACAATCTTAAAATATGCATGCCTTATAAGATTGCACTAGTTTTGTGTAGTTGTAGGTTTCTCTTGGTCAAGAAAAAGTCAGTTTTATTGGAGTTTGTCTACTATAGCATCCTCCATTGTTACTGTTCATTCATAGCTTAGATTTAGAAACTTCTCTTAACCCTTTCTCTTTTTCCATTTCTTTTAAATCTTTGTTAGTTTAGGATTCCAAGCATCACAAAAATGCTAAATTTGATGGACATAGTGAGTTTTAGCTTGCTATTCTGAGTGGGAAGCCATTGTTTACACTTCCATCTCTTTGAAACTCCATTTGCAGACTCAAATTCCCATGCTTTATGAACCATAAAGGCCTCCTTGTGATTACTAGCAAATCACATCAACCAATTGAACTATTCTAAGAATTGTCATGACCTGACATCCAAGAGACCTTGGGGTGATTTCTAAAAATTAGTTGTAGAAATTACCTTTCAAGAGAGGAATTGCACTTGTGCATTATTTGTGTTGAGAAGGTACAAAAACACCCATCAACAGAATTGGTGCTAGAAGGAGGGCATGGCTGTGCACAAGGCTACAAAACTAGAATTTGAATGCACTTTCAAGTAAAATATGAGATAGAAGATCTCATCATATGCTGGAATTTTTATTTTTTTTTAAATTGAAGATAAAAAAAAAGTATCTAAGCTGAGATGGAGCAAAAATTGCAAGTCAACATCACGCAACTACAAGAAGATTTAAATACGATATTGAAGAAACCATTGCAACACTTTGCATTGTTAGAAAAATGCAAAATTCATGACACTTGTAGACATAATGAAATGGAATGCTTAACATTCTTGGGGAAAATTGAAATGGTTTTGCAAGGAGAAATCCCCTTTTGGGAAATATATCAACCCTTAGCTCTTGTAGATGTAGAAGAAGCATTTGTTAACATGGCAGGAAAAGCCTTCAAGGAATTGATCTGAGAACAACTAAGCAATAAGGATGGACTAAGAATAGAAGAAGTTATGATGTATAGGTGGTGTAGGCTCCATTATGCAACCCAATCAAAACTAACATATCCCTCATGTGCAAACATCATTTCCCAAGCTAGGAACTATTTGAACAAGATTGAGCATTGAATTCCCAATGAAGAACAATCATCCACTCAAGAAGAAAGATAGCTAGCCATTGGATGGCCACACACAAAAGATGAATTAGAAGAATTTGCAACATTGCATGTTGGGATAGCCAACATGAATGCTGAAGAAAAAAAAGAAGAGGTTAAAATCCTTGGGGCAACAAACAACAATGATGAAATTTTAAGAGAAGTGAGAGTAGAAGACCTCTTCTCCATGGATGAAGGCAATAAAACATCTAAAAAGGAAGATCTAGAGGAGGGGGAACAACTATAGGTGGAGTCATTCCTCCATCAAACTTCCTTCCTAATTGATGATGAAAATCTAGTGGTAGAAAGGTATGGTGAACTTGTTCCAAGGCTCATGAAGGATTGGTCAGAATTGAGATACCAAGTAGATTTGGAGGTGTTGTTGTTGCCAGGTTGGTGTAGGCTCCATGGTTCAACGTATTTGAAGTTCACATGCGAGCTATGTCAAGAGGACATCAAGCAAGTTAAAGAACAAGTGGAGAAACCAAACAAATTACCCCTAGCAGTTGCTTCAAGGATTGAGCTAGAGGTTGAAGAACCAAAACCAAGTGATGACTTAGCTGACTGTAACTCCTATGAGGATCTTGGGGCAGCAATGGAAGAAGAACAATATAGTCTCGAATCTCCAAATGATCAAGTTGAATAAATGGCAGAGATGTCCATTGATCATCAAGAATCTTCCCCTCTTATGGAGCATTTATACACAATGGATGATAGACTTTATGGGGGATTCTTAGAGGGAAACCACTCACCATACTCCAATCCCCTTGATGAGCTAGTGTCACTTGCTGATTTATTCTCACTTGGAATTGTACCAAAGAGGTATAGTGACACTGAGGAGGAGTACGTTTTAGAAGTGGGTAGTGATGAAGATATATCACTTGAACCTCCAAATGGTAAAGTAGTTGAGCCCCCATATTAGGGAAGGGGCTCCACTTCTGTTTACAAAGACAATGAACAAGAGGAAATAAGTAAATATACTGATGATCCACATGAACTACAAAGAGAAGAAGACCAAGGAAAGGATGTTTTTACAGCTTCCCACAAGGATGATATACCCTTCCAACCACAAGGACTAGTTGCAATGGGGAGTATTTTTGCCTCATCTATTGTTGATCCTCCTACACATTCTGAGATATGTAATAGAATAGATTCATCCATATCATGTTTTTATGACAAGAACTATAAACAAATTAAGGTCCGCATGAGGGAAGTGGAATGGGATAGTGTACCTCCTTTTGAGGACAACAATCAAGTTGAGCCATGGACTATGGGGGATCAATGAGATGAAGTGTATCCTCTTGAAGAACCACCAATGGAGGTCATAGATTACCCTAGCAGCTTGGAAGAGACGTCTGTTGATTTGTTTCTTAAGCTTTATGTAGAACCAGTATTAGGTGAAATGTTCCTTGAATTTGAAAATTCTAATTTTTCACAATGTCTACTTCTTGATCAATTTGATTATGCTTTGCAGATTCATAAGGGAAGTGAAATGCCGCACCACCAGCTGCATCCTTCAGAAGTTGTCGATGCATGACTTGATCATGACACACATACTTTGGATCATCAAATATTCCTCCCATCACATGATGACATCCAAATTTAATCTTTCCCTACTCTTATGAATGATCATGCTTATCATTTTAATTATGGTAATGAGGGGAGATGAACTTGTTTGTGGATTGACCATGGGTGTAATGAACTACCCCAACTACTGATTCTTCCTGAATGTGATATTGAATTTGATTGTTGTAATCTAAAGTTTTTATCTTTCTAAATATAGAAATGAATTTTCATGGCTTAGAATCGTAACGCTCACTCATCTACTTGTGCATGCATTACAAACTCTTACGCGTGTGAGTGTTAGTTCACCTTGTCTAAATATGGTCTTTTATAAATATATTTATACATAGTTTTTTTTAGTAGTGTAGGATTCATGTACATACCTTGCTTTCCTACTTTCATTAGGTTAGTTGGTTTGATGCGGGTTGGATTTCTTTCAGGCAGTTTCCTTTCAGTTGGCTTTTACTTTCTCACTTTGGTTAGTTTAGGGTTTTCTTTCCATTTGTTTTCTATTTGCTTCCACTTTGCTTCTTCATGAGGTCCTTTTCTTGTTGTTGGGCATGTTTGTAGGCACAACAACCATTTTGTTACTTGGGGTTGTTATAAGTATTTTGTTGAGAAAATTTAATCATGTTTTCACAGTAAATAGTGAAGGTGTTCTATTAGTGTCAAGTGACCTAGATGTTTGACTCAAAGGGGAGAGGTTGTTGGTTCATCTAATTTTGATGTATTTAGAAATCTTATATCTCTTACACATGATCTTAAGAATCCTGAGGTCACTATAGGTCCTTTTGTGAACTTGAGTTAAGTAATAAATCTAAAATTATGCTTCAGTGTCATTTTGATTCTCAACCCTGAGTACAAACTTCATAGATTGCAATTCAAAATGAAAAAAAAAAGAAAAGAGAAAAACCAAGTGAAAGAAACAAAAGAAAAAAGAAGAAAATAATGAAAATTAGAAGGAAGAAAATTCAAATTTTGGGAGGGATACAAACAACTCTACTGGGGCTATGGATACCCAACTAGCGATAGCGCAATGTTCGGGAGAATCACAATGAAAACCTCTTCAGGGCTATGGATGCTTGATTGGCAATGCGGCAATGTCCAGGATACTTTTGGAGTTAGAATAAATCATGTAGCTTAACTTGATAGAGCTTAGGTTCTCATAGTGGCTTAAGGATTTGAATGAACACAATTGCACACACTTGGATTTTTAGTATGCAGATGATTGGGTTAACTAGTGGTTTTGATCCTTTGGTCGATTGTTCAATTTATTTGTCCTAGCAAGAAGGTTGGAACTAGATATTCTAGAATTGTGATTCTAGTTTGTCATGAAAATGCTCTAGAGCATTTCCCCTAATGTGTCACCATTTTTTGTGCATGTTTTGCACACACACCCCACCAAAGGCAAGGATCCCCTCTCTTTTGCTCCTGCTAGCTTGTTCTTACTCCCAACAAGCCTTTTTTGCTCCCACCTCACTTTGTACACCTCAGTTTCCAAGTCTAAGTTAGTCATATGCTTTAAAACGATCAATCCCCCCTTGGCCAAATTTTCTTATCTAAATTTTGTTAAGTCTTTTTCCTTTGCAAAAATTGGCTTGCAGGTTTCCTCTGTCCTTTCATCATTGTGTCCATTGGGCATCACAGATTCACCACTGCATATCACACCTTGTGGGTCATCGCTTGTGTTTCACCACTGAGTAGGAGCAGACTCTTAACTTCAACGTGCATTGTGGGCTCCGAATTTGGTTTCTTCATCTTTGAATTGAACCTAACACCTTTGGAAAATTAGTTATGTTTAAAAATGTTTTGTAGGTCACCGCAGGTAGCTCACCATCACCCCAACCACCGTTGATTAACAACTAAGCTCTTATGTCTCCTTGCATTGTAGACTCTACATCCGCTGCAGTCCCTTCACCATTGTTCAATGATAAAACCTTTACACTGGCCTGAGTTGCACGTTTTGCATTTATTACTTATGATCCCAACCTCAGAGTCTAAAGTGGCAAAGCCACCAAGTTAAAATGATTACATAGGTTTGCCTTTACGGGTGTCCGTTGATGGGAAGCTATTACTCTTTAGACCATTCCTTAACAACAAAACATTTCCGCTTATCTATCGTGTGGGTCCCGCATATGCCATTTCCTCAAGATGAAATCTTAAGTTCGCAGGTAGAATTTGGAGTCAGAATTCACTGGCGGGCTCGTAGGTGTGTGTTGTTGATGGACCAGGGTCGTTACCACCGCGCTATTCCATATCGATGAAATCCCATTGCATCCCCGCTATGCGGACTTGAAGCCTACCAACGCCATCCTCCTTTATGTCGACAGAGTTTATTGTGTGGGTTTTCATTCCTTTGCCACCGTCTCTTGCGACGTTCATACCCCAAACACCTACATTATTATCTTCGCATTATGTTCTGTGGGTGTTTGTGGGGCAATGATCGTTATTCCTAATGTCATTAATAATGATGTTTATCGATGATACACTTGCATCATTCCTTCGCATGACACCCATTCATGTTTTCCCTGCATCCTGGAGCCAATGTAGTCTACAAGCATTATAAAGTGGGCCCTTTAAGTGGATGGCACAATACATAATAAATAAATGTTCTATAGAGTAAAGAGGGTGCCACGTCAAAGAAGGGGGGAATTGCAGGCTAGGCTTAACCATCACAAACTAAGCATTTGACCGCTTAGGTGGATGATGTGGGTCCCTCTAAATGTGTCATTTTCCATCCTCTTTTCCATCATGCTCCTCTTGCCATAACAATGACTGTTGTGGTTAAGTTTGAATTCAATTTTGAATTTCTCCCGCTTAACTTCTACCCGCTCATTTTCACTTCAATATAACATTTGATTTTGTCCTGCGTTTTACAATGCATATGGAGCGGGACCATACAATTATAGAGATATTGTGTTGCTTGTATTTTCTTGCCTTCACATATTCTTTGGTGTTGGGTGGATCAAGTTATTTTTCCACTTTATCAAACTGGTAATCTAGAATTCAAAAGAAGTTCTTCAGCTTGGGGAAGATCATTGCTACTATGCAACAAAAGGAAATTTGTGCATCCACATAGCCTAACCTATCTGATGATTTCTCCTGTCTCTACTTCGACTAATATTCAAGCCTCTGAAATCTAGTTCATTCTATAAAGGTTTTTCAAAGTTGGCTTTGTGGACACCACCAACAATCTTTTCTATGTACACATCAAAATAGGGGATGCTTTTGTGTTCCCTAAGGCCTTGATGCACTATATTCAAAACAATGGAAACACCACTGCTTCTGCCATTGTGTCTTTTAACAGTCATGCTCCTCTTAAAGTCTTTCCCTTACCCAATTTGGCTTCCAATCATGAAATTCCCAACAATGTTTTGGACAAGTCATTCCAGATTAACATTATAGAGGTGGATGCAATCAGAAAGAACCTTGGTGGCAACTGAATATTATGAAATTCTATGTTTATGCTTCCCAAAATGAATAAGTTTTTTTTCTTTTATTCATATGTTTCTTGCTTATCAATTAATTACTTGAAGGCTGTAGTTTAATGCTAGGTAGTTTATCATTAACAATTATCTATTTATGTATCTTCTATTTTAGAAACTTAGTCATTTATATAAACAAGTATTGATGCAATTTTCAAATAATAGTTTTATAATTGTGCTGATATTTTCTGTTCTAGAGTGTTCTGAAAGTTATTATTATGTTCTATTATTTTTTAAATTATTGATTAATGTATCCATTATCTGAATTATTTCCAACTATTTTATCTTTGAATTTCTAAAAACAATCTGTAATAGTTGATTTTCTTCTTCGGCATATCCACACATTTCAAAAAAAAGAAAAAACCTCACTTACTGATTTAAAAAAAAGTCTCAATTTGCAGTGGTGTGATATATTTGAGGGAAAAATGGAAGACTATAAAATGAAGAATTATTTTTCTTATATTGAAAAATGAAGACAATAAAATAAGATAGTAAGCGCATAGATTTTTTTTGAGGAGGTAATATATATTCATAGTATATAAAAGACATAAGGGATATGTTGTAGCTTTAGCTCTTACTGAAGGTTAAAAGAAAAGTTCACAGTGGCATAGTGTTAAGGGTTGCAAATGATAGATAGGAATGTTATTAATGACATAAATTGATAGATTAATACATGGTAGTTGAGAATCATGACAACATATTTTTTATCTTGCAAGAGTCATGGGCTAATTATCTATAGTGTTCCCATCTTCTAGAACCAAACAAGACTAAAAATAAATTAAAATAAATTTATGTATTAAAGATAATTATTGGATATTATACTAATTTTTTAAAAGAAAGTAGAGGTATAGAGCATGTTTCTTATACTAATTTACAATAAATTATATATATATATAATAAAAACAAAAGCAATATACCATAACATAGTGATTTATGTGGAGATTACTTTTAATAGAAAAATCTTATATCCTAGAACAATTCAATAAATTATTCAACAATAAAAAGTTAAAATCCACTTGCATAATCTAATGGTTTAAGGGTGTATCGTCAACAAATGATCTAGATCAGTTTTGGCTGCATAAAAATACCTACAAAGCTCACTAAGATCATTGATCTCAAGCACTCAATAAATGGAAGGAGCAATTCATTGAATCATCAAATGGTATTAAAGAAACTATGAGATTAAACCACTCAAAATTGATGCCCAAATCCATAGTAAAAAATCCAATGCCCAAATTCTAATATGAAGGATAAAATTAGTATATTTCTTCCACCTACTACAATATGATGACAATCGATTCAACTACTTGGATACTTTTAGTGTCATTATCTTCATCCAAATATGTCTTATAACACATCATAATAAATATCATAAGTTGGTTAACAAGCATAAACCGCTACAACTCTCTTATGAATTATAAACACTCTTATATTTCTGATTAAGGAGGCTTAACTTCTAAAGGTCACTCCTACAAATCCATCATGCATCATAGATGTTCTTACATTTATAATGTGAGGAACTTAACTTCTTGAGGTCATGCCTTTTTATTTGAGAAGTCGAATGAGTCTTTTTTTTAATTAAATGTAGATATGAAAGAGATTCATGTCCTTGTAACCCACAAACCTATGCTTAACAACTACTAACATACTTTATACATTTTCCTACTATTTGTATTAATTAATTTAATACAAAAGTGAAGTCATAACCAACATTTCTTAAATTGGAAACAAATCACTACAAATATGTGCTTGGAGAAAATGTAAAAGACATGGTAGAACAATTATTTTTTATCACCAAAAATCTTCATAACCTAAGCAAGGAAACAAATATATCCTAACATACCATAGGTACTCTATATCTCTTGATATTTTTTAATTAATTATCAAAAGCAACCTGATTCTATTATGAATCATTAAAAAAAATTGAGTTTTTGTTTTTTCCTTAAAAAAAAAGAATATTTTGGTTAAGTGTGGATAGGTTTCTATTGTAAATTATAAAAAAAACTCAACTTTGCTATTTTAAAAAAAAATGATTAATTTTCTATCTGCAAAATATTTTATCTTAAATTTTGTTTATAAAAAACTCACTTTCTAATTTAAGGTATAATCTATTAATATTTTAGTAGTTTTTTACTTTTATTGTTTTTATGTATATAAAAATATAAAATATGTCTCAACTTATATATATTACAAAATTGACTAAAAATAGGTGGCTCCAAAATTATATTTCTTGATGTATTTTATATATATTTTTTAAAGATATATATGCTAATATATTTTGAGAAAACTAAAAAACATAAAACAAAAAGAATTTATTTAGTTACCAAAAATCTTCACAAACCTATTTGTATCAACTACTAACATACTTTATATATTTTGATACTATTTGTATTATTTAATTTATATAAACATAAAATCACAACCAACAGTTCTTTAAATTGAAAATAATTCACTATAGATGTGTGCTTTGAGAAAATGGAAAAGACATGATAGAACATTTTTTTCAATCACCAAAAATCTTCATAAACTAAGCAAGGAAATAGACATATCCTAACCTATGAGAGGTACTCTATGCCTCTTGATATTTTTAATGATGAGTTGCGTTAATTTAGAGAGAAAACAATAATAGAATGCAAGCTAAAGCAATCCACTAACCAATATTCACCAAATATAGATGAACTCATCCAACATCCAAATGATCAAAAAATTTATTAATATATTTGAACTCAAGGGTTTAACCTCCTATAATTTGAACTTTTCTTTATTATCCAACATGTCCCATGTAGTCCCTTGGATTGTGATACAATATTTGAAGAAAAAGAAAATTCAAAGATATGTAGGGACTTTATCAAAAAATTGCATAGAAGAATAATGAAAAAAATATGTTTCTCAAAATCATACTATATTAATTGAGGGGTGAGATGGCTAGATAGAAAGAAAGAGTGGTAAGAGATTAATTGAATTTTTGTTGTTAGTATGAATAATATGAAAGATTTGTAAGTGTTGTTATGTATTTTATCTATGATTCTCAAGACAATTAAATTCATAAAATTTAATTTTACCATTCAATCATACCACTTAACAACACATTTCATTTACATTAGTTTTATTATATATTTCTAGTTTAAGATTATGAAGAAAATTAAAATCATAAAGACCATGTAGAATAGTCAAAGGGATTTAGAAATAGCATTCACTTTATTAACTAGAGATGGTTCAATCAAGGAATGATGAGACTCTAAGGAACTCTTTAAAACTAGAGAGGAATCATTTAAAACACCAAATTGCATGACATAAAAAATGCACCCAATTGAAAGGTAATTTTTAATTTTCTTAAAAAAAAGTCTTACAATTAAAAGTTGTATCATAGTAAATTGTCACCCTTGACAATTTTACTTTATTGGACCTAATTGAGTACTTAATTTCCTAAATTTTGCATTCTATGACCCATTTTAAACAATTATCGATGAATTACAAGTGGGAAAAAATGCATTTATCTAATACCTTTCCCCCAACACTAAATGTCCTAGAAAATAGGGCCAAGACACTCACGCCCTATGCGTGAGTGTCCTATTTTTCCTTCAATTTCAAATATGTTGGTGTTGGTAATTTATTATTTTCAATTCAATTGTCTAAAGTTATCTACTAGGATTTAATTTGTGGGAAATTGAATAATTTCATATAAAAACCTCGTTATTGCATCATTTGAACATCAATAAACAAGAGGTGAACATTGAGAGAAATTACTATCATCAAGAGCACTATCAAGCAAGTCAAGAGCAACATTTTTCAGAGCTTTATTGCATCAATTCAATATCCAAGCATCATGACAAATCTTATGTGAGTTTATGCATGTTTACGTTATCATTGTTTTGTGAAGGCTAACACTTTTGTAGGTCTCCAAAGAAATTCAAGCAATCAAGATCCAAGACCTTGAGCCAAGATGTGCATGACTTCAATCCTTCAAGGAAGCCATTGAAATATGATGAGTTGCAACACTTTATTTATCCATCATTCATTCCCATTATTATCCATTTTATCATTGATATTTCCATTGTGGAAGTGGAAACACTAACACGGGGTTTGACTAAGGAAAACCCCTAAATCGAACAACCCTTCCTCTCTCTTTGAATGTTCAGGTTTCAAGTTTAAAGGGAATTGAAGGAATTTTGAAGACCCATTTTTTGTTGCAATTGAGATTCCACATATTGTCAACTCACAAAACCTCACCTACATAATTATCTGATAGTGATTTGATAGATTTTTAGGTGGAAGGCTCTTATCTGATATCAAAGGACTATGAAGACATATCTAAAAAATTACTACAAAGACACTCATGCCCTGGTCACGTGTGTCCTCCATTTTTAGCCCCATATTTGAACCATAAGTGTACAGTGTCCTACTCCAAGCTTATTTCTCTTGTCAAAATTTTTCTATGAATTTTTGTGTCTTATTTATTTCATGAGAATCATAAATTACACTATTAGCCTTGTTAGATCATTGCATTTCATCCTTAGGACATTTCCAGATTTGGTTAAGGGTTGGTTGACTCACCTATCAGGTTGTAAGTCAATCACATACCTTACTCAAATCCATAAAACCTCATTCCACCTTTACATTTCCGATCCATTCCATTCCCCCTTCATCCCATCCAAATCCCTTAATAAACATTTGGGAAAGGTGTCAAAACCAAAGGTGAAAACTCAAAGGTTTGCCTTTCCCTATGTTTCAAAAGCATAACTAACAAACATATCATGATCTTTAATAGCTTGAAAAAAATTCTCCTTAGGTTAGAGGCATTCTTGAAGGTACTCAAAACCAACAACCATGAGAAAACTAGAATCTGAAATGATATCCATAACATTTGAAAAAAATAGAGAAAAACTCTAAAGATAGAAAAAAATATGGAATAGATTAAACTAAATAATAACAAAGATTAAAAAATTATGTTACAAAATTATATTTTTCTCTAACTAGGGTTTTTTTGTTTATTATAACATCTTTATGCTCATACCTATTTTTTAAAGAGTCAATGCTTTGGCTCTACATACATATCACATTAAAGTAATGGATGGCTCCATAGTTGATAGCTAATTATTTGGTTCTACATACATATATCATTAAGAAAAATGATGGAATCATTTGAGAATGGTGACATACATTAGTCTTCATACATATCCCAAATATTGGTCTGAAGCATGTATGGGAACTAAAGGTTTATAATAACATGCATAGTGTCATAATATACACTAGAACACATTAATCATATAGCATAATTAATCTAGGCATGAACCCACAAAGATAAGAAGAAACATTAAACTACCTAAGAAATATGAAGGTGATCTTTTAGTAAGACTCATTATTATCCTTATTTAAAATTGACACAAAAGTATGAATAATAAAACTTGTGATACTATTGTGAAAAACTTAGACATCAATAATCACAATACATAGAATCTAATGAAATGAAAACTTTACTAGGTAGCAAAATATCCAAGTTATCAAACAAAATTAAAATAAGTGAAAAACTAAATAAAAGATACATTTAAGATTGAATCTATAAAAAGGAACATATATGGTTGAGAAGATCATGTCAATGCCTTTATAATACTTATTCAATTTTTTAAATTAAAGAAAATGGTAGAAATTTAAGAGCTTGAGAATAAAAAGAATCATCTATATTTCAACCAATAATATTTGGAACCTGTAGAAAATCTAAAAAGACAACCTATACCATTTTATATAGCTCATATCATGCTTTTGTATACCTATTTATTTGTGAAAATTTGATAGTTGGGTGAAAAGTTATGGCTCTAATAAAATTATCCCTTAAAAACAAAAAATAGGGCCACCACCTTAGGCCTAGTGGTGTCACTCACCAAGGTGGTGCTCAGGTGGCAAACAAGTTGAGGAATTTGGTGGAGCTACATTCATTGAGTGTAGGTAGAGAGTTTTTGAATCTAGTGGCAAGAGGGTGGAGAAATGATCATTCAACAGTGAAGTGGGGCCAAAACCAACAATGATTGGGTGACATATATTTAATTTTCCACTAGAAAATAATCCCTTGTAGGTTGGGGAAAACTAACCACTAAAACATCCTTAAAATAGAGGATAAAAAAATAATTGAATAATAAAAAAAACCACTCATACAATGACTAAAGAGATATGTCCAACCATTTCCAATAATTTCCTAAGGAGATCTAACATAAGAAATAGGAGGAGATAGACTACATATCCAAGGTTCCATAGTCATCAATAGTTGGTAGCTTGATATATATTCTAGTGTACAACATACTCCGTGATGATTCAAATTATCCTTCATGCAACTTATTATTGATGATAATATTTCCAACATACTCCATATTCCCTCGCATCCCCAAATATTTCAAGCATATACCACCACAATCCACAATTATTGTGATGCACAAATCTTAATTCTACCTTCTTATTTGATAACCAACATTCTCTAAAATCTTTTGGACTAGTCTATAATGCTTCAAAAATATAAATAGTCTTTGTTGTAACCATTAATAGTCTCACTACCTAAAGTATTAACACAATCCTCCACATTCCCCTTGTGAATAATTCGAAGGAACTCAACAACTGATTTCCACCATCCAAAAATGTAGCTACATAAACTGACCCATGCATATTTCATATTTATTTTACTTACATACCATGTCTATATAATTGGGTATCGATCCTTAGCGAAACTACCAATTTTTTATATTTACTAAGGAATCCATTTTAATTATTTATACATTAAGAAGAGTCCTATATTTGTTATCTTCATTAAGGCCCATATGATAAATTGTGACTTGCACTCCTCAAGTGTGAACTTAGTCTTTCCAACCTACAATATATCAAGATCTTCTTTGGATAATATAAGCACAAAATTATTTGATATATAGTATTTGATATAATAATGGAAATCGACAGTAATATCATGTTGTTTTGAAGGATGTTTTGAGTACCTTTCATGACCCTAATAATTTTAATGACTTTCTTGAGTTGGGCAACTCCCAAACTGAAATGAATAAATATTGTGTTGATTAAACTATTTTTGACTACAAAAAGTATCTTAAACAACATAGGATTTGTATGTAGCTAGTAATTATCTAGAAGTTACTTTAGCTTCCAAGAACTATTCCTTGTGCAACATCATTCATTTGTTTAATAAAATTTGTAAGTATATTTGCTGATAAGAAAATTGTGTTACAAAATTGCAAGCAACAAAGGATACAAGAAGACATCTATTATTATTGGATCCAATGTAATCTTCAACAAAAAATTTTAATAGAAATTTCAAGATTGCTACTTATCCTTCACCTAGTGTTTGTGTATAAGATTGTACCTCTTAATTTTATGATTTTATTTCAGATTTGTGTATGAGATTGCTTCACTCTTTGGTATCATGATGGAACTAATCTTTATGTCTTTTTCATGATACATATAGAATTGACCCTAATGTGCTTGTGTTATTGTATGAACTGACCATAATGTGAGTGTGTTATAAAATGCTCATATTATGGTTTGAATTGATCGAGCCTAAGGCTCAATCAATCTAAACCTGGATGTGAGCATGTTATAAGACTAGTGTGTTATAACACACTCGTATTTAAGTTTATAGGGGTCCAAAAAGGTGGGTTGGCCACTTTTTGGCCCCCATCTTTGTGCACTTACCCCACTATATAAGCTTATATTTCTTTATCATACGTATAGAGCTATCTTACCATATTTCCTATATTAGGGGTGAACATTTTTCCATGGAATTGTATGATCACATCCTACTTATTTATCTATATTGTAGACACCTAAAATATTAATTATTCTAGTATAAATATCACTTAATCACTAGTCTATTAATTAAATAAATTATAATGACTTAATTATTTACCCACTTTCCTAAATCCTAAATAAATAAATTTCACATTTATTTATTTCCTTTCCCATCATCACATGAAATCCCACTTTTTTTACTCAAAAATCAATAAAAATTTAGAAAATACCCTTTTATCTCCATCCTCAATTTCATAACTAACTCCCTAAGATAAAATAAAAGAATTATAAAATTATTTTTTCTACACCACCCATCCTACTACTACCCAACCATTGATCTCTCATCTAATATTGATTGTTGATCAATCCATTATCAATCCTATTAATCTACCCATCCATAAGCCATTTTTAAGGGTCCTCCATCTAAAATTCATCATCATGTTGCTTGTATGAGAAACCAAACTCCTTCAAATGAACAATCTTGGAGCACAATTACCTTTGTGGTAAAATAAGATTTATTGAGTAAAAGGTTTTTTTTGTTTTTTTTGTTTCTAGCTCAATCTAAGGTGATAGATAGGATTGAAATAAAGTATAATCTTGTATAATTTTATTCTTAATTTCCATTTTTAATATTTATTGTTCACATTTATATATTCCTATCTTTTAATTTCATTACTCTTTTAATGTATTTACATGATCCTTACCTAGCCTTCTATGCTAACTTGGCCTCATGCTTTTCCTATTTTGAGGGCACTATTATGCCTTTATAATCATATTTAATTTATATGCTTACATGATTATTATTCATTATTAATTATTTATTTATCTCATGATGCTATTTATTACAACTATTACTTGTCTTACCTATCAAATGATGGTGTTAAAGATGGTTATGTGAGTCAATTACTTCTTTATCATGCATCATTTTTCCCACTCCTTAAATTTATTACATCTACTCTATGCAACCAATTGAAGGAGCATATAATTCACCAATGCTTTCGTGACCTAGAGATCTTAGGTAATGAATTATGCTACTTAGAGACTCATCACTATACCTAGATGGATCTTGATCACATTATGTATGCCTAAAATCAAGTGAGGTTCTATTGCATTACTATAATCAAGTAAATCATATTTTCTACTCTAAATGGAGTAGAATCACATGGTCATATTGAATGTGTCATATAGTATATTTGCATCAAGTGGAGTACTCATGTATCATTTTTCATACATGCAGAATGTCTAATCCTTCAATATTTTGCTACTTTTTTATGAAAAAATGAAACTACTTGTTATTTTTTATTACTCCACTTGCGTGACAAGCTATTTATAGGATACATCTTTTCTATTTTGTAAGTCCCTATGAATTACTCATTCTAAGGAGAGGAGCAAAAGAAGAATCCAATAATGGTCAATTAATTTACACATGGACTAAATATCCTTTTTAAATATTTGGTATGTACTTTTCATGTCAAGACTAAGAATTTTTGTACACTTTGAAGTATATGTTCATATTAAAATTCACATTCACCTCAAAGTTGGGGCTAAATCTCATAGTGAAATTTGTATACCCCTACCAATTACCATATAGTTTTGGGGGTATTTTGATGGAATATCTTAATTTAGTGATAAATTTGGCCCATGATTCAATACTTATCCCAATCCATTTTACATTCATTTAAACCATTTCAATACATTCAACCTTATCCCATCCTTATTTATGTATATTCTCATATATTCACTATTTACATAAATTATTAGTCTACATTCAAAATGATGTCCACACATTCATTTATTGCTTCAAAACTTAACTTTTTGTTCCAAGTCAATATTGAGTGGCTTAAGGTTGATCCCAAACTTTTAATTTTAAATACAAATTTCTAGTTGTGATCCTTTTCTACTAGTCATTATGGTTTGATTTAGCACACATTTTTTGTGAAATATTATTGTTTCTTAGTATTTAAAGACATTCAATATGCGCTTATTATCATTTTAGATTTTGGGACAACTATATTTAGGCCATTTATATGGTTGTGCATGTTTTCTATGATGTAACTTGATTGTAGTGATCTAGAAATCTTCTTAAAGGTGCTTGTAAACACCACCTTGATAATTTTAGACAAAAGGAAGATGAAGATTAAGAGGTCTCAACAACAAATTTGAGTCAAATCATTACTATCTAGGTCATAATTAATTTGTACCAATCAAAGAATTCATAGTCGATTTTTACACAATTTAAACATTTATTCATCATTATTCCCTAATTACAAGGAAACCAATTTTATATTCATTATTCACATTTATTTGATTAGTCTATATTATTTACATAAAGTTGTAATGATGAAATTTTACATTGATGGCATTTCTCATTTAGTTGTTTTGTCCATTTTAAGAGAATGTCTTGATACATCTACATATTGACTTGTGCAAAGTCAAACTTTTCCCCCATGTTGCTACTCCACTTTTACACATTCCCACATCCTTTTTCCATATATTATTTAAATTGGTCCACATCCCCATGTGTTCTTCATTACTATGCTTATCTATGTACTAATCCACAAATGTTTGATTAATTTTTTTGCCTTTTTTTCTTAATGGCCAAATAATAATTGTCTATTAAATTGAGATTTTAAAGATTGGGGATGGCTTTGCACAGTGGTTGGGTGCAAGCTAGGGCCCACATTCCCTAGCTCTTCCTTGCTTCTTTTTGTTTGTGCTTGGCGGTCGTGTCTGTGGTGTGTTCTCAAGGGGGTGTTTGCTTGTGATCAGGGGTGCATGGGTTGGATTGGGGGTTCAACCATTGTTTGGCTTGTGGGCGGACATTTTTCCTGCGTTTTTACTTGCTCGACATATCCTTGGCGGGTGCTATATAGCGATCTGAGACTGTGAGTCTCTTGTCCCATCTCTCTCTTTTTTTGGTGGGGTTGTGCTATTCGGTCCATGGAGAATTGGGGTTGTGTTTTGTCTCAGGTTTCCTCTGGGTATTTGGAGATGGTGGATCCGTCTTCTTCATTACATGACAGTGTTAAGGATTAGATGGGTAAACCCCAATCTGGGGATGGGGTCTCCTCTTCAAAAGGGATGTTTCGAATTAAAAAAGTAAATGGATGTTTGAAGAGATCTGAGGATCGCCCAGTTTTGGTTATTCAACCTAAGCAAGTGTTAGAGGATGTTTAATATTGGTGTAATCATGCCCTTATTTACAAATTTTTGGGCTTCGTATTTCTCTACCTGTGTTGGATTCCTGGGCACATCGGGTTTGGAACCCAAAAGGTGATATGGAGATTATTTTGGCAGCTAATAGCTATTTTTTGGTTATCTTTTCAAGCATGTCGGATAGGAATAGGGATTTTGAAGGACGCCCTTATTTCTTTAACCAGGTGGGGCTCTTCATCAAGCCTTGGCACATGGGCTTCAACTCTATTGAAGAGATCCCCTTGTGGGTACTTGTGTGGGTTCGTCTATTGAGGCTTCCTTTGGAATTCTGGAGGGAAGATATTCTTCACTCAATCTCATTGCTTCTTGGAAAACCTGTGGGATCGGCTACACAAACTCAAGATCGTAAGGTAATTTATTTTGCTTGTATTTGTGTAGAAGTTTATTTAAATAATTTGTTACCAGATTCTATGGAAATTCGCATGGGATCATCTTCTTGGATCCACCAGTTGGATTACGAGGCCCTTCCTTTTAGATGCAAAATTTGTCATGAATATGGTCATTTACACCAAAAATTTCCTAGAATTAAATCATCCCCCTTGGCTACCTCTGGACCTCCTAGGGGGAACAAGGGGAAGGCTCCATTGTCTAGTGAACCTATAGATAATGAGGTTTTATTCCGGTTAAGTCCCGTAACAAAGGTAAGGGCAAGAAGAGAACCTGGTTGGATAGACAGAATGATGGCACTTTTAACAGGTTTGATGCTCTTGATGATTTGGTCCAAGAGGAAGGTATTCCAGTTGAGCTCTCTTCTGGGGCTAGGGGCCAGCATGAAGTTTAGGATGAGGATGCAAAGAAAGAGGATCAAATTTTATCTCTAGGGGACCATCAGGTTGAACAAATGGCTATGGATCTGCCTTCTCAGGTTCAGGATGTCAGAGATCTCCAGGGGTCATAGGCTTCGAAGGGCTCTGTTGTAGTGACTCTTGATCCCCCTTCTCCTAAGGGGGCCTCAAGTTCTATGAAGGGTAAAAAAGCTCCTCCGGTTTTAGGTTTACAATAGAAATCCTTTAAAAAGGGGCCTCTTGATAAACCTTTAAGGAGTGGAAGGAAGACTGATCAAGAGAAGGTCAAGATTATGGGTGATACTTTGGTTGAGTTTGGGTCTATGAAACCCATTGATTCCCACTTCTCCCACCCCCATAAATGATTGTTTTATCATGGAATGTAAGGGGGTTGAACATCCCCAGACAAAAGGTTGTTCACAGATTAATTGAATCTCAATCTCCTGATGTGGTCTTTATTCAAGAAACTAAGCTTACACTGGATGGTTTGGCTAATTGTGCTTCACGTATCTGGCCCCAAGGCAATTAGCAGGGGGTGGGTGCTTTGAAAAGTGGGGGTGGCTTGCTTCTGGAACCCAAGGAAAGTTTTCCCCTTATGGTGGATTTCTAGTCGGTCTGCCATTTCTCTGGTTGCCTCTAGTTTTGAGACTGGAGAAAGGTTTCTTTTATCCAATATTTATGCTCATACTGATCTTTCAGGTAAGTCAAATCTTTGGGCTCACATCAGATTCATCCGGGCCTTGGACCTATTTCTCCCATGGATTATGGTTGGTGATTTTAGTGTTGTTACTTGCTTGGATGAAAAACAAGGTGGGTTAGCCAAGTTGGACCCTTCTGCAAATATGCTCAAGGATATGATTAGTTCTTTGAATATCATTGATGTGAAGCCAACCAATGGTTTCTTTACATGGAATAATAGGAGATGTAGTGTTGAGGCTATCTCAGAAAGGCTTGATAGATTTCTTCTTTCCTGCTATTGGATGAACAGTAGGTTGATCACTAGTTCAAAAATTCTTGATTGGAGGGGCTTTGATCACTGGCCTATCAAGCTCTATGTCACCACTTATGGAGTCACCAAAAATCCTTCTTTCAAATTTCAGTTGATGTGGTTAAGAGATCAGTCTCTACATGATCTTATATTGGATTGGTGGTATGAGGGGATGCCTGCCCATGGGACCACCATGCTTATTTTTAGTAAGAGGCTTCAACATGTGAAGTACAGGCTTAAGAGATGGAATAAACAATGTTTTGGGAAGATGAATGCTCAGAAGATGGCTACTTAGTCCAAGTTGGATAACATCACTCATCAGATTCGAGACCAAGGGTTGACCTTTGATCTAAGTAAAGTTGAGTGCTTGGCTCTTAAGGGATTAGAAGAGTGGAAGCTTCGGGAGATCTTCTAGAAGCAAAAATATCATGTTGATTGGCTTCAAGAGGGGGATAGGAACACTGAATTCTTTCATAATTCAGTTAAGGTTCGAAGGTAGGAGAATTCTATCACCTCTCTTGTTTCACCTGAAGGGGCTCAAATCTCTTCCTATGCTGACATTTCCAAGGAAGCGGTCAATCATTTTTCAAACCTATTTTCTAGGGAGGATTTTGCTGCTAGGGTTGAGGAGAGGGCCATCTTGGATTGTATTCCCCACCTAGTCTCCGCTAAGATGAATGGGGTTCTCTTATGTCCTATCTTGTTACCTGAATTGGAGAAAGTGGTGTTTAATATGAAAAAAGGTAAGGCTCCTGGCCCAGATGGGTTTCTGATTGAGTTCTTTCAGGAGTTATAGGAAATAATAAAGTTTGATCTCCTCAAGGTGGTTCATGAATCACATAGGAACAAATAGATGCTCAAGTCCATGAATTCTACTTTCTTGGCTCTCATACCTAAGAAGGAGGGGGCTAATCGGCTGGTTCAATTCAGGCCTATTGCATTATGTAATGTTGTTTACAAGATCATCACCAAATTGATTGCTAAGAGATTCAAACCACTCCTCGGTACTCTAATCTCTACTGAGTAGGGTGGTTTTGTTGAAGGGAGGAAAATTTTGGATGGTGTTGTGATAGCAATGGAAGCTATTCATTCTATGGCTAACTCTAACTCTAAGGATATGTTTATTAAACTTGACATGGCTAAAGCTTATGATCGGGTGAGTTGGGAGTTCTTACAAAAAATTCTCTTGGCTTTTGGCTTTGATGAGGAGTGGGTGAATTGGGTTTTTAGTTGTGTGACCTCATCCTCCTTCTCAGTTCTCATTAATGGGGAACCTTTGGATTTGTTTAGTGCTTCTCGGGGACTCCAATAAGGGGACCCATTATCTCCTTATTTATTCATTATCATGGCAGAGGGTCTTGGAAGATTTATTAAATCTCAGGTGAGGCAAGGTCTTATCCAAGGTTGGAGCTAGAACAATTCTC
Organism: Sequoia sempervirens; assembly: GCA_007258455.2. Classification (NCBI taxonomy): domain Eukaryota; kingdom Viridiplantae; phylum Streptophyta; class Pinopsida; order Cupressales; family Cupressaceae; genus Sequoia; species Sequoia sempervirens. Next base: position 163,195,237 of record VDFB02000003.1, on the reverse strand, counting down.
TTCCTTCCTACTCTTATCTTCAGTTTGTAGATGATACCGAGTTGATGGGCATGGCTATAATTAGTGAGGATGCGAACTTCAGGAGAGCTTTAGACATCTATTTGAAGGCTTCAGGTCAGAGTATTAATGATGAAAAATCCTCTATTTATTTCTTTAATACTCCTCAGCTTATTCAAAGTAGGATTGCTAGGATCCTTAGATTTCAGATCGATTCTCTTCCCTTGATGTACCTTGGGATCCCTTTGGCTTTGGGATATTAGCGTAGAGATTACTAGCATGGGACTTTGGATAAATTCTGAATTAAGGTTAGTCATTGGAATTATAGGTGGTTATCTTTTATTGGGAGAGTGGTTCTTCTAAAGAATGTGGTGCAGTCTCTCCCCATTTATAGGTGTTGTGTGTAGGTTCCCCCTTCCACCGTTGTGAGGGAATTTGATGCTCTATCTTGGCAATTTATTTGGTCAAGCAGTGTTCTTTCCTCAAAGTGGAGTTTAGTCAAGTGGGAGTCAGTCTACAGGCCAAAACATGTTGGGGGCCTTGGTCTTAGGTATATGGCTCTTGATGTCACAACCTTGGCTTCCAAGCTATACTAGAGGTGGTGCAACAATCAGGATCAGGATTGGGCCAAGATTCTTTCCCACAAGTATCTTCCTAGTGCTGATAGCCTTGATGTGTCACGACTTGCTTTGTTGGGTAAAGGTTCTTATATTTGGGATACCCTTAAGAAGGGAGCTCAGCTGATTAAGGAGGGTCTCTTTTGGATCTATCATAAAGGTTCTGATGCCCTATTTTGGAAGGACTCTTGGGATGGCCACCCTCCCATTCTTTCTAGCTTCCCTCAGCTTCAGCCCCTTTGCCATATTTTTTCTGATGCTGGTTGTATTAAGGTGGAGAATTTTAAAACAGTCAAGTGTATTGGTCGGGAGGTGGTGGCTTGCTGGAAGGACCCACAGGAGTGGCCCATGGGTGGTTCTGATGAGGAGCGTGTTGTTCTTACTAGAGTTTTGGAGGGTAGGCTCTGCAGCTCCCTTAATGAGAGGGACATTTTGGCTTGGAGCCCTAGTCCCAAAGGTAAATTTATTGTTTCTCAAGGATATCCTATGCTTGATAGGAACTTACATGGTCCAACTGAGGTGCACTAGTGGAAGAAGGTTTGGGACAACTTTTCTTGGCCCAAATGCAATTTTTTCTTATGGTTGGTTGCTTAGAAGAAGTACCTCACTTGGGAAAATCTTTGCAAGCGAGGTTTTCAGGGACCTTCTATTTGCTTCCTTTTTTTGCACAATGAGGAATGTACCTCCCACTTGTTCTTTCTTTTCCCTTTTTCTAGAGAGATATGGAATAGATGGTGGGATGCTTGGCATCATGGTTGTATTCATGCTACCTCCCTAATTGAATTTTGGGAGAGTTTGGGCAGGCCTCCAGCGAAGACTTCTTACCAACAGGTCGCCTGGTCTGTTGGGACTATTTTCATTCTTTGGAACCTTTGGCTGGAGAGGAGCCGTAGAGTTTTTTGTGGCTTCAAATTGGGAAGTTTCCAATTGTGGAAGAAGATAATTAGTAGGCTTCAGGAGACTATTTATGCTAAGTGTGATATGTCTGAAAATACTGATCCTGGTGATCTTGCTATTTTGTGGAATTTGAACCTGGGGGATAGTAGAAGGGGTTGCCTTGTCAGAAGAAGATCCCATCATGTCAGGCAACGGGTCTGTTGGGATGGGAGGTGGATTCCTTCCCTAGTGGGGGTCCTAAAGATTAATATTGATGGTTCTTCTCGTGGGAACCCTAGTCATGTTGATGTTGGGGTAATTGGTAGAGGTAATGACGGTGATGCAATTTTTTTTGTTCTCTATTTACAAAGGTCAACACTCTAATAATATGATGGAGGCCCTTGCTATTAAGATTGCAGTTGAGTGGGGATGCTCTTTAGGCTGGAGGAGGATCATCTGTGAGTCTGAATCTTAGATTATTGTGGATATGCTGAACAACCAAAGTTTGGATGATGTTGGTTGGCAATTAGCCTCTATGGTAAGACAAATTCTGAGTCTATGCAGTTCCTTGGATTCTGTCTCCTTTTGTCATATCCCTAGAGAATGGAATAGAGTGGGAAATTTTCTAGCAAAGTGGGCTTCTGAGAATGTGGATGGCTAGGATATTAGTGGAATGGATGAGTTACCTTCTGATTATCTTGGGACCCTGGAGGGGTTATTAGTGGAAGACAAGAATATGTAGTGTTGTTGTTGGTTGTTCTGGTGGTGGTCTTGATCTGGTGGGCCGCTGGCCTTTGCCTTGTACTTTGGATTTGATTGAATAAAAAATTTACCCCTTCAAATAATAATAATAATAATAATTGTCTATTATTTTGATCATAACTTTTGAATCGTGACTCAAAACTATAACTTAAATTTTCTTTAACTCCTATACTTTACTACCTACATAGAACCAACTAACCAACAAAGAAGTATTTGTATAATCTATTTCTATATAACTTTGCTGACTCCTTGGAAGACAAAGCCGGGAACCCTGAAGCTAGTAGAAATTTTGTGCCCCCCCTCCTACCTCTTTCAGATTTGAAGGAACTAGATTTCCTAGCTCCCCTAATCCGGGAATATTAACCTCATATTAGACTAGGTCTAGTCGGGTGACATTCTTGCTTTTGCAAGAAACAACATTAGTGACATTTTTAGGGTTTTGAAATGGGATTATCAAGAAATTAATGATCTTAATCAAAGAAATAGGGCTCTGTATAGTAACTTGGAGGAGCTGGAATCGAAGCTGGTTGCTCTCAGTAATGAAGAAGGGAAACATAAAAAGAACAACATTCGAAAGGAAGGAGGTGACACTGTGGATAAGTACAAGTCTCTGGAAATTGAAATGGTTAAAATTAAAAATAACATGAAAATTTTTGTGGAACAAAACCATAAAATGGCTAGGCACAATGCCATTATCATAAATGTTATGTCTAAAAAGTTGGAAAAATACAACAAAGTTCGTTGGTGGTTGATCTTGAAGAGAACAAGGAAAGAAAGAACGAAGACCAAGGTATTTCAAAAAGGACCTGTGCCAATCTTAAAAGGAAATCCCCTCCCACTACCTAGATGGTTCAGATCTTAAAGAAGGGGGTTCAGGACATGAACAAGCTAGAAGCTAAGACTGTGGATTTATTAAAGACCCAAATTTAGTTATAGTTGGCTTTTTGTCTAGTTTTTTGGTTCTGTGGCCTTTGCTAGCCTTTCTGGTGGCTGTGGACTTTTATTGTTGTTGTTTTTACAGTCTTTCCAACTTTGGGGTCTCTAACGATTTTATCATTAGTTTGTAAACTTCGTGGTTTCGGGTCCCTATAAAACCCATTTTTTCCTCTTTCAAAAACTATGTATTTAAAGGTATTTAGTTACATTCATTTGATCATCCAAGTGTTTATTATTTATAATTAGGGAAGAAGACACTTCAATTGTTGTAATAAAATAAATCTAGATCTACAAAATCATCATATTTAAAGTAATGACTAAAGAGTGGTGTCTACTATTTTTTACTCATTTTAAGGGAGGGGGATGACCTAAAAGAACATGTCCACTTCTAATAGTAAGAGAAATCTTTCAAACACATTCTTAAATACTACCAATTTATAATGTGGGATTTAGGCAAGCATGGGGAGATTCCTAGATATATCACTAAAAGAAAAATGCGATGGTATAGGCCATTGTGGAGGCTACCCTCTTAAGCACTGGTGGAAGTATCCTTTTATGGGAGCCACTATGTAGGCTTTTTCCCTATTTCTGCCACTATCTTTATGGCATCTTGATATGGTACCTCTGCACTTTGTTCCTGCATGGCTTGGGCCTTGCAAATTTTTACATTCATCTCCTACCCATGAGCTATGCAATTTATATCTCATCGATGGTATCGATGCTGGGGTGGGGAATTTGGTGAAGCTTTTAAGATTTTGACCCTTCATTTGAGATCACCAAGATTCTATCTGACCTCCACAAAACATAAGCTTCTATCGATTCTCAATGGACTGGTTCTTCTAGTGGACATAGTGGCTTCTAGTCGGCCACATTCATTTGTGACTTGCAAAAAAGGGTCATGTAGGATGGAGTGATTTTTTTCTTGTAGGGTGAATATAACTAGTGCAAGGTCAATATTTGAAGAGGATTTATTGTTGTTCTAAAGTGGTGGAAGTTTCTTTCTCTCATGATGCCATGAGACGACAATCTTTATGAACATGATATTCCATTGATGAGGGCAAGCGTATTAAAGTCATTGAAAACTATAACTGTTACCAACATAAGCTATAATGCCGAACTAGTTTTGATATAGTTCTATTTTATAGACATTATTGATATAAAATCTCACAATCTACTTAGCACCTCCAACAATTAAGATCATGAAGCTTGTTGTTTGTTATGAACAAGTGCATTACGACCATTGGGGGTTAGTATGGAAGTAAGTGCTAAGTTTCTACTTCGATGATAACTTGTAAAGTGATGATAGTAAGTAAATGGGGAAAAAGTGTTATGTTGTCCAGGAGAGGGAAAGATGATGCCTGTCCAAGACAACAGCTAAAGTAAAGTTGATATATTGTTTCTATCAAATGTTTTAGGATTCCTAAAATTGGAATGGTGGGCTAGCTCTTGGGCTTTGTGGTAAGTCTAATCACCAAGGCCATTGGTATTTCCATCATAACTACAACTTACCTCTCATAGCTTCCCACATGCCTCCTCCTGCCTTATGCAGACTTCACCAATATGGGGGCCATGAACTCTATCTCCATCCCTATGGAATTGTGAGTGCGTCATCCCACGTAAAACTCTTTGTGAACTTGGGCGAGTGTGGAAACTCTATCTTGTGGCACTGTTTGTAGTCATTCATGTAGGAAGAAGAAAAATGATTGTTATTCTTTTTGACTCAGCTTACTTGCACACTATCATCAAATGATCAAGTTTCATAAATGAGATAACGATTATCAAATGTACAAGGATCTTATATAGATGTTGGGGAAAGTAATATTTTGTGCCATAAAAAGAAACAAACTGGATCGACCATTAATATGGTAAGATGCAAGTTGAATGGTAAGAAGGTCTGTGATTAAGAAGAGTTAGCACTATTTGAAATCATTCACTTCCAACATGATTGATCACAAAGTTCCTCGCATGGAAATGGCTCCTTTTTTGCATCATGAAGGTGGTGCAGAATTGCTCGTTACGGGTCCCATAGTTGTCCATGCCGACTTTGTTGAAGTTGGCTTGCAATGCAACATTCCAAGTTTGCAGGGAGTTTTGTTGCGGGGGTTTTCGGTCACTTTGTCATTATTACTATGGCTTGGCCATGGCATCTTCTCGTGGGATACTAGCCACAATCTATCCTCCATGTTGATTATGATGTAACTCGTAGCAACAGTGCAGATAAATTCCTCATAGGAAAACCACAAAGAACCTATCTTTTTGAACGACTTAACCAGGGCAACATTGGGTTGTCCATGTTATAGGAAAATGTTGACTTAGTTCAATACCAAGTCTCTGGTAGTCAAGTCTTGACCATACTAGGTTCACTCTAGGGTATGATGTGATATTGTTTTTAATCTCAAAGGTAATATGGTTGTCTTTACTTTCATTAGGAATCGTAAGCATCAGATACAAAATTTCCAATTCAATCATTAAATAATCTCATGAAATCAAAATATTTGCAATAATATTTCATGAACATCAACAAATTTTGCTATCACTTAAGTAGATTTAGGTTTAAGCATTCAAAAATTTCATAAGAAATGAAATATTTTTAATAAATTTTCATTCATTCATCTATTTTTTGGAACATTTTAAAAAATTTAAACATATAATCTAAAACAAAGCATAAAAATACTGAAAAATAAAACTTCTCTTGCCTATTCTCCACACATACCCCAAAGAGTTAATCAAATCAAAGAAAAATAATTTATACTTCACCAAATTGCTTCAAAACTACATACAAAATGGTGTGAGCATTTAAAGAAGGGGTTTTAGTTTGGACACTGAGTAGGTTCTCTATGCACCCTTAAATGGTGCAACATGCAGTCTTGTTTGGATGAACAAAACTAGATATGAAGATTCATGAGATAGGTAGCTATCAAATTGGCTTTGATATTGATTAAATTCCACACGCATACAAGTTTTTAGTCTAGAATGATTCAAAAAATAGGAAAAAATAACAAAAATTAAAAAAAAAATTGGCTATTCTGACATCCAAAAATTTTGAACTTAAAATAAAAATAAATCAATAAATGACCTTTTATAGGAACAAGGTGTCAAGGGTTCAAACTTAAAGTCTTATCAATAGAAATTAGAAAAAATAAATCAAAATGTAACATGTGGTATACACCATCTGTCATCAGAATCTTCTAGACAAAGTCAAAGCTTTGACTTCTTTAGCAACAACACTCTCCATCTATAAACTTTGGTGCGTAATACTCTGTATAAAACAAGGATATCGATATCTTTAGAATACCACACATGAAACTTCTATCGGAACTGAGAACAACCTACAAAAATAAAATTCAACAAAAAATCCTTTGTGACACTTGACATATCTGATATTTGGTACTTCATCTATCACTTAGAGCTTGGGCTCCGGGATCCTTTCTTCACTTTGCTTCAACTGATATTCTCATAAAGAATTTAATATTTGATGCATGTTCTCTTTTGAAATTCCTTATATCACTTTCCACTTGAACTTGAGCCTAGTGTAGTCCTTTGAAATCTAGAGTATATTAGCATTCCTCTGTGCTTTCTTTGTCTCATATCTGGCTGTAGTGTTTTTGCAATCTATTATCTCATCAATAACTTCCTAGGTTAATAATTAAATAGGGTCATTATTTATTCTTTTTATCCACTCCTTTAAAGCTTTTTCTTCCTTACCCTTTTGTCCTAATGTCGGAGGATCACAATCTTGACGTGCTAACATTTTAATAAAATCTTGATCTTTTTCAAGCAACTTACCACATTTCTTGGTCACCTTTTTGAATCCTTCTATACATTGTACCAATGTGTTACCTTCCCATTTCAATTGTTTCTTCCATTTTTCATACAATGGGATTTCTTGTTCTGAAATTACATTTTCCTTTATCAATTTTTGGACATATTCCCACATGAGAGTCTCTACATTTCACCTTTCAGCATCAACATGCTCACATGAAACATGCATTCTCCTTCTAACCATCTAGACTTTTCAAACCAATGGTGTGCTTCCCTATATTTTCCAATTGCATCTATAATAAATTCTTCCCCTTGCTTAACCCAATACTCAATCCATTCTTCAAATACATTCATCCTATGGTGAATTGCTGCAATTGAATCCCCATATTCTTGTGACATGAGTACCAAATTTTGGGGCAATTCAACCTGTGCTTTACTGGATTGGGTTAATGAATTTACAAAAAATTCCAAGCTAGCAACCCATTCTTTCAACTCTCTTTCCTTTTGTTTATTCTTTTGTACCCTGATAATGGTTGCATCCAAATTCATTTTCATTTCTTCTACTTCTTGTATCTAGAATGAGTGTCCAACATTGATACTTGTTATTTTATACTCCTTAGGCATTATTTCGTGTCTATTTTTATCAACTACTGGAGTAGCTATATGGATTTTTCTCTCTCCATCTACATTTTTCTGTATGACATGCTTCATTTTAGCTCTTCACCTTGGCTTAGGAGTTTCCACTTCTTGTATAAAAAATTTAAGATCCAGAGGTACTAATTCTACTTCCATTGGAGAAGTCAATTCTTTGATTCACTAACCGGGTGCATCTTCATCATGCTCCACCTTTGTAACATTTCTTTGTTCCAAGCTTCCAATAAGTTCAAGAACTTTTTCTCTTACTTTTTCAATTTTATCCATTACATCATTTGTAGTATGAACCTCTTCAATAATCTCTTGCATAGATTCTAGATTACCAGGATTTGGCATTGCCTCTTCAGTTTCAAGACTTATATTTTCCTGTCTAGCTAGGTGTTCAACATCAACTTCCAAGACATCATATTATTTTTATCTTGTTGTATCAAGATCTTCTTGATTTCTAACCTTATCACCTGAAACTTGTGAAGACGTTCTTCACTCTCAACTTCAACCTAGTCTTCCTTTGATTCTTCAAAGACTTGTGGTTGTTCATTATCATTTTGACTATTTCCTGGCAACGGCTGGGAATCAAAGGTATCTTCAACAACCATTTCATCAATAGGATTCTACCTTGCAGTCTCCCCTATCTCCATTTCAAGAACATAAGGGTTTCCAACTTCTGAAGCAAGTGTTCCTTTTATGAATTCTTCTTCTTCAATGTTTATAGGAATTGACCCTGTATCTAGAATTTTTTCCACTATAGGTCGTACCATGGGTTTATATTTTGACTTATTTTCTTTTACTTTCTCCCACATGGTGCCCCACTTGTCTATTACTTAACCTTGGCCTCATCAACCTCAGAAACTTCATCCAAAATAGGAAGAGCCTTTCCTAGTGCCTGTTTTACACTAACCATATTAATTGAAGGAGGGGAAGTAAATAGTGTTGCATCTCTTTGAGATGCAGACCTTATCTATGCACCAGTATTTTCTATCACCCCTACTTATTCATCAGTGGTAGGATTTTTCCTTGGTTTTTTACTAGAAGATGATGCCACTCCTAGTTTTACTTTTGATTTTACTTTGTCTGACTCAACATCTTTACTCTTTTCAGCTAGCTCTAGTGAAACTCCTTGACTTGGAGCCTCAAGAGTTCTTTCTTCAATGTGTATCTTAGGAGTTCTTTACTAGATTTCCTCTTATTTTTAACAAGTTCCCCACTCTTAGGCTCATATTCATCTCTTTGTTTATTTCTTTTATCTTGTGAGTACGTGGGTTGAATTCCTCTTTTTCTTAAAAATTTACAAAAATTATCTATCCAGTGTTGAGTATGTGTTAAGACAGGTTTAGAGAGTTCCTCAATTGATGTAATCTCTTCAACTTCATAATTTAGGTCCATAATAGGTTCATCATAGACTATTTCTTCATTGTAAACCTTTCTCAACACTTCACCATCATCTTTGTCTAAATCTGAAATATCGTGAATTTTAAGGATCCATGCAGATTTCAATGATAATCTTTCATATTTTTTGGTTCTTACTTTGTGCTCATCTTCACAAATTATCCAATAATCTTCAAGGTGCTAGACATGAGCATCATAACTAGCTATGTTCTTGGAAATATTCCCTTCAGGATCATAATATTTCCTTTGGAGTGGAATGTACTCCAAATTATAAGTTTTCAATTCATCTTCACACAATTTAGCTACTCTGATTGCACTGCATTTGTAATTCCCTATCACAATAAGAAACCTAAAAGAATCCTTCTTACGAGCCTTGTTGTAAAGAGCTTGAGATAGCTTTAACTGTCTCACCAATTCTAATAACACTATTTTATCTGTAGGGTATCTGGGTAGCATGAAATTTTGTCCATCAAACCCTTATGCTCTGATGTAAGAGAAGGTGGGAAATTGAATGTACTAGCCTTCAATTGGTCTAATGACATTCTATGCTTCCAAAGGTAATATTTTGGCATTGTCACCCTCCATTGTTCTAAACAACTTCATAAAAAACACATCATTAACCCTTCAATAATGCTCCTTGTATCCATGGATAGTAATTTAGGGTAAATGAGCATATATTAAACTATTTCCTACTTCCCTTCCCAAAGTACCAATAATCCTCAACCCTTGTTTATTTTCCCTTAAGGTGGAGGAATAAATCACATACGATGACATATAGAAACATCTAGTCTATGGAAATTCCTTTATTTATTCATGTAATATGTCACTAATAAACCTTCCCCAATGCATTTGCATAGGATTTTTCCTCAATATGGATATGATCACAAACATCCATGGTTCAAATTTACTAGAATCTAACAAACCAACTATCTTTCACAACTTAGTTATGATATCTTGAACATCCTAGTTGAACACAGACCTTAGAATTGGTTTTGTTTGTTTTGTAATCTACTCTTTGCACCATTGTGTGTTCATAATTTCTCTATTGTGATCTTCAACACTATGGTAGGTTTTCGCTTTTTCCTTCATATCAATCTAATAAATTTGAGTAAATTTAGGAAGACCAAATGTGTATACAATTTCTTTCTCAGAGAGATTTGTATTTCTTCCCTCTATCTCAATGACTCTTTTGTTTGGGTCATAGTGGTTTAAATATTCCATAACTAATTCAGGGGCCTCCATTGCTTGCAGAATCCCTCCTACTAAAGTAACCCACTTGCTATATATTCTTTGTAAACTGAGAAGCATTTCCTATCATGCCCTTGTGTATAATTTGACATTAGAAGTCCATCCTGTATGATTATCCATAACTATTTCACCAATGGGTATAGCTTGTGAATTGCAATATTTTAATTCATCTTCTGGTTGTTCCTCAAACGTACTCATTTTGGTGTGTTCTACATTTTCAAATATGTGTCTTGTGTGTGAGTTAGGGTTAAATTTAACTATTTTTTTTAACAATTTATAAAACTTTCAATTCACATTTCAATTCAATTCAAATAAAAAATAATTGACATTTCAATTTTTTCAAAGGAAATACCATCTTTTCAAGATTTTTATGCATGAAAAATAATTAACAATTTTTTTGTTATTCGAAACATACCTAGTGTCGGCTGATGATGACAATCTTTTCAAAATGTAACCTCAAAACCCTAGGTAGTTGTATTACTAGTTTCTCAAAATTTACCTTTCTTTGCATGCCACAATGTTAAATTCATTAGCTCGATATACTTTGCAAATTTGTCGAATGACTCAAGTTGAGTGTTGTGAAAGAAACTACATGCTCGAGGTAATGCCAAATACATGAGTAGTTCACCACCTTCATTAATTACCTATTATAATGCATTAATTTCTCAAATTTAAAGGTGTAATCATTATGAATTATGGTGCAAATTATGAACGCCTAGGATTCTACGTGGACCCACTACTATAGAAAAGGATGGAACATAAAGCTTGCATGGCACTTTTTTGTAACTTTTATTTTCATGGGGTGAAATCCTTTAAGATACATGATCATTTGTGATCATTAGGATTGACAGCATTCGGTATCAAACTTGGGAAAGATTACCAGGGACCAAGACACTTACATTTAAGCTTTAAAGAGGACCGAAAGTAAAAAGAGAAACTGGGAACCATGTTCAAGTGGAATCAAGAGTGATTTAAACATTTAATAATAGAACCTCTAGTTTCTGGTTTGAGATTAAAGAAAATGAAAAAGTAGGTATCAAAATTTGATACAGAAAAATGAGATCACCATGATTCACAACATCTGGGTAATGACCTACCAGGTGAGACTAGGACCAATTGAAGATACAACATATTCAAAGAAATTGTAACCATTTTGGGACTCTAGTGTTTGGTAGACTAATAAAAAATTATCCAAAGATGAAAACACTGAACCCGGGAAAGAACAAGGGCTTAAGAAAAGACCAAAAAAAAGTGAAAAATGAAACCTTGATTTAATGAACCCCCAGAACAATGCCAAAGCAAGTGAAAGTGAGGAAAACAAAAGGGTCCAAATTTTTCCAACGGGAAAAATGGGGTGTGTTGTGAGACCACATAACAACTAGCAACCAACAAAACTGAATAAAACAATAGAAAGTCAATTTTGGATCTAATAACCATGTTTCAAATTTTTTTAGTCTTCTAATTATAAACAGTTGGATCTTTATTCTGACATTCTATTTCACTTCAATTAGCATACAATATTAAGTATTACTGAGCCCATGTGTGTGAAATTTATTATTTTCACTACAACAAATGTAAACCATAACAATTATTTGCATTGGCCTACATAATTTGGCAATTACTTTTAAGCCAACCATGGATAGAGCCTTGCTGCCAAACACGCATTTATAGCCCTAGCAAGGTTATCTTTGTAATTCCCCCAAACATAGTTCTACTTCCAGCTAGGAATCCATAGCCTTGGTAGAGATATTTGGATAGCCTAAAGATTTGATATTCTCTCTCTCTCTCTCTTTGATATTTCATTAATAGCTCATTTTTCTTTTTGATATTTCTTTGATAGCTCATTTTTCAACTTGCAAGCAATGAAGCCCGCTATTAGGTTGGGAATTGTAGTGGTAGAAAAGGTAGCCTTTTAATTTTTTACTCAATGCAACTGACTTCTATCCCAAATTTCAGTAGAATGATTTAAAATTTATGTGTTTGTAACTCAACATTAATTGAATGATTTATGCTAACTAGAATAAAGAGAACCAAACAATTCCCCAATTATTTATAAAGTAAAGGACTATTTCCAGTCAAAGAATAGATTGAATTTTTAGAATTGATGTTCTATTACCCTATTCACCTTCAAAAGTTTCCAACCATTTCATATATTAATGACGCAACACCCAAAAAAACCAAAACAAAAGCAAAAAATGACTATTTACAAAGCAACAATGAAAGTTATCTACAAAAAAAGACTTTACAAAAACTATTTACAAAACTATGACTAGAAATAATGCTTTAGAAACCTCCCATTGACAGTTAATGGAATATCTTCACTAGTCAAAGATTTTAGCCTATAGGTGCTATCACCTAGAATTTCAAAAATTTGATAAGGACATGTCAACAACTTGTCAAGCTTACCATGATCACCTTTTCGTTCATAAGCTTTGTTCCAATACAGGATTAAGTATGATATTCTAGAAGTTTTTAATCTAGGCCTTTTGTCAAACCATCATTTTACCACTGATCGATGCCTAAAAAAATGATCTATTGCTCAGGTACGTTTTTCATATAAATACATTAATTGTAACAACTGGGCTTCTGTTTGATCATCTAATCCAATGTTTTCCTAGGAAAATTTCCAAGTAGGGATTTTCAAATTTATTGACAATATAGGGTCTACTCAATAAACTAAGTGGTAAGGAGAATTACTCAACGCATATTTCATTCTAGTTCGATCTACCCAAAGGGAAATTTTCAATAAAGAAAGCCACTCTCTAGGATTCTTTACAACCAATTTTTTAATTATATCCAATAGATTTTTATTTGATGATTCTACTAATCCATTTCCCTACAGATAATAATTAGATGAAAATTTTAATGTTATACCATACTCAAATGCCCAATTGGAAAATTTTAAGGAAGAAAAAGTAGTGCCATTATCATATACCAGTGTGTATAGTACTCCAAACCTAGTAATAATATTTTCTTCCAAAAAAAAATTGATTACCACCTATGTGGTGCATTGTTTGCTAGGACATGCTTCGGTCCATCTAGTGTAGTAGTTTGTAGCAATTAGTATAAACTTGTGACCTATAGATGATAGAGACTTGTAGATGATAGAGGATTGATAGTTCCAATGAAATCCAGTCCCCATTGTGAAGAAAGGGTGCATCTCCATCACCGAATGTAGTGATTGAGCATTGAATCTTCCTTTGCCTTCCATAGTTTGACATGCATAACAATGTTTTACATGTTCATATGTATCTTTAAAAATTGTTGTCCAATAATAACTAGCTCTCAAAATAAGGTGTGCAATAGCTAAAGGTACTTCATGAGCTATTCCAAACTTATCATCCAGTTCCTACAACACTTCGTTTGCTTTTGTTCTATTCAAACATCTTAAATAAATTCCTTCTTGATTTCTTTTGAATAGAGCTCCTCCCTTGATCATGTAACTTTTTGATTTTATCTAAAGAGCTTTCCTCTAATTTCTTTACATATGATCGAGGCAAGTATGGTTGACTAGATAATGCCAAATATTTGAATACCAATCTTCTTGACCTTTTACATCTAAAGTATATTGACTAGAGATTTGCGGATCTATTTCTACAATAGATTTGACCAAAGCTTTTCCTTGAACCAATTTCATGGGTATAATTTCTAAATCAATTTTTTGCAAAATATTTACCCATTTGGCTCTCTTTTCTCTGAGCTCGCTCTGTGTTAATAAAATTTTTATTATAGAATATGAAACAATAGCTTTGACTATACTTTTAAGGATGTAATGCCTGAATTTTCATATTGCTTTGACCAAAGAAAAGGCCTTTTTTCAACATCTATGTATCTCAACTCCACTTATTTAATGGATCACTCATAAAAGCAATCGGTTTTTCATCTTTGTTCTCACCCTTCTATGTTAGTACTGCTGCACAAATATGACCAGAAGCAAAAGAGTAAATGTAAAAAGGTTTAATATAATATGGGCTTACCAGTACTGGTGCTTCTGTAATTGTAGCTTTTATATTTTCAAAGGCGAGCTTAGCCTCATTTTCCCATTCTATTTTTGCATTTTTCTTTAACATATCATTGAGTGGTTTCACTATCTCAAAAAATTGAGTGATAAATTTTCAAACAAAATTGATCTTACTGAAATACAATTTCAATTCTTTCTTACTTTTGAGAAGTTGTATTTTGAGCAATGTGCTTACTCTATCTGGGTCTATAGAAATACACTTTTTAGAAATAATATTTCCTAGTGCATTTTACCTTCAATCACCCAAAAAATACATTTCTTACATGATTTAGTGAAACTTTGTAAGTTTCACACTTTTGCAATATTGCCCTAAGATCTAAAACATGATCTTCTCTATTCTTCAAAAATGCCATGAGGTCATCCATGTAAATGATAATAAATTTACCTATCAACTCTTGAAAAGCATAGTCCATGGTTCTTTGAAATGTAGCTCTAACATTTATTAATCCAAATGCAATCCTTTTGTAAGCAAAAGTTCCCCACTTCATGGTGAACATTGTCTTCATCCAATCTTCCTTGGCTACCAATACTAGATTGTATCCAGAGAATCCATCTAGAAAGGAAATCATTTGTAAACCATTGACTATTTGTAACACTTCTTCTAGTGAAGGTAGTGGATAATTATATTTTTTAGATGCCTTGTTAAGATTTCAGAAAGCTACACATAGTTGTATATCCCCATTCTTCTTCCTACGGGCACCAAATTTTCCACCCAAGTAGAATTTCTGATAGGAAATATTATTTTGGCTAATAAAAGCATTTGGACTTCCTTTTGAATTAGTGGTTCTAAAAGTGCATTCACTAATCATTGTTTCTATTGGAAAAGCTTTGCATCAGGCTTCAATGGTATTATATGTGTGATGATGGAAGTATTATAAGTTTTCAAATCTTCATATGTCCATGCTATGAACTTCCAATAATCTCTAAGTTCCTGAGCAATATTTCTCTTCTCTTCTTTAGTGAAAACCCTCCCTATAAACATGTTCTTAGGATCTAATCGATGTCAAATAGTTATTCCAACTCGATTATTCCTTTTAGAATATTAATATCTTTAGCTTGAGCTAATTTTTTGTCTTGAATTTTTCCATCTAGATGATCTATTTCTTCATTTATTTGTGCTTCAAAGATATTGGAGTTAGTTATGAATTCTAATATGTGTCGATCATCTTCAAAAACCTACAAATTAGTAACATTATCAAGAACCAAAGGTAACTGTACCAACTCAACTATTAATCTCTTCAAATCTAAGAAATCTAAAGGTTCAAGAGCACTGGTAGTAGTAGCCAAAGCATCGACTCATTGATTAAATATTCTTAGAATGTGAGTAATATTGAATGCATCAAAATCTTCTATTAGATCCCACACTCTATGTTTGTAATTGGAAAATCATTTGTAGTGACAAATCTATTGTTTTCGAACTTGCTTAACTACCAATTCAAAATCAAAAAACACCTTAAGAATTTTGACTTTCATTTTTATTAGAAGCATCAATCCATGAATCAGGGCTTCATATTATGACACATTGTTAGTACATTGAAATTGCAAGTGATAAGAAACAAGAAAATACTTACCTTGTGGATTGATGAGTTCAAATCTGATTCCAATCCTTTGTTTTGATTTCGATTCATCAAATTTAAGAATCTAGGCTTGAACATTTATAACTTGAAACTTACCATTCTTAAGAGTTTTCAACTTAGCCTTTTCGATCTACGTAGCTTAAATTATGTCTTTATGTATTTTTGGTTCATAGCTTTTGATCTTATCATGTCCTAGATAATACTGGTTTTCAATTTTGTGAATTGTTTCCAAGCACATCATACAACTATCTTCTAAGTGTGCAAAATTCTGTAACCTGCACCAATCCTACAATAAAAAAACTTTTCAATGAAATTTCAATTTTATTGCTCTTTCGAGATTCTATAACAATATTCTTCCAAAATTTATCATAAGGACTATTTTCATCTTTGGAAGAATCACAATCTATTTTGATTAAAACATTAGTTCCAAGAGTTATCTGGTTATGTTTTTCAGCATTACATGTAAGCACTTCTTCTATTTTAACTTCTGAGCTTTGTATTTTATAGATTCCTCATTCTACATCAATGTATGGAACTTCATTTTTTTTTATCATAATTAGTGATCACATACTTCATACATGGTTCTCTTTTGATTCTAATTTGATTAGGAACTCCTTTCTAGGGTAACCACATATTGAGAAATTTGTAGCTATGTATCCATTCAATTTTTTCGACCAATCTATACTAAATAACATACCATAAGTATTAGGTGTCTCGATGAATTGAATGTCTATGTAATATTGAATCTTGGGATCCAATGCTAGTTGTATGTGAATATTAGTTAACTCTCTGACTACATTTACTTTATTTTTATCTAGTTGAGTAACTTTCTTTAAGAAACTTGCCAAAGTCAGCCCTAGCATTTGACATATGAACAAAGACATCACATTAATAGACACTCTAGATTCTACTAAATAATTATGGATATTTTTACCAAATATTCTTAACGTGAGTAGAAATGGTGAGGATTCTAATTTTCCTTTGTAAAAGGCCACTTGCACATCTTCCATCAGAACAGTGTTCTTTTCTTTTTCTTTAATGTAATTATCTTCCACCTAAGATTCCTTAAGTTTTCTTTCCTTTGGAAGATTTTCTAAAGTATTTAAGAAAGCTATCCTGATTATAGGTGCTTAGAGCAATTCAGATAAAGAAAGGTTCATTTTAACCTTTTTGATTTCTTCCACTAAATAATTAGTCAAGTTGTTTTGATTCACAGAATCTTCTTTTTCACTTCGTAAAATGTTTGATTAATTATAATGAGAGGTTATCTTAGGTAACCTTGGAGTATTGCTTGATTTATTATCATGTGGAGTATTAAAGTTGTTACATGGAATTGATGTGTTCAATGGTCTATTGAATTTATTTCCACCATTTGTGTTACTTCTCATGTTGTAATTATGGCCTTTTTGGTATTGTTGAAAAGCATTAATTTTGTCTATTTCTTCCTAAGGTTCATTTTTGTTTTGATAAGGAAATGTATATGTTTCTAAATTCATGGTTGAATTGTCACATTCACACTCATGAGTATAACTCTTGACAAAATTAGGTGATTTGACATGTTTATAGCTTTCAAAAACTAAAGAAAAATCATATCCTACTAGAACCAATTCATTTCGCTTAGGAGGACGGGAGTCACACTATTCATTGTAATGTGTAGCATCAAGAAAAATGTTTGAAGCAGTTTTAAACTATGGACAATCCACTTCAACATGAGCATTTGTATTATGAATCCTACACCAATTGTTCATCGCAAGGTTGGCTAAGTCAACATTTGACATGGATATTTCATCAGAAGGATTTATATTATCTGAAGTTGTGGATATCCCTCCATTATTTGGTCATGTTTTTGAAGGTCTACGTGGTCTAGGAGTGTTATACACTTGAATTTGTGAATTTTGGTTGTTACTTTGTGAATAACAATTATGATTTCTTAATCATGTAACCTCTGTGGTTAGACTTTTGGGTTGAGCTGTAATTTCTTTAATTTCGTCCTTATTGTCTAGAATTTTAACATTTTGACTTTCCTGAGTTTTTGAGAAGAAAGAATTTATGTTAGGATGGGACTAGAGCTTGACTAATTCCTAGTTGAAAGAAAGTTTTTTGAGGAAATTTCCAATTTTGGACCACTAAAGGAAAAATAATTGCAGTCATAAGATGATTCAAAGGGACTCCATCTACACTTAGGATAGGGTAACTATTTAATCCATTTTTTCCATTTGTGGATGATCCATTTTTGAGATGTTTCATTTTGAAATTTACACTTATGACTTCAGCATAGACTTTGGGTAAAGTAGTGGGAGGGTTTTCCTTTCGTTTTATGAACATAGTAGTTAAAGGATCTACTGTTGTATAATAAACTACAATGGTAGAAAAATTATCCACTATGTAAGGTGCTTGTAACCTAGAATAAGCCTTCTAGAACCTGTCATTAAAAGTAGTTATAGGTTCTCCATCGAACCTCTTAATTTGAGAAAATTGATGATATATTAATAGAGCAGGGTCGGTTGGTGTTCTAAATCTAGCCAAAAATTGAGTTTTCATATCTTGCCATGATCTAACTTAATTGTGAGGTAGGTTGATATACTACTAGTAGACTTCGTTGCTTAAGGTATACAGGAACAACCTACACACAACATCTTCATGTTGAATCCTTGCTCTAAAACATGTATCCTTATAGATACTGGTATGTTCTTCTGCATCTTTATGAAGATAATATTTAGGACACAACTTATCAAGATTTTTTCGGTAAATCATTATACACAAAAAATTAGATCGATGACTCTACATTAAAGAAAGTCATCACTATGAGAAGTGATGGTGGTATTACAATAGTTAGATTTTACAAATTTGTACTTACACTTCCATAATTTTGAGGTCTAGATGACGTTTGACCACTCAGCTCGACTAAAGTCACATGAGGATCACCAGATTGAGATCTAGTGACTCTAAGGAAATCTAGTTTCAAACCTAACAAAACCAAAAGAACAACAATAAGGCCCTCCTTCTAGCACCAGTCCCTATTGATGATGATTTCACTCACAACAATAGTGTATATAAAGTCCTCACAGGAAAACCACAAAGAACCTATCTTCTTGAAATACTTAACCAAGGAAACCTCAGGGTGTCTGTGTTATAGGAAAAGGTTGACTCAGTTCAATCCCAAGTCTCTGGTATTCAGGTCCTGACCATACTAGGTTCACTCTATGGTATGATGTGATATTGTTGTTAATCTCAAAGGGAATATGGTTGTGTTTAATTTCATTAAGAATCATAAGCATCAGATATAAAATTTCCAATTCAATCATAAAATAATCTCATGAAATCAAAAGATTTTCAATAATATTCCATGAACATCAACAAATTATTCTATCACTCAAGTAGATTTAGCTTTAAGAATTCAAAAATTTCATAAGGAATGAAAGATTTTCAATAAATTTTCATTCATTCATCTACTTTTTGGAACATTTAAAAAAATTTAAACATCTAATCTAAAATAAAGCATAAAAATATTGAAAAATAAAACTTCTCTTGGTTATTCTCCACGCATGCCCCAAAGAGTTAATCAAATCAAAGCAAACTACTTTATACTTCTCTAGATTGCTTCACAAACACAAAAACACAACAAGCAATTAGCACCACCTTTTGCGTCAGATTTTAGTGTATTTTGGGCCATAAATTGAACAATTTGGTTGGTGCTAAACTCGGTGCAAACAAGCATGGACAAATTTGTGCTAGATTTTGTGCTAATTTTTCTGTCATATTTAGTGCCAGATTTAGTGCTGGATTTAGCATTGAGAAATCTTAGCACCTTTGAAAGTGCCTAAAATAGTGTCGAGAAGTAACATAAAAAATTACGCCAAAATTTACGCCCAATTTGGCTTCCAGTTTTTCTTCCATGTCTACTCTCATTTTTGCTTCTAATTTTGCTTATGGTTTTCCTTCCAATTTGATGTCCAGTTTTGCTTCCAGTTTTTCCTCCATGTTTGCTTCCAGTTTTCCTTCCAGTTTTGCTTCCATATTTTCTTTTTGTTTTGCTTCTAGTTTTTCTTCCAAGTTTGCTTCTGGTTTTTCTTCCAGTTTTGCTTCCAATTTTGCTTCTAATTTTTCTTTCAGTTTTGCTTCTAGTTTTGCTTCTAGGTTTACTTCCAGTTTTTCTTTTGGTTTTACTTCCAGTTTTGCTTCCAAATTTGCTTCCAAGTTTTCTTCTGGTTTTGCTTCCAAGATTGCTTCTAGTTTGCTTCTAGTTTGGCTTCCATTGTTGCTTCCTTTTTTGCTTCTAAAAATGCTTCTTGTTTTGCTTCCATTTATTAATTTAATATGTTTTATTTCAATTTAATTAGTTAAATATATCACGCCTCTTAAATAACTCATATGATTAGAGAGTAAGTAATTTAATTATTTAACTCATATGATTAAATAACAATATAATTATTGTAACGTGATCATCATCTATAATTAAAACAAGTGAGTCAAATATCTATAATTTAATTGAATTTGACAGCATCCATCCTAAGCAAGTAAATTAAAATCATCATACTTAATAAATATCCATCCAAAAAATCATCGACCACTTTTAATATATATAAATTGACAAGTCAATATTGATAAGATCATCATCATATATAACTAAAACAAGTGAAAGTCAAATATTCTAGTACATCAAAAACATGTCAAAATGATACATGTCCAACAGTCAACATAAGTGAAAATGATACATGTACAAATGATATAAATAAAATTGATAAATTATGTAACTCAAATTGATACAAGTCATGATGATACATGTCCAAATGATATAGTGAAAATGATACATGTCAATATGATACAACTCAACAATATAGTACTGTAGGCTATGAAAATGATACATATGATAGTAACCATGAAAATAGTCATCTTAGCAATATATCAATAATGATCCATGATGTAGTCTATATGATCATGAATGTCACTGGTTATTATCACCAACTGTCTCATCATCATCACCACCACCACCACCACCACCATCATCATCATCATCATCATCATCATCATCATCATCATCATCATCATCATCATCATCATCATCTTCATCATTATCATCATCATCGTCATCATCATTGTCATCGTTTTCGTTGTCATTGTTCTCATCATCATTGTCATCATCACTGTCATCGACCTCAGTGTCTTCCATATCTACATCATCATCATCCTCTGCCATGTGATTTGTATTGACAGAACCAATATTTTGTGGATCTGTATCATGTTGAGGATCACTTGATCTTCTAGAAGACCCGTGTTCTGAAAAAAAAAAAATGAAAAATTATTATTTATTTATTGCAATAATTTATTTTTTTGTTATATATCTAATATTACAACATATGAGACAAAACCATAATCATATTACATCATATCAAAGTGCACATACCATAGTAAAATTTCAAAAAAGTTACAGCTAATATTGGTGAATCAGGAGAAACTTTAGCTTTCAAAAACAAATCCAATTAGATTGGAAAACTTGTGGATCAGGCCAGCATTTGGTGGAAGAGGAATAAAGATGACTGGAACTCTCGAGGCCCACCATAATGAATTTTAGTAATATTAAACCATGAGAGAAAAATAGAGAGCTGCTATCATGTATCAAAACATTAAGCATGCATTCTTCCAGCCAGCGGAGAAGGAGATGATTACTTTGCTTCATTTTCATTTGTATAACCATATCATGGTGTGGGAACCAAGAACACCAATGATGTCTAGTTTTATGTGGAGGTAATGGATGTGGTCCAAAATTGAAGAGTATTACTAATGATCTAGATAAATTTATTGAAGATGGTGGTTGGGAATTTTTGAATATGGAAGCTAGTGATTCAGATTCTAATAATTCAGAAGATTCAAATCAAGGATATGAACCTTTTGATGTAGAAGAGGAATTAGAATCATATTTCATGTAGCCACCATCAATAGTGTTACAATAAAACAAGATGGAGGGAATTCTTATATAAGGATAATTTTTAATGTTGCAGGTATTGGCTTTAATGCCAAATACAATGGCAACATTGAAATTCCCTAGCAGTATTTATGTTAAGGAAATTTCTTTTAGATGCAAGGATTCAAAGCACATAAACCATGTGGTACAAATGATTAAATCCCAGAGACAATCTGTAGCAATGAAAAAATCTAAAAAGGTAGAGAGAGCTACACTAGTGACTTAGGAGAAACTTTAGCTTTCAAAAAAAAATCCAGTTAGGCTGGTAGACGTGCGGATCAGGCCAACATTTGGTGGAAGAGGATGAAAGATGACTGGAAATTTGGAGGTCCACCATAATGAATTTTAGTATTCAACCATGAGAGTAGAAGAGAGAGATGATATCATGTATCAAAACATTAAGCATGCATTCTTCCAACCAGCAGAGAAGGAGATGACTACTTTGCTTCATTTTCATTTGCATAACCATATCATGGCATGGGAACCAAAAAGACCAAGGATGTCTAGTTTTTTGTGGAGGTAATGGATGTGGTCCAAAATTTAGGAGGGGAGATCCTGATGTTTTCCAAGAGGCATAAAGTTAGATGAATTAAGTTCACCTACATGTTTTCCAAAGTTTACTTCCAATTTTTATGACTATTTCTCTTGACTGTCAGAGTTTACTTACAAATTTGAAATTTCTTTCTGGTCATTTTGATGACGATATATTCAACCAATGTGTAAGCACCTTTTTCTTTGTATCACAACCATAGTAACGAACTTGAACTCATCTCAGACTCGGCTAGGGTGACTCGACTTGGGGACTCAATGCAGACTTGGCAAAATGAAAAAACCCTAGAAATTTAAAGATTTTTAAGTATTTAAAACTTGTTTCATGCACCCTTTATTAAATAGACCTTAAATACACAATAATATCATTAAATAGAATAAAATTTGATCACATACACAAGTATACATCGATCACTTAAGTATAAACACAAATTTTAGCTAAAGGAAATACACATACACAAGTATACTACTATTATGCTCTTAATAAATTTTTACCTGGATACAATGTTATTTGAGTAGTCTTAGTCTTATGCTCCAAATTGGTTAAAGAAATGTGGAAGTGTTAAGCCCCAAATTTCCAATACTAAGTATATCTATAACTATAAATTGTCTCTATCACATTCACAATAGAAAGGAACTTGTTGGAAGTAGTATGCTCTAAATTTTCAATATTTAGTGAATCTAGATCCATAGTTAGTAATGTCCAAACATAACTTCTTCTAGTAGCCATAGGAAAATGGGAAAATTTAATGGGTAATAATAAATGGGCTACATAGGAGGCTATCATACTGTCAGCCAATTACCTAAGCCTTCCCCCCTCCCCATTTCTCTATGGCTACTGGGACAAGTTTTCTTTGGACATTACTAGCTATGGATCTAGATTCACTAAGTATTGGAAATTTAGAGCATACTACTTCCAACAAGTTCCTTTCCATTTTCACACACTATTAATGTGATAGAGACAATTTATAGATATAAATATTAAACAATGTTGTAGCCTGCAATAAGCCAATAACACATAAAAATTAACATTCAAAGTTTAAACTTTATAATTAAATTATTAAACTAAAAAAATGCATTAGCTTTTAGTTATCTTTTTTGGATAGCTCTACTGGGTGTTGAGGACATTCCATTTTTCTTTTGAATGTTAAGAAGTTAGAGTTTCAAAGATTTGTCAAGCGAGTAAGAGAGCTATAGGAGTAGCCTCATCTAAAAGATTTTGAAATAGAGTTTGATATACCATTTAGAGAGCTTGGTTTACATGGATATAAAGTATTATGAAAGCATAATGATCTTGAATTGGCAACCAATTTTGAAGACTATTACTGATGATCCAGATAAATCTATTAAAGACTATTACTTTTTGTAGACATGCAAAATTAACATTGTGCATTCAATCAGGTTCATTCATTAACTAAACTAGATTTCACATTAGGTCCATTCATCAATTAATTAGGTTCACCTTCATTCATTCATCAGGTAATTTCATTAATTTCCATCTCCTAAGGTCATTCATTCAAAATTAAATAAACATTATCATCAACATTTTAATCAAATAAATCAAACATCATCCCTTTAATTAAATAAACCAAAAATTTATTTAATTAAATCTCCAAATCCGTATTTCATCCTTTTCTAATTTAAATAAATCAAATATTTAAGTCATGAAAGTCAAACTAACCTAATCATCATTAATTTAATCTAATCATGATTAAATGCTAATCTTACCCACTTGCATTCTCTAGATTATGCCACTTGCACAAATAAATCAATTTATTGATTTATTTAAATCATCATTTTCACTCAACATAGCATTTATGGGGAATATTCCCTCAAGTTTGAAAAATATGACAAGTTGATTTGTCCCTCCAACATTGCATTTATTTCTCATTTTCTTGTCCTCCACTCAGCATTTACTCTCAAATTTGAATTTGAAATTTTCCCCTTTTGGGTACATTTCCCAAATCTTGCACATGCATCAACCACTCACCACTTGAAAAGTGTCTTCCTCTCATTTATCCAATCTTAGTCCCACATCCTCCATGTTTGGCACTCTTAGCATTTGAAAATCTTTAAATAGAGGCTTCATCCTCAAGCAAATCCTCCACAATTTGATCCTCAAATCATATGCAGTCACTCTCCTTGAGAACTGATTTTGCTCATCCATATCATTCTTCATAGAAATTTCATCACTAGCTTATCTTGAGCAAGGATTGGGAAAGGGCTATTTTCTACGATAGAACCAATCCACTATGGAATAGATTATTCACCATGTTTCTTAGGATTTTAACTAGTTTGTGTTGTTATATTTGAAGAGCATCGGTGATTATTTCATAAAGAATACCTCTTGATTTGCTTTCTTTTAACTAACTTCATGCTGATATTCCATGAAATAGGAGATAAAAGTGTCAGATATTTTGGTGTTACATTTGGCACCCACCATGTTAATTAATTAGTCATACATCTGCCAATAGCTTTAGCTTGAAAGTCTCTAACTATCATTTATTTGCTGCTTTGACTTTCATTGGGTTTTTGTTTCTAACATTCCTCTATTGGATAATGATATTTGCTTTGATATTAGAAAATGACGCTTTGATTTCCTTGGTTGTTGTTGACAGGTGCAATGAGTGATAGGTAAAATCTGTTGTTATTCTCATTAAAGATCACCATTTTTTTTTTTAATTTTCTTTCTCATCAATTTGCTTCTCTCATGGACGTCTCCTCAAGGAGGTTTACAATTTCAAGCCCTGCACAAATTTTTAGTGTACATACAAATGTTGCAGATCTTCAATAATTTATGGAGGCATAAACTAGGAACTGCTATTATTGTTCTTGATATTTTATGGATGCATAAGCTAAGAATTGCCATTACTATGCCTGATATCATCCCAGGTATTTTCTTCAACCATCTTGAGAGCTAGGGAAGATATTGAAAAGGAAATGGCACAAGAACAATATACATTGCAAATGCATGGTTTCCACAAAAGAATTTGAATTACTTATGTAACTTTTGGCACAAAAGATACCAAAAATAGTTATTTACAACTTATCTGTAGAATTTCCTATTCATTCTATTATACGCCATAGAAGAGAAATCGACTATTAAAGGATAAATAATATACTAAATTTTACATTAGGCAACCATGCCAGTGATTATCCAAGAGAAACTAAAATAAATTTCTTTCCTGCTAGATTGTTATTGGAAGCTTTGGGTTTTTTGAGCCAAATTCTCAAATCATTGTAGGGTCCAAACTTGATTACCCTAGGGTTTCTTCTTGCTTCTTATTATTGGCAGCTTGGCCTTTGAATTCCATCCCATTAAACTTCACGGTGCTTGTGAAAACAGGCCTACATAATACATTGAATGAAGTTGTATTGTACACTGGCATAGAACTTCCTACATTATGTGCTTCTACCTCCAAAAGAATCTTGCATATAGGTGACTCAACCAAGGTAGATACTCTCTTAGAAAATGAATTAAGCACTGCCAATGTGGCAACATTTTTAGCATCCTGCAATGTATTAAAGAATCCTAGACTCTCAAATGTTTGACCATCAAACTCAACTGTTGCCTTGAACCAAGGAATATGAGGAAGACCATCATAGATACGAGAGTAAACTGGGGGAAGACAACCGACTATCATAGCCAAATCATTTAGCTGACTTTTATGTTTGCCTGGACCAGACTGTGGAATTGATATTCTTTCTTCTAGTTGTTGTAAGTCCTCAGTTTGCTTCCTCTTTCTTAGCATACATGTAGCTATACTATTTGCTTGTTCTTTGTTTTTCCCATTCACAGAATTTCCGAAAATTGAACAGATGTTTACCATATTTTTTTTGTTTGTTCCTCTTCCTAAATTTTTAGATGCTAAGAATTCGTGAACATATACAAATTTTATTCTCGAGCTCGATCTAGGAAAAAACCTAGAGGGTACTTGTGGTAGTTGTGTTGTATGTTCTTTGTGTCCACTTATTGGTAGCATATTTGTTATGCTAGACTCATAATTAGAGGGAAAAATTCCTGGTGGTTGCGGAATTTCCTCTTTGTTCACTTCTTTTTGAAAATTCAAATGTACTTCACTAGACTGGATTTGGATATCCACAGTAGATCCTCTACCATCCGTTCTTCTATAGTCAGCACAGGTATTGGTACATTGCAAGCCACTTCCCGAGTTCCATCCTCACTCAATTTGCTCACTTCATTGTGGTATTTTTTGAAGAACCAGTCGTCCCCAAACAGAAATGAAAATATAGCCTGAGGTTCAAGGAAGTTGATTTTTTTTCTTTTCTTTACATACTTATTACATTGGTTCCAAAGCTAATGATAAATCTATTGTGATAAGACGTTGCTTTGAATTTCTTGAGGCTATGTTTTAAATACCTTGATCATCTTTTTCCGCCCAGCTTTCCTGTGTAAAGCATTTTTTTTTCTTCTTTCCATTGCTATTTGTTTTCAAGCAGCCTTCTTTTTGAAATGGCAATGATAGTTATGACAGGAGGAGAGTAAAGAAGTACTAGAAGAAAAGGGTCTTTCAGTTATTATGTATGTAAGGATAAGTGAAGACAAATCCACGCCACCAGCTAGAGAGAACAGTCAAACCATACTTAAAGGTTGTTGACAACCCTATCATGATCACAGTTAATATCCTCGCAGAAAGTGGAAGAGGAGAATTTTACGCTGAAAAACAATTTAGGGAATTCACTGGTAGTAGTTCAACTTTAAATGTGGTTGTGCTTTAACATAGTGAAGGCGTTTTCACTATAGAGGAGGCCATTCTAACCTTACTACGGGTTAACTTCCCATGATGGCATTTTAAAATCTCATTATTTCTTAGATATTTTATGCCTTCACAGTTAGATGCACATTTATGACAGGGCGCGGATTTTCTGCTTACAAGTGATCTTTTGATAAATAGAAAGCTGCTCAAAAAATCCTGTGATTTTGTATTGGCACATTAATAACAAAAGCTATGCTATCACGCAATCTCTTAGCCTCATTTATTATTTTTGACTATCACGCAATCTCTTCTCTTTAGTGTGTGTAGCTTCATGACCGAAAGATGTCAATCAAGGGGTGAGTTGAGATTGAGCTATGACCAAGAAGTTAGCAACAACTATTTTTTTCTATAAGTGATATACTTTAATAGTTGTTAAAAGTACACTGGTCATGCATTTAATTCATGAGTTAAGTTTGAATGTGATCAGAGATGGGGGCACATTTATATTATGATCTCGATGTTGTTGAAGGCTGTTTTTTTATCTTTATTTGGGAGGGAGACTAACAAATTTTGTGATTTATGTCTTTAAGACTTGCTTCAAAGCCTAAGGAAAACATGATTTACTTACAAATGCTCCTTTCTATCATGATCATCCAAAATCATTTATCTTTTTGATTGAGATTATGATATTATTTGAAGTTAATGATCAAAACTAATATAATAGTCCTCACATGATTATCTTTTTGTTGGAATAGGTAAAGCGAAAAAGGTACAAAGGAAAACAAAAGGCTAACGAAGGACAAAGAAGGCAAAGGAAAAACAAGAGGAAGAGAATGAAGATGACGTTTTGGGGAAGATTAAAGTGTTTTTTAACACTTTAGTGTTTGTTTTAAACACTTTTCACGAAATTGTTTATCTCTTCGTTTTAGCACACTAATTTTCATTTGGGTTTAAAAAGAACACTTTGATTTTTCATTCACAAAAGGTGAAAATTGAAACTTAGACACTTACTAGATTTCAATTTGGGCTAAAATTGAACAAGGAAATCTTCATCTTTCCTTTGGTGTTTAAAAATCAATCAAACCATTGTTTTGAAGGATAAAATGAATGTGTGCCTTTATTGTTTTGTAATTATTTACACAAAGTAATATCATCAAGGCTTTTGGTGACATTAAGTTGCGTAAATAATTTCCCATACACACTTCGATTTGGGTTTAAAATTGAACATCTTGTGCGAGTGTGAGTAGAGCATCATTGCGTATATTATCTTTCTTTGAGCCGTCAAAGATTGATCGAGTTACGAATTTTGTCTTTGCTTGCTTTTGTTTATCCTAGAGGGCTTGCCTTGGGGAAGTACTCACCCAAGGGAATGACTCAATCGGTAACACTCTAAAGCCAAGAGTATTTCTAGCCGAGATATAAATGTGGGTATTGGAAGAAACGCCAGTATCACATGGTTGATTCCGACAAGATGGATCTGAAACGGGACTCTTGTCGTATGGGTCAATCTCCATGAACGGAAAGTCCTTACTAGAACCAATGTGCTATAATTTTCCAAAATCCTTTAATCTATTTGTTGGTGCAAGAACAGTCGTTCTAAAGTCGCCCCACACTTTTACGGTCTTCTAGTAGAAATGTAAAGCATGCCATGGGATTTTCATGGGTGTTGATGCTTGGCAGCCTCGATTGACGTTAATGAGCTATGGAGGGGAGCCAGTGGGGTCAAGCATCTAACCATTCGCTAGAGATAAGCATAGCTGGACTTGTCCAAGTGGGAATCCAACAAATATTGTCTTACACATCCATAGGGTTTGTACTTGTTCTTGTTTGAAAACATAGTGCTTTGATCGAAAACATTTGAAAACAAACATTCAACATGATCCTAAAAATTTCAAACCCTTTAGGAGGAAAATACCATTGATCAAATTCTCATGTTATTGCTTGCCCTTGGGATTACATCCTTAGAGGTTTCTAAACACTTGATTTTACGTCTCAATTTTCCCACTAAAGTTAAACAATAGGTAACCCTTGCCTTAATTTCATCAAAGTTTCACATAATATACCTTGTGAAATGAGACGAAGTTGAGACATTGGACATGTAGTTTCAAAATCTGATCAAGAGTGTGTTTGTGGTAAAAATAATCCATTAAGCAAAGATTAAATCAATTGGACCCCACATATGTGCTTGGCATGTTTTGTTCATATGTTTTTCATGCAAACATTGGTCTTTTGATTTTGAATTACTCTTAGAGAAAGGCATGTTCTTCACTATCGTGGCCTAGTAAAACAAGTCCTTCCTAGATTAATTTAGGATCAAATCAAACACTTCATCCATCAAAACATTTATCATCCCATCCCACAAACAACTTTAGAGCTTTGAAAACATCATTCTATACTTAGGTAAATCATCAAAATAAAAACCACCTTGTTTAGTTAGGTGTATGGGAATGCATCCTTTTCTCATACATTTAATTGAATTAGCAATCCTTTGAACAAATTTATCCTAAAGATCACATCCAAGATCTTAGGGTTTCAAGTTCATTATCCAAATCAACCAATCAAAATCAAACCCTAAGTCTAGCATTGATCCAAAGTCCCTAAAATGTTCAACATCCATATCATTTCCCCTTTTCATTCATCATCTCATCATTGGTCCTAACCACCTTAGAGGTCACTTTTTACAACAAGGTCAAAACACAAGGGGAACATGGAATATAAACTTGATCCATACATCATGAGTAATCCAAGTCAACTAAGCTATCAAAGCCTTACAACGCTGATTGATTATCAACACTCACATCTATACAAACCATACATGGGATCATTGCCTTCGACAAACATCAATGGTACAACAAGTGTGAGTATTCCCAAATCAAAGATTGGAACACATTTCCTGATAGTAGATCTAAATCCAAACCTACAAGTCTATCAATCGAACAATCAATGCATGATCCTTCAAATGAACAATATCATCCCACCAAATCCCTACAAGATAAATGAGAATGTACCAAGCACAAGTTTTTGAAACATGAATCTGAAAAACTTTGGGATGGATACATTTGAAAATCACATGAATATTCCAAACATGAACAATGGTCAATTTCAACCTATCATGCCAAATTTGAACATCATCCCAAATCAAAACATTGTCCAAAATCAAACACAAGTACACACTCCAAATTTGCTTAAAAAAAAGCCAAATCAACTATATCAAGGGAGTCAAGATCAAAATCAAGAAAAAATTTGGTGAGATCAAATTGTTGCACTTACCAAAATAGTTGAGTCACTGCGCCAAGAGACATATCCACCACCATTACCCATATCAACATCATTCCTTGGTTTAGGGCTTCCCTCTTTACCTAGCACCAATCAATCCATCCAAATCAATCCACTTAACACCAATCAAGCCATCACATCGGATCCTTTGAATATACCATCGACATCACACCAATAGATGGTATCTAATAAAAAAACAACATCAATCCTAACAAATCAAAACACGATCTCCCAAGGATTGATCACCTCGATCATTCCAACCATTCCTATCACCTTGATTAATCCAACCACCCCTATCACACCCATCATATCTCAACCCCTCACTACCATGATCACTCCAAACATATCTCAACCACTTGTCACCGCATCCAACACGATTCCAAATACACCACTACTACCACTGAAACTAAGTGCAATAAGTCAATATCGTAACATCACACTAAAAGCACATCAAGCCTACCAACAAGCACTTCAACAATATCAAGTGGCTCCACAAGCCGCTCAAGCTACCCACACTGCTCAAGATACCCAAGCTGCCCTAGCCTCTCAAGCTACCCAACAAACACAAGCACAAAAACGAAAAATGATAACCATTGGCGACAATGATCAAAATCTATCAATCAATGAGCACCTTGAAGCTATGTCTACTTCATCTAATGATCAAATCAACATAGGTCAAGAGTCAATTTTCAATCATGATAAAAATCCACCAACCAACAATGATCCAATTCAAGAAATGTCAACATCACTTGATCCCATTATTGAAGGAATTGAAAATTTCTCCACCATAATTGTTGAAAACAATGTTCAAGATATCTCAATTAAGGAGCACATTGAGGATGTTTCTACCCCATCCAATGATCAACTCACCATACATCAAGAGCCACTTTTTAGTGATCTATTTCAAGGAGTGTTAGGATTATTTGATCCTATTGACATAATGCACGATTCATCGACCAATGATCATATCGAAAATGTCTCTACATCACCTAAAGAGTTAGAGGACATATCTCAAGAATTTATTCCAAAGCATGATCAATGTCTTTCACCAAGGTCTAGCAATGGTCCCTTCCAAGACATGGTGACCCCCTTTGACCTCATGGTTACAAATACTGAAGGAACCCTAAACTCGACACTTGAGGATATTAAGCCACTTCCAATACCTAATGAAGATATCAAGGAACCTTTTATTAGCAATCCATCCTTAGAAATTGATCCATGTCAGGAACTTGATCCAAAGCAGGTCAAAAGAAACTTCAAAATCATTCAAGATCAAGAATTTGTATCTTTAAGATACTACAATAATCTAATGGACACTCTCCTATCTATGCAAGATGATCATATCCATGTAGCACATACTTCTCCATCTACCCATGAGATGCTTTCTGTGGATGGACACGTAGATGATCTTCATCTTAAACAGGATTATGTTACACAAAAAGAGCAGATTATCAATTCCTACAGTCAAATTGAGTTATCAAAATCAGGATCAAATATATCCCAAATTTAGACTAAGGACATCAAGTATGAGGATATCCAATGTTATCCACTCAATGAAGTAGACAAGACAGAACAAAATATTCTAGAGTTAGCAGAGCAGCAAATTGAACTAACGTCATCTACAGTGGCTATCTATCAGAGAACACTTATCGAACAAGACATCTCAGAACATGAAGAATCAAGGAAAAAAGGTACCACTTCCACAATACTGGGGGCAACTATGTCTCAAGAAAATGTCAACATAGGGAGCATGAAGAATCCTTATGATGAAACTGATGTCAATACTACAACCAGCCATGTCATGGATCCGCATCCACCCATTACCCCATCCACGAATTGGGACCAACGTCAAAATAAAGATTTGAATCAAAGAACTATGAATGTTATCAATGAAAAAGAAGCTGAGAAGCATGAAGGAAAAATCAAATACAAATGGATACCAAAGAATACAAAGAAAGATGATCCCTATCAAACTCCATCAGTCAAAGAAACTATGGGGAAAAATAAAAAAGGGAAAAGTATCCATCAAAGATTTCCAAAAAAGAAAAAGTGGGATTTTCAAGTGACATATAAAGTGTATCAAGCAGTTGGTCCTAATTTAATGCACACTTTCGTATCCACCCATCATTTCTCATCTTCCCAAGTTTGGAGAGTCAAAGGTTCCAAACTCTCAACCAATCCATCTTTTATCCCTAAACACACTCCATCCACACCTCCACGCATGATATCCAATTCTCACATTGACCATGTATTGGCAACAACCCTTCATCATAAGGATTCTGAAGGCACTCTATCACGATGTATGCACAGAGATAGAGTTAACTCTGGTATTGACGAAGCAGATCAACAATCCCAAAAGCTGCATTCAAGTGCACATATCTTAGCAAAGAAACTCTTCAAGTAGGATATCAATGGCACATCATGACAAGGGAACCTACATCAGCAACACCTTGTGATTCAGCATGAGTTTAAAATATTTCAGAAAAAGCAAAAAAATAAAAAAATATGAAAATCAAAAAAAAAAAATCAGAAAAAGGATTGAAAACGTAAAGAAAAAATCGTCCTCTAGTGAAAACTACTACGGTGGCACTTTGGGCAAGACCATGATGAAAACCTAGAAAATAGGTGTCATGTGTAGAATCGAGCATCTATGTACACCACTTCAGATGAAAGCATCTCATCCCATCCATAATAAATTGAGCATTCCATCCATCTCAGCCATAATAAATCCATTTCATCCATGAACCATTTATCCAATCCATCTTAATCCATCAGCATCCATCATTTGAGTTATCTTGATCCTGATGAAAGTTTGGGGCACACTTTTATGCTTGCTTATGGTAAACATCTTGACATGGGTCATTTTCATTGATCCTATCCTATGTAGCATTATCTAAGCCATGAAGCATTATCCAAATGAGCATTCTTTATCTGAACACCTTATCTTATCACAAGATAATCCTTGCGTATCCATCCAGCCATACACCTATCTGAGCATTTTTCCATGGCATTCCTTACATTGCTAGACACCGGGGGTAGATATTTATATCTTGCTTCAAGAATAAATCTTGATCTATATCCTCCCACTTATATGGTGATCTAAACATTGACAAATGTGAAACCAAATTGGTCAAACACTTGTGAGAAAAAATTCTAAATCACTAGCCCATGACATATTTTGACGAGAAGAAGTTCCATATCAAGCTTCATCTTTCATCGAACATCAATCAAAACAATCACTATTAGTTGCATCTAAGTTACACGTCAACATCACATCAAATCATTCAAACAAATTTTGTTCCAAATTAAGCTTCATCAAACATGATCAATCAAATCCAATTAAAACATCATCATCTTAGGATATCATTGTGTTGCTTAACACTATTCTTGCATTATCGTGTATCCTCGACAATGTTATCATCATCAATCCTGATCAATCTATCCTCGCATTGTTGTGCATCCTCAACAATGTTATCATCATCAATCCTAATCAATCATGATCAATCAAATCCTTCCATTGTTGTGCATCCTCAACAATGTCATCATCAATCCATCGATCCGATCAATCAACCTTAGCTTGGTTCATAACAAAATCCCAAACAGAGAACTGACATCATCACACATATCCATATCTAAATCATCAAAATCATGCGAAAATCCAAAAACATCATAAAATCAAAAACATCCAAAAACATCCAAAACATAAAAAAATCCAAAAAACACTCAAAAAAATAGAAAAACATCAAAAACATGTTATCCAAACTACATCGTCTCTAAGCTTAAACGTAGGCAAGGCTAATCTTTGATCAGCCCCTGAGACATCAAAATCACAAAAACATTCGAAAAACATAAAAATGACAAAAACATTCAAAAAACATCAAAATCCAAAAACATTCAAAAAACACATAAAAAAAACCCAAAAACATTCAAAAACATCAAAATCCAAAAACATTCAAAAATATCAAATTCCAAAAACATGAAAATATGAAAACATCACAAAATTCAAAAATCAAAACATTTGAAAATATCAAAAAATACCAAAAACAACCTCAAAACATTTCAAAATGTCAAAAACATCCAAATATTTGAAAAAAGATCCATCCACCTCATCTCGCTTTCAGCTGCAATAATCAATCATCCATCATAAACTGATCATCACCTTCATCCTTTGGCAACACAAACATAAACAATCACAATAGCTAGCAAAAGCAAGCTTCAATTGCAAAATCAAAATCGAAACAACAAATCTTTAAAACAAAATCAAACTCTTGATCACTTTCAAACAGGTCAATCAACTTATCAAACCATCATCATCCTATACAATGCATGTCCTAGGATATATCATTCCAACAATGGGCATCATTTTGGATATCACCCTGGATTATTATCCTATCAAAGCACATCCCTTTGGCTAGAGGTATGAAGAACATTGGCTTATTTGTGTACTTGATCTTTTCTTTTGATTTATCTTATTGTGCTCATTCCAAGGACCTCTTGATGATATCCGAACGAAGGATTTAGAGAGATAGGAATGGGGCAACGATCATTATTGTTTTGTCTGTTGTGCTTGTTGGACGTTCTTGTAAAATAACTTGGCGAATACTTTCTTTGTTAGATATGTATAGAGGATTTTTTGGACAGCTTGTTGACTATTGCATTGATTGGTTATACCTTTCCATGTTTTGGTCTGAGATGTTTGAAACTTCTAAAGTGCATCCTAGCAAGGTTTTCCTATGTCAAGTGTGAACAAGAATACTCCTATCTATTTGTCGAGTCAAATTCCATCACACTAAGTACAACACCATCTTGGTCCTTTATACCTTGATGCATCGTACTTATGTGTGTTATCAAACATAAAGTAAGTGACCCTTTTAAAATCCCAATCCTTGATAAGAAAATCATCCATCTATCATCATCATTTCTCATCATCATCTCTCATAATGTTGGCTTGTTGGATCCTCTTGTCATCATCTGATTTCTTCATTTTCCGCACTAACATCACAGCATGAATAGTTAATCATCATCACCATTACATCCATCATTCATCCATCATGCATCCATCGTGCATTCATATCATCATCATAATATAGAGTTGTTAATCTAAGCATCTAATAAATCATCCATTGCATAATTACAACATATCACATCATCAATCTCATCCATCTCATATCATATCATCATTTAAGTTGTTTAGGATAATATAGATTTGTTATTCTAAGCATCTTGAAATCATCTCATTTGCATCATCGTCCATAACCATCCATTTTGAACCTCTTTATCGCGAGATCGACCCTCAAGTCAAATCTTTTCGCTTGATATCTCGAGGAGGCAATGTACCAGTGTACTTCTTTAAGATGGGGCATTCGAAAAATTAGAAAATTTTTTATTTTGATCGCGGCAAGTTTATTCTTTGAACCAACGCAAGAAGTACATTGCTTGAAAGAGGGGCAAAATGTAGACATGAAAAATTAACATTGTGCATTCAATCAGGTTCATTCATTAACTAAACTAGATTTCACATTAGGTCCATTCATCAATTAATCAAGTTCACCTTCATTCATTCATCAGGTAATTTCATTAATTTCCATCTCCTAAGGTCATTCATTCAAAATTAAATAAACATTATCATCAACATTTTAATCAAATAAATCAAACATCATCCCTTTAATTAAATAAACCAAAACTTTATTTAATTAAATCTCCAAATCCATATTTCATCCTTTTCTAATTTAAATAAATCAAATATTTAAGTCATGAAAGTCAAACTAACCTAATCATCATTAATTTAATCTAATCATGATTAAATGCTAATCTTACCCACTTGCATTCTCTAGATTATGCCACTTGCACAAATAAATCAATTTATTGATTTATTTAAATCATCATTTTCACTCAACATAGCATTTATGGGGAATATTCCCTCAAGTTTGAAAAATATGACAAGTTGATTTGTCCCTCCAACATTGCATTTATTTCTCATTTTCTTGTCCCCCACTCAGCATTTACTCTCAAATTTGAATTTGAAATTTCCCCCTCTTGGGCACATTTCCCAAATCTTGCACATGCATCAACCACTCACCACTTGACAAGTGTCTTCCTCTCATTTGTCCAATCTTAGTCCCACATCCTCCATGTTTGGAGCTCTTAGCATTTGAAAATATTTAAATAGAGGCTTCATCCTCAAGCAAATCCTCCACAATGTGATCCTCAAATCATATGCAAAGTCACTCTCTTTGAGAACTGATTTTGCTCATCCATATCATTCTTCATAGCGATTTCATCACTAGCTTATCTTGAGCAAGGATTGGGAAAGGGCTATTTTCTACAATAGCACCAATCCACTATGGAATAGATTATTCACCATGTTTCTTAGGATTTTAACTAGTTTGTTTTGTTATATTTGAAGAGCATAGGTGATTATGTCATAAAGAATACCTCTTGGTTTGCTTTCTTTTAACTAACTTCATGCTGATATTCCATGAAATAGGAGATAAAATTTGCAGATATTTTGGTGTTACACCTTTAAACTAATTAATATGCAATCATTTACTTTTTCCAAGGAAATAAAAAAAATATATCATATAACATATTAAATATACTTACAAATTATTGAAGGAATGTTTTTTGAAATTATTGAAGAATTAGCTCTTTTTTTTGGTGTTGGATGTATGTTCGACATTAATGTTGATAGTCAGAAATTTTCTATGTAATGAATATTTTTCTTGCATTTCCTTTGATGCTTCTTGGTTTGCAAGAGTAAGGAGAGTGTTAGGATGGTGGTGTGAAGTAGTCTAGTGGCTAATGTACTAGAGAAGAAATGGAGGCCAAATTCACTCTGAAAGCAAGGAGGAAATTGGATCCTTTTGATGGCAAAGTGATGGTGAAGAGAATACATGGCTTGTTCCTGTACAAGGATGTGAAGATGGTGCAATCTATGCAAATCATTCTGGGTAATGGCTTTGAAGATTTGAAGCACAAATATCAGACTAGTATGGATATATAATTTTTGATCATGGTGTGGGGACTGGACATAGGAGAGTTGGTGGAGGTTGTAAGGAAAGTGATGAAAGCGTTGGTGCATAGGGATTTCTTAGTGAACATGGAGAGTATCCTGGAAAGGGCTATAGTAGGGAAAGGCTTTGTGAGTGAAGGCATGGAAGGTGTGGACCCAAAAGTAGCAGAGATAAATCACCCTTTCATTAGGTGGCCAGAAGGAAGAACCAAAGCCATGTGGAGAGACGGTACAGAACAGGGTTGGCCGCTTTGAAACTGTGTCGAATTAATATAAACTGAGGAGATAATAGTAGGAGTCAAAGCCATTGCTAGAGAGGAGCTATATAAGAAGAAGGGTTTACATCTGAGAAAGAAGGTGAAGCCACTCACGGAAATCTTCCCATTGCATCTAGGCAACACTTCTGGAACTTTCGCGTAAACTAGTTTACTGTGTTTAAGCTAGATATTGATGTATAAGCTTAAGGGGTTAAGCCATGTTTTTGGTTTCAATACTGTAAATAGTTAGTGTTTAGGTAGTAGTTAGTTGGATAGTTTTTAGGCAGTTGTGGTAGGGATTTTTGATTCGTAGGTTTTTATTCTATTTTAACAGACATGATGTGATGGTGCTAGAAGAACTTTTTATTTGGAGCTTTGTATATTTTGATTTATCTTAAAAATAAAAATATTATCACTGATCGAAGAAAAAAAAATTAAATATTTTTTAATAAATTTGATATAATCTTATGAGAAAATTCAAATACCTGCGTACTCTCCTCATTGAACTTCCTCCATACATCCTAGCTTCATTCTCTCTTCAGTTGCTGGTAGTGCCCTTCTCTCTTCCTTCATGCGACATTTTTCGCTTTTATGTTGTCTAATTTCTTCCTTCACGTGGAAATTTTTTTAATTTTTGATTTTGATTTCTTCCTTCACACGGCATTTTTCCCTTTTTTCCCTTTTTTGTCATTTGATTTCTTCCTTAATGCCAACTTGAGCACTGAATTTTGGTCGTTAATGTAATTAGTTTGGGCACCTAAGGTGGTGCTAAGTGTGCCTAATTGAGCACCTATCATCGTACATTTTTCCTACTCTAGCCTTGTGACTCAAAGTTCTCATCCTCAATTCGATTACACTGACCAAACAATGCAAATATTTCTTGACATCACTAGCTAGCTACACTTGTATAAAATCATAAAACATTCTTTATTTTCTATCAAGTACTTGTTTTGATAATTCATGTGAAATGAATTATATTATTTTGTAATGAACAAAAATCAACATGAATTATAAAATGTGGATAAGGATACATTGTTCTTTCGCCATTTATTCACAAAAATATGCATGGGTAACGACACAAAAATATGACAAACATAGTTATATGAAATGGATGTGAAGTGTGTGTAGATGTATATGAATTCTTACAAATGCAAGTAAATGAATGTAAACTAATTGTTATCAAAGTTTCCCTACAACTCAATTTGATGGAGATGTTTTGTTCAAAGTTTTATTTTAAGGTGAAAATTCATAATTAACCTCTGCAAATGTTTAATCATTGCAAGTGTTTAAAATATTTTGGAGTTCCAAGATGCAATGTGTTTATGTTGTCTGATTCAATTACAACATTAAAGAGTTGCATAAAAGAAAAGAGATACTTTCATTTTGTATTCAGTTGCAGTGTTCAAACAAGTGATTTACATTGTTTTACGTGAAAGGAAAAGATATAGAATTGAACAAGTGATTTACAAATTCTGAATTTATATTCATTGGGTAATGGAAAATCAAAATGTTTCCCCACTAAAACTCCTTCCTTGTTTTTGTGACCACTGCTGTCTCATGGCTCCTTCATCAACTTGGTGTGGTAGAGTGGTTTTTACTATGGTCATGCAAGGTGCTTCATCCTTCTCGATGGTAGTGCAATGAAAGCTTTTGTGGCAGCACACAAGTATTCCTTCTATTCCTGGCAGTGTTGCAGTGACTCCCACAAGTCTTCTACCATTGGCATGTGGTAATGTGGTGATCACTGCTATCCTGTGGCTTCTTCATTAGCTCGGTGTGGTAGAGTAGTTTTTACCGTGATCCCGCAAGTTGCTTCTTCCTTCTCGGTGGTAGTGCAGTGAAAGCTTTTGTGACAACATTTTTATTCACAGAGGATGCCATGGAGAGAGGACATGGATGACGTAAAAATACTAAATCGTTGAGAGGAAAGTGGGTGGAAATAGATGAGACAAAATTTATTAAGCACTAAATTTATTTTGATATTTTCTTCTGTGAGAAAAAATTACTAATGAACTTTTCATAAATGTTATGTGAGTAATATTTATGGATAAATTGTGTGCAAATTTTTACATAACTATCATGGACTATGAAAATCGAATGTTATTAATTTTCATAAATGTGTTTGATAGCATATCATGCCATTGGAAATTAGGGGGATTCCTATCTTACAATTGACTTAAGGAATGCCATAAGTTGATTGTTAGCATTTATAAGGTATGTGGTTATATGAAACGTTCATGTGTGAGAGACATAGAGATATTATATTGCATTTTAATTGATGACTAAAGGTTCATACTAGTTTACTATTCTTATATTAGGGGGGTGACCTCCAAGGAGATCCATGAATCTCAAATACCTAAACTTTGAAATACTTCAGTAATATTATGTTGTACTTAGATAATTGAAAACCTATTTTATTCTCCTAGCAATATTTTTTATTTTCCATTATAATTCTAGACCAAACAACATTTGCGGGGATGGCCTTTTACTGTTGGAATGTTGTGCCTCAATCTCACAGGCTGAAACCTTTGAAAGAGCCAAGTTGGTGTGACATCTTTATTGTATGGCCGACTAACAGTTGTGCAACCTTGTAAAATGTTGAGGTCACCGAGACCTTGTTACTATCTTGTCGACTGGAACTATCACTATGACTCGTGTTCGTTGTAACCCTCTGCCGAGTGGATTGGTCTTGCCGACGGGTTAATGCCTAAAGATTATTGGTGAGACTTGTGGCAACAAAATTCTTTGGCGAGATATTTGAACATTTGGCATGACTCATATTGACAAGAGATGTCTCGCCAAACAGTTATTCACTAGAAGACATCGAGGTGACATGGAGACTTAGTAAGATCTCTTGCTGACAGTTGGTTCTCTCCACAATGGGTATGAATATTGGTGTGACCTCTTGGCCAAATCGGTAGTCTCACCAACTATTATGTGCTTCGGTGTGATTTCTCATCAATAGCGGTAAGTCTCACCAATGGTAGGACATTTCAGTGTAACATGTGAATTCGGTAAGAACTCCTAGTGACTGATGGTATGTCTCACTGACAGTGTTTCACTTGGAGTCATCAGAGTAACTTGAAGGTTTTGGTATGTTCTCTTGGTGAATAGCGATAGTCTTGCCGATGGGAATGCTAATGTCTATGTGACCTTTTGAACATCGGTATGATCTCTCATTGACTAGCGATTGTCTTGGTGATAGCACTACATGTGATGGATATTGGTATGATGTCTTTGTGACAAGGGGAAGTCTGAGTGATAGCTTGTGAACTTGGTGTAACATCTTGCCGATGGGGATGACTCTTGGTGATAATGACAATCAGGTCTTGTGGCATCGGGGAGACACAGTTAGTGTCTCACCAACATGTGAATACATTTTGAATGCATTTGACTGAGTGAAAAGACTATCCTACGTGGTGTGTCTTTGACCAATCAGAGAAGTGGAATGGGAACCATTGGAAGTTAGTTTGTTGTGGCCATTCTATGAGGAAGTTCAACAGACAGGAGCGAAATGGATATACTCATGAATTGAAGATGATGATCAATTTGGTAATAGTTGGATGAATGGTTGGATGAACAGTTCAATGAGTGATTAGTGTGAATTCAATTCTGAGAGTATTGTAACTTGAATGTTCTATACAAGGTTAATCAAGGATTATGCTATTGTAATTGACATCAGAAAGATAAGTCTGATCTCTATATGTAATCTCCATTACTGTAATACAAAGATGCTTTTCTTGGTGTGGTGGGTTTTTCTCTCATAAGGGTTTTCCCACGTAAATCGGGTGTTCATCTGTGTATGTTATATTCAATATTTCTATTATTTCTTAGAAGTGAATCTTAAATGGACTATAATTGAAAATTTAAAAGTATCTATGCATTCTTCCCTAAGGTTTTGACATTAGGAGAGTTAGTTTTGCACCTTAGCTTTCCTTACAATTGGTATCAGAGCCTGGCCAGTTGTGTTATCCTTGTGGGTATGTTTGGTTTTTTGAGTCAATTTATGTTCAGTGGGAGTCTTGTAGAAGTTTTGGTAAGTTGATTTATAGGTTAAGATGGCGAGCACATCAGGAAAGATTGAAATTGAGAAATTCAATGGTAGCAATTTTGAGTTGTGGAAACTTAAAATGGAAGATCTACTGGTTGATTGTGATCTTTGTATTGTTTTGTCTAGAACGAAGCCTACAGGGATGAAGTAAGAGGATTGGGACCTTGCAAATAGAAAATCAAAGGGTTTGATAAGGCTTTGTTTAGCAAACTCTATTCTTCTAAATGTTCATGAAGAAAAGACTGCATCTTCCTTGTGGAAAAGACTGGCAGCTATTTATCAGGGCAAGTCCTTGGTGAATAAATTGTTCTTGAGGAAGAATTTGTACTCTTTGAGAATGCAGGAAGAAGGGTCCATTGTTGATCATTTGAATGCTTTCAACATGTTGATTGCATAGTTAACATTTGTGGGTGTGAAGATTGATGAAGAAGACCATTGTATGCTATTATTATGTTCTTTGCCAAATTCTTGGGATCATCTAGTGATGGCTATTGGGAGTATGACATCCACTTTTAAGATGGAAGATATTGTTGCTTTTTTTTTATCAGAAGAGATGAGAAGGAAATATTCTAAGATGGTGAAGGAGGCTCTTGTTGTTAGAGGCAGATCAAAAGAAAAAGGCAAGAAGAAGGACAAGAAGTCCATATCCAAATTAGAAGGGAGACCAAAGTCTCCTAGAAAGAAGTCCAAGGTGAAGTGCTGGAATTGTGGGAAACCTGGTCCTATCCAAAAGGATTGTAAAGAGGAGAAAAATAATAAGAAGACATATTCTTTCGACAATGATTCTTCTCAGAGTGATGTAGACACTTTCATTGCAGCCTTGGCTACATAGGCATCAGATGATGTTTGCCTAATTGATTTTGGAGCATCTTTCCACATGACATCTCATAGAGACTGGTTCACAAAGTATGAAAAATACGATGGTGGAAAGGTGTATTTGGTAAGTGATTCATCATTGGAAATAGTTGGATGTGGAAGAATCAGAATTCAATTCCCTGATGGAAGAGTGAAGGGAATCAATGATGTAATGCATATACCAGGTTTGGCTCG
This sequence comes from Sequoia sempervirens, assembly GCA_007258455.2. Classification (NCBI taxonomy): domain Eukaryota; kingdom Viridiplantae; phylum Streptophyta; class Pinopsida; order Cupressales; family Cupressaceae; genus Sequoia; species Sequoia sempervirens. Next base: position 163,152,526 of record VDFB02000003.1, on the reverse strand, counting down.
AAACTTACTTTCTGTTAGTATGCTGAATGATATTAGAGTGCAAGTCACATTCTCTGAAAATGGCTGCAAGATTACTAGAGGCTTTATGGTGCTAGTAAGGGGTGCTTGAACTGGTACCTTGTATAAGCTAGATGCACATGTTGTGCAATGCAATAGTGTATCTGTAAAGTCACAGAAAGCTACTCATGGAGGAAAAGAGGAAAAAGTTCTTGATAGTGTAAACTCTATGGAAGTTATACTTCCAGTAGAAAAGACCATGCTCTGACATCATAGGCTAGGCCACATTGGAGAGAAAGGTTTAAAAACCTTGAAGAATAAAAACCTAGTTGAGGGGCTTGAAGATTGTAACCTCAAATTTGAGTTTTGTGAACATTGTATATATGGTAAACAACACCATGTTTCATTTTATTCCAATCCTCACAAATCTTCTAGTTTTCTTGATTATATACATTCTGATGTTTTTGGTTCAGTGAATGTTCCTTCTTTGTCTAAGTCAAGGTACTATGTATCATTCATTGATGATTATTTGAGAACATTTGTTTATTTTTTGAAAAGTAAATAAGAAGTGTTTAGTCAGTTTAAGGAATTTAAGAACCTTCTAGAAAATCATACTAGAAGAAAAATAATTTTTTTAAGGACTGATAATGGCGGTGAATTTTATTTTGATGATTTTGAGAGGTATTGTAAAGATCATGGGATTAAAAGACATAATACTACACCTTACACTCTGCAGCAAAATGGAGTTGCAGAAAGATTCAATAGGACAATGATGGAAAGAGCACGAAGTATGCTAAGCAGTGCTAGCTTGGAGGAGAAATTTTGGGCTGAGGCAGTTGCTACAACATGTTACTTGATAAACCATTCTCCTAATTCTCCTCTTGTTGAGAAAACACCTTTGGAAGCATGGTCTGGTAAGAAGCCCTCTCTGAGACACATTCGTGTTTTTGGCTGTGAGGAATATGCATATGTGTTGAATGAGAAAATATCTAAATTGGAGAATGAGGCTATCAAATGTATTTTTATTGGCTATAGTGTTGGCATAAAAGGATACAAGCTTTGGAATCCTGATACAGAGAAGGTTATGTATAACAAAAATGTTATATTTTATGAGCTGAAACCTTCTACCTTAGATCTGTAGTCAAATACAAAATCAAAAAACAAAAAGGATGTAGTTGAAATTCCTCCGACACTAGATAAAGAGGAATTGAAAATTCAAAATATACCTAAAATTGAGGAGAGCTCAAGTAGTTCTGAAAGTTCTGAAGATGAAGAACAACCTTAGCCTCAGCAAGTGAGGAGATCAACTCGTGAAAGAAAGAAACTTGATAGGTATGGGTTTTCTTTGATAGATTCTACTTGAGCCTATGCTTTAATTTCTAGCACTGATGAGCCTAGGACTGTGAAAGAGGCATTTAGAATGTCTGATTCAAACTCTTGGTTGGAAGCCTTGAATGAAGAAATGGCATCATTAGAAAAGAATGATACTTGGAGTTTGGTGCCCTTGCTTGAAGGCAGAAAAGTTATGGGCTGCAAATGGGTATTTAAAAAGAAAATAGGTCTGGATGGCAGTGTGGAAAAATATAAGGTGAGGTTGGTTGCAAAGGGTTATTCCCAGGTAGAGGGAATTGATTTTGGAGAAATTTTTTCTCCTATAGCTAAGCTGACATCTATAAGATTTCTTTTGTCACTTGCAGCAGCATATGACTTAGAGATTGAATAGATGGATGTGAAGACAACATTTCTTCATGGCGATCTTGAAGAAGAAATTTATATGTCCTAGCCTGAGCACTTTGTGGAGAAAGGTAAAGAAAAACTAGTTTGCAAGTTGAATAAATCTCTGTATGGATTAAAGAAATCTCCTAGAATGTGGTACCAAAAGTTTGAGAGTTTTGTTTTGTCATTGGGATTTGTAAGATCAAAATCTAATCATTGTGTGTATTAAAAATTTGAAAGTGATCAAGTTCTTATTTTTGCTCTCTATGTTGATGATATGTTGTTCATAGGAAATAGTAAGTTAATGATTTATGATCTTAAGTCTCAATTGTCTGCAAAGTTTGAAATGAAATATATTGGTTCAACAAGGTATATTATGGGAATGAAAATAACCAAGGATAGGAATGGTAGAAAACTTTGGCTCAGTTAGAGTAAGTATATTAAGACTATTCTAGAGATATTTCGTATGACTAATTGCAAGCAGCTAGTTGTTCCAATTTTGTAGGGAACAAAGCTATCTGTTGAAGACTATCCAAAATATCCTATTGAGATGGAGGACATGACTAGTGTACCTTATGCTAGTGTGGTTGGCAGTCTTATGTATGCAATGGTCTGTACAAGGCCAGACATTGCCCAAGCAATGGGAGTACTTAGTTGGTTTATGGCTAATCCTAGAAGGACACATTGGGATGTTGTGAAAATAGTTTTTAGATATTTGAAGGGAACTTCTAAATATGCTTTGTGTTACCATGGGAACTTGGTTGAATCACAAAGGACTCTCAGTATCCGAGGCTATGTGGATTCTAATTGGGCAGGGGACATTGACAGCAAAAGATCCACCAGTGGATATATTTTCATGTTGAATGGTGGTGCAGTTAGTTGGATGAGTAAGTGGCAAGCTGTAGTTGCTTTGTCCACTACAGAGGTAGAATACATGGTAGCAACACACACCTGTAAAGAAGCAATCTAGTTAAGATGTTTGTGTTCTAACATTGGTTTTGATGCAGGGAAAATAAAAATTTACTGTGACAGTCAGAGTGCTATTTGTTTGGAAAAGAATCCTACTTTCCATGCCAGGACAAAACATATAGATGTACAATATCATTTTGTATGGGATATGGTGGAGGATGGAAAGGTCTCATGAAAAAATGGATACTCTAGAGAATGTTATAGATGCATTAACGAAGCCAATGAGAACAAACAAGTTCAGGTGGTGTGCCAATTTGATGGGCCTCAGTGCCCATGAATTTCAGTAGTTTTGTTGTACTCTAGAGGTTCCTGTGTGATCTTCATCAAGTGGGACATTATTGGAATATTGTGCCTCAATCTCATAGGCTGAAACCTCTGAAAGAGCCAAGTCAGTGTAACATCTTTATTATCTAGATGACTACAAGTTGTGCAACCTTGTGAAATGTTCAGGTCACCGAGACTTTGTTATTTTCTTGCTAACTGGAACTATTGTTGTGAGTCGTTGTGTTTGTTGTAACCCTCTTTCGAGTGGATTGGTCTTGCTGATGGGTTAATGCCTAAAGGTTATCGGTGAGACTTGTGGTGACAGAAGTCTTCGGGGAGAGATTTGAACATTCGGTATGACTCATAACGACAAGAGATGTCTCGCCGAACAATTATTCACTAGAAGACATCAGGGTGACATGGAGACTCAGTAAGATCTCTTGCTGACAGTTGGTTCTCTCCCTGATGGGTATGAACATCGGTGTGACCTCTTGGAGAAAGTGGTAGTCTCACCAATTGTTCTGTGCTATAGTGTGATGTCTTATCGATAGTGGTAAGTCTTGCCAATGGTAGGAAATTTTGGTGTAACATGTGACTTTGGTAAGAACTCCTGGTGACTGATGGTATGTCTCACCGACAGTGTTTCACTTGGAGTCATCGGAGTAACTTGAAGGTTTCGGTATGTTCTCTTGGTGAATAGTGATACTCTCACTGATGGGAATGCTGATGTCTATGTGACCTTTTGAACAACAGTATGATCTCTCATCGACTAGTGATTGTCTTGGTGATAGTGCTACATATGATGGATATTGGTATGATGTCTTGGCGACAAGGGGAAGTCTAAGTGACAACTTGTGAACTCAGTGTAATGTCTCGCTGATGGGGATGACTCTTGGTGATAATGACAATCAAGTCTTGTGGCATCGGGGAGACACGGTTAGTGTCTCACCGACATGTGAATACATTTTGAACACCTTTGATTGAGTGAAAATACTATCCTACGTGGTGTTTCTTTGACCGATCAGAGAAGCCAAATGGGAACAGTTGGAAGTTAGTCTGTTGTGTCCGTTCTGTGAGGAAGTTTAACAAATAGGAGTGACATGGATATACTCAGGAATTGAAGATGATGATCAATTCGGTAACAGTTGGATGAATGGTTGGATGAATAGTTCAATGAGTGATCAGTGTGAATTCAATTATGAGAGTATTGTAACTTGAATGTTCTATACAAGTTTAATCAAGGATTATACTATTGTAATTGACATCAAAAAGATAAGTCTGATCTCTGTATGCAATGTCCATTGTTGTAATACAAAGAGGATTTTCTTGGTGTGGTGGGTTTTTCTCCCATAAGGGTTTTCCCACGTAAATCTGGTGTTCATCTGTGTATGTTATATTCATTGTTTTTGTTATTTCTTAGAAGTGTATCTTAATTTGACTGTAATTGAAAATTTAAAAGTATCTCTGCATTCTTCCCTGAGGTTTTGACATTAGGAGAGTTAGTTTCGCACCTTAGCTTTCCTTACATTTACACCAATCTTAATTTGTATGAAGTTCATGAACCTATTGTCAAGCAATAAATTCCTTTCATAGACAAAAAATGTAAAGGCTTCATTTAAGAAAAGATAAGTTGTCTCTTTTTTACGGTAATCCACATGCAAAAAGTAAAAAGCACATAAAAAACAATTGTATAGTAGAAAATTAGATTGAATCATTTTTTGAAAAGGAAAAATAGGTTTTGAAGGGGCCTTGAAACCCTTTACAACAACGCCAAGCTGCAAGAGAAATTAAACCACTAAGCCTAGTAGCCAAAAAAACCAAAAAGCTAACATAACATGGAACATTAGCAACCTGTCAGCAAAACCAAAAGCAGAAAAATCAACGAACCTGTTGAACCAAAAGAGGAAGCACTAACTACAACAAATTATCTAAAACATTAGTCGAGGCCATGTTCTCCTTGATGAACTCCTCATGGATACTGATAACATCCTTCAGCTCCTCAACAGTAACAACAACCCTCTTTTTCATCTTGCTCCTCGTCCTAAGGCGTAGACCCACTTGCATGTGCTTCTCCAACATAGGAGTAGAATCTTCCGCTTTCTCCACCAGGTAAGAGCCACTAATTTCTTCAATCCTTTCCTCCATATTACCCAATTCAAGTGGTTTTCCACTCTAATTGAAGACTAGTAGCTATGGTCTTCAAAGAGTTATTGCTGATATTGACCACCATTTTCAAGTCCTCTGACATCTTTCCCATTTTATCCTCCAAACTTGCCACTCTATCCTCTAACATTTTATTAACAATAACTTCCAGAGAGGAAATTCTTTCCTCATGAGAAACCCCCAAATGATCAACATCGACCAGTAGCTTATCAAGCTTAATATGCATTGATTTCACTTTGCCTTTTATTTCCCACTCCTTTTGGTTACCTCTTAGCATAGAAACACAAACATCCTGCCAATTTTTCATCTAAAAATTGAGCTCCTTAACATCAAAAAATAACCACTTAACCAAGGAAAGCAGGTTTCTCATCCCATCTTCGGCCATTCTACAAAACATATTCATGTCAATTTCATCCCAATTAACCGGAGCCTGACCCAAGTTAACATGGGCATCAGAACAATCCCTATTTTTTTCATCCTCTTCTTCGGTTGGGGAATCCTTGAAATCCACAACATCCACATTTATCCTTTCCTTATTTAGTAGATTCTCCAAATCAGCTAACGCCTCTAGACATTCCTTCTTCACTTCCTTCTCCACAACAGAAAAATCTTGAGAATAGTTAACCACATCAATCCCCTACATATCCATGGGGCCAGTCTCATTAGGCTTCACCTCCATCTTAAAGTTTCTCATATTAGTAGGGCCACTCAATTGACCACCCAAATTAACTAGCACCTTGAGCCCTTGCACTGGGGAGCTCTCTAGTAGATCATCCTTACCAAGAACAAGGTTCCCCAACAAAGCATTCTGAACATAATCAAAATTTGAAGGATCCACATCACCCACAGGATGACAACCCTTCAAACCCTCATCGCCCATAGGATGACAACCCTTTAAACCCTCTTTTCTAGAAGAAAACATGAGATTCACATTCAAACCAGGGGCAACCACCTCAATTTTCCTTTTGGAAAAGGCTTTAACTTTCTTCATGCCTTTGGTTTTACCCTTCAAATATTTTCTCACATAATTAGCCATAGTCTCTCGCAACTCCACATCAGTCTCATAGCCCTTACCCCATTCTTCCAATTCCTCATCTCTTTCCTTAGAGCCTCCTTCATCAATAGAGATATCCTCATATTTTGAATCTTCCTCCTCCGAACTACCAACCCATTCACCAACAGAGTCCCCTATTTCCTACCCATCATTTTTTACTTCCTTCTTAACAGGAGTTTTAGGGGAGACCAAGATCAACTTTATCTTGATATGAGCAAAAATCAAACACATAAGACCTTGATGAAGAACCGCCTTCTTAGGGTTCTTTTTTTGGTCTTCAATACTCTTCTCCATGGAATGTAACATGTAAAAAGGAAACAATACCAAAACATTATGCCTAAAATTATTTAAGAGCATAAAATGGCGAGTGTAAACCACAAAGAATCTACCTTCAAGGGTGAAGTAGTGCATAATGGCCAACACGAGGTCCCTCCAAAGTGACTTCAGGGACTTCCTAGCATAACCTCCACTTCCAATTTCCTTAACCTTCTTCCTCTCATCATGTTTAAAGAAATTTTCAAAATCCTTCTTAGCCGCTCCCCTGTCTCTAAAAAAATTTCTCCCAGCAACTGAAAGACTAGTTGCCTCCACAATAAAAATCCTCTTCAATTCGAAACTCAATGCCCTGGTAACGTAGAGACCTCCCATTCCATCCTTTCACAAAGAAACCCATTACATCAAAGTCTGGGCCTTGAATTCCCTGCATAAATTGAGTAACCCCCCCAATTCCAAGTGCTCCCATATAGTAGCATTTTTCTAAAACTCTTCACACAAACTTGACTCAATTTTGCAACAGCCACCACCCATAGTGACAGGAAGCAAACAAAAACCCAAGAACACCTGGAAGAAATGAAAAAGTAAAATGAAGCAGGTACTACTCAAAACAATACAACAAACACCCACAAATACATGTGGGCTTGTCATTCCAAGTAACCCTGCCAAAACTGCCAATCCATCCTTCTAAGGAAACCAAGGAAAGAATAATGAAATTGAAAGAGCAAAGGTTCGACATGCAAAACCCAACTTAAAATCATAATGAAAAAACTTTCCTTGAGAACATCTCACCTAGAAACAATCCAGCTGGTCATCATTAGAAATACACTTCAGATTAAGAGGTAGTGATTCAAAAGAATCCCACTTAGATCTCTCAGTCACTCCCACGTTGGCAACCCCATCAACCATCATGTTCACTTCACAAAAAACATGTGTGATTTTGATCTCCTCAAAAGAGTTAATAATAGATATCAAGTCATTAATAAAATTGGAAATTGACCATGAAGGAGGACATTTCATCATGAGACAATTAATCACATTAGGAGATTCACCCTCTAGCCATTGTTTAGAAACACTTTGTTTCTTAGCCAAAACTAATCCATGAAAAAACAATTGGACAATAGAAAATAAGATTCAATAAATTATGTCTTATTTCTCTTGCACACTTATCTAAAATACATAGGGTATTCACCATACATTTCCCTTGACAAAGCAAAGATGTGCTTTCATTTATTTTTAATGTATATCTCAGAAGTGAAACTATTGTTACATAATGATGCATTGAGAAAATAATATATACAAAAAAATACAAAGAAAATGGTTAAAATTTAACATGCAACCTACTATGTTGTGCTGAAAGGAATCAAGATTAACTGGGACAAGAAATAAAAATAAATTTTTGATGATTGTACTTAAAAGTGAACAAGATATGAAAAGTGTGGACAATGATGGTACTGAAATTGAGAACCCTAATTTTGATGATATTACTATTTTATGTGGTTAGAGATAAAGAGAACATACAATTTTATATACATAGCAAATGAAGATTTGAAACTAGTAAATTGAAATGTAAACACTATAAGATTTTTCCTTAAACAATAATTCACATACTCACAAAAAATGGTGAAGAATTTTTTATTCAAACTATGTTTTCTTTAATAGACATAATAGTAAGAGAATATTTACAAGTACAAGAATATATACAATGTTTCATAGAATATATCTTTAGAATTTAGGAACTTCCTCTGTCGAATATTTGGAAATTCCTACACACAAGTTCTACTTCGAAGCGAAAACACCCAGAAGTGTTTCACACTGGCTCAAGGCACAATCATAAATTAATGCATGTTGTTGATTATTTTAGATGGAGATTGGAGAAAATGTAAAGCCTAAGCATTCAACTAGCAAAAGAAGAAGATATGTACATGGACATGGCCCTAAAACTATTAAAGAAACAATTCAAACGAGAGATTGTACAAAGACAAGAAAATTTATGATTTTATCTTAGAGTGTACAAACTTTCTCTATTAGATATTAAAGATGTCAGGTTGGATCAAAAACTGGATAAGCAGATTTATGATTTTATCTTTAGAATGTAGGAACTTCCTCTATCAGATATTTGGAAATTCCTACACTTAGGTTCTTCTTCTGAGCGAAAACACCCAAAAGTGTTTCACACCTGCTCAAGGTACAATCCAACCTGGTTATGACTCTGATAGAAATCCAGTTTTTCCTAAACCATCCATACCCAAACGTTGCATCACAATCTATTCTTCCTGCACATAAAAATGCCACATATTAACCCCTTCTAAATAAAACTCAAAATACCATGAAACAATGAGTCCCCTATATTAGTATGTAAGTAGGCAGTCTATAGGGCATAGTTTGATTTTATACAAGGATGCTCATGAAAGGAATCTTCAAGTGACAGTGAGTGAGTTGTTTGAGATTGCAGCTGATGGTGCAATATCTAGTCTTAAAGGCAGTTAGTAAAGTAGTAAATGTGCAAGAAAATAAAATTGTACACAACAAACAATTCACAATGTTATCTTGCATAATGCCTTAATTTTGAAGACAAAAATATCATTGTATTTTGATGAAAGTAGTGACCTTAATGGTCAATCACTGGAAACCATGATTTTAAAACATGCTATTGTGCTTATGGAGGCAACATTTTAAGCAAGGCGGTGAGTGGTGGTTTGGAACAATTGCAGGTATGAAGGAGTTTCTTTATATGCATACTATGTGTTCTAGCTTAAGACAACGTTCTTAGAAGAGATTGAAGGTGGTTTATGGAACTCAAGGGTTACATGATAAAGATTAAAGAAAAGATTGAGATCTATTTAAAATTCACTATCATGAAGATATTAAAGATTTCAAATGCAAAACCCTAGCAATTAGAGTAATGAACACATTGCGAAAGAGAACAGTGTGCTAGGGAAGATTTAGGAGATCACATTATCTAAACACAGGAAAATACATCATTTATTTATTTTTTAAAATTAAAAGAAATTATTCTAAACCCTATATAGTACACATTGATACTTCAAAAGCATCTAATTTATTTTTTTAAATTAAAAGAAGTCATCCTAAACCCTATATAGGATACATTGATGCTTTGAAAGCATCTAAAGGAATTTGAGATTATGCAAACATATTTCCATTAAATACCTGGATTACAAATAGTAGCACAAACATTGTAACCCTTGTTGATCAAAGCAAGAATGAGATAAACAACAATGAATCCTATGCCTCCTATCATGCACATCTCCTTACCATTCTCTATCATTCTTTATTAAAACACTTCTCCATTTTGGTGGGCTACACATGAAAATAAGGTTTCAACAAAGGTTTTATTGTATGTTTTGTTAAAATGAAAAACTCCATTCTGATGGGCTATGCCTAAAAATAAGATTTCAACGAATTTTTTAGAGTATATTTATTAGAGTTTTAGAGTATTTTGGTAGGCTATATTCAAATGGATTGTGACTAATGTGATTTGTTGCATTTAGTGTTGTAAATTGTAATGATGCCACAATTACCATACTACTGTAGTCTCTTATTATATTGGCTATAGTATGGCAGTGTTCTACCCTTCCCTTCTACTATTTACCACACTACTACCTTGCTCAAGGCTTCCTACTATGAGGTTGTGGTGTATATCGCTCGACCGCATATGTTGCTCACCTTCCTGATAGTATAGCAATGTATGCTTTTGATCATTACTTGAAGGGTGTCGATGAGAAAATCTTATTTATCCTACTGATATCTCAATGTCTCATCAACATTAGAACTTATGTTCCTCTAATATTGGTTTCCAATGTCGATGAGACAAGTTAATATCTCTTGCCGATATGCCACTATCTCATCGATATTTTCCTTTGGTGGTATTTCTTTATATATTGGTGTAACTCTGCCATATCGGGGAGACTCATGATTATCACTATAGTATGACAATGTTTTTCCCTTCCCTTCTATCATTTACCACACTACCACCTTGCTCAAGGCTTGTTGTTGTGGGGATGCAGTGTATACCACTCTACCGCATATGTTGCTCAACTTCTCAGTGGTATAGCGATTTATGCTTTTGATCATTACTTGAGGAGTTTCGATGAGACAATCTTATTTGTCTTATCGATATCTCAATGTCTCATCGACATTACTTGGTTATATCCAAGAGTTGTGTTTTGTTGAGCACTTGTAGATATACCTTGTCAATGGGTATGTGTAGGATCATGATGGGCCAAAAAGTGGCAATATGATTGGTATGTGGTTGACGATATTTTTTTAACCCAAAATTGATGAAACGAAAAGGGTTTTTATAAGATATTCTCATATTTCCACCAATATAAATTATGCTTTACTTTGACTTTAATAAGTAATTATTATTCATTTTCAATTCGAATAATGACTAAAGTCCTGATTGATAGGCTGATTGAAAAACATCTATAACTTTCAAATGGTATCACATTTTTTGAATCCAAAACATGTGTCACATTCTATGCTTCACATAATATAGGATTAAAAAAATAAAAATTGAATTTAATGAAGTTTTGACCAAGTTAAGGTGATCAAACATACAAATTTTTTTATATTTTTTAAAATTTGTAATAAAAAATTCAAAATTAATCATTTACTTGGAAAAAAATTATAAAAAAATATGCATCACATCGAGACATGAGTCCTCGAATTATATCTAAAATATTATAAAAGAATATTATCATTTTATTGTGGTTAGGGTGGTCAGACAAACACCTACTTCTTATTTTTTCCCTGAAATTTAAGTACTACTACATTGAAATTTCAAATTTTCACCAAATAGAATTTTTTGTTAAACAAACCTAGTAGTTTAGAAAATACATTCAATTTGCTATAGATTCTATTCTTACATATTTTTGAAATAATATAGATAACTTATTCAAATTTTTATGTCAAGTTTCCTAACTCTGATTTTTCTAAATTTTTTGCCACTTAAGGGCCTATTTTTTCCATGATGATCGTGCACATACCCCAATGTGACATAAGTGATTCTCTCCTCAATATGCCTATATCTTGTTGACATTTCATTGGTTTACATCATTGATGAGACATATAAATAAGTATCTTTGACATAGGGGTGTCTAAATCGGCGCTAAACCTAAAGCTAAACTCGAAGCTAAAAAGTGGAGCTAAACTTGAAGTTAAACTCACAGCCAAATGCAATGCTAACGGTGGCACCACACTTGAAGCCAATATCGACTCTAAAGGTAGTGCTAATTTCGGCTCAAATTAGACCAAAATTCGTGTTTCCTTGCCCTAATTAGTGCAAATAAACAAGCATAGTGCCATCTCGATAAATAGCACCGAAGTTTTAAAAAAATAGCAAAAAATACATTAAAACAGTGGGTGGAAGCAAAAAATAGAGCAAATAATGGAGCAAATCACAAGGATTTTTTGTAGTGAGACATACAAAATGGTGCGAGATTTTAAAGAATGGGTTTTAGTTTGGACATCAAGTAGATTTTGTACACACCCTTAAACAGTGCAACATACAGTCTTGTTCAGTTTTACTAACAAAACTAGCTACAAAGATTCATGAGATAGGTAGCTATCAAATTGGTTTTGATATTGATTAAATTTTATGTGCATACAAGTTTTTAATCCAAAATGATTCAGAAAATAGGAGGAAAGAACAAAACTTAAAGAAGTTTTGGCTCTTCTGATATCCACAAATTCTGAACTTAAAATAAAAATAAAACAATAAACAACCTTTTATAGGAACAATGCCTCAAGAGTTCAAACTTAAAGTTTTATCAATAGAAATCAGAAATAAAAAATCAAAATGTAGCACATGGCATACACCAACTGTCATTAGAATCTTCTAGACGAGGTCAAAGCTTTGACTTCTTTAGCAGCAACACTGTCCATCTCTAAAATTTATTGCATAATACTCCACATAAAACAAGGCTATTAGTATCTTTAGAATACCTGACATGAAACTTCCACTGGAAATGGGAAGAACCTACAAAAAAAAAATTCAACAAAAATTCCTTTGTGACACCTCTAATATCTGATATCTAGTACTTCATCTATCACTTAGAGCTTGGGCTCCATGATCCTTTCTTCACTTTTCTTCAACTTATATTCTCAAAAAGAATTTAAGATTTGATGCATGTGCTCTTTTGAAATTCCTTATATCACTTTCCAGTTGACATTGAGCCTCATGTAGTCCTCTAATAGTTAGAGTATATTAGCATTCCTCTTCACTTTCTCTAACTCATATCTGGCTATAGTGTTTTTGCAAGATCTATTATCTCATCAATAACTACTTGGGTTAATAATTGAATAGGGTCTTTATTTATTCTTTTGATCCACTCCTTGAAAGCTTTTCCTTGCCCTCCTATCCTAATGTTTGGGGATCACAATCTTGACTTGCTAACATTTTAATAAAATCTTGATCCTTTTCAAGCAACTTACCATATTTCTCAATGACCTTTTTGAATCCTTTTATACATTGTACCAATGTGTCACCTTCCCAGTTCAAGTGTTTCTTCTATTTTTCACACAATGGGATTTCTTGTTCTGAAATTACATTTCCTTAATGAATTCTTGGACATCTTCCTGCATGAGGGTCTCAACATTTTTCCTTTCAGCATCAACCTGTTCCTGGAAAAACTTGCATTCTCCTTCTAACCTTCTAGACTTTTCAAACCAACAATTTTCTTCCCTATATTTCCCAATTGCATTTGTAATAAATTCTTCCCCTTGCTTAACCCAATACTCAATCCATTATTCAAATGCATTCATCCTATGGTGAATTGCTGCAATTGAATCCACCTATTCTTGTGACATGAGTACCAGATTTTGGGGCAATTTAGCCTATACTTGACCATATTAGGTTAATGACTTTACAAAAATTTCCAAACTAGAAACCCATTCTTTCAACTCTCTTTTCTTTTGTTTATTCTTTTTTACCCTGGCAATAGTTGCATCCAAATTCGTTTTCATTTCTTCCAATTCTTGTGTCTAGGATGAGTGTCCAACATTGATACTTGTTATTTTATACTCCTTAGGCTTTATTTTATGTCTATTTTTATCAACTACTGGGGTAGTTATATGGATTGTTCTATCTCTGTCTACATTTTTCTGTATGAATTTTTTAGTTTTAGCTCTTTTCCCTAGCTTAAGAGTTTCCACTTCTTGTATAAAAATTTTAAGATCTAGAGGTACTAATTCTATTTCCATTAGAGAAGTCAATTCTTTGAATAACCACTTGGGTGAATCTTCATCATGCTCTACCTCTATAAAATTTCTTTGTTCCTAGCTTCTAGTTAGTTTAGGAACTTCTTCTCTTATTCAATTTTATCTGTTACATCCTCTATAGTAGGAACCTCTTCAATAATTTTTGGCATAGATTCTGGATTACCGGGATTTGACATTGCCTCTTCGGTTTTGAGACCTATATTTTCCTATCTAGCTAGGTGTTCAACATTATTTTCCAAGGTTTCATCTTCTTTGTATCCTATTGTATCAAGATCTTCTTCATTTCTAACCTTATCACCTAAAACTTGTGAAGTTTCTTCACTCTTAACTTTAACATGGTCTTCCTTTGATTCTTTGAATACTTGCGATTGTTCATTATCATTTTGACTATTCCATGGTGATGATCGGGAATCAGAGGTATCTTCAATAACCATTTCATCAGTAGGATTTTTTCCTATAGTCTCCCCTCTCTCCATTTCAAGAACATCATGGTTTCCCACTTCTCAGGCGAGTGTTCCTTTTATGAATTATTCTTTAATGTTTATAGGAATTGACCTTGTATCTAGAATTTGTTCCACCATTGTCTATACCATGGGTTTATCTTTTGACTTATTTTATTTTACTTTCTCCCACATGGCACCCCACTTGTCCATCTCTTCCTTAATCTTTCCCTTATCAGCCTTAGAAACTTCATCCAAAACCACTGGAATCTTTCCTAGTGTCAGTTTTACACTAGCCATATGAACTGAAGGAGGGGAAGTAAATAATGATCTAGCTCTTTTAGATGTAGACCTTGTATGTGCACCAATATTTTATGTCACCCTTGATTCTTCATCAGTGGTAGGATTTTTCCTTGGTTTTGTTGTGGAAGAGGATGCCACTCATGGTTTTACTTTTTATTTTACTTTTCCTAGCTCAACATCTTTACTCTTATCAGTTGGCCCTAGTGAGACTCCTTGGCTTGGAGCCTTGGGGTTCTTTCTTCAATTTGTATGCTAGGAGTTGGTTTACTAGCTTTCCTCTACCTTTTAGTAGGTTCCCCACTCACAGGCTCATCTTCATCTCTTTCTTTCTTTCTTTTATCTTGTGAGTATGTGGGTTGAATTCCTCTTTCTCTTAAAACTTTACAAAAACTATCTATCCAGTGTTGAGTATGTGTTAAGATAGGTTTAGAGAATTCTTCAATTGATGTAATTTCTTCACCTTCATAATCTGGGTCCAAAATAGGTTCATCATAGACTCTGTCTTCATTGTAAGCCTTGCTCAACACTTCACCATCATCTTTCTCTAACTGATCTAGAATATCATGAATTCTAAGTATTTGTGTAGATTTCAATGATAACCTTTCATATTTTTTGGTTCTTACTCTATGCTCATCTTCACAATGTAGCCAATAATCTTCAAGGTGTTGGACATGAGCATGATAACCAGCTATGTTCTTGGTAGTATTCCATTCAAGATCATAATATTTCCTTTTGAGTGGAATGTACTCCAAATTATAAGTTTTCAATTCATCTTCACATAGGTCAGCTTCTCTGATTGTATTGCATTTGTAATTCCCTATCACAATAGGAAACCTAAAAGAAGTCTTCTTACGAGCCTTGTTGTAAAGAGCTTGAGATGGCTTTAACTATCTCACCAATTATAATAACAATATTTTATTTGTAGGGTACCTGGACAACATGAAAGGTTGTCCATCAAACCCTTCCACTCTAATGTAAGAGAAGGTAGGAAACTAAATGTACCAGCCTCCAATCAGTCTAATGACACTTTGTGCTTCCAAAGATAATATTTTGGCTTTGTCACCCTCCACAGTTCTAACCAACTTCATGGAAAGCACATCATTAATGCTTTGTTAATGATCCTTGTATCCATTGATAGTAATTTGGGGTAAATGAGCATATATTAAACTATTTTCTACTTCCTTGCTTAGAGTACCAATCCTTCTCAACCCTTGTTTATTTTTCCTTAAGGTGTAGGAATAAATAACATACAATGACATATAGAAACATATGGTCTATGGAAATTCCTTTATCTGTTTGTTTAATCTGCCACTAATAAAGCTTCCCCAATTCATTTGCACTAGATTTTTCCTCAATTTGGATATTATCACAAACATCCATGGTTCAAATTTATCGGCATCTCCTACTTAGCATAGTTATGATATCTTGAACATCCTAGTTGAACATAGACCATAGAATCGGTTTTGTCTATTTTGTAATCTTCTCTTGGCACCATTGTGTGTTCATAATTTCTTTGTTGCACTCTTCAGCACTATGGTAGGTTTTTTCTTTCACCTTCATATCAATTTGATACATCTAAGTAAATGTAGGAAAACCAAATGTGTATACAATTCCTTTCTCAGAGAGATCTGTATAAATTCTTCCCTTTGTGTCAATGACTCTTTTGTTTGGGTCATATTGGTTTAGATATTCCTTAACTAATTCAAGGGTCTCCATTGCTAGTGGAAACCCTCCTACTAAAAGTAATCCACTCACTATAATATTGTTCATAAATTGAGAAGCATTTTCCTGTCATTCCCTTGTGTAGAATTTGACATCAAAATTCCATCGCATATGAGTATCCATAGCTATTGCACCAAGGGTATAGCTTGTGAATTGCAGTATTTGAAATCATCTTTTGGTTGTGCCTCAGAGGTACTCATTTTGGTGTGTTCTGCATTTTCAAATATGTGTCTTGTGTTTGATTTAGGGTTAAATTTAACTGGTTTTTTTAATAATTTATAAAAATTTCAATTTACCTTTCAGTTAAATTCAAATAAAAAATAATCAGCATTTCATTTTTTTTAAATGAAATACCATCTTTTTGAGATTTCCATGCATGAAAAATGATTAAAAAAAATTATGTTATTCAAAAAATACATAGTTTTGGCCAATGGTGACAATCTTTTCATAATGTAACCTTGAAACCCTAGGTAGTATTACTAGTTTCTCAAAATTTACCTCTCTTTGCACACCATAGTGTTAATTTCATTAGTTCAATATACTCTATGAATTTGCAGAATGACGTGAAGTAGAGTGTTGTGAAAGAAACTATGTGCTCAAGGTAAAGTCAAGTACATGAGTAGTTTACCACCTTCATTAATTACTTGTTATAATGCATTAATTTATCGAATAAAGGTGTAATCATTGTGAATTATTATTCAAATTATGAATGCCTAGGTTTTTGTGTGGACCCACTACTAGAGAAAAAGACAGTGTGGAGAGCTTATGTGACACTCTTGTGTCACTTTTATTTTTGTGGGGAAAAATCCTTTAAGATACGTGATCATTTACGATCACTAGGAATGACAACATCCAATATCAAACCTAGGAATGATTATCGGGGACTGGGGCACTTACCTTAAAGCTTTAAAGAGGACAGTAAGTAAAAAGAGAAACTGGGAACCGGGTTCGAGCAAAATCAAGAGTGATTCAAGCATTTAATAACACAACCTCTAGTTTCTGATTTGAGATTAAAGAAAATGAAAAGTAGGTATTAGACTCTAATATAGAGAAAATGAGATCATCGGGATTGACAACATCTAGGTGTTGACTTACCAGGTGGGACTAGGACCAATTCAAGATACAACATCATCAAAGCAACCGCAACTATTCCAGGAATCCAATGTCTGTTAGACTAATAAAACTTTATGCAAAGACCTCAACATTGAATCTGGGAAAGAATAAGGGCTTAAGCATAGACCAAGTAAAAATAAAAAATGAAACCCTTAATTTAACCAACCCTCAGAACAAATCTAAAGCAAGAAAAAGCAAGGATAAAAAAGGGGTACACATTTTTCCAAAGGAAAAAATGGTGCGTGTTGTGAGTGAGACCACACAATACTCTGCATTCACTTGGGTGGAATTCATAGTACATCACACCATTAAACGACATTCTTATCAAGGCCTTCAACAACATTTTTTCCTCATCATGTTATTTTGTGAGGATAGGAAAAGTGGGACAGTACACTAAGAGGTCCATGTAGGATGTCCATGGCAATGAGAGGTGAAGAATTGGTCTTTTGATTAAGGCATTGTCGCTGGACTAGTGGATGAAGAATTTGAGGCAATAAATCAAGTGGAGGAATTCAAGTTTCTATCAAACCAATTCAATCATGAAGAATCACTCCTAGAAAGAGTGAAACCAGAGGGCCAAGGGACTAGCTACCATTTTTGTCACGCATAGTGCCACGTTGAAAGGAAATAATGTGCTATATCTATAACATTGACATGGGCCATTTGTTGGACCAAAGCTAGATCATATTTTTGATCATTCAAGTGTAAAATGATAAACCAAGGTCTATCACGACCAATTCTCCACCTTTCATTTATGTGGTTCATTCACTTGCAAAGGTCATGGGTTCCTTTGCTGTCCAAAATGACACCTTCTAATGGCTTCCCCACAATGCTTCCTCATAGAAGGCATGATACATTTTGATGGATCACTAATAGAGTAAAGGAAATTGAATTGTGAACAAGGACTAAGCACATGCACTTAAAGATAACTAATGATATATGAGCTTTGACACAAATAACTTTCATTTGAGCCTTTGAAGGGCCAATTGATTGATGATTTAATGAGGTTGTATTAAAGTTCCCATTGCATTATTGTAAATAATAACATTTTTTTGGCATATCTAGCATTTGTAATATTGATGTTAATTCTCATTAAAAGCATTATGCAGTTTTACTTGGCATATCATGATTTTATGTTTAATATTTCGATTAATTAGTGCTTTACCTTAAATGGGAATAACATAATGAGTGGGGGGGGGGGGGTTTCTAAAAGGTACTTTAATGAAGTGGATGACTTTATAAGAATTAAGGTTGAATGAACTTATGAAGTGATTACTAATTTCCCTATGTGTGTTACAAGGGATGATTATCAAGAGGAACCCACCGATGGGATCAAGCTGAGAAGGGGCTTTCGCAAGACTATACCAAAGGAAGAATTTTCACTCAAACATAATCATGAGGCATATGCTAAGTCACCAAAATAAGGCTACCTATGTAAGCATGCCTAAGGCAATGAAGATTGCTTACATGAGTAACTTGAATATGGATTCAGAGGGAGGATAATGAATAAAAATTTGCATATGGGAGGTACTGTCAAATGAGAAGATGGAGGAACTCTTCAAGAACAATGATTTCAGACAAGAGGTATTAGGATCTATTTCAAAAGGGGATACCTCAAATAAAATATTCCTGAACAATGGATAGTTTTTCGAAGGAGATCAACCTACATATGAATGCATCAAAAGAAGTCAACACTAAAGAATCAGGGAGTTGTCCATTGGAATCAGGAGCAAGAGGAAACTATTTTATTTTCCACCAAGATGATAATAAATGTCAAGATCTATCCACCAGGATCAAACATAGCATATCTGCTTCTTGGTGACACACATTGGTAATAGGACTTACTTGATTGACCGAAAGGATGTTGTAGATATATCAACAAAAGGAAGACTTTACTAGTTTCCACCTACAAGAAAAGGTAGCTAGAAGACAAAACAACTATAATAACTAAAAGAAAAAATAGAGAAGAGGAAAAAATAGCCTATTTCAAATTATGAAATATTGGGGGTAGGTGAAACCTAATGGCACTTTCAAATTTTGCAAAATTCTAGAGTGTTCATATTAAAACACTAAGAAATTTTATCCAAAAATATGTGTTACATCTATTGTAGGGTTCTTATATGAGGTTTAGGGCATGGTTCATTTTAGATTGCTCTATTTTTTCATTTACTTGTATTGTCTATTGTCTATCACAAAGAATATTTTCATGTACATTACATGTCATCATTTGACTAGCCTTTCTCATGTCTAGGTCTGAATCACCCGACTTTTACATCCTTTGTATTGCATG
The DNA here is from genome assembly GCA_007258455.2 of Sequoia sempervirens. Classification (NCBI taxonomy): domain Eukaryota; kingdom Viridiplantae; phylum Streptophyta; class Pinopsida; order Cupressales; family Cupressaceae; genus Sequoia; species Sequoia sempervirens. The sequence continues at coordinate 163,132,980 of VDFB02000003.1, read as the reverse complement.
ATTCATAAGTCTTGATCCTACTATTCTCATGTCATCCTAGAGAATTCTCCTCTTTTAGAACTAATGATCACCTGCTTAAAAGTTCTCACTTAAGTCTCGATGGCCCTCATAGTTGAATCACTCATTGTTGATTTATTCATAAGTTCACATCTTGAATTAGCCACAAGCAATTGAATGATGTTTTCCTTTAACATCGCTCATAGTCAATGGCTTTTTAGCCTTCAAACTTATATTAGTGATGAGTGATGCCCTAGTCTTATGTTCTCATCACTCATCATGGATTTTTTTTAGAACTTGAGTTCTGAATTAACAATGAGTGATATGATGTGTTATCGCTTGATCATGGATATGTTTTGAATGTAAAGTATTAAATTAGTGACACATGATGGACTTTATAAATTTTGTAAATCATCTCATTGCTAATTTCTTACAAAATGTATGAGGAAAATTAGCAATGAACAAAGGCCTTATGTAATAACTTCATCACTCATCATGGATTTATTTTGGAACTTACATTTTGAATTAGTGATAATCGATGGATGTCCTCTAAAGGGTTTTTTTTTCTTTCGCTAATGTGTTATGATCCTATGAGCAATGTCTTCTATGCCATTTGTTTTTTGTAGGTTGTATGTGTCCAAATTTGGTGCTATAACAACATTTCCTATCACAGATAGAATCCTAAGCACAAGTTTTGAATTAGCAATGCGCAACGGAGGGATGAATGTGACCAAAGGTCATGCTATTGAACCAAGGGCTAGAGATCATCATCAGGATTTTTACATCACTGATGGAGCTAGGCGAAGATGAAGTAGATCAATGACAAGCGATGACCATAAATGGAAAAGGAAAGTGGCATGATCTTAGGGATTTCACATAAATCAGAAAGGAAAGCAGTGAGAGAATTGGAGAACCGCTGATAAAGTTTTAAAGCGAGATGATCCAATGGACTAAAAATTATAGCATGAATAACTTCGTTGCTAAATTGCACCCTAAATTTTGGGGAGGATCTATGATGAAGCGTATAAATAATTTTCTCTCTCAAAGAAACTAGTCCTATGATATTAATGAAAAGCATGAATTAGGTTGGCAATACATGATAATTGCCATATCAGCTATGATTAATCAAGGTTAGAAGGGAACGTGGTAACATTTGAGATAGCCTCACTATTTTCAAGGAGTAAGTTGATAATGGTAAAAAAAAATGCTCATAGCCAGCTTAGATGAAGTTTTAATTGCTCTAAGATGAATGGCCTAGATTTAGAGCCAAACTAATAAGTTACCAATTCGCTCGTGTAAGAAATTCTATATTATTAATTCTACATGCTCGAATTTTCTATTTAAATGTAGGTTGATCACTGTTTATTCACAATATATTTTCAAACTATAGTAGAAGTAAGGCATGTGTAGTAAAGGAGATTTAAACGACTGTAATTTTTCCTAAGCAGAGTTTCAGTGCTTGCATCCTAAGTAAATTGGTATGAAATTAGATTCTCTATTCTATTTAGGATTTCTATTGCATGAGATATCTACAATTATTGGGATTGGGGTGTTTCTCTTATGGGTCTTGATTCAAAAATATTTTTAATCATCCCTCTACTAATTTTAAAGAAAATGACAAAGGATGGTGCAACAATTCCACCTATTAGAAGGTCTACCCGACTAAGTGTATTTGAGTGCCATGAAGACATAGTTGAGCAAGAAGCCATGGCTTCTCCTAAGATTTCAAAGGGTAAAAGGAGGGCTAGGGTCCATAAGAATAAGTCAATTGTGTAGAGTACTTACTGCTTGAGGAATAGGACCCTTCTAGGTGAAGTGGTCGAATAAAAAGGCAAGGAACTGGCACTTCTAGTGAAGAAGGCCAGGAAGAAGGAGAAGAGCCATAGGGCCTACATGGGTAAGCACAACTCTCCTATCATGATTTTGGACTCTCCTTAAGATGATGAAGTTGATACCTACTCAGACTATGGCCGATACCTTTGTTCCCTAGTGCCATATGGGAGCTCTGATGATGACATACTAGTAATTCCTCCAATTGCATCGACAAGGAACGATCGGGCATTTTCGGATGCCAATGGCTCTAAATAGGGTCACCTCCTAGTTTTAGTTTTTAATGACACCATGGTCTTTGCATAGGAGCTATTCATTATCATATGTCTATGGTTTGTCTTTTGTTTTCTCATGCTGATGTGGAAGTCTTCGAGAAGATATGAATGGAATCTTTTTGTATTCAAACAACGAATGTTGTGATAGCGACCACAAATATCCTGCACATGTGTTTTTCTTTTTGTCCTCCCCTATTCTTGAATGATTGCATAGGAAACTACCTAGGATTTCTTCGAGGAGTCAAATGAACTCAAATAAAAGTGAAATTGTAATTTAGTCAGGTTCTTGTTGCTCCCCTATTTATATAAAGGGGATTTCATGGCTGAAAGGAGAGAGTTCAAATTTTTGAGCTAGAAACTGTCACAGTAAATACTATGCTGTAATAGTAGAATAGAATGTAAGTAGATACTCTAGTAGATATATCAAAATCAAGTTTAACATGAAAGTTATATTGTATATGAAACTTAAATATGGTTTTACAAAGAAATATCATAGATGAAGAATAATTTTAGTTTCAAAATATTGCTCTCCTATGCATTTTCTTCCAAGTTATGAATGAAGATTGTTAATGACAATTCCATTTGTATTTTGTCATTTGCATAGAATGTATGAATTTTTCTATCCTTTAGTTCAATGAATTGATTAAATGCTAAAAAGAGCTCAGTAGTTTGTGAGAAAAGAATATAGGATTTAGTAAGTGATATTTTGTAGATAGAGTGAGTTAGATGTTACAAAGTGACACTCTAATGGTCCACTAATTTTTGAGGTTCAATAAAAATTGTATTACCAATTGATTACCAGTTGTAACTCATTTTCTATATTAGGTAAACCAATGATTATTTTATTAGTTTATCTTATAGTCAGTTGAGCCAGTATTGAATTGGGCCTAGGATTCAAGATGAAGAATGATTTGAAATACTTTAAATTACAATGTCCCAACTCTAAGTATGAAGGTGCACTCCTTGAAAATAATTGACACTTTTATCTAAGGTTTTTTGTGCCTTTGATAGAGGTGATTTTCATGGAATAGTGCATCTATGCAAAGAAATACTCTTGACTAAATGTGAGATATTATGAGTATGCATGGGATTACCCTCCTTGGGTTTCACAGAGCCTGAAGAGAAGAAGTGAAGTACTAATTACTTTACTTTAGTGTTGGTCAATCCTCAACCTAGCTAATAATTGGGCTTTGGAAAGCTCATAAGTTAGGACTGAGATTAAGTTTGGTTCTAAAAGAATAACCAACAAAACCCTAAGTTGTAACAAATCTGGCCCACTCATTGTAACTAAATCATGGCCATTCATTTTACTTTTGGAAAATTATAAATAGGGGCTTTCTCCTTATTTGTAAGTGTGGTGAATTGTTGTAAGAGGCATTTTGAAGCAATAGAAGAAAGCATTGCATTATTTTGGAACTTTTCTTTGAGCTTGCTCATTTTCCATGCATGATTCAACCTCTATGTTAGTTTCTTGAATGTCTTTAATGGTGGTTTTTGTTATAGTATTTGATGAACTTCTAGCTCATGCTTTTTGTGGTTTGTTGATGATAGATAACTTTGCAGAGCTAGTTGAGCTATTTTTGCTACACTTTAGTCCAATTGTATGTTCATTAGGTGAATGCACAATCTAAAAATCTAGAGACCTTAGAAGATTGCAATAGTTTTGTGTAGTTGTAGGTTTCCCTTGGTCAAGAAAAACTCAATTTTATGGGAGTCTATCTACTATAGCATCCTCCATTGTTACTTTTTATTCATAGCTTAGATTTAGAAACTTCCCTTAACCCTTTCTCTTTTGCTATTTATTTGAAATCTTTGTTAGTTTAGGATTCCAAGCATCAAAAAAATGCCAAATCTAATGGACATAGTGAATTTTAGCTTGTTGTTATGAGTGGAAAGCCACTGTTCATTCACTTCCAACACTTTGAAACTCCATTTGCAGACCCAACTTCCCATTCTTTGTGAACCATAAAGGCCTCCTTGTAATTACCAGCAAATCATATGAACCAATTGAACTATTCCAAGCATTGTCATGACTTGACACCCAAGAGACCTTGGGGTGATTTCTAAAACTTAGTTGCATAAATTAACTTTCAAGAGAGGCATTGCACTTGTGCATTGTCTATGTTGAGAAGGTACAAAAACACCCATCAACAATGTGTATACTTATTTAATTTCATGTATGATTATGTGATGGATGTTATACTTATGGATGTATGTGTTGGAACACAATGATCTACTGAGAGGGGGGTGAATCAATAGATACAAAATTTATCTCTTAAAAAAAATTCACATAGAAAACTTATGCATATTACTTCTTTTAACTCTTAATGTGAAGATACTAATATGAAGAGACATAAACATTCATACACACAAAAGCAACACACAACACCATGTATACATGGAAAACCTAGGATGGGAAAAACCACGGTGAGAAATGTTGCTTGAGTCTACTACTCAAATACAACATCACAATCCAAATCTCTATTACAAAGTTTTAGGGCTACAACCTAAGGATGATACAACACCCTAATTTAGAAACTAACACTTCAAGGATGCATCAATTTCATGTTTTAGGAGCTACAACTCCAAGGAAGCAACAACTCCCTAGTTTAGAAGCAACAACTTCAAGGAGACTACAATCCCCTAATCTGAGCCACAACTCGATACAAAGATAAGAATATCAAATATGCATATAATTGGTTTTGCAAAACCTATAATGCATCATTTAGTTCATGTTTCACATACTACAAATCACACTTTGTTTTTGATCCTACACAATCAACAACACATCCTTTTGCATATAGAATATTCAGCGTTCTATCTCTATCACTCTCTTTCTACTCTTGTCTCTTCTACACATAGAACCACTTACACGATTATCTATATTTTAGTCTAGGTTCCTATTATTGCTCTAGTCTGCTACAATTTAGCTATGCATCACTTCGTTTAGCTTTCTCCAAGATTATAGACTCTTCTCTCACACTATCTCTGCAACATGCTTCAACTAGATGTAGCTCTATTAAGCTCTTCATATAGTTGTTGACCTCTCACACCTATTGTAGATTCTTCACACCTTAACCATACTTAGATTGTCTTCTTTTTTCCTAACTCTTCCACTCTGCAATCTCTCTTCTCGAGATCCACACATTGTCTAGTTGTCTAATCTAGTTACTCATCTATCAGGGTTTCTCCTTCAAAGTTATCAGTCCATATCGAGCCTTGCACCATCATCCAACTCATCTAATAAAGTCTATCAGATATGACCAAACCTCTGCATCAAGTTGGTTCCACATTTATTTTTTCTATAGAGAATTTTTCAAATTTAGCTCTTTTTTTTACCTTGAAATTTGATATGTATTCAATGTATTCTCCTCCATTCGATCTGATTTGGTCTTGATCAATCAAGACACCTTTTAGCCACCAACCAATAGATTGGATCTCCTTCATTAAACATTCATTGGGATAGTTGAGTGATCTAATTTTGTTCATTGTTGGTAACCAACTTTGAAACCCTTGTTCACATAGACTAGACCATTGTAGATCTTAAATTTTGAGAATTGGTCATTGATATTCACCTTTCATTCCTTGGTCAAGTGTTTTTTTGCAACAAGGATGCAAAAAAATGAATTATCAATTTCCATATGCCTGTAATCACTGTTCACATCATTCTATTGGGTCTACATAGCACTTTATCACTTCATTGATGGAACATCCATCTCTGTTCTCTCAATGTTCCTATGTCACACCAATGAAGACACCTCAACATCCTACCATGATGGATTACATTAGTCCAAGTCACCACCATGTGCCTTTGTTCTATTTGTCTTCTAACTATATGTCATCCTCATCACATCAAATCTCACCTTTATGTGCACCTAACTAGGTTCCACATCCAGTATCACCTTCATGTCAAAGATACTTTCTTCATAGTCTTCCCAAAAATGTATTTCCTCACCAAAAAATCTCCATAAACTTGTTATTTCAATGTTGAAGAGTGTTGGTGTAAATAAGTATTTTACTTATTACACTTTACTTAAGCTTACTTAGGGAATGCATATCATTATAGGTTGCACTTGTGATACCTAGTTATTTGCATCTTGCATCTAGGTTTGTGCATACATTGAGAGATATGAGTTGGACACCTAGGAAAGTGTGTGTAGGATAAATTCCACTCTTTGTGGTGTGATCTAGTTATCACCTTTTTATCTCCACTTTTCGTGGCATGATAATTCCACCTTTGGTGGGTGATCCACCTTTCATGGAATTATCTATTATTTCTTTCTACCTACCACACACATGATTGCGACACTTGTCTCATTCATGTCCTTCATTTTGTCCTAGATTGACTTTATAAGCAAGCCTTGTACATACTTGAACATCTTCATGAGCATCTTCATGCATATTGAGAATACAGTTATCATATTCTCTCATCTTGTCTCTCTCTTTTGTGCTATGTTTAGTCTCTTGATCCTGATGTTGCTTTTCATAAGTTCTTACATGGTATCAAAACTATTGGAGTGCCTTTAGTTAGTCATTTGGAGAGATTCTTGGAGGGTTCCTTTTTTGGCCTTGTATTGCAGGTGTATTTTGGGACCTTGTTGCATCATATCTGAGCTCACCATTGCATTAAGAGTGTTCAAGATAGTCATATTTTCCTTTTGTTTCATCTCAGTTGGACATTGGAGGCCAAATCTACAAAGGGTTGAAGATTGGAGGTGGTTGTCAAATCTAGGAGCTTACTACCACTTTGGAGCATTTTCAGCAAAAAAGGACATCGCCATTAAGCTCAGAAGGGCAAAAAACCCATAAATCGACAGCCAAATCATCCAAATCGGAGCAAGTTGTTTATTGAGGCAAAAAAAATTTGCAGGCCGGTCATACGGCCAACCTGCATAGTCGGGTACCCTGCGTACTATCGCCTCTTTTGGTGTGCCATGTGGCAAACACCCGCCACCACGTAGGTCCTCACCATATAGGTGCCCTAAGTAATCTTTGGTGGTGGCAAAAAATTTCAACCACGATGGTGAAATTTAAAACCTGATGGACTTTTTCAAAATCAGTGACAGTCAGGAATATTCTGGGGACATTTTGTGGCGAAGAGAAGAATATTCTAGAAAAATATTTTGTCGACTGCCAAAGAATCCCAAGCAAAATATTTCATTGAATATTTTGTCAATACTGACAGCGACGATGACAGGCATGGGACTATCAAATTTAATCATAGAGTTTGTTGAAATCATCATGCATTGGCGATGACGTCAAGACTAGTTAAAAAAAAATTTCCCCCCTCACCAATGGAGTTTTTGAATTTGTAGTCGAAGTTCAGAGGCTCATAACTTGCTCATTTTGAGGCCTTCTTTCAAGAATTTTTTTTTATTTGGGCTAATTTTTCATGTAATTCGTAGCTGTGTACTCGGTTTCTGATTTGGGGGGACAAATTTTCCAGAATTTTTAGTTTTTCAACACTGTACCTGTCCAATCCTCAAATCTACAACTTCTAGTGCTCTGTACAAGCACATACAGACTCCTTTTTAAGTGCCATTTTTTTTAAAGTGCATGATTTTTTGTCTACTTCTTGAATCTGCAATCAGTTTGAAGTGATCTTGAGTGGATTTTTTACTTTCATCATATGGTCCTTTTTGGCCCATTTGGCACTTGTTTTGCATACATCTAAGTTTAGGTCTCTGCTTTATTGTTCTAGTCTGTTCTTAGCATAATTGTGGAAAGTTGTAAATCAGAAATCATAAGTCCACTTAGCCAAGTTGCAAGTGGCCTATTGTACACACACTACATTATAAAGTGCCAAAATCATCTATTTAGGGGGGGTACTTTGATTGACTGATTGTACCTATTTTCTCTCTTGTGTTCTTGCATTCCATCATAGGTTCATCTAAAGTTCCACTCTTAACTGCATATAATTATGCTACATGGAAAGTACTTGCATGGAGTAAACTAATGGAAAAAGGTTTAATTTACTATATTGATGGAACCATAACTGCACCTTTAGATCCTAAGATAGATCCAACTGCATATATGGATTGGCTCACTAAAAATTCTATGGCATTGGGTACACTAAGAAAGTTTATTTTAGATGATCTCATTTTCCATGTTGATAAATGTACTACAGCCAAGGAAGCTTGGGATAAGCTTGATGCTTTGTATGGCAAGGTTGATAAGGTTAAGGGGTATAAGCTTGAACATGATCTCCTAAGCCTTGATCCCAAGGATTTTGATACAATTCAGGATTATGTCACTAAGGAAAATGAGCTAAGAGCACAACTAAGAGATTGTGGTATTGAGAAAGAGGATGATCAATTGGTCTTCAACTTGTTGGACAAGCTTCCAATTGAGTATGCAACCTTTATTTCAAGTTTTCAGACTCAAATATTAACAATTAGTAACTTCACATCACCATCTTTTGAGGCTCTAATAGATCTTTTCATTCTTGAGAAAAATAATTTGATGAAAATGGGAATTCTCAAGTCTTCAACTTCAAAAGCATTATTGGTCAATCATGGAAACAATAAGCAAGGAAAAGGGAAAGACCAAAATAAATCTTCACCAAAGCCACAAGGAGAGAACAAACAATCCACTCCTCCACAAAAAAGTTCAACTTCATCTTCTTCAAATAATTACAACTATTCAAGCAAGAGGGAGCAACCAACATGTGCATATTGCAAAAAGTTTGGTCATGAGGAGCATCATTGTCATGTTAAGCAAATTGATGAGTTGAAAAAAATCCTTAAGAAGAACAAAATCAACTTGCCAACTACATATTAGGAGAAGGACTCATATCCTTCCACTTCTACTTCTAAGGGAAAAGGCACAACTCTCATGGAAACAACATCAAGCTCATCTCCTTCTTCTACATCATCTCAACATGACAAACATAAGGGGCAAGCATTTCTTGCATTTGCAGATTCCAATTCAAATAGATGGATCCTTGATTTAGGAGCTTCACATCATATGACTTCTTCCAAGGATATGTTCTCTTCATTTGATTCTTGTTCATCACCACCCATTTTGATGGCCAACAACACTTCTTTGCCAGTTTATGGGAAGGGGTCTATTAACATTGAAGGTGGAGCATTTAATGATATTCTGTGTGTGCCTACTTTGTCAAGGAACATCCTTTACATCTATCAAATTACACATAGTGGTACAGGAAAGAGTGTAGAGTTCACACCAGATTTTGTCATTGTTTGGGATTTGCATAGCAGGGCTCTTGTTGCAGTTGAGGAGGTTGATCATCATTTTCAGTTCTACACCTTCTCATATTTTGCTCCTATTGATGATTCAGTTCACCCTAATGTGGACACACTTGAGGAGATTGAGTATGGTTACTTAAATCTTGGAGTGCTCACTAGTCCTGAGGTTCTTGAACCTATTGTTGATACTCCATCTTGTACATTAACTAATGTACTTGATGATACTTTTGTTCCAATAGTTTCAGTACCTTGTGATTCAGTGCAACAGTGCATACCTTGTCTTCCAGCAGCAGCTTCATGGGATGACTACTTGTCAGACATTGGTAGCTTGTTTGTGGAGTCCTACATTGCAGATTTGGGAGACATATTTGATTACTTACATATTCTCTTTGATGAACGTGATTCTTCTTTAGTTTTTGTGAGGGACCACTCTGACCCTCTTCTATATGATCAATCTTTTGAGGTTGATGTGATTGTGGATGCATATATACAGTAGTTGGAGGAGGCCACTTTCTCTCTTGAGGAGACACTTGTGTCTTTGGATTATGTTCTACCTACATCCTTGCTAGATCTTGAGTTGTCTTTTTCAGTGGATGAGAGTGTTGTTGCAAAGGGGTTCTCACAGGTTCAAGGAAGTGACTGCATTGTGACTTGTGCACTTGCCATTGCAACTTCACATGGTTTGGGAAAGGCATCTTTCAACATCAATACAGGGAACTTTGAGCAGATTCCAGAGACTTCTTACATTTTGAGGGTTCTTCCTTCTTCACTTGTGGATTGGGGAGACTTCATTCATGCACCTTTGGTATTGTTTCTTCCTAAGGGGAGGAACATTGTTCAACAATTTTGAAGCAGCTTTTTCATTCCTTTTCAAGCAACTTCCATGGGTGAGCATTGTACATTGAGGGGGGGCTACCTTGTCTCTCTTCTTCTCTTGTATGGGGGGGAATTTTCCTCACATGGGGTTTTGTCCTTCTCATGTTATGTTCATAAACTTTTTGTATTTCATCTCTCTTTTTGGGGGTAGTTTTTTTCCACTGGGTTTCTCTATCTTTACTCTGCTTGTGAGAGATTGTATTGTATTGTACATGGGTACCTAACATGGCTCAATTGTCGGGACCCATCTTGCATCTTATCTTGCATGGTTAGCTTGAGTCTTCATTCCCCAAGTTGCACTTAAGGGGGGGTGTTGGTGTAAATAAGTATTTTACTTATTACACTTTACTTAAGCTTACTTAGGGAATGCATATCATTATAGGTTGCATTTGTGATACCTAGTTATTTACATCTTTCATCTAGGTTTGTGCATACATTGAGAGATATGAGTTGGACACCTAGGGAAGTGTGTGTAGGAGAAATTCCACTCTTTGTGGTGTGATCTAGTTATCACCTTTTTATCTCCACTTTTCGTGGCATGATAATTCCACCTTTGGTGGGTGATCCACCTTTCATGGAATTATCTATTATTTCTTTCTACCTACCACACACATGATTGTGACACTTGTCTCATTCATGTCCCTTCATTTTGTCCTAGCTTGAATTTATAAGCAAGCCTTGTACATACTTGAACATCTTCATGCATATTGAGATTACAGTTATCAGATTCTCTGATCTTTTCTCTCTTTTGTGCTATGTTTAGTCTCTTGATCCTGATGTTGTTTTTCATAAGTTCTTACAAAGAGACATTGTTCAATCTCTTATGAACAATGCTTTATCTTGCTGATAAAGGCCTTCTAGGAGTAGTCTTCATTCATGATCCAAATTTCTTCTTGTAGACCAATCAAATCATGAACCATTGGACTTGAAGGTATATAACAACATTACAAACTTAATTCCAGAACCACAAACCAAAGGACTTAAATGTAGAGGAATGTGGAGCAGAATACATTCTCCCTATCACCACCAAATGAATAGAAAAATAATTTTTCACTCTAGTGAACATAACTCAATGAAATCTTCATATTGGTGGCTCAAACTTGGAACATACTATCTTCAAAAATTCCTCTTAATAACTTCCAATCCATAGAAAATGATATTCAATATACAAGAAATGTAGAGTAAGATACTAGACCATTCTTACTGGAGGCTCACTCAAATTTTCATTTCGGAGTGCCAAACCAAGTACACTCTTGAAGGGACATAGATAACACTGTTATAAACCTTCTTCCAAATCCACAAGACTTGAAACAAGCTAGCAAAGGAGTGTGGAGTAGATGTTTTTCTCCTAGTCCATAGATAAACAAGTCTGCCATAGTAGTTCACAAACCATTGAACTTAACTTTCACTCTTCATTATCCTTGAAGCTATAATCTAGGATATATCACCCATGGATGTCTTTGAACAATACTTCATATCCAAATAAGTGAAGGATCAACACAGACTAAATTCAGAGCACATACTGGAGCACATTCTGAACACATACCAAAGCAAATTTTGAACCTGCAATCACTTGTGTCCTTTCATTGCAAAAACCTATATTGTGTTGACATCAATGGATACATTAATGAAAACACCACCATATGCATGCATACCTACAACACATCATATACATACAAGTACATCACTTGAGCACACAAACAATTAAGCTATTAGGAATTCCAAAACCTTTTGCATGATCCACACTTTTCACATCAATGACAACTATATGCACTTTTGCACTGGATCAATACAATTCTCCTCTAATCCCCTTTTGACATTAATGACAACATATTCCAACAATCTCACCCTTTGTCATGGATGGAAAAACTTGAATGCTCAAAGATACCAGTTGATCAATTCAACATTTGTACCAATATCATCTTTACTTCTACTTACGTTGTTAATTTCATTAATGAGCCTATTTTGAGCATTTTCATGCTTTCTCCCCCTTTGAAATAAATGGAAAAGGGCTCACTCATTTTGAAAGAATTCTCCCCCTTTGAAATGTACTGCAAAGGGTTGAGTTGTGCTCTAATATCCTCCTTTGAACTAGAAAAATGATTTTCTCCATGTTTGATTGATACAAATTGATAACAAATATTTTGTTTATGATTGATACTACTCTCGATCATTTCATCAATGGCTAAGCCATGTTCTCCAACTGCTCTTAATTTAACACCTTTAACTAATTGTAGTTGAAGTTCCATTACACACTCTGCCACAGTTGAAGATACTCTAATTCATACCATATAGGAATAAAGTCTCATATCAAGAGCCAAATTCTCCTTTTATTCTACACAAATCACTTTTTCCCTTTATGCACTAATCTGAGCATGCTTTCCTTTATGCTCATTACAAATTTAAACTCCTAACTGCATTGTATGCTGATCTGATGTGTATATCAGCTCCCCCTAAGAACTTGCTCCATTTTCTACATGTACCTAAGTGTACACTCCACTACAATATTTGTACCAATTAAAAATTTTCCTTACCACATTAGCATCTCCTCCACTATTCTCCATTATTTTTTCCTACATACATAAGAATTTACTCTTCATTGAGCTTAGTATCAATTTGTAAACATTTCTTTGATGCTCAATTTGTATTTGATATCTCTCTCAACTTTACTTATGTCCATGAGCACCTACTCATCCTTTCTCCTCTTCTTCTTTTTAGGTCACCATACAGCTGCAACCATCACTTCTTCTTAGCAATGACAAAGGAACTTTTCTCCTCCTTGAACTGATACCAATTGAAAACAAATTTTTCTCTTAAGCTCATTGTTGCATTCAACCTTTTAATTCTCTTCTCCAATCAAGTCTGATATCAATTGTATATTTTCTGATTCATGCTCTATTCCAATTAAATCACTTACTTGACACCAACTGATGATATCCTGTCCTAATACTGATTATCAATTTGATACCAATTGTGTATGGATTCACTTTATGCTATGTACCAAATGATATCCAGGAATGCATTGTATCAAGTATAACACTGATTCGATACCAATAACAACTCCCCCTTAGACCTTGCTCCATACACTTCTATTGACCTACTCATGCATTTTTTCCATGTCTTTGCATAAATTGTTCATTTCATCATTTAAATCCTTTGAAAGCCTTCAAATCATAATCAGGTCAGTTTAATTGCAAAGGCCAGTCAAGTAACTTGTAGACCCAGATAGGTCAGACTTAAACATAAGGAAAAGCTCTATTGATGCTTAGATCTTCATGTAGATCCCCATAAAGGTCATCCTGGTCCTATAATTTATTGAATGATGTTCCTTTAAGCTCCACAAGGCATGTACTTGCTTTGCAAGCTAATTAAACTTCACTCAACACTATCGGCTCTACACTATGAAAAATAGGTTTTCTTCTGCAACTGAATTCTCTTTGAAATTGAAACCAAATGCTCTGAATTTTGGATATGCTCAGGATGATTATGCTTAGATTATAATTCCAGTTGTACAGCTTCTATCATAAAAATGTAGTAAAATCTGCTAATCTCCAAGGTTGCTCTCTTAAGTTCTTCACAACTGAATGTTCACTATCCCAGCTTATTTGAATCTTTCAAATGCTCCTACATCATCTTCATTTTGTAGGAAGGATGTATTTCTCTTAACAAAACATTTACACCATTTTTATTCAAATATAATACCCATGGTTGATATCAATTTCTACAGCTAACTATCCATCATCTGCTAATTTTCTTATACCTTGAGAAGAATTTAAAGGAGCAAGAATGTGATCATAAACCTACAACTGTCAAGTTGCTAGAAATTCATAAAACATTTTTTACCTAACTTTATCTCTTTCTCCATTCCTAGGGATGAATGAAGTATCAATTTAGATCCCCTTGGACTCATGCCCTATCACTAACACTTAGTGACATGAGGCATACACTACCACATTAAGTGTTTCTTTCCAATCCTTCTCTCTCCAAAACATCTTGTGCTTCTTATCTGATATATTAACCTTCTTCTCAACAACATGCAAGCACATGTTCACTTTAGAGGACATATTCTTCTTTGTATTCTTCCTCTTTCTCTATACTATAGGTCTTACAAGGTCTAGTCTACAGTCTTTAGCTATACCACATGTGACACTTGTAGCATACCACATGCATATTCCTTACCAGAGTAGATGAATTTCTATTTACATATTTTGTACTCCTTCTAGGTGCAACTCTACAATCTCTAGCTCTATGATCATATTGATTACAAGCATGACAGTAACCATTAAAACATGGGGAGTACCTAGTCATTACATTCCTTTGAACTGAATGAGATATTCTTTGGTTTGAATTCTTTGTATATCTCATCCTACTAAATATTTTTGCATCAGCTCCCTTTATGTACTAATATTTCTTCCAGCCTCTAAGAGTTGTTTTCTCCATATTCTTATCTATTGTGGGCTCCTTCAACTTGGAAACAGTATCCTTGTTTGGTTTCTTCATCTTATCAGTGGTTCCTTTACTTGATCTTCCATTTCCAGACGTACTTTCTTCGAAGCAACTTGTGTAGGCTTCATCTTTCTTTGTGTAACCTCTTTCTTCTATTTTAACCAATTCTGTTGTGGCAAAAGGAATCTTTCCTTTTTCATCACCAAGGTCAATCTTCACCCTTGGTCTATACCTCAGTCTAGATGGATTTTTTTATCTCACAAATTCATTTAGTGTCTTGAAGCCACCTTTCAACTTAAAGCCTTTATGAATCTACTCCTTACCTTTTTCTAATTCTTTTCTCAAGGCCACTATTTCTTCTTCCAATCTCATGCACTCATTTGGATTAGACTATAGTTTAGATCTAACTACATCATCTACCCTTCTTGCTTCTTCCACTTGAGTCTTCAAGAATATCACCATCTGATTAGAATCTTCAAGTCTCTTATTCAATCTATCTATCTCATTCTAAGAATGCAACTTTTTTTCATCATTCTCCTTCTTCAAAATTTTAATCTCATTGAGAGCACAAATGAGTTTTCCTTCAAGGTCCAATTCTTCCTCTTCTTCACCAAAGGTTTCAACTTCTTCATCTTTATCATACCTCTCAATTTCTTCATTAGAGTTCATTGGAAATGGTTCTACCCCATAGAAAATTCCATTTTCATCATTTGATCTGCCATCTACATCAAATGACCCACTTTCTCTTCTTGTGTGCAGATTATTTTTACTGCCCTTTTCCTTATCAAAATCATTTACTTAATCATACAAACATTTATAAACAAAATGATTATGATTACCTCTATGTTTCCTAGGACCTGTTCTCAAACTCTTGATGCAATCAACTTGCACTTCATCAAACTCCTCAAATCTAGAAGTAGATGCATCTTCATCACTACCTCTTGTTGTAGCATCACTTGTATTCAGATTTTCAGATTCACTTTCATATTTCTGAGTCAATTCATACCTTATAGGAATTGGGTCTCATATCAAGAGCCAAATTCTCCTTTTTTTCTACACAAATCACTTTTCTCCTTTGTGCACTAATCTAAGAATTCTCTCCTTTATGCTCAATACCATTTTATACTTGTAACTACACTGTATGCTATTTTGATGCCTATATCAGCTTCCATTGAGTACTTACTCCATTTTCTATATGTACCTGAGTGTACACTCCACCACAATCTCTGTAACGATTAATTGTTTTCCTAACCACAATAGCATCTTCTCCTTCAATTGTTCTGCATTATTTTTTCCTACATACATAAGTATTTACTCCTCATTGGGCTTAGTATCAATTTGAAAATATTTCTTTGATGCCCAATTTGTATTTGATACCTCTCTCAACTTTACTTATGCCCATGAACACTTACTCATCCTTTCTCCTCTTCTTCTTCTCAGGTCATCATACTATTGCAACCATCACTTATTCTTAGAAATTAAAAAGGAACTTTGCTCCTCCTTGAACTGATACCAATTGAAAACAAATTTTGCTCTTAAGCCAACTGCTACATTCAACCTTTTAATGCTCTTCTCCAATTAGGTCTAATATCAATTGTATATTTTATGATTAATGATCTATGCCAATTGAATCACTTATTTGAAACCAATTGATGATATGATGTACTGATATTGATTATCAATTTGATACCAATTTTGAATGTGTTCACTTTACGCTATGTACCAAATGATATCTAGGATTGCACTGTATCAAGTATAACATTGATTCAATACCAATAGCAACTACCCCTTAAACCTTTCTCCATAAACTTATCCTAGCCTACTCATATATTTGCTTCATGTATTTGCATAATTTTTCATTTCATCATTTAAATCCTCTACAATCCTTCAAATCATATTCAAGTCAATTTAATTGCAAAGGCTAGTTAGGTGACTTGTAGACCCAGATTGGTCAAACTTAAACATAAGGAAAAGCTTTATAGATGCTTAGATCTTTGTGTGGATTCCCATGAAGGTTGGAAAGGTCCTATAAATTATTGAGTGATGTTCCTTTAAGCTCCGTAAGCCATGTACTTGCTCCACAAGCTAATTATACTTTGCTCAACATTGTTGGTTGTAAACTGTGAAAAATAGGTATTCTTTTGCAAGGAACTTCTTTTCAAGATTGAAACTAAATGCTTTGAATTTTGGATACATTGAAGATGATTGTGCCTAGATGCTAATTCTAGCTCCATAGCTTTTGTCATATAAATGTGGTAAAATGTGGTATTCTCCAAGGTTGTTCTCTTCAGTGATCTACAATTGAATGTTCACTATCCCAACTAATCTAAATCTTTCAGATGCTCTTACATCATCTTCATTTTGTAGGAAAGAGGTATTTCTTTTAACAGAGCATCTACACCATTTTTCTTCAAATCTAATACCCATGTTTGATATCAATTTTTGAACCTAACTATCCACCATCTACTAATATTCTTACACCTTGAAAAGAATTTCAAGGAGCAAGAATGTGATCATAAACCTACAACTATAAAGTCATTACAAATGTATAAAAAATGTTTTACCTACCTTGATCTCTTTCTCCATTTGGAGGGATGAATGAAGTATCCATTTATCTCCCCCTGGACTCATTCCCTATCACAAACACTTAGTGACGTGAGGCATAAACAACCACATTAAGTGATGTCTATCAATCCTTCTCTCTCCAAACCATCTTGTGCTTCTTCGCTAATATATTAGCCTTCTTCTCAACAACATGCAAACACATGTTCACTTTAGAGTACATATTCTTCTTTGTATTATTCCTCTTTCTCTATACTATAGTATTACAAGATCTAGTCTATAGTCTTTAGCTATGTGACCCAACTTTTCACACTTGTAGCATACCACATGCATATTCCTTACTAGAGTAGATGAATTTCTATTTACATATTTTTTACTCCTAGGTCCAACTCTACAATCTCTAGCTCTATGACCATACTAATTACAAGCATGAAATTAACCATTAAAATGTGGGGTGTACCTAGTCATATAGCATTTATTTGAACTAGATGAGAAGGTCTTATTTGATTTGACTTCTTTGTATATATCATCCTACTAAATCTTTGTGCATCAACTCCCTTTGTGTATTGATATTTCTTTAGATCTCTAAGATTTGATTTCTCCATCTTCTTCTTTGCTACAGGCTCCTTCAACTTGGCAATAGTATGATGCAATGCTAAGAGGATCACAACTCAACTCAACCAATCATTCAAGGCAATGAAATAAAATTATTGCTCTTATGCATCCTTGGATTACTTTGCAAGAACACAAATTGTGAAATCATCAACAAAACAACAAAACTAGCCCTTAGAAGACATTACATAAGATGAACATGTCAAACTCAACCATACCAAACCCTGCAAGTAACCTCATACTTCAAATCCAATGTTTTTTCTTGGTAAACTACACCATACCCTTGTAACCCTTCAACTAGGTATTGTCAATAATATCCTTTTATGCAGACCACAAATCAAGACTATAAGAAGTCTTGAGACACCTTTTAAGTCATTCTGAAGCATTTCAAAGAATGAGACAACTTTGCTTTGTAACAAAACCATTAAATATGACCATCCCTACCCTTTAGGGCTATCTAGGCTTCCTAAAATAATTCAAAACTTGTTTACTTAGACACCACTTGAAACAGACTAACCTTCATCATAATTTTAGATACTTCCATCAGACTCATACAATTTACCTTCAAGATTCTTCAAACCATTCAACAAGGAGTGCTCACCAATCAATAGTTATCCTTCACTATTCAAACTCTGTGATAATAGGGTAATAGTTCAGAGGGATCAATACCTTTAATTTCAA
Source organism: Sequoia sempervirens (assembly GCA_007258455.2). Lineage (NCBI taxonomy): Eukaryota > Viridiplantae > Streptophyta > Pinopsida > Cupressales > Cupressaceae > Sequoia > Sequoia sempervirens. The sequence continues at coordinate 163,114,493 of VDFB02000003.1, read as the reverse complement.
TAAATATCAACCTGAAAAAGGTACACACCATTCCTTAGTATCAACTCCAAACATTGTTATAGTTTGTGTTCATTAGTTTTTACAAAAAAACATCCAAAAACCTTACTAAACCTTCTTGACCAATTTGCCAGAGAAAATGCAGTCATAACCATTTTAAAGATACACGCTTCAATATTGATTATTTTGTCAAATCCCACACTAAAAATGGATCACATACACCTTGACACTATTTACAAACACTTCCCCTCATGATGGATGTTAAATTAAACAACTAAACATCAAAACCTATTGTTCATTCTACTGTATCATCCTAAACATGTACAAATATAGTCCTAGGGCATCATGGAATCAATAGAAAACTTGATCTTCAAAACCTACAACCTTAGTACATGAAACAATAGATAATAATGAACCCTTTCACAAATTTCTAGCCTTTTCCATTAGGTAGAAAGGAAGAAATACAATTTTGATTAGCTACTGCAAACCTAAACCAAGGTTTTGACCCGTTTTGAGAAAAGAAACAATATCTTGCTTAAATCTTCATGAAATTAACCAAACAAATTGAAAAATGATGTAGAATCATAGGTGCATCAATCCCAATGAGTTCCCCTTGAAAATAAGTCTATACAAAGTTGTACAACAACCTAAAAACACGTTTTACCAGTCTGAAATTCTGAAAATGTAAAGTTTTAAGCATGCAATGGGGTTTCTAAATGATTCTCTTCATATTCCAACTTCCCCCTCTACTTGAAAACAATGTACAGTTCCTTTTTGAAGGATTTTCATCTTCCCCAATTGACTAGACCTTCTATTTTCCCACTTGACTCTTCATATTCTTTGCTTTTTTTTTTGCATTTTTACATAATTGACAACTTTGTAAATTTTGCAAGTTTTGCATTTTCTATTATTTTGACCACCTAGAGACCTATTTAAGACTTTAAATACATAAAATGTGACCCCACATGATTTGTTTACATTTCTTTACAATTGAATATTCAATTTTGCATTTTTTCCTTTTGAAGGCATTCTGTGAACAAGGTGCTCCTGTACCACAGTATCCTTGTCTGGTTTCTTCATCTTATCAGTGGTGCCTTTACCTAATTTTCCATTTCAATAGGTACTTTCTCTGGAGCAACTTGTGTAGGATTCATCTTTCTTTGTGCAACCTCTTTCTTCTATTTTAATTAATTTTGTTATGGCAAAAGGACTCTTTCCTTTTTCATCACCAAGGTCAATCTTCAACCTTGGTTTGGACCTCATTCTAGATGGCTTTTGTAATCTCACAAATTCATTTAGTTTCTTAAATCCACATTTCAACTTAAATCCTTTATCAATTTTCTCCTTTCCTTTTTCTAATTCTGTTCTCAAGGCCATTATTTCTTCTTCCAATCTCATGCACTCATTTGACTTAGATTGTAGTTTGGATCTAACTACATCATCTACCCTTCTTGCTTCTTCCACTTGAGTCTTCAAGTAGATCACCATCTAATTAGAATCTTCAAGGCTATTATTCAATCTATCTATCTCATTCTGAGAATGCAAATTTTTTTCATCATTCTCCTTCTTCAAACTTTTAATTTTATTTAAAACACAAATGAGTTTTCCTTCAAGGTCCACTTCTTCTTCTTCACCAGAGGTTTCACCTTCTTCATATTTATTAGACCTCTCAATTTCTTCATCAAAGTTCATTGGAAATGGTTCTACCCCATAGAAACTTCCATGTTCATCATTTGATCTACCATCTACATCAAATGACCCACTTTATCTTCTTGTGTTCAGATTATTTATATTGTCCTTTTCCTTATTATAATTGTTTACTTCATCATACAAACATTTAGAAATAAAATGGTTATGATTACCTCTATGTTTCATAGGACCTGTTCTCAATCTCCTAATGCAATCAACTTTCACTTCATCAAACCCCTTAGATCTGGAAGAGATGCATTTTCATCATTACCTCTTGCTACAGCATCACTTGTACTCAGATTTTCAAATTCACTTTCATATTTCTGAGTCAATGCCTTCATTTCTTCTTTAACAGCCTCTTCATACATTCTCTTCAACTTGTTTGAGACTTCATGTGTTGTTTGAAAATGTATTATTTTGATCAATACAGAACTTGACATTCCATGAAGAATTATATCTCTTGTTGTAGCATTATCCTCATATGCCTTATTTCCAGCTTTAGTTAATGAAGGTGTAGTAGAACCTGTATATCCATTTTCAACTAACATCTAAATATAAAATCCTATGGATCCCAAATATCCTTCCATAAATGAGCTCCAAAAAATATATCTTAACCCATCAATGGTAGGTCCATCATATGAAAGTAAACTTTCTTGAATAACCATTGTGTTCACTCTACCAAGATCTACTCGAGATGATTAAGCTTCTCCTAGGGAACTTGGTTCTTTAATACCAATTGTTGGAACACAATTATCTACTAAGAGGGGGGGTGAATCAGTAGATACCAAAATGTATCCCTTAAAATTTTTTCCCTTAGAAAACTTATGTAGATTAATTATTTGAACTATTAATGTGTAGATACTAATATGAAGAGACATAAAAATTTATACACACAAAAGAATCACATAACACCATGTATACATGGAAAACCTAGGATGGGAAAAACCACGATGAGAAAAGTTGCTTGAGTCTACTGCTCAAACCAGCATCACAATCTAAATGTATATTACAAAGTTTTAGGGCTACAACCCAAGGATGCTAAAACACCTTGATTTAGAAACTACCACTTCAAGGATGCATCAACAACCTATTTTAGGAGCTACAACTCCAAGGAAGCAACCACTTCAAGGATGCATCAACAACCTATTTTAGGAGCTACAACTCCAAGGAAGCAACAACTTCAAGGAGACTAGAATCCCCTAATCTAAGCCACAACTCAGTAAAAAGATAAGAATATCAAATATGCATAGAATTGGTTTTGCAAAACCTATAATGAATCATTTTGTTCAGGTTGCACATACTACAACTCACACTCTATTTCTAAATCTGCACAATCAACAACACATCCTTCTACATTTAGAACAATCGGTGTTCTATCTCAATCAATCTCTTTCTCCTGTTGTCTCTTCTACACATAGAACCACACAGATGATTATTTGTATTTTAGTTTGGGTTCCTATTCTTGCTCTAATCTACTGCAACTTATCTATATGTCACTTTTTTTAGCTTTCTCTAAGCTTGCAGACTTTTCTCTTACACTATCTCTGCAACATGCTTCAACCAGATGTAGCTCTATTTAGTGCTTCATACAACTACAAACATATCACACCTATTGTAGATTCTTCACACATTAACCATACTTAGATTGTCTTCTTTTTTCCTAACTCTTCCAATCTACAATCTCTCTTCTCAAGATACACACGTAGTCTAGTTTTCCAATCAAGTTACTCATTTATTAGGGTTTCTCTTTCAAATATTTTAGTTCATCTCAAGCCTCACACCATTGTCTAGCTCATCTAATAAATTCTATCAGATATGACCAAACCTCTACATCGAGTCAGCTCTGTTGGCATATGGCTTCTAGTGTTGTCATTGATGGAAACTGAAGTCATTCCCATGATCCATAGTTTGGTATCTAGTTATACTGGTAGATAAAGTGGTACAGTGTGTATTACCGAAAAAATAATTAAGGAACAGGGTATCCAGTCAAATGGCCTCACCAAATCATCTTTTTATGTTGTGGATCTTTGGAATTGCTTGATAAGCATGTGGTTTATCTTATTATTGAGTTTTGTGGTGTTGCACTAGTTGCAATATGAGGTTGGAGGTCTAGTAGGACACTTTTATGTTTATTTATCTATTGTAGCCAACTTAGGGAATGTGGCGAGCTATGGATGTGTTAAATAGAATTATTCAAGATGTTTTCATGTTCAAATATTTAATTATTGGTCCTGGCTATGGACTAGCTAACTTGTTTGGATATGCATCAAATTTATCCATGATTTGGGAAACAACTTGCAAATATTCTTAAGTTTTGTTGAGCCGACTTGTAGTGATTAAATCCCCAGTTGCGAATATATTTAGATGATCGATCACATCATTTTTGAAAACAAAAAAGGTTTATTAGTGTATGTTACAAACATCCAAGGAGTATTTGAGTGATGTCATGCATAGTTTCACTTGTGCATAAGGATTTTGTGTGTGAACTTAAGCAGAGAAAATAAAAAGTTTGATATCAGTCAGAAGGACAAAAGTTCATCATCAGAGCTTAACATAAACTATAATCTAGCATTAATAGACGTTATTCAATTAGTTCATTTTATTTTGGATCTAATCCAAATCATTGTAATGGCAGTAAGCCCCATCCTTTTGAGCAGTGAGCTCTAGGTAGTGTGCCTGAATGCAAGTGCATTCCCATTTTGTAATACTTCTTTTGGGTATACACAAAACTTATTGTAGATTGGCCATCCACTATGGTTTTTCCCCTAACAAGGTTTCTAGGTAAAATCCTTGTGTTATGGTTGTGTGGTTTCTTGGTTTCTATTTTTTCATACTACTTTTGATTAAATGTTCTAAGTGGATTAAAGGTCAGAATAATAATGTTAATTTTTGCAGTACACTAATTCACCCCCCTCTTAGTGTAGCTTGTTTCCAACAATTGGTATCAGAGCTAGTTCCTCCAAATAAGTCTAACAGCTTCGGGAGATCTTGGAAATTTTTTGCAATGGATACAAGAAGTCTTCAACAATAACTTATGGTGGGTTTGGATGATCTTGACTAGTCAAAATTTGAGATCTAGGAATTGCAAGATAATCTTGAGAATGCTGAAAAATTCATCCTGTCCTTAAAAGACAAGATCAATGAATCAAGAGAGAAAAGAAAGAAACTATGTGGTCAACTGAAATAGAAATGCAAAACCATGGAAGATGAACAACTCAGTTAGGTTTTGAAAGAGAAAGTAGAAGAATGTGAAAATTTTTCCCAAGAGAATGCTGCCTTAAAGTGTGAGATGGAATCTATCATGATGAGAATGACCAAGGAAATTGAGGACATAAAGAAGAATGAAGAAAAGCTTGCACAATATTTGAAAGAAAAATCAGAACAATATACCTGACTAGATAATGAATTGGAGCAATCCAAGAACAATGAAGAGGAGCTTGAAAAGCATCTTGATGAACTTAGAAATGAACTTGTTGTTGCAAATGTGTATAAGGAGAAATTCAAAGAAAGCTCATCCAAGCTTGATGAACTAATCAAGGGACAAAGGACTAATGGTGACCAACGAGGTCTTGGATATGAAGAAGGAGAATGCTCTGGATCAGGCCAAAGGAGCTCAAGACAAATGAATCCTGCACAATGAAAGTTCAGACAAGGAAATTAGATGAATGGACCTAGAAGAAATCCGATAAGGAAACCTAATGCTCAAAGATTTAATGACTATTGTTATACCTACAAAAAATTTGGTCATATGGATTCTCAGTGTAGGAGTAAGGTGAATACAAGTGGACCATAATTCTCAGGTCAATGTCTTAATTGCTATAAGTATGGTCATAAGTCAAGTGAATTCAAAATTGTGATAAACAACTTTCATAGAGATTTTAGATGTTATGCATGCAATATATTTGGGCATATTGCCAACCAATGTAGATCAATACAAAGTCAGTGGAACAATTGGTCTTGATAGATAAGTATTATGTGTTATAGCTGCAACAAATTTGGTCACACTTCTAGATTCAATTGGAATAGAAGAGGTCTAATAAAATAGAACATGCAACCAAATGGTAAAGGAAAAGGGAAAGTCACCACTAATGAGATCAAGAAGCAAATGTAGAAGAAATGGGTGAAGAAAAATACCTCTATAAAATGAAATGGATCCACACCAAAAGACATTTTTGGTAACACTTCAGGAAATTTATCTTAGGCCTCTGCCATAGGGGGAGCTATCAAGATAAACTCTTAAAACCCCCTACAAATGATTGGTACTAAAATTTGGATGAGTCTAGTCGATACCTCTCAGACATTGTGAAAAGAATCTACAACATTAGTGAATATTATTGGAGATCCTCATAAGAATTATCTATCTTAGAACAAAAAGATAGTAAAATAGTTGAGTTAGGGCAAGGGAATTTATTGCAAAATTAAAAAGTTAGGCTCGAGGAAAATAAAAGAATGGCTTCCACCCTCATTTTCCATTCTAAATTTGAAAGAAAAGGGTCTGTAGATATCTAAAGCAATCATTGTCAAATTGAGGAGAGATTCAAGCATAGAGAAGAATTTGTGATCAAATTTTGTTTCATCTCCAAAAGGTATTTATTATGAAATATATAAATTTTTGTAGTCACAATTATGTCTACTCCTCTATTATTCAAAGTTAAGGATAGGCCACATCTAAAATTCAAATGGAATCCATATAATTCTATAGATATAGAGCCATTAGGTGCATTTTCATCGGTGCCATACAATGTTCTACATATTGAAGATATTAGGGCATATGTGCACATGAATATTGAAGATTTGGGTAGTCCATAGTTATTGGAACTATATTCTTAGTACATAGTTCGGGAAGATTATATTATGAAACCAAAATTTAAAACCCTAGAAGATAAGAAATATGCACAATTCACAAAATTTCCCATATTCAAAGAAGATGAGTGGGTTCGATATATTATGATCCATGTTCATGATGAATTCATGTGGTTGGATGTACCTTTCAAAATCTCCAAAGAAGCTATTTGTGCAATTATAGGGTTAAATTCCACCAATAGACTTCCAGTTTTGAAGTCAGTGAAGAATGATGAGGTTACCCAAGCAACTAGCTCTCATTGGGACATAAGGGAAATGACTATAGATCATATTGTTGAATTTGATGTAAAATTTGCATCTATGGTTATAGGAAACAAGATCTACCATTCAAGCTGAGAGAATTTTGTATCTGACACAACCATCTATATAGCATATGAAATTATCAAATAGAATGTAGATTTTGATCTATGTGAGTTGTTTAGAGGTCAACTACTAAAGAATCTAAGAAAAATCAAGAAGGACAAGAAGAATGTATTCAAGTTCGGAAACCTATTAATCTTTCTATATTTCTACTTCACTAGTGAAATATCGGGAGTTGGTAAAGTTCAATGGTGTAATGATATGTCGATAGTTGTTCAGATCTAGGATATGCTATGTGGACTTGGTGATCAGTAGACCCATAACACAATCTTGTAGGATCATTTCAGAATTTTTCAAAACTTGATGCATGCCAGAGAGAGAATCCCTACCACAATAGTGGAACAATACAAAGACACTATATGCTTCATGATTGACATTGGCCAGTGTCACATGGAAGCTGATGATCTTATAACTATTTGGATCATGCCTATGGGGTATGAAGTAGATGGAAATATTTTGAGGATGTATGTTGAACATCTACTTAATTTTACACTAGATCGGAATGAAGAAAGGTTTGGTTCTTATGCAAAGAAAATCTTACAAGTTCATTATGAGTTGAGGAATCCCATGTCAGTCAAAAAAGTAAGAAAAGAAATAGAAGCTTTTGTAGAAAGTATGGGTCTTCCTATGGAAAGACTACAAGAAATAAGAAGGAAAAGAGATGAAGCTGAAGCTGCTAAATAGAAGGAAAAGGTTGAATCATTTGGTTCGGGAACATCTTCTATTAACACCATATCTACCAAGGGTTCCCCTGTAGCACAGTCTACTCAAGCCAAAGTCTCTAGAAGAAGGAAGAAGAATAAAAGCTCAAGAACTTACAAAGTTGTATCAGCAGATGAAGAGGAAGAAACTGACTCTGAAGAAGTATTAAGAGAGTTAAAGGCTTTTGGGACTCATGTTTTCAAACTAAACAAGAGAAAACCTTCTGGAAAAGGTGAAGAAGCAAAGAAAAAGGTTAAAGTTGACAAGCCTAGCATGTTAATTGAGGAAGTTACAGATGTAGTAGTAAATGATGGAAATCTCATACCACTCTATGACCTATATGAGACTTTTGATGAATCTAGTAAGAAGGTTCTTGAAGAAGCTATTGTCAAGCATTTGAATGTTTTCAATAAAAATCTTGTTGAAATAATGTCTGGCTTGCCTACAAGCCTATATAATGTGTTGGAATCTAGGAGAGAGAGTGCCAGAATAGAGGAACAAAATCTAAGGAAAAGAGTTCTTGTTGATTTGTGCTCAGAAATGTCAATTGAAGAAATGGATTTATTTCTTCTAAAGGTCAAAAATAAATTCAGAAGCAAGTCTAGAGTAAATAAACTCATGATTGGTGACATTGCTGCAGTCATCAGTGAAACTAAGGTAATCTTGGAAGAATTTTTGTTAAGGGAAAAGTAAAATATTGAGGAGATTTATATAGATCATGCTCAAGGAAATGAGGAAGTAAATGTGAAGGTAAATGAGTCATAAGAAGGGAATTTGAATGAGGAGAACATGAATGTGTCTAATCATTGAGAGTTTGAGGATAATTTGACCTCTCCAAATGCAGAAAACTTAGAGACGCCCGTTGTATCTAAGGTACAAATTGAGGTGGTTGCTGAAGAGAAAGAGGCACATAATAAAGAAACTAAAATTCCTAAAGCCAATCCTAAAGTAGAATCCCAAGTTGAAAAGAAAAAGGGGCAAGAAATCAGGATAGAGGAAGTGAAGGAATCTTTGTTGGAGCAGCAAGATGAGCTAGATCCTGAGTTGGATGAAAACACAATTAACCTTTCCACTTTGTCTCCAATTTAGATGATGAAGATCACCAAAATTTTAGAACCCAAAGCTAGTGAAAGGATATTGAAATCTCACATCGAGGACGGTGAACTACTAAAGCTTGCATCTAGAGTCATATAGAAAATAATGCCTACCTATGTTGTGGACCCATCAATTTCCTCCTCCAGTGAGTTAAAAAATTTAATAAACTCTGTAGACTCTCATTTTGAATATTTTGATAAATCATCTCTAGATAAAGTAAATAAGGAGTTCAAGGAGAAGAGGATTAATAGTCTAAAGTAATTGATTTCCAAAGATAAAAATATGTTAGGCTACTACATAAATAATATTCAAGGTTCTATATCTAAAATAGGAAAAGTGTACAAGTCCTACTTAATCTTGTCAAAATTTACTGAAGCAAATGAGAAGTAGGTGAAAGATATTGAGTAGCAGTTGGTTATTATTTCCAACTCATTTGACCCATTGTAGGTAGTATTTTTCATCAAGAAATTCGGGTAATATCTTTTCTCAACCAAATAAAGAATCTAAAGGTTGAAAATAAAAGGATTATTGGTAGAATAAGTGAACTTAGGGGGCTAATAAGTCCAAAGATTGAGATGATGGTGAATTCTTTGAAAGAAGTTGAAGGTGTTGTGACTGCTCCTGATCCAGTGACTCTCGAAGCTACTAGAACCTTGGCATATCTTCTTTGTGGTAACATCACTATTTTGGAGATCCTGAAAAGTGTCTGGGACTCAAAATTAAGTAGACTAGAGAATGTCTTTCTAGACGTCTTCAAATGTTTGTAAGTCTCCAGATATAGTTGTATAGTTTTGAAAATTTTAGGTGCCCCAATTTTGTCATTGATGTCAAAGGGGGAGAGAGTGAAGTGAAAAATGCTTTGATATTCTTAGGGGGAGTAGTATTTTGTGTTTTGGCATTGTACTTATTAGTTTCAACACTTAGTTAATTTTTCACTGGGTATGTGCAAGATCATGATGGGCCAAAAAGTGGCAATATGATGGGTATGTGGTTGACAACTTTTCTTTTACTCAAAATTAATGAAACAAAAAGGGTTTTTAAAGGAGATTCTCAACTTTCCACCAATATAAATTATGCTTTATTTTGAATTTAATAAGTAATTATTATTCATTTTCTATTCAAATTATGACCAAAGTGTCAATTGAAAAACATCTATAGCTCTCAAACAATATCACATTTTTTGAATCTAAAACATGCATCACATTCTATGCTTTGCATACTATAGGATTAAAAAAAGAAAAATTGAATTTCATGAAGTTTTGACCAAGTTAAGGTGGTTAGACATATGAGTTTTTATATTTTTTAAAAGTTGTAATAAAAAAATCATAATTAATTATTTACTTGGAAAAAAATTACAAAAAAAATTGCATCACATCGGGACATGAGTCCTCTACTTATATCTAAAATATTATCATTTTATTGTGTTTAGGGTGGTCATACAGACACTTCTTATTTTTTCCTTGAAATTTAAGTACTACTGCATTGAAATTTGAAATTTTCACCAAATAGATTTTATTTTATTTTTAAACAAATCTAGTAGTTTAGAAACTAAATTCAATTTGCTACAAATTCTATTCTTACATATTTTGAAATAATATAGATAACTTATTCAATTTTTTACGTCAAGTTTCCTAACTCTAATTTTTCTAAATTTTTGCCACTTAAGGGCCTATTTTTTCCATGATGATCTTGCACATACCCTACTAAACATTTCCATCAATGCCAAAGGGGGAGATTATTGGCATATGGCTTCTAATGTTGTCGTTGATGGAAACTAAAGTCATTCCCATGATCCACAATTCAATATCCAGTTATACTAGTAGATAAAGTGGTACAATGTGTATTAGGTAGAATACTTAAGGAATAGGGTATCTGGGTCAAGCGACTTCACGGATCATCTTTTTCTATTGTGGATCTCTAGAATTTCTTGATAAGCATGTGGTTTATCTTATTATCAAGTTTTTGGTGTTGCACTAGTTGTAGTATGAGGTTAGAGGTCCGGTAGGACACTTTTCTATTTATTTGTCTATTGTAGGAGAATATGGCATGTGGATGTGTTAAGTGGAATTATTAAAGATGTTTCTATGTTCAATTATTTAATTATTGGTCTAGATATGGACTATGCTGGTTGCATATGGCTTTGATGAGTCGACTTTAGCTCCTTGTGTTGTCATTGATGGCAACTTGAGTCTAGATTTTGATCTTCAGTGTTAGTTGCACTTATGGATAGAGAATCTAAGTCTCTGTATTCTACCCAGGTAAAGAAAGTAAAGAACACATGACATCTGGTTGGTATCTTGATCCAACTACTTCTGAATCACTATTTTGAAATGTGGATCTCCAAGGAAGTTTTCTTAGCTCGTACACTATTCTACTAAAGAATTTTTGTGGTGTTGCATTGATCATAGTTCAAGATAAGAGGTTCGATGGAATGTTTTATGATCTATTTTTCATTGTGTCCAACATGCTTGATGTGATGAATCACGGATGTATGTGGAATAATTATTTTGCTATCTCTTATGTTTAGAACCATGGTGTGGGTCCCTTCTATAAGTCTAGTTGACTTATGAAGGTACGCTTCATTTCTAATTGTTGGTGTAATTAAATGTGTTGTACCTTGTCCTAGGTCATGATTACACCTTAGTTAAGTTTCCTTAGGGACCACATAGGAGGTTGTTGGAGAATTTCCACTTTTGGTGGACTTGACATGTCATTACATTATCACTTCCACCTTTTGTGGACACATCATGTGATTATCTCTCCACCTTTTGTGGTGATTATCACATTATCACCTTTCCATTTTAGGTGGAGTGATAACTTTTCATAGTTGTCTCCTGTCATAAGATTATGACACTTGTCATGATATTATTCCCTTCCATTTTCTCACCTTGGCTATATAACCAAGGGGTCTCCTATGTACTTTTGTACTACTCATTCCATCATATTTGCATTATTGGCAGAATACAATTTATTCTTGTCATATTGTCTCTATCTCTCTTATGCTTGTGCTTTCTATTAGGCCTCTAGATCTTGGGTGGCTACCTTCATAGACAATTCTTACATGGTATCAGAGCCATTGGAGTTCCTTTAGTTAGTCATTTGGAGAGATTCTTGGAGGGTTCCATTTTTGGCCTTGTGTTGCAGTTGCATTTTGGGAGCTTGTTGCATCAGATCCAAGCTCACCATTGCGTCTGAAGTGTCTGAGATAGTCAAATTTTTCTTTTGTTTCATCTCAGTTGGACATTGGACGCCAAATCTGCAAAAGGTTGAAGATTGTGGGTGGTTGCCAAATCTAGGAGCTAGCTACCACTTCGGAGCATTTTCAGCTAAAAAGGACATTGCCATCATGCTCAGAAGGGCCAAAAATCCATAAATTAACTACCAAATCATCCAAATCAGAGCAATTTGTTCGTCGAGGCAAAAAAATTTAGCAGGTTGGTCGTACGACCAACCTGCATAGTTGGTACGATTTATTTTTCAAAAAAAATATTTTTTATATTTCTACGAAATTTTTGTACAAAAAAATTATTATAAAAAAAAAAAGAAAAATTATATTCATAGATTTTTTTTTAGTGTAAGGTTTGTTTTTATTGAAAACAAAAAAAATATACTATGTACCCTACATACGCAGGGTACTATAGACCCTGCGTAGCAGGGTATTGCAGTGGTACCATAGAGGCCACGTGGTAGGCGGCCATAGGCCCCCGTGAGCCCCCACATTTACTGTCAAATAGCAGTCAATATAAAATCTGGCGGCATCTCTGCACTACTCAGCTGCTGGCAAAAAAGATTTCATCGATCGCCAAAGAATCTTGGGCAAAATATTTTGGAAAATATTCTGTCAAAACTGACGGTCAATTTTTTTTCAGGTGACAGGTTCTTGCATGTCAATTTTAAGCCCACAACTTCACATAATATTCCACAAAGAGAACATATTCCTTTATGACAGGCCGTAGGCCATGAAATTTAATCAGTCATTTTTCTGATGTCATCATTGCATCAGCAATGACGTCAGTGTTCTAAAAATTTTTTCCCCCCTCTCCAATGAAGTTTTTGAATTTGCAATCCAAGTTCAAAGACTCATAACTTGCTCATTTTGAGGCCTTTTTTCTAGCAATTTTTTTTATTTGGGCTAATTTTTTGTGTACTTCATAGTGGTGTACTTGGTTTCTGATTTTGATTTATAGATTTTCCAGAATTTTTAGTTTTTCAACACTGTACCTGTCTAGTCACAATTTTTGCAACTTCCGAGGCTTCGTTCAGGCTCATACGAATTCCTTTTCAAGTGCCTTTTTTTTTAAAGTGGATGATTTTTTATCTAATTTTTGAATTTGCAATCATTTTGAAGTGATCTTGAGTGTATTTTATACTTTCAGCATATGGTTTTTTTGGGCCTATTTGGCACTTGTATTGCATAGATCTGAATTTAGGTCTTTGATTATTTGTTCTAGTATGTTATCAATCTATTTGTGGAAAGTTGTAAATCAAAAATCATAAGCCCACTTAGCCAAGTTTCAAGTGGCATTTTGTACACACACTGCATTATAAAGTGCCAAAATCATCTATTTGGGGGGGGGGGTACTTTGATTGAGTGAATTTGGGGGGGTGTCTCTTGTGTGATTGTTCCTATTTTCTCCCTTGTGCTCTTTCATTTCATCATGGGTTCATCTAAAGTTCCACTCTTAACTGCACATAATTATGCTACATGGAGAGTACGTGCATGGAGTAAACTAATGGAAAAAGGTTTAATTTACTTCATTGATGGAACCATAACTGCACCTTCAGATCCTAAGGTAGATCCAACTACATATATGGAATGGATCACTAAAAATTCTATGGCATTGGGTACACTAAGAAAGTTTATTTAAGATGATCTCATTTTCCATGTTGTAAATGTACTACAGCCAAGGAGCTTGGGATAAGCTTGTTGCTTTCTATGGCAAAGTTGATAAGGTTAAGGGATACAAACTTGAACATGATCTCCTAAGCCTTGATCCCAAGGATTTTGATACAATTTAGGATTATGTCACTAAGGAAAATGAGCTAAGAGCACAACTAAAAGATTGTGGTATTGAGAAAGAAGATGATCAATTGGTCTTCAACTTGTTGGACAAACTTCCAGTTGAGTATGCAGCCTTTGTTTCAAGTTTTCAGACTCAAAGATTGACAGTAAGTAACTTCACATCACCATCTTTTGAGGCTCTCGCAGATCTTTTGATTCTTGAGAAAAATAAGTTGACAAAAATGGACTTCTCAAGTCTTCAACTTCAAAAGAATTGGTGGTCAATCATGGAAACAATAAGCAAGGAAAATGGAAAGACCAAAGCAATCTTCACCAAAGCCACAAGGAGAGAACAAACAATCCACTCCTCCACAACAAAGCTCAACTTCATCTTCTTCAAAGAAGTATAACTATTCAAGTAAGAGGGAGAAACCAACATGTGCATATTGCAAAAATATTGGTCATGATAAGCATCATTGTGATGTTAAGAAAATTGATGAGTTGAAAAACATCCTTAAGAAGAACAACATCAACTTGACAACTGCATATCAAGAAAATGAGTCATCTCCTTCCACTTCTTCTTCTTCTAAGGGAAAATGCACAACTCTCATGGAAACAACATCAAGCTCATCTCCTTCTTCTTCATCTCAACATGAGAAACATAAGGAGCAAGCATTTCTTGCTTTTGCAGATTCAAATTCAAATAGGTGGATCCTTGATTCAGGAGCTTTGCATCATATCACTTCGTCCAAGGATATGTACTCTTCATTTGATTCTTGTTCATCACTACCAATTTTGATGGCCAACAACACTTCTTTGGTAGTTTTTGGGAAGGGTTCTATTGAAATTGAAGGTGGAGCATTTAATGATGTTCTATGTTTTCCTACTTTGTCAAGAAACATCCTTTCCATTTATTAGATTACACATAGTGGTACAGAAAAGAGTGTAGGGCTCACACCAGATTTTGTCATTGTTTGGGATTTGCATAGCAAAGCTATTATTGTAGTTGGGGAGGTTTATAATAGTTCTTGGTTCTACACCTTCTCATATTTTTCTCCTATTGATGATTCAGTTCACCCTAGTGTGGACACACTTGAGGAGATTGAGTATGGTTACTTGAATCTTGGAGTGCTCACTAGTCCTGAGGTTCTTGAGCCTATTTTTGATATTCCATCTCCTACATTGAATGATGTACCTGATGATACTTGTGTTCTAATAGTTTCAGTGCCTTGTGATTCAGTGCAACAGTGCATACCTTGTCTTCTAGTAGCAGCTTCATGGGATGACTACTTGTCAAACATTGGCAGGTTGTTTGTGGAATCCTACATTGCAAATTTGGGAGACACATTTGATTACTTACATCTTCTCTTTGATGAAGGTGATTCTTCTTTAGTTGTTGTGAGGGAACACTCTGACCCTCCTCTACATGATCATTCTTTCAAGGTTGATGTGATTGTGCATGCATATGTACAATAGTTTGAGGAGGCCACTTTCTCTTTTGAGGAGACATCATCTTTAGAGTGTGTTCTACCTACATCCTTGCTAGATCTTGAGTTGTCTTTTTCAGCAAATGAAAGCTTTTTTGCAAAGGGGTTCTCATAGGTTCCAGGAAGTGACTACACTATTGTAGCTTCACATGGTTTGGGAAAGGCATCTTTTAGCATCAACATAGGGAACTTTAAGCAGATTTAAGAGACTTCTTACATTTTGAGGGTTCTTCCTTCTTCACTTGTGGATTGGGGAGACTTCATTCATGCACCTTTGGTATTGTTTCTTCCTAAGGGGAGGAACATTGTTCGACAGTTTTGGAGCAACTTCCTCATTCCTTCTCGAACTTCTTCCATGGGTGATCATTGTACATTGAGGGGGGGCTACCTTGTCTCTCTTCTTCTCTTGTATGGGGGGAACTTTTTCCTCACATGGGGTTTTTTCCTTCTCATGCCATATTCATAGGCTTTTGTATCTCATCTCTCTTTTGGGGGGTAGTTTTCTCCCACTGGGTTTTGCTATCTTTACTCCACTTGTGAGATATTGCATTGCATTTGTACATGGGTACCTAACATGGCCTAGTAGCCGGGACCCATCTTGCATTGTTTTCATTTGTGTACATTCTCCCTAAGTGGCACTTAAGGGGGGGTATTGGTGTAATTAAATGTGTTGTACCTTGTCCTAGGTCATGATTACACCTTAGTTAAGTTTACTTAGGGACTACATAGGAGGTTGTTGGAGAATTTCCACTTTTGGTGGACTTGACATGTCATTACATTATCACTTCCACCTTTTGTGGACACATCATGTGATTATCTCTCAACCTTTTGTGGTGATTATCACATTATCACCTTTCCACTTTAGGTGGAGTGATAGCTTTTCATAGTTGTTTTGTGTCATAAGATTATGACACTTGTCATAATCTTATGCCCTTATATGTTCTTACTTTGGCTATATAACCAAGGGGTCTCCTATGTACTTTTGTACTACTCATTCCATCATATTTGTATTATTGGTAGAATATAGTTTATTCTTGTCATATTGTCTCTATCTCTCTTATGCTTTTTCTTTCTATTAGGCCTCTAGATCTTGGGTGGCTACCTTCATAGCCAATTCTTACACTAATTAAAGATTTAAGGTCGACATGGCCGAGATAAGAAAATAATATTATATTTTGTTGAAAGGTTGACATGTATTGAATTTTTGGGTTAGCGGATATATAAGGAAGATTGGTAATTCACTTTGTGTATGCATGATGTGAAGATAGATGTATATGTGTGCAAAAAAGAGTAGTGTAATTTATTGATCAAATATTAGTTGTACTACTAAAGGGTTTTCAATAGGAGAACAGAGTAGAGAAAAACAGATTTGAGCAAAAGGTCCAAAGTCAGATTGTGTGCTTCATTGGAATTGAATTTTTTCATTTGTAGATGTTGTACTCTCAGTTCAAATTTTGTTGTAATCTATATTATAATTGTATGGAAATGGGCCTCTTTCTTGAGCAGTGAGCTCTAGGTAGTGTGCCTGAATGCAAGTGCATTCCCCTCTTTATTTTACTTTTAACAAAGTAAACTTTGTGGATTAATCTCCACCACAGTTTTTCCCCTAATAGGATTTCCACGTAAAAATATCTGGTATTATGGTGTTTTATTAATGGGACTACATCTGTTATGTGTTTCTAATGTTGTACAAAGTTAAATTATTGTTGTTGATGGTTTTAGATATATTTTGCAAATCAAAATTATTGAACACTGATTCATCCCCCTCTTAGTGTTCCTTGCATCCAACAATTGGTACATAGTAGGTTCCTCTTTTGAAGCTTAGCAACTTGAGGTGAATCTTGAATTACAATGGATATTGGTGGTCTTCAACAATAGCTAATGGTGGCACGTGATGATCTTGATCAATATAAGGTAGAGGTCATGGAACTTAAGGAAAATCTTGTAGACACCAAAAAATTAATTCAATCATCGAAGGACAAGATTAATGACTCAAGGGAGAAAAGAAAGAAAATTTGTGATCAGTTGAAGTAGAAAGAAAACAAAGGATCAGATGATGTCCACTTGAATCAAAACTCTAAAAGAGATTACAAGAGAATGTGAAAAGCTAGACAAAGAAAATGTAGCTCTAAGACTTGAAATGGAATTTGTGGCAATGAAGTTTACTAAAGAGATTGAGCAAAGAAATGAGAATGGGGAGAATCTGGTCTAGTCCCTAAGAGAAAATTTTGAAGAATGCAACATAATAAATAATAGATTTATCCAATTGGAGATTGAATCGCAGAAATCCAAAAACAATGAACAAGAGCTTGAGAGACAGATAGTCATTCTTGGAAATGAGCTTGCTACTGCAAATGAATTCAAAGAAAAGTTTAGGATAAGTTCTACCAAGCTTGAAGAAATAACCAAAAGTTAGAAGGATATAAATGATAAGCGAGGACTTGGATATGAGAAGGGAGAATACTCCAGATTTGAATAGATGAATCCTTAAAAGAAGAACAAAGGAAAAAGACATCCAGTAAGGCAACCTAAAACTTAAAAATTTAATGGATATTTGGATATATGGCCTCTCAGTGTAGAAGGAAGATAAAACCTAGTAATCTATCATTTATTGGTCAATGTTTCAAATGCAAGAAGTTTGGTCATAAGGCTTTAGAATGAAAAAGTATCCCTGTCAATACAAATAACATTAAATGTTATACTTGTGGAAGATTTGGACATGTTGCTAATCAATCTAGTTCTGGAGGAAATCAATGGAATGGATGGTACGTGCAGAAAGGTTCGGTATGTTTCAATTGTAACAATCTTTGTCACATTGCAAAGTTCTTCTGGAACAGAAACATGAATAAAAGAGGTCTGGTGTATCAAGGAAAAAATTCATAGAAAGAAAATAAAGGAAAATAAAAAGAATCCGTGGAAGTGATAAGATACCAGATGAAGAAGACATGGTTGAAGAAAAGTGAAATGGATGAAGGAAATAAAGTTGTACCTGAAGATCCCTCTGGTAGCTCCTTTGGCAATTGATATCAGGCCAATGGCCTAGGGGGAGTTTTTCATGAAAATTCTTAGCCCCCCTAGGTATTCTTGGCATCGAATCTTTTGATGTCATCAGTCACTATGTTATCCATTGATTGAAGTATTTTCAATGATATGATGAACTAGTAAAAATGGTATAATTCCAAAGTTGAATTCTTAGCTTGTTGTCTGAGTTTGGAGTGTAACTAGAACTTCTAGGGAAACACATTTATTGTGGAAAAAGTAAGGTTGGTAAAGTTATAAAAGGGAATTTTGAACCCTATTTCGGCATAAAGCATTGAAGGAGAATAGTTTGAGAGTATTTTTCTACAAAATTTCAAGGGTGAAAGGTCATTCTTGTGGTGAATCTCTAGGTATTCCTATTAATCATTGATTTCACATCTATTTTGTAATTCCTACAACTTTGTTCAGAATGAAACATGAAGCAAATCAAAGGTACCATAACCCTAGATGAGTATAGCATCCAGAAGATTAGGGATGAAATAAATTTGTTGTCGCTCACTGATGTCAGAAGGCTTAAAGGATCAAAGCACAATAATTTGGATATATAGAATGACTATCCACATTTTGTCAATGCAGAAGTGTTTTAGTTTTTCCTGAACAAATTAGATGGTGATATTCTCAATTTGGATAAATCGTATCAAATTACCAAGGATGTAATCAGAAATTTAACAGGCTTATGCAATGTCGGTGATGTGCCAAAGAAAAATTCGATTCACAATGTGGAGGTCGAAGCCTTAACCGGAATAAGGGGAGATCAAAGGGCTCTAATAATTTCAACGATTAAAAACCCTTTAACAAGGTATGTGGCTTATGGAGTCTCATACAAAATTTATTTTAGAAATTGAGAAGGATCAACCTTAGCAGGTGTTGAATATATCACCCACAAAATGATAATTGAAAATGAGGACTTTGATCTATGTAGTTTGTTGAAGGAGCAACTGTTGGAGAATGTTTAATTAATGAAGTATATTGGCTACCAATTCAGGTTTGGTACTCTACAAATATGTATTATGATGCACTTTCTAAACTGTTTACCATTGAAGGACAATGTAGTGTGGAGAGAGAATATGTCGATTTGTAAGAAAATATTCAATCATTACAAGTCTTTTGAAATTTGTGAACAAGTGTATGAAAGTTTCTTTAGAAAGGTATTAGAAAGGTTTGGAGAAGGTGTTGTCCCTCTTTCGGAAAAAATAACTGAATTCGGATCATCTTCTAGAAAAGGAGAGAAAAAGCAAAAGAGAGAAAGAGATACAATTGGTGTCACTCCTCCAACACCCAAGTTTGCAAATTTTGAAGAAAAAGGGAAAAGTCAAGTGGTTGTGGGTGTAGAAGATGAAGTTTTTGAAGAATGTATTCCAAAAGATCAATCAAAACCAAATGAATCAGAAACAATAATAGCTGAACATAGTGATGAGGAAAGTGTTATGTTTAAGAAAAAGATTTTGCAAATCATTTAGGATGAGAATGGTATGCAAAAGATATCTGGTATATGGCTGAATAGTCCATCTTATGAGCATGATTTAATTGAAAATTCTCTGGAAAGGTAATTAATTGATATCAATATTGAGTTGGAAAGTCTATAGAATGTTCTCTTGGAAAAAATCATTGAATGTGTCAAGATATCTATGGAGTCTATGCCCCTGGAAAGGAAGGAAGAAGAAATGATTTCTCATTTAAAAATGTAGTTTAGATTGTCTCTTTCCAGATTGAAGAAGAAAATGAGTAAGCTGAGATAGTGCATTGATTCTGCAAATAAATTATGTAACTATTGTCTCAGATGGCCTCATGTGGTAGGAAAGTACAAGGATAAGCTTGAAAAGATTGAAAGTGAGCTTGTCAACACTGGACAAGATTACAGTATGCTTCTTGATTAGAATGGATATGTGAAGAAAAAAGTTTAAGATTTATAGATTGAGCATGCAAAAGTTCATACTGCTAAAAATTCTCTCATTGATGCTTTCTAGAAATTCAAAGATATAAATGAAGGGAGATTAGAACAAATGATTGAGATTCTTAAATTAGGAGAGGAACTAGAAGCATCAATCACTATTCTTGAGTCTCTTGTGCAAATAATCAGCAGAACTTCAAAAAACAATAGTTTGATCATAGCCATTAGGATTGTAGTGGATTCTTGGAAGAAATTCCTTCCAAAATTGAAAGCTAAGTATAAAATAAATTTTTGAATTTTCGTAGCAATTGTCAAATTTTGATCAATTTTTGCATTAGTATTTGAGGAGAGAATGAAGTAAGAGATAGTGCAATAAAAAATTTAAAGGAGAGGATAAGGAAGAGAAGTGCAGAGTGGATGTAGTAGAGATTTTTCATTGATGTCAAAGGGGGAGAGAATGAAGTGAAAATTTTTCTAACATCAAAAGGGGAAGTAGTAGTTTTGGATTTGATAAGTTTTTTTTGGGTTTTGACACTTAGTCAATTTTTCACTAAGTGTTGCCATCAATGCCAAAGGGGGAGATTGTTGGAATATGGCTTTGATGAGGTCAACTTTGGCTACTTGTCTTGTCATTGATGGCAACTTGAGTCTACAGTTTGATCTGCAGTATCAGTTGTGCTTATATTAGTAGAGAATCTAAGTCTATGTATTCTACCAGCAGAGAAAGTAAAGAACAAGACATTCGTTTGGTATGTTGATCTGACTACTTCTCTGAATCACTATTTTGAAGTGTGGATCTCCAAGGAAGTTTTCTTAGCTTGTACACTATTCTATTGAAGAAGTTTTGTGGTGTTACATTGATCATAGTTCAAGTTAATAGGTTTGGTGGCATGTTTTATGATCTATTTTTCATTGTGGCCGACATGCTTGATGTGGTGGATCATAGATATATGTGGAATCATTATTTTTCTATCTCTTATGTTTAGAACCATGGTGTGGGTCTCTTCTATAATTCTAGCTAACTTATGAAGGTATGCTTCACTTCTAATAAAGATTTAAGTCTGACATGCTCGATATAAGCAAAGAATATTATATTTTGTTGAAAGGATGACATGTATTAATTTTTTGTGTTAGCGGATATATAAGGAAGATCGATAATTCACTTTATGTATGCATGATGTGAAGAGAGATGTATATGTGTGCAAAAAAGATTAGAGGAGTTGATTGATCAAATATTAGTTGTACTATTGAAGGGTTTTCAGCAAGATAACATAGCAGAGCAGAACAGATTTGAGCAGAAGGTTCAAAGTCAGATTGTGTGCTTCATTAGAATTGAATTTTGGCATTTGTAGATGTTTTACTCAGTTCAATTTTTTTTGTAATCTATATTATAATTGTATGGTAGTGAGCCTCTTTCTTGAGCAGTGAGTTCTAGCTAGTGCACCTAAATGCAAGTGCATTCCCCTCTTTTATTTTACTTTTAATAGAGTAAAATTTGTGGATTAATCTCCACCATGGTTATTCCCCTAATATGGTTTCCACATAAAAATATTTGGTGTTATGGTGTTTTATTAATGTGACTGCATTTGTTATGTGTTGCTAATGTTGTATAAAGTTAAATTATTATTGTTGATGGTTTTAGATTTGTTTTGCAAATCAAAATTATTGAACACTAATTCACACCCCTCTTAGTGTTCCTTGCATCCAACACTGACCTATTTGGATATGCATCAAATTTATCCATGATTTGGAACAAAAACTTGGAAATATTCTTAAGTTTTGTTGAGCTGACTTGTAGTGATTAAATCCCCAGTCGCGGATATATTTAGATGATTAATCATATCATTTTTGAAAATGAAGAAGGTTTATTAGTGTATGTTGCCAATATCTAAGGAGTATTGGAGAGATCATGCACAATTTTACTTGCACATAAGGATTTTGGTGTGAACTTAAGCAGAGTAGAGTAGAAGTTTGATATTAGCCAGAGGGACAAAATTTTGTTATCAAAGCTTAATAGGAACTGCAATCCATCATTAATAGATTCTATTCAATTATTTCATTTTCTTTTGGATCTAATCCAAATCATTGTAAGGCTAGTAAGCCCCATCCTTTTGAGCAGTGAGCTCTAGGAAATGTGCCTGAATGCAAGTGCATTCCCATTTTGTAATACTTCTTTTGGGTATACTTATAACTTATTGTGGATTGGCCATCCACTATGTTTTTTCCTCTAATAGGGTTTCCATGTAAAATGCTTGTGTTATGGTTGTGTGGTTTCTTTGTTTCTATTTCTACATACTTCTTTTGGTTAAATGTTCTAAGTGGGTTAAAGGTTATAATAATAAAGTTAATTTTTTCAATACACTAATTCATCCCCCCCTCTCAATGTAGCTTGTTTCCAATAGGTTCCACATTTATTTCTTCTATAGAGAATTTTTCAAATTAGGTCCCAGACTCTATGTCTATAAGATCTCATACTGACATTCTTTGTTGTGAAGACCCCTCAGAATTGATTGACTATTAGCTTAAAGTATTTTAACAACATTATTTGTTTAATGCCCATCCACTCTGCAAGACTTAGACCTTGCATGAGGCCTTCATATTCAATTTCACTGTTAGAACAGTTAAACTGAAAGAGAAAATATTTGACTGTCTTTTCATTGGATGGGGATGTTAGACATATCTCAGCTCCTGCACCAACTTTTCATCTTTCTCCATCAAAATGCAATATCCATAGCTCTGAGGTGTGATCACCCTTGGGTTCCTTCATCACCTTTAGAATCACTTGGTCTTCATCATAAATTACATAAGTTCCCAATCTGGTGGCATGATAATTTCTAAAAGGACCAGTGTCTATAAATTCACTCAAGAGAGCTTCCTCTTTATCTATCCAGTCTCTGGTCACCTTATCATCCTCAAGTAACTCAATCCAATACATCTCATCTTTTGTTATAGTGGTGTGAGTAGCCTCAAAGTTGAGCATGGCTTCATTTGTCAATGTTCTAAATGCAAAGGTTCAGACAATATCTTCATCTTATCCCCATGCTTGGTCTTAAGAATCAAGTGCAACCAATCTAAAGAAATGCACCCACCTATCTTAGTTGTGAAATCTTGGGATAAGGAGAGACCAAACATGGGAGGAATGTTAATGACCATGGTATCTTGTGGAATAGTGATACTAGGGTAGGATAATAGAATCAAGGGGAGGTTCTTAATGACACCTACAATTTCAACCTTATTTTCATCAAGCTACATGACCCCTCTATTTAAAGGTTAATAGCTAAGTCCTAAGGCTTTAGCTATCTGCTTGGGCATGACTGTGGTCCTAGCACCAGAGTCAATCATAGAATTGTGCAAAAATTTCTTACCCACAATAAGAGTTAGGAAAAGGGGTTTTGGTTTTGGCTTACCTCTAACTTTGGTAGAGGCTTCCTATCCACTTTTTGTGAGGACTTTGGCTTGAGGCGATGAATCAATGACCTTTCCCTTGGGTCGTTGGTCTGTTGGCTCCATGCTTGCATCTTCCAGTAGGGCCTTTTGTAGTAATGATTTTTTCTCCAAAATAGCTAAGATATCCCAAAGGGATACATTAGTAGAGGATTTCTTCAACTATTCCATCACATTGAATGGTAGCGGATTATAAGAATTTCGCTCCTTAGACTTTGTTACAACAATATCCTTATGTGGTTGGGACTGCTATGCAATTGCAGAGGAACTAGGAGCTTGGTTGGAAATACTTTTGGGTTGTTGAACTGGTTCGTCCGTGAATCTTCTCTTAGAGAGAGTGTTATAATCTGATTACACTTGTAGGGCCTTGGATGGGGAAATCTCATTTGCAAATACCACCTCCTCTTCTTCCATTCATGAGAAGAGCGCGTGATCAAGAGCTATATCTGGTTCTTGCTCCAGGGACATTCCTTACATTTGCATGGAGAGTACCACATTTTCCATTTATGGGGAGGCATATACATGACCTCTAGAATCTGATGTAATTCCTTGACTATGTTGTTTTGCCACTCTTTGTTGTAGGCTTTCGCATGGGAAATGTCAAGGCATATGTGCTTCATTGCAGGGGAAGCACCATGGATTGATGTCATCAGCAAGATTATTTTTCCCTACTACCAACTATCTATTTGAACTAAGGTGAACATTAGCAAAGTAGGAACCAAAACTATATGATTATTTGTTGGAGCTTGTAGATTCATGCATGAGCCTCCTTGGAACTAGCTCTCCTAGTAGGAAGATCTTCCGCCTTGGTAATTCTGGAAAGCTAGCTTTGTTTGTGTAGACTGTTTCTGCTTGATACTAGCTATTTCATTTGAGAAGGTCCACAACAAATATTTAATTTTTCTCATCTCATCCTTTGAAGAGTTAGATGTGGAAGCAAATTTTTGCGATGCACTCGAATATGCATACATAGATTAGGGAGGAGTAGACGCACTGGTAGAAGCTATCTCCTAGGCGGGAGCTGATATCTCTGCATAGATAGACATAGCGAGCTGAGGTGGAAAATTTCTAGCATCAACCAAATTGTTCTCTGCCTTAATAGCAATGTTGTACACATCTGACGTAGTGTTCCCACCAAGAGACTGGATCATCACTGAGATGTTGACATTGAGAGATTTCAGATAGAACATGAATTCCAAATCAGGTGATGGGTGGATAGCAGTCTAGATCCTTTTCCAAGTTGTGTGAAATCAGGAATTGAAGTCGGTCATGGCCTCATATGGGGCATGTTGTATGGTCACCTGCTGTTGATATAGCGAAGACTAGTCTCCATTGATTGAAAACCTTTTGTAAAATGGATCTTTGAGTTGATCTTAGGTACTAATGGTATTAGCTTCTAGAGTGTGGTACCAATCTAGTGCCTTGCCTTTGAAAGAGGTTGCAAGCAACCTTAGTACTACATTTTGATCGGTGACACCATACACCAAACACATGTATGCCACATCTTGCATATGGTTGGATGGGTTTGGTGAACTTTGGTAAAGCTTTTATAGTGGAAGAAGGGATATGATCCCACACATTCAGTGCTACTGGGGCTATGAGAGGACTTTTGGCTTCCCATGCTACAATTTTTTTGTTAGCCATTGGTAGCTAGACTGGTGGAGGGGTCAGGACATTTACTAGATGGGCTCTTGCTTGTATTGTTACCAATGGTAGCACTAGCAGGCCAAGGTTGTTCATTGTCTGGGATCTAGTAATAGACCTATGGCTCATACACCCACTTTAAATTTAGATATATTCAAACAAGTTCCACTAGGAACGCCAAAAAAAGAACTATTAATGCCTAAAATTGGTAGGAAAACAACTTTATGGGAAACTTAGTTAATGGGAGGACCAATTGTGCTAAACTGAGTGACCTTCAAGTTTTAAAGAAGCTAACTCCTTCTATATTTGGTGGGTTCGAAAGGGAAAAGGAAGCATATATATAAAATAAAGTCTAATCTAAGGCAATGTGCCAAGATGCAAGTAAGTAGGCAGGGGAAATCTTCCTTTTGGATGAGATTTGAGGGCCTATTCAACAATCTGCATGTTTGAAAATAATAGAAAGCATAGATGAAAAACCTAAGAAATTCATTAAATGGCATATGATAACTTCCATATATAGTTACTGAAAAGAAGAGTTCACTTGACATGGTCTAAATCAACAAATTTTTATTGAAATTCCATATACAGTTAATGTAATTTGTATTTTTTAGTGCGATGTGATTAATTGGTTTCTTTAAAAGAATTAAAACCCTTCTAGTCAATCACAGTAACCTAGAAATTTTATTTGGATAAGTAAGAAGAGCCATATAATTAGGATTTCCATTTTGTCTCCAATTTGGTATCATCTATTGCCTCCTAAGTTCTTTCCTTTTCCATTCAAGATGTAATTCAATCTTTTGGTTGGTCATACTATTAAAATCAATAGTAGTTTGATCAGTTAGCCCCTCTTTTTTTTCTTCTCCTTGTTGTGATGAGAAGCCCATATCATATTCCTCTTGTCTTCGCTTCCTTTCTTCTTAAGCCCGAGCATAGAACTCCTTTTCCTTTTGAGGGTCTAGTTAAAGATTGAGGATACCTTCACTTATATTATTTCTCTTAGGTTTTGAGGGGTTTTCACCATCAATATGAAAAGGGGAAGTATAATTTGTGAAAGGCTATTCTACTGAATTCATTTTACCTTCTCATTGTTTGGATGAATTTTCACCCTTATTTGTGTTGTTCTTCCCATGGGGGGATCCATGCTTTCCTATTGGTCTTACCCATTTCATCACTTAATTTTATCAAATCCATTTTCAAAACCTTACATCTGTTGACTAAAAATATTAATGAGCTTCACCTTGATATTTCTTATACAATTTATACCAGACTAGGCTTGCATCTCTCCACTCCCAATTGCCATTATGGATAGATTACTCAAATAGGAAACATATCTAGTTTAATTCTACTTCATTTGCATAGGTATACCCACCTTGGTTTGGAAGAGCCTAAAGAGAAGAAGGTTCAAATACACCAATTGGCCTTGTTTGTTAGCCTAAAACATACCAAGAGCTTAGAAACCTCTTGAGGTTTTCCAACTAGCATTTTTGAGACCTAACAGAGTGAAAGAGCTAGACAACTCAATATATACAATGATTGTTCTATCATGGGATGACATAAGTCTCAAACCTCATCTCACTATAGTATTAGCAATAAGACACCAAATACTCATACAAGGGCTACTAAATGCAATATGAATGCAAATGTAATATAAGCTAAGAACAATGAAATGCTTATAACAAAAATTCTAGAAATTGAAAAAAAAAGTTATAAACAAAAAATAGAGACTCAGAAACAAAACTTTAAATGCCAGAAAATGTAGTTCAAAATATTCAGAGGGACTAGCTCATCCAAAGTGGCGAATGAGTCATAGTAGGGATTTTTTTCAAAATTTTTAGAAATTTTCAATTAAACTTTAATATGCTTTTTATGTTTTATGATCTATATCTTGGATGTAAATGCATATTTTGTTTGATTTTTAGTGAAATGAGATGCAAAAATGTAAGCTATATGAACTTCACTAATGCAAAATTTGAAACCTTAGAATGCCAATTAACTATTGCAAACACTAATGCAATGTTAATGCAAGCAAGATCTTGGATGAAAATGCACTCCAAATCAGAATTATGATGCTCTAAATGCAGTTTCACCAAAATCAAATGAATATTTTTTTTTTTCCTTTCCTTCTAGGGTTTAGGACTTAAAAGGACAATTTTCACTTACTTTCACTCAAGAACAAACCCTTTAAGATCTCAATGCAAAGGAGATAGAGATCTTGCAAGAGGGTTGTCCTAGGAGTTGAATGCAAACTAATAAGGGGTTCACCACCAAGTAAAAACTTGGAAATACAAATGAAATGAAAGATGCCACAATAAACCTTAATTCAATGCAATGACCTATGAGATGACCTAAAAAAGTAAATGAAACAACACATAAATCTACAAAAAATAAGATGTGCACCTGGGAATCTAGAAATGACTGAATGGAGATTTGAAACACAAGAAAATCTTCCTTTAATGTTGAGGGGGACTCATTCAACAAGCTAGATCAATCAATTTAGATTTTGGAAAATTGTATGGGAATAGGAATCCGCCAAATGGGTATCTGAATCTACAAAAATCTAAATTTTGACTAGAACCAGGACTCATTCACCAGAAGCGGTGAATCAATCCAATTAGGGTTTTCAAAAGCTTCAAATTTTGATCCTACTCTTCTCAATGTGTGTTTTCCTTCCTAATTAATTTATGGGTTTGAAACCCTGATTTGCAACATGTAGGTGTTCTCCAATGTTCTACAAGGCTTGATGACAAATTTGACAACTTTGAATGATTTGACAACTTTTCTCCATTCTTTCTCCTTAGGAAATCTACAACCTAGACTTGTAAATCAAACACAAAGGAGAGGGGAAACTATTATTGGGTTAGTGGTTAGGGGTTTTCCTTTGTCAAACCCTATTTTGGTAATCAAACATTGAAATAGAATGGAATATGAATGGAGAATGATGAATGAACAAAATGAGATGTTGCAACTCACCAAACCCTAGCAATGAAGTGCAAAAAAGATGTATGTAATGGATCAAATGGATGTGGATCTTGATTCATGCCTGAAGATGATAGATCTTGAATTGGCCACTTGCTTGAATCATAAAATCGTACATCACAATTGTTAGCACAATAACAAACATGATGCATAAAGTCCTTGACATGATGATTGATGCTTGAATGTTGCTCTAAAATGCTTGATAATCTACCCTTGAAGACAACTGAATGATATTTAATGCTCTTGTGAACTCAACTTGCTATTAGGAATGCTCTCACAAAATTCTTAGGTGAAAATGAATGAAAGAACCTTGTATTTATACTCAATTATGCAAGAATTCCTAAAATTACAACACTGCAAGCTGACATCAAATCTAGGAGGATAAAATCCTGCCAAAATTTTGAATTAATTATTATTTTGAGCCAAATGGGACTCATTTGCACAAGGTGGTGAATGAGTCCCAAATCACTAATTTTGGGCCATGCAAGCTTGAAACACCTAAATTATGATTGGGTATTGATTTGTGTTAGGATTATCCTTAAAAGATACATTAAATGGGGCTTGTAGATGCAAAATAGGGCCAATTAAAGTATAAGAAAGCCCAATTATTAATGAAAAGCCTAGAAAAGTGTGAAAGTGTGTTACAAAACTTCACAACACTTTAGATAAGGAAAGATTAAAGTTAAATAGAGGTTTATTAGGTGTAATTAGTTAATAAAACCTTAGAAAAGTGTGAAAGTGAGTTACAACACTTTAGCAAGGTACCATTTAAATTCATTAGCTCACAAGGTCCAAAGACCTAATTTGAATGTTTCGCCCAACTTAGAATACTAAATCAAGGCAACACTAGGCTCAATTCAGCAAGGAAGGGCCCAAACAAGTGTGAAAATGTCCCCGACAATATTTTTTGACACTATAGTTTCAATTTTTTACTATTAGTTTTTCAAGTTAAATTTATTTGAATTGAGAGAAGACCACATTCCCCTCTATTATGTACATTTCAACTTATAAAAATGTATTTCATCTACTTTATTAATACAAAAAGTTCATGCATATAGCCTTTTATCTAAAAAAATAAAACATAATAATAAAAAACCATAAAATATAAATTAGAGACATGTAAGATAAAATAGAAATCAAGTCTTACAAAATAATGACAAAAAAAAGTGCTATCAATGAAAAATTATAAATTTTGAAATGTACCAAATCCTAGATAGAAAATTTGAAGATAAGCTCGAAGTTTTGCTCCATTGAGGAACTTTTTTGGAGAAAAAAGATACAAACACTTACATTTCATCAATATAAGTTTTATTACTCAATCGAGAGACATTCTAAACAATATCAAAGGGAAGATTCCTAGATTTCAAGGTAACAATGTAGTGACAAGAGAAGAAAATTTAAGATGCTTTATTAGCATCACAAATGAGTATGGGATTGATGTTGAGGATGTAATGATGAAACTATTTATGCATTATTTAGAATAATGTGCTAAAGAATGGTGTAAAAATCTCTTGGATAATTGTCTCAATTTTTGGGAGGACTTCATTAATATTTATAAATTATTGTATAGGGATAGAATTGACTCCAAGTCTATAATTCATGAATTAATGACTATAAAATAAGGTGTCAATTAAATTATGGTGAATTTCAATATAAATTTCATAATTAAAATGAGAAAGGTACCACCTCACCTTAATCCAAATGATTCCATGTGTTTTTTCTTTATTATGGTGTAGTTGATTCAAAGATTACATATTGTCTATGTGACAAAAATCCATAGGCACTCAAGGAATATTATGTTATTACCATCAATATTGAAATTTGTAGACATGTAAATTTGACCTAACATTTATCACACATACTAAATTACATTTTTGCATCATCAACATCATTAACACTAAATATCACTACATTTCACATCAATTGCATCTAAAACCCTAATTAATCTATTAATTAAAAAATACGACATTATTTAATTCATTCATTTTTTCATCATTTTGACTAAAATAAATTTCATTTATTTAATAAAGTCCTAAAACCCTAATTTTGTTATTAATTGAATAATACGACATTATTTAATTAATTCACTTTTATTATTTTTTGACCAATTAAATAAATTATATTTATTTAATAAAGTTGTAATCTAACTTTATTTCATCCCGATTAGTTAAATAATACCAATTATTTAATTACATCACTAATTCACTTTATTCCCCTAAGTTGATTGAATTATTAAAATCATAATAATTTAATTAAATCGCTTTCCCTCCAAATTTGAATAATTTAAATAAACTATTCAAGACAATATCAAAAATCAAATCAAACTAATGCAACTTTTTTTGCAAAAGTCAAACTTTATTTGCATGTTCAACTCCAAAAAGGAGTTAATTAATTAAATCAATTAATTAATCATTCTCAACTACTTTCCTAATTGAGCAAATTATGATCCCTTAATTTCTCAATCGATTCCTAACTGACCAATTTATCCCTCTATCACAATAATCATGTAATCCATTTGCATAGATTATGCCCATCTAAATCCTCTCAACAAATTTCAACCGTCTATCAAGATATTCCACTATGCAATCCTGATTGTCCATTTCAAATCACAATTTCTATATAACAAATGTCTTTTCTCACAAAAAGAATCGAAGAATCAACCCATTTTGTACAATGAAGTACTACAGACATCATAATTGACATTGAAAAACTTGAACAACCATTATCTTTGATGAACAAACATATTCTTCAAGATCTCACAACACAACTATGGAGGCTTCGCATTAATACGAGCAACCACATCTTCACAAATGCACTCTGATACGAGATGGTAAATTTTTTTTTCTTTGAATTCATCTATTCTTTCATCTGTTGATTTTGTTTTCTTGAATTCATTAATAGTTTAGCTTCATTACGTGAGTGAATGGGCATAGATCTAGATTTTTTTTTTATTAGATTAGTTTCTATTTCATTGCAATTATCTTATTTACACTCATAAGATTTCCCCCTCACACATTTTGGCATGCCCAATGGGACCTTAGTCCTTAAAAATAACAATTGTATGAGCAACATTTAAAGTTGTAGGTTCTAGAAGTGCTTTGGAAAAATCTTTACACACTACTCCAAAAAAAATTTACATCTGCTCTCACAGTTTTGGTGCTTTTGATAGGGATTCCCACACACTTGATCTTATTTTTAGTTCTATTGAATTTTTTAGCACTTTTGTCTTCTAATAGAGGGTGCTCTTGAATTTTTCAATTCCTTTACTCTTTGATAGAGGGCGCTTTTTCTTATTTTTCTATGGTTTTTCCCTATTAAACCCGTGTCTAAGATCTGCAAGTTGAATTTGGATTTTTAATAATAACAGGTGCCTGTTTGGAATGTGTGATAGGTACTAATGTGTGTGTATCCAATATTTTTAGAGTTATGAGAAACCATTAACACTTTTTCTGTAGGGAAGACAAATGGTTGAAGAAATTACAATTTTCACAACTTTCTTAAAGTTGGGAAATTTTAGTTTGGTGCCTAAAAAGAAACCCACAAACAAACACTTCAATTTTTGGTGCTCTAAAAATGAACCCTTTCAAAACTTTCTAGATTAGAAAATGCTTTAGTTTGGTGCATAAAAAGAACCCCACAAATGGACTCTTCAATTTTTGGTGCTCTAAAAATGAGCCCTTTCAAAGCTTTCTAGATTAGAAAATGCTTCAATTTGGTGCATAAAAAGAACAAGACAAAAAACAATTCAATTAGTGCTCTAAAAATGTTTTAAGCTTTCAAATTGATACTTGGAATGTTTGATTTTATTTGTGTTGACCAAAAAATTTCCTTTTTGTTGACAAACACTCAAATTAATTTTTGTTGACCAAGTAAAACCAGGATCAATTTAGAGATACTCAAGTTTTGGGCTTAAAAATGAAAAAATCAGTTTTTGTCTTGCACCTTTGCTATATTTTTTATTGATATCCAAAATACTTCACGTTGGAAAAAATGGAAAATTGTTATGCTTTTCACACATTATTTTGGGGATAACACTACTTGATGCGCTTAAAGAATTCAACTACAATGGATTGTATTTTGTGCATTCAGTGTTTGGAAAACTAGGTGACTATCCTCTCCCCTTGTGCCTTTATTAATCTTGGGTGATGAGAATCATCTTGAGTTTCAAACTTTTTACTTCAAAGCGTACCTTTAGAGGGCTTGCCTTTTGAGACACATCCCGCACTAGAGAACTCAAAGGTGCTCCAAATGGCACTTTTTTTGGTCCACTATATAAATTATTGTAGGTGTGAGGAAAGTTCATCACCCACTGGGTGTTGCTATTCTATACTAATGTCAGTCTCCTCTAGTATCTGTGTGATACATAAAAACCCGCAAGGGCTAGGAGGTCTCTTAATTGAGTAAGACGTTGTATGTATATAGATCCAAAAATAATATTCCCAAAACATGACTAAGAACCAACATTTTTAGAAGCTACCTTTTTATCCAAAAACATTTTATGAAAGTGGTGCATCGAAATTCTTTTGAGAAGTTACTTTCCATGTCTGACTTTAGACCGCACCATAATTTGCATGTAAAATCATCCCTTCAGGGCATAAGGCAAGCCTATCTAAAAGGATGGTTTCTATCTCTAGGATTGTGATGTTTGTTTATGTAAATCTTTCCAAAAGAATTGAAAATAAATTTGACATCAAACATTGTTCTTGATTTAAAAATGAACACATCACAACAAATTCTAAACATGATGGTTGAATCACAAACCATTTGACTTAGTGTATGCTTTTAAAAGAAGCCCTATATTTGCACTCTTTAAGGATCTCCTTATAGGTTTTTGAATATTCAGGCTTTAATTTTAGGCTACATTCATTCAAATTAAATATTGGAAACTATGGCTTGGGTTTCATGATTTCACAACTTAAAGCTATAGACATATAGGTCACACAAGTACATGATTTTTGAGTTAGTCAAAAAAATGTTGTATCACTTGCCACATTTGGAAACAGATCAATACATCCAAAAATTACAAGAAAAATATCAATGTTGCTGCCAAATACTAAAATTGGAAGAAAATTTTGAATAAAGGCCGCACTTGCTACTAATTTTACTGCACTTGACCAAAACTTGGTCACACTTGCTAGAAAAATCTCACTTTTTCTCTTTTTTCCATAAAAAACACTAATGAAAATATGTTGCATTTGATAAAACCTACACACTTGATGCAAAACCAACGCACTTTCTCTTTTTATGCTACACTTGACAAATATTTTCCAATGCACTTGCTAGAAATCTGCTCTGACTTGCCAAGGTAGCTCACTTTTGACTAAGTAATTTATCACATTGAACAAATACATGTGAAGGCCACACTTGACATTTCTGCTTGCACTTGCTTCTCAACAATTAGTGCCCTTGACAACAATCTACTCATAATTGAAAAAATTAACTACTTTTTCTCACAGTTTTCCACTTTTGCTTAGAAACCATTGCTATTTCTCTATCCTACTAACAAATAGAAAAACAAACTGAAGTTGCTTATAGGATCCTTGTTAAAACAAAATAATTTGGAAACCCAAGATAGGTCATATAGTCCTTCATCACCATCTTCAAAGTTCATCCTACTTTTGGAAATCAAAATAAAAACAAAAAACCCTAGATTATTCTCTCACTCACACTTCTAAGATATCAATAGTTACTTGAACCTCACGACTAGTTCAACTAATCTTTTCTACAACATATCCTCTAGAAGAAGTGAGATATCAATATAGGCCTTTCAACATTTTGAGTTCCAAGAATAGTGTCACCCCAAATAACACTCAAAACTTAGGGTCTTGAGTGTCATAAACAATCATATCAAAGCATCAACACTTTCACCATATGACCATTTGGTGACCAGTTGCTCCAGTTCAAAAAAAAAACTTTATAGCACCAATCCTACAACCAAGTCTTATACACATTGAAGGTGAACAAACTGATATCATTAGTAGTTTAAGGACCTTCATATTTGAGAAGAACAAAACACGCAAATAATGGAGAAATGCAACAAACATCTTAGATAAAGAGGAAGAGAAAGTACACCTATCAACTAGAAGACTTGTGTTACCACCACTTACATGAAAATAGGTAACCATCCTTCATGATCTCTGGAAAGAGAAAAATCCTTAAGTAGAAATCCATATTTTGACTTTCAAAGAACCGTCCTAGTCTAAAGTTTTCCAAAGGACATCTTGAGAACTTATCAAAACCATGAAAATTGACTAAGACATTTCTATTTATGCTTTTCAATGGGTGAACTAGACTTGAATAATCAATAGGTATCCATACTTCATGATCTTTGGAAAGATCAAAATCCTTAAGAAAAAAATATTCCATATTCCGACTTTCAAAGAATTGTTCTAGTCTAAAATTTACCAAAGGGCACATCTTGAGAACTTATCACAATCATGAAAATAAACTAAGCCATTTCTATTTACGCTTTGCAAGGGGCCAAATTTTTCCTAGCCAAGAGTCACAAACACATTCACAAAATCTTGGCAGTTGTTTATGACAACTATGAGATCACAACATAGAAAGAACATGGAAGAAAACAAAAACAAGGCCAACATCCCACCAACAAACACCATGAACGATGAAGTTGGCCCATGGGGCTATAGGCCAAGTGACCTTGAAACACCCCAAAAGAGACCCACATACAAAGAAACATTCAATGAGGGAGAGTTAAATCACAAATGTCAAACTAGAACAATCCAACCAGGACCCAAAAGGAGTGGTCATAGAAGAGGTGGATACTTAGGAGGAAATAAATGATGAGGAACTATCTCAACATTTCAACAACCCCAAGGTGCTCAAACTAATGGATGAATTATTGAAAAAGGACCCAAATTCTTACTTCTTCAAGTTAGCACAGAGTGGTGCTAAATTGCCAATAGAATTTAATGTGGAGGATCTTAAAGATCCTAATATTATTACCCTAGGAGATAACTCAGTTATGAGAAAAATAATTGAACCCATGAAGATTCCAAACATGCCACCTATATCCTCAGAAAACAATGGTCAACCCATGGAAAACACCTTGTATAGAAAAACCAACTCAAATCAAACAAGCAGCAGTGGCCCAATAGTATCAAGGAGGTCCATCCTCAAAACACTTTGTATGTCGACCCTTCTCAAAATATGTAGTACCATCAAAAAGGTGTACCACAAGGTCACCTTCCCTATTAGTAATACCATCAACAAGGTGGACCATAGGGTCCCCTTATCGATTGGCAATACCATCAACAAGGTGGATCATAGGGTCCCCTTCCAAAGCAAAATCATCAACATGGTGGGCCATAAGGTTCCCTTCCTTATCAATACCAAAAATAAGGTGTACCACATGATACCCTTCCAAGTTCATCACATCATCAAGGTAACCTACCAACACACCATCAAGGAAAAATTCAGTTTAGTTCACCCCAACAACAAGGTGTGCCATAGGGTACCCTTCTGAGCTCATCCCATCAACAAGGTAACTTGCCAATGCACCATTAGGGAAACCTTCAATACATTTTTCTCCAACAATAAGGTGTGCAATAGGGCACCCTTCCAAGTTCATCCCATTAACAAGGTAACCCACCAATGCACCATTAGGGAAACCTTTAATATAGTTCACCCCAACAATAAGGTGTGCCATAGGGTACCTGGTTGAGTTTGTCCCATCAACAAGGTAACCTGCCATTGCTCCATTAATGAAACCTTCAATATAGTTCACCCCAACAATAAGGTGTGCCATAAGGAACCCTTCTAAGTTCATCCCATCAACAAGGTAACCCTCCAATGCACCATAAGGGAAACCTTTAGTATAGTTCACCCCAACAACAAGGTGTCCCATTAATGCATCATCAATGGAACCTTCAAAACATTGTGTTCCAACAATAAGATGTGCCACATGGTACCCTTCCCAATTCTTCCTACCAATAAGGTGTCCCACTAATGCATCAATAGGATAACCTTTAGTATAATCTGTCCCAACAACAAGGAGCTAACCCTCCTTATACTCAACAAGGACTTAATCTACCCTCTATTCAAAATAGCTACCAAGGTTCAATACCCCTATCATATCGAACTTATGAACAAACAAACATTGTGGGATAACAAGGCTATTACATGCAAGACTTGCTAAAAAATGTACCAAAAATTGAGATGAAACTAAAACTAGGTGCGATGAGTCAAAGAATATTAGACATATAGGTAGGGAAAACAAAGAATACTTATGCATTGTAGGAAACATGTCCATTCTCATTTGATTGTTCCATCACTATGCTAGCCTTTCCAAAAAAAATTTAAATACCCAAGTTCAAAAATTACAAAGGAAGAGGGGATCCAGTGGAGCATGTATGATGTTTTTCAATGTCATGTATGGAAGTAGAAAACAAAAAATCTTACCTCATGAGGCTATTTCCAAGTATCCTTACAGGTTATGTTGTGGTGTGGTTTTCTCATCTATCATCGAGAATTAATACCTTTGATGAACTATCTAGCATATTCAAAAGCCACTTCTCATTCAACATAGTGTAAGACATCACCATCATAGATTTATCCAAAATTAAATAAATTCAAGGATATTCCTTCACCTCCTACCTATTGAGATGGAGAAAAAAATCTAGCCGATGCAAATGGCCCATTCACGACAAGGATTTGGTAGATATCTTCATCTCAAATGTCCTACCTGAGATCAAAAACCAACTCACTATGTTATGTTATGCAAACTTTGAAGAAAGTATTGAAAAGGGACTACATATTGAGAGAGCCCTTGTAGCAAGGGGGGTTCTTAAACTAAACAGCTTGAAAGATAGTCCATCTAGTTCAAACGATAAACCTAAGATCTGGGAAAAGAACAAGAACAATACAAATGATGATTTAGTTGACACTAGAGCACTATGGAATGCACAAAACATACCTTAAAACAAACTGCAAGTGGCAAAAACAAGCTATGTTCCAAATAGTACACAAAACAACCAACTTACCTGTCCCAAGAACAATCAAGCATTCCATCAATAAATGAAGGAGGCAATTCACAGTACTAAGAGAGTCACTTGAGACAGTCATGTGTAAACTAGTGCAACAAAAATTCATCAAGTTCAATGATCACCCAAACTATAGGATCCTAGCTTCAAGACACCATGGTATAATGAGAAGGACTTGTGAAAATTCCATAAGATCAAAGGAAACACAACAAACAATTTCATGAGACTCAAACACCTCATCCAAGACTTGATAGACAAAGGAGAAGTGGATGTTAAAAATTTTCCTAGAAACAAGGACCTTCAAATATACACAAACCCAATCCCAAACCATAGTAAAAGGAATGAAAAAGGAAAGGACCAAGATGACCACAATGCTAACTACACATATGGTGACATAGTTCTAGGTACCCTCTCTCAAGAAGATGACACTAGTGTAGATGTAGTGACTATATGGGTTGGAGACAAAAACTGTAATGCAACTACCCATCGAGGGAGAGTTACAATATGGGGAGCCCCTCCTGAACCCATGGCTAAGCTATCAAATGACCACAACATTGTGGAACAGTTGAAAAAAGACTCCCACCCTAATCTCAATCCTAGAATTGCTAAAACTATCACCTGCACATAGGGAGATATTGGAAAAAGAATTTGAAGCATCAGTCCCTAAAAATCTCGATCCTAATTAGTTCCAATCCATGGTTGGATAAATCATAAAAAATAATCATTTAGTCTTTACTAAGAAATATCTTTCACAAAGAACATTCCACAACCAAGCTCTCTACATAGAGGTGGGTTCTCACAAAAACATGGTCAAGTGAGTGTTGATAGATAATGGTGTGGGTCTAAAAATTTGTACCTTAAAGTTCATCAAATAGTTGGTGTATTCTGACAATGTGATAGAAAAAGGAAAGAGCATTACTATAAGGGCCTATATGACCTTGAAAGGAATTCGGAGGAAATAGTCAGGCTACTAGTGCAGATAGGACTCGCCATCATAGAAACTAAATGTCAATTAATTGACCTTGAGTTTCCATATAGCCCCATCCTAGGATGCCCTTGGATCCACACTTTACAAGTGGTACCATTGACCTTTCACACCAATGCCTAAAGTTTCCCCATGAAGGAAAAGAGGTGACATTATATGTTGATTCTAAACCCTTCCACTTCTTTGCAAAGTTGGAGGAGAAATATAATAAGATCCAACTCATACCAAGCAATGACATACCCTTCCATTCATTCTCCTATGTTGACCCTTCCACACTACCATCAACCTCAACGAAGATCACATCAAGCGAGCAACCGAAAATGGAAACCAAGGTTCAAGTACTAGAC
Organism: Sequoia sempervirens; assembly: GCA_007258455.2. NCBI lineage: Eukaryota > Viridiplantae > Streptophyta > Pinopsida > Cupressales > Cupressaceae > Sequoia > Sequoia sempervirens. The sequence goes on along the minus strand of VDFB02000003.1, from coordinate 163,075,973 downwards.
AGAGGCAAGGTAAATTACCACTTCAACCAAGCATTCTTTATTGGCATGCTTCCACTAACACTTAAAGTCTATGGAGGTCCAAAAGATATCAAGTATTCTTAGAAAATGAAAATGATGGCCAAACCCACAATTTTCACCAAGTAGATAGATATGAAGGATGAGTAGATATTCAAAGAGGACTTCTCATCCATGATTTACAAAGAGGACCAAAAAGAATCAGAAATCCACAACCCATTCTAATTGATCCTAGAAGTAGAGTTTATCAATTAGCTAAACAAATGGACATCAAGGAATAGGTGGCCTTGGGCTACACAAACAAGGCCGATGGGAGCCTATCATAGTGGAATAGAGAATGAAAAGTATGGGACTAGGTTATGAGCCAAAATACGTGGTTACTCCAAAAACTAGATGAACCTATTTTAAGAAATAAGAAACTTTTTCTAGTGTTAGGGAACTGGATATCTACCATATCATGGACAACAATTTACCCATGAAAGACTTATTCAACAACTTTAGCATTGATAGGTGAACCAAAAAGAAAATGAAGTGGGTGGAAAATTCCCACTCTATTCTCTTTTGGTCATTCAATAATGTCCTAGGAACTCAAATTAGATTAACTATAAACCTTAAAAGGTGAGTCAATTCTCAACAAGGAAGACCTAGGAAGGGGTTCTTTAAGCTTTGAGGGGTTCACCACCAAGAAAAAGCTTGTAAAAGACAACTTAGCATTCAACTTAAAAAACCTAATAATGCAAGCTAAATGATGGATGCAAATGATGAAATTAAGTAACAAAAAGTTAGGATGTGTGTACTTGGGAAGTTTGAAAATGTAACAAGGATTCTGACAATGCAAAAATGTTGTCAAAAGGTGCTATGGAGGACTAAGATGCCCTCACTATTGTCTTAGTCCAATTGCTATTTTTTGGGGAAGATGTAGAATCTTTAGATGCTAGAACCAAATTTGAAAGAATCTCTACAAAATACCTTCAGGACTAAGATGCCCTAGGTAGCGACTTAGTCCCATTTGGAATTTCCGAAATCTCTAAATATTGTCTTGAGGCCCAATTTTTGTACTTCCTTCTTCTCAGATCTTTGGTCCTAAAAATTTTGGATTTGGCCTATAGGTAAGTTTCTGTGAAGATGAAAACTTTGCAATGCAACTTTGCACTTCAAATTATCTTCAAGTCTTCAACCTAAATCTACAATCACAAATAAACAAGAGAGGAAAAACTTGTTGATTGTTAGTAAATGGGAGTTTTCCTTGGTCAAACCCCTTGTTGGTAATTAAACCTTGAAATGAAATGAAATAAAGGAGGGAAATGATGAATGAACAAAGTGTTAGGTTACAACTCACCAAACCCTTGTTATGAAATCTGCAAACTTGTGTGAAATGGCTATCTTGGATATAGATCTCGAATCAAATGAATGCTTGATAGATATAGACTTGAATTGCTTGCTTGAATCAAAACCATACATCACAAATGTTAGCTCAAAAACATACCAAGAATATCCTTGATATGATGCTTGAATATTGATGATGGCTCCAAATGCTTGATGAATTTCTCTTGAATGCCTAGATACTTGAATGCTTGGATGCTTAGCGTGCTTACATTTCTTACATAATAAAATGAGAGAAACGAACCTTGTATTTATACTTATCCATGCTTCATATCTCATAATTACGCCACAACAAGCTAACATATGAAACCATTAATTAAAGGAGTCTAAATCCCACCAAGATTTGAAATTGGATCCCGAAAATAGCCTAAGGGGGACTAAGATTCCCTAGGTGGCATCTTAGTCCCAAGGCATGAAACTTGGGGTATAGACTCCATAAAGGGGCCCATTAAGGTGCACTTGAATTCAAGGTCCCAAGACCTTTGGGGGAAAAATATGCCCTAGGTGGCTTCTTATTCTCGACCCAAAAATTAGGGACACACATCCAAAATCATTAAATTATCATTTTCCCTTTGATGTTTGTCAAGATTAGCCATGAAAAGATATAGTTTATTAGGCTTGTGGATGCAAAATAGAACTAATTAAGACATAAATAAGGATAAAAAAAGCAAGGTGGGCCCACACAAGTGTGAAAATACAAGGGTATTCATTTTCCTACACTACAATAGGTTCCCTCTCTAATTCATAAAAACCATTCCCAATATCATTATTATTCTGAAATAGACTCTAATGAATACAAATGGGATTCTCCTTCTTTTATCACTGGATATGGTTCCCCCACTTCTAGTAATGATGACCTAGACACCGAATGGGAAAAATATACCAAATCCATACTAACCATTTCAACAACCTCCATAATATTTGTGGATAATGATGATAGCCTACCCCTCTACCACCCACAACTCATAGATTGGGACCAACAACAACATAAACCTATCTTAGATCAATTCCAAAATGATGAGGTAATTGTAGAGTTCATGGGACTTCAAAAAGACATACTAGCAGGAGATCACAAAGTAGGGTTCATCATGGAGCTCAAATAGTATGCTTACTTCGGTGGAGAGATTGAATCTTCTAGTCGTAAAAATGAAAGAAAAAACATAAAAAAATAAAAATGTAATCCCCTAGAGAAGACCACAATGTGACTCTATCAGATCTGTAAAAGAAGAAAATAAAGGATGCATGTAAAGGTGAAAACCTCCTTGAGGCACTCAAGGATGGAGGGTTTAGTCTCCTCATATCGAAATATCATGAAAAATTAACTCTCCTAGTAGAAGAAGTAGAGTCCATAAATGTTGGCACAATGGAGGACCCAAAAATAACATACCATGTGACGTCGCTTGATCCTAAAGAGAAAGAAAAATTTACAACATTCATCAATGATAGGAAGGTAAACTTTGTGTGGACCTATGCAGATATGCCTGGACTAGATCCAACACTAGTGGGACATCATTTGGTTGTCTCCCCTAGAGCAAATCCTATCAAATAGAAACTCAGAAAAATGCATCATCGGATAGCATTATTGGTGAAGGTAGGACTAAATAAGTTACTATATGTGGGTTTCATTAGACCCATTGATTGTGGATCTAACAATAGGGCATGAGATGCTATCCTTAATGTGTGGTTTCTCTAGATATAACTATATAAAAATCTCTCCAAACTTTCAACACAAAACAACATTTACTTGTTCTTGGGGAACCTTCTACTAGAATGTGATGCTATTTGGTCTAAAGAATGTAGGAGAAACATATCAAAGAGAAATGATGACCATCTTCCATGATATTCTATATATGATCATGAAAGACTATGTGGACAACATTCTAGCAAAGTCCAATAAAAGGGAAGATCACTTGACCAATATTTCAAAGGTGTTTGATCAAATTGAATAATATAATTTGAGACTCAACCCTAAAAAGTGTGTGTTCAGAGTAGCATCCATAAATATGTTAGGGTACATAGTTTCAAGAAGGGGGGTTGAATTAGATCCTACAAAGGTAAAAGCTATACTAGATATGCCTCCACTAAATACATTAAAACAATCAAGGAGTTTAAAAGGGAAGTTGTAATCCATCAAACAATTTATCACACAACTAGTAGACAAATTTCACCCTTTTACTCATCTCCTACACAAGGACACCACCTTCAAGTGTGATGAGATATGTGACCAAGTGTTCTAGAAATTCAAGGAGTACCTACTTACTCCTCCTGTACTCATGTCGCATGTTCTAGACAATGAAATGGTGCTCTACATTTCTACCACACAAGCAGTGTTGGGAGCTCTCCTAGCCCAACTAGATGATGATAACAAAGAAAGAGTGGTATACTACATTAGTCGAACATTGGTGGGCTACGATTTGAACTACTTTCCCATAGAAGGAGTGTACATCTCAGACATATTTATGACACAAAAGCTACAACACTACATCTTAAACAAAAAGGTAAAGTTGATTTCAAAAGTAGACCTACTAAAGTACCTACAAGCAAAAGCAACTCTAACATGCCGAATTGCTAAATGGGTCATGATACTAAGTGAATTTGATATAGAGTGTATTGTCAAAAAATGTCACCGTACACATTTTCACACTTAATTTAGACCTTGATCTAGTGTTGTAATGTTTTGTACACATTCACATTGGATTTAGGGCCCTTTTAAGCTAAATAGACCTAATTTTTCCTTAATTTGATGTTGTAAAGTATATTTATTTACACTTTCACATTATTTTTGGGCCCTCTTGCATTTATGACCTTTATATAATTATTAATAGGCCCCCAAGACCCTATATTATGCATCTTGAGGCTTATTTCAACCAAAATCCTAACAAGATAAAAAAAATAGACTTATTTTCTTAACTTCTCAAAAATTTCTCGCTCTAAAAGGCCATGTGGGACCCATACACCACCTTGGGAATATGAGTCCCACCTAGGTGGGACCCATACACCAGAAATGGCGTATGAGTCCTATTTGGCCCCTTTTTAGGGTTTTGAGTGAGAAATCAGTGTTTTAAATTCAAGTTTTATGAATGTCAACCTCTAGGATCTAATAAATGATAAATTGGATGGATTTCTTACATAAAAAGGTCCCAAATCATTATTTCATCAAGCCTTCATGATATCAAGTCAAGCACTCAAGTGTTGAGCATTGGAAAAGATGTCACAATAGTATTAAGAGACTTTACAAGATCACTTCTAAGGCATTCAAGAGAAAAATTCTTCATCAATTATTACAGCAATTCAAGATTCATCATCACGTCAAGATCATAAGGCATCAAGCATGTTATTGAGGTAGTGTTGTGATGTAGCATTAAAGATCCAAGATCATTCATTTTTCTACACTTATTTTCAAGATCAAGATCTACATTCTACATGGCCACTTCATGTTGGATTGTTGATTCATGTTACAAGACATCACTCAAGGTATCATTGTCCATGTTTCATGTTTCATTATCTCATCATTTGGTTTAATTACCTACAAGGATTTTGACTTAGGAAAACCCATATTCACTAACAATCAATGAGCTTTTCTTCTCTTTACATGTGTGATTGTAGATCTAAGTGTATTGGAGCTCGAAGGATCCTTGGAGATTAGGCTATAAAATTGAAGGAAGTTGTAGTTGTCTCCTCACTTGCAAGATCATGACAAGTCTTCTATAGGTCTGAAATCAGGGTTTCAAATTTAGAAATAAAGTGTGGCAGAAAAGAAAGATATGGGAGAGCAGAATTGGATATTAATCCTCTAAAAAAGCACACTGGTATTGATATGCCACCTTGGGCATATAGTCCCAGTACATTCAATTTTCAAGGTTTTAGGAGATTCAGAATAAGCACTATTAGATTCTAATTTTGGTGTAGAAAACCTAGTCTGAGACTAAATCAACCAAACTGGCGTATGAGTCCCAATAGGCTTTAAAATAATTTTTTTCAGCATTTCAGGCCTTCATCTAGTCTTCTTCAGGTTTCTAGGTGCACACCTTTCATCTCTCAACTTTCTATTTTGATTTACATGCATTTTTAGGTCATTTAGTGAAGTCTCATATTACACTAGGTTTAAGCATTAGATATAGCATTTCATTAGTCTTTCCTAGCCCTAGCTTGGTGGCGAATCCATCTTTAGATTATAATCAAACCTTAGGACAACCCTAGAGCAAGATCTCTTTCTCCTTTATACACCTTAGGTTGAGATATTTAGGGTTTTCCTTGAATGAGAGTATGAAAATTGTTACTCTATCTCCCAAGCATAAAAGCAATAAAATTCCACCTTTCATTTTGATGAACCTAAATTTAGAACATCGTAATTCTAATTTGTAGTGCATCATCATCCTAGATCTTGCTTGTATTAACTTTGCACTAGGGTTTGCATTAGTTAATTAGTATTATAGGGTTTCTAAATTTTGCACTAGTGAAAGTGCATATAGGTTGCATTTTTGCATTGAAAATCATTTGAAATCTGCATTTTCATTTAGTCTATAGATCATAAAAACTAAAAATAATAAAAAATCACTTAAATTTTTTTGAGAATTTTGAAAAAAACCCTCACTAAGACTGATACGCCCCTTTGGGTGATTTAGTTCTAGTGCATATCTAAAACTGCATTTTACAGCATTTAAACCCTTATTTCTACACTTTTGTTTGCTTTCATTAGTTATTTGTTTTAGTTATTGGAATTTCCATTACATTCATTTCATTAGATCTAGCTTAAATTGGTTCATGTCGTGCATTGCTTAATTACAAATCTACATTTACAACATTTCATTTCCAAATCATTGCATAGTGTAATTAGTAAATTACCTTGTTTGAAATATGAAAATTGCATTTACACATTTTGTTCTAGGTCCTTACATTGCATTTTAAGTCTCTTTCCATTTTAAGCTTGCATACATTACTTTTCATAAATGTTAGTATCTGTCTTTTCCAAGTTTGCAAAGCAAAAGTTAGTCAATAAGCATGTTAGTCATTCATTCAATACACTTCCTAGTTATGAGAGTCTTTTAGTGCAAGAAAGTGAAAATATTTATGCTTACCTTACATCTACACCCCATCCTATCTCTCCTATTTGTGGGAATGATGTGATAGAAGAAAATATAAGTATAGACAATCATAATGATCGTAGTTGTTCTTCTCTTGATACCTCCCTTATTAGTGAACAAAGGTATCTTGGTGAAAGAAGATTCAATCATTGAGAATCATGAATGTCTTGCTTTTCCTTCTCCTCCTTATCCTTGGGAAGATATTATAATAATAGAAGATGAAATAATTTCCACTACTTTACCTAGTTACATTCCTCTCACAACACCTCCCCTACTTGTGAAAATTCTTTAGTGAAAAAGGATACAATCATGAACAATCATAAAAATTACATTTGTGAGGAGGATATGTTGGTGTTAAGAGATCCAATGATTGAGAGATTTGATGATCCTACCTCTCCAACTTGGGAAGACATTATAGAAAATAGGGATGTAATTGTAGATAACCATGATAATCACATTGGTTCTCCTAATAATCTTCCGAGTAATGAAGAAGACAATTTAGTGCTAGAAGATACACTTGAAAGTTATAAAAGTCTCATTTATCCCTTTCCTAATGCTCCTACCATTTGGATAAATCTATTTGAGTGAAAAGAGCCAATCATTGTGTTGGTTACTTTTTATGTTGTTAACCAGGTTGGTCTTCTATTCTACCTATGGAGTTACCAATTCCAATCAAGGGCAGCTCGAAGGACCTAGACCAACTAACGAGGACTTTAAAATAACCTCCTACACTTCGGGCTCTACAATACCAAGGAGGGGAATCCCTTAATGTGTTTACAACCTTTGCACCATTATCATAAACAACATTAACAATAACAGATAATCCCACTTAGTAGTTCAACACAATAAAATAATATTGAATAGAATCGGCTATTCTTCGACAATATCAACTATATGGAGCATGGGATGACTACAACACAATCCATAATGTATAAAATAGTCATTGATTTGCAATCTATAGCAAGCTCTAGGGAAAGACAAAATAATACTGAATCACATGAATGAATGCAACTTAGATCAGTGCCATATATCCATTGCAGGAGTCAAATCCATAAGCATTTAAAGGTTTTAACAGATGAAATACATGACATATAAAATCCCTGACAATATTGCATTACAATTTCATCAGCATGTATTCTAACCCAATACTACTTATCAAATCCTTATACAGAACATATCTGCCTAGAATCCTATTTAAGCATTTTAATTAATTTCTTGAATTAAAGCTACAATAGAATCATACACACCACAATAGTGAGATGAATGAAACAACCCTTAGTTATTTTATTCAAAGTTTAGATATGCACGTACAATGGAGAGACATGAGCTTGAATTTATCTTTTCTATTCAAATGCTAGTACTATTATACAACATTAAATCCTCATGAACTCAAAACCTATTACAAAAATGACTCAAAATCCTAAATTGCATTTATCTCTAGAAACATATGACTTTACAATCTACTCTGCAACTTAGCCTAGACTCAATCAAAATTCTCTAACTTGCTAACCCGTACTTCTGGCCTTGAAATCCTTCTTATAGAAAATGAAGGAGCAAACAAGCATCGGGCCAGAAAGTACACATGTCACCAGCTGATTGTGACACTTGATATTCCAAAAATCGTTACAACAACAATCATTCTGGAGCATATTCTTGTTCATCATGTTGGGGGAAGAAGGTTGATGCAATAACCAAAAACCATGTGAATCCCATGCCAAGAAAGTCATCAACACAAAATTGGAATTGTTATAACTGTAGCATCTGATTTGCCACCTGTCGGTAACCCACACTTTTTACTCATCATCATTCAGATACTTAGCTACCCACCTCTAGTATTCTTTGTCAGTTGGCCAGTCAAAATTAATCACCTCACTTACCTTTGTACTATAAGGCATATATTTCACCGCTACCTGATTAGCATCTCTTTCAAAAGACTCTAGAAATGAGCTGGTACCAATAATCTTATCCATACAATTTACCAACAAATCATAATCTGAGTCATCACAAATTATTTTAATTTAATTATTGATGACCTTACTTGCTTGATCCTGCCATTGTTGGAGTATTCTGATTTCCCCCTACTCATTAATTATATCAGGTAACAGTGTGTTACCCCAATCATTGAAACTCTTTACCAAATCCCTGATTTTCCTACTTAAATAATCTAGTAAGGTCTGAAAAACTTGCAATGATTTTACTAATATATGAGTAGGCTTTAATGATTGGGGCTTGTTATTTATATCAAAATTTGAGGCTTAATTCATAATATCCAGATCATTAGCCCTAGGGATCCACTTTTCAATTATTGGAATCACTATATCCTGATCCCTATCAATATTTTTTATTGCTTCCAACAACAAAGATACAAAGAATGTATAGATGGCAATTTAATATCTACCTTTTCATTTAAGTGCTCCAAAACAGTAGTAACAATCTCCTTTTCCTTTAAAATAAATCCCTCCTCTTTAACCTTTGCTGATGTTTGTAATTCATCAATTTTTTGTATGAGTTTCCTCTTTGTTGGATCAACAGAGCACTCTGTTTCTTCATCAATTTGTTCTAGAGGAGGGGTGAGAGCAGGAGTTTGAATGGGAGACCCTGGTGTAGAAACATTTGGAGAAGCAAGAGGCATTGACCCTGCTGTGGGAGGCAATGTGCTGGTTCCTGGACTCTATACAGTAGTGCCTTTGGTAACTTTCAATTTTGATTATTTTACCTCAAAGACACAGACAACTATGTCCAAATGCGGAACAAACATAGTTTATTTCCTACATTAATCCATTTGAGAGAAACATATGTAGATTCAACAACAATCAACAACACAGATGAAAGACACTATAGAAAACAAAACACAAAGATTTTACAAGGGGAAAACCCTTTCAGGTAAAAAACCCCACTCTCCAAAGTTTGACCCATTGTATTATTTAGCAACAGAAAGTTACAATACAGTTTCAGGCTCTTAGCCTTTCAGAGATTACATCTTGTTCATCTGGATACAAATGGTACCAAACACCCCTAGAGAGATCAACCATAGCATTCATGTTCAGGAGAGATTCTAGCATAAGCCTACCTCTCTCACTATCTCCCTCGACCTCATGGCTCTAGCCTTTCAGCCAGCCACTCGACCTTTCTCTCTCAGCTCTTCAACTTCTCAGCTTGTCAATTTGATCAACCCTTTCTACAAAACATCCAATGCATACATATATGCATTTGTTCTCAACAAAATCTATGTGAATCGGTTCAAGATCAGACTTCAGTAATCTGCCAACTCGGCATCCCTATCATCGTAGATGTTTCCACTCCTGTGCATATTTTTCCTTTTAGACTATTCAGAAAATCCAACTGCCAACCGTTTGAATTTTTCTTCCTCTAATTGGTCCACATGCACCATGTCAGACAATGTTCACTTGGTCAACAACTATCAACTTGTGTCGCATGTCGGTGAGACACTAGAAGTGTCTCCTCGATGCCACAAGACCTTGTTGATCATGTTTTCTGCACAATAACAACCAGACAAAATATGATAATCTATCTCTCTTAAAAGGTAAATCTCTATCGGAAAGCCTCAAGAGATAACCCCAAGGTCTCTAATGTCAGGTCTTGATAGTGCATAAACAACTCAGTAACGAAATGTGAAAATGCTGGTAATCACAATGGGACCTTACTATGAGCAAAATACTGAATTGATTTTATCAGATCTGACAATTTGATGATACTTCATTCCTAGATCTAACCCAATAATCAAAGAAATGGAAAAAGAATAAGGGTTTCGAAGAGATCTTAAATCTAATATTACTCCTAAGATTAACAATGAAAATAACCAACACTCAAAATGGACCAATCCTTCAAAACCGATCTTTGCTTGACCAAGATAAATCTGCAATCTCACAAAAAATAGTGCAATCTTCTGAGGTGTTAAGATTTTCATATCATTAACACTCATTCAACAACCCTATTGTAGTTGAATTGAACAAATCCTCACAATTGAACTTAGGCACACGGTATATGAAGTCCAGGCTAACTTTGCAAGGCAACTAACAGTCAGTTGGTTGCGAAAAGTATGGACTGAAGAATTGTTGCAACATTCAAGTATTGAATCATAAACATTATTGAATCCAATATAATCTAAACATTAACCTTCTCAAAGAAATTTTAAAGATAGACAAACGAGAACCATGCAAAATAGAAGAAAACATGGCACCACATCACAATGTCGTTTCTTGTATTCAAACTGTCCACTGTAGCAATAATTCCATATTTCTGTTACAACATTTGCTTGAGAATACCTACTTGCTACTTGCTTTTACTATCTCTATGTTCTAATTAAAAATGCTAACTATCTTCAAATTTTCTAATCATCTAACCCTTTACAAATGAGGCGAAATGCCCAATATATAGAATTTTCCCAAAAAACCTATCGGCCAGGCAAGGGTTTCACAGTATAATGGCACAACTCAGCCAGGAGAGTCTTTGAAATGGGTCAAACATGCATTAAATTCACATCCTGTCCAAGTCAGCCCAAGATCTGCAGCTTGTACGATGCGCGGGAAGATACAAGTGAAGCACAAATCGCACTGCGGCCCATCATTAGCTCCCTTCCCTATTATCCATATTCATACCCAACACTTCATGTACTTTCAAGAACGTCTCATCCAGGCCAGTGACTGGTGGCAAGGGCAGAACCCTAAGTCATCCTTCAATGGACACAATCTCCTCTCTTGAGTGTTTGACTAACCTATCCTAGTCTACCTTATACATTAGGTACTTATCAATAACTACAAGGTAGGTAGCCGCATCATCCAACTAGTGCTCAGAAATGGAGCCATCATCAAGTGGCGCATAAACATCTTGCCACCAACTTCTTAATTGTTCCAGACTCAAACATTCAGGAGCTTTCATCCTTCATCCCATCATTATCTCGAAGAAAGCAATAGAGCCATTGTAGACACCAGCTAGGGTGTCATCAATGTGTCTTCTCTATTTGTAAATATTCTTATAGTCCCAAAGGCCAACATTTGTATCAATGACTTCCGACCAAACAAAAGTGATCTTACTCTCAGGGACCTTGTTTTTAATGCCCAACTTAATCCTCTCTGCATCAGACAATAAGGAACCAGCTACTGCCTTGCTTGATTCAGCCTACACTCAACATGGAAATCATATTAAACCACGAGAAAGAAAGTTCAATCTATCAAAACACCGTTAGAATGCATCTCTTTTAGTCAAGGTGTTATCAAAACTCATATAAAATGACCACAACAAATTTTAGGTTTCAATACCATCTACGAAATAAGAGCCAGAGAGGAATTTTGGGAAATTCGATACCGGTTGGATTCCAATGGAAAAAACCAAGAAACACCTACTTAACCATCAAACCTGATCATTTTTAATCAATAAATCACATGGAAGATCCAAATATGACATGAAGTAATCATCAAATGCATCAAAAATTATAAATGAATCCAATTATTTCATGCTCCTTTATATTTTACCAAATTTTAGGGAAATCCATGAGGGACAGATTTCCGCGAAGAACTAGTCATTGAGCAGTTTCGGGAAATTAGCGGATTTCAGAGAAATACAAACTCGATGAAAATATGTGGTTAAGGCACAATTTTGGACCAATGGAGATTCCCAGAACGAAGGTTTCGTAAAGAATCAATCATTTTTCCAAGAAGTCTCGAATACGAATGCCATTGGAAAAGGTTTCACTAAGACTTAGTGGTTTCGGTGCAACATCCTACCGACAACATGTGGTCTTAGCAAAAGAAGATTTGAGCTTGCCAAGAAAGGAAGGGGTCGTCGTAAGGTCTTGGCAACTGCCAGGAGTCTCGCCAAAAGCGAAGGCCTCAGCAAGAGCTGTGAGCTCGGTGAAAGGTCCTGGCAACTTAGTAGGGTCTCAGTGAAGCAAAGGAACATCGGTATAACAAAAGGAGCCCGCTATGACCTCCTGGTGATGAGGTTTGTCTTGCTGATAGAAAGACTTTTGGCATGAGAATTACAATGTCCTGGTGACTAAATACAAACTCACAAAGGGATTTGGCGAGACACAGGAAGACCGATGTGACATCTCCCCAACTTCAAAGGGTTACAACGATTGAAAAGAGCAGAGCTCGATGAAAGCAAAAGTGCCCGGTGGGAGGTCTTACCGAAGGAAGGATGTCTTGGCAAAGCAAATGAATATTGGTGAAGCTATTGGATCCCGCCATGACCTCCTAGCGACTAAGGCCCATCTTGTCGAAAGCGAATAGGAAAGCACGTCAATGAGACATTTTTTTATGATGTGAGGTCTCGGCGAAGCCTCCTTGTCTCACCGACTGGTATGCATAAAAGATTTCATCGGCGAGAGAAAAGATATTTTCATAGTGATCCAATATGAACTTAGGAAGACCTCGGCAAAATAGAAGGTGATCGGTATGAGGTCTCACCAACGCTGAAAGGTCACAACGAACATATTTAGAAGGGACAGAGAGTTAGGATTTCACCCAGACACTGAACCAACTATGGATTTCAAAAATTTTAACCTAGGGCAAGTCAGGGATGGGCCTTTCATGAATTTATTCTGCATTCTAGGTCAATTTAAGACGAAATCACCTAATACGGCATTACCCTAGGTCCAAAACCCTACTCACCCACCATTAGCGCATAGGGAAGTTCAGAATTTAGTTGCTTCACGGTTAAGTCGTCACTAGAGTTTACTAATTACTCTTAGGAAAGATTCATCAAAATGTAAACAGACAAATGAACTCAAAACTTGCCTGGGAGCTGACATATAATGCAATACTGAACAACCCTAGCATGAAATAAACCAACACATAGGAATCCAAATCCCACAAGCCCTCACAATACCAATGTGCCATTCATAATTCAATTCAAAGTAGAGCAATCAGACACATACCATCATAAAGCGGGAATTGATCTCAGAAGCAGCAGACGCGAAGCTCAATGGTGTCTACAACGAACACAGGTGATAATGCACAAGAAATCACCACCAAATGAGACCAATTCAAACCCAAATGCCCAAATCAAAGCCAAAAGCCTAAAGAACAAACTCTAAGGATGCAACTCAACTCATACAATGGCAAATAGTGAGCATAATGGCATGAAAGATCTCAGAAATCAAGTAAAATCTAGCCTTCAAAGCACATACGAAGCCATTAATGCAATCGATAGGGCAGCTAGAGAAGGAACTCGGGAATTCGACAACAGGACGAAATCCAAGAAAATCTAGCCGACATGGTAATCCATGAAGATTGAAAATTCTTGAGCAATAAGATCCAACCGGAAATCAAGCAGGATCCAGGAAAATCCGACCAGGGTGGAAAATCCTGAATCAGGGCCAAAGCCCGAAAATGATCCAGAACATAATATTTTCAATAAATAACCAAGGGAAACACTTAGGAAATCAAAATAAACATTCTAAGCAAATGCCTAGGTAAGACAAAACCCCAAAAGTAAGGGCCAAAACACCAAAATAGAAGTAAAAGAGGGTCCATGCTTTCAGCGAGGCGTGTGCCAAAAACTACACAACATACCTGATTACACATTGTTGCCAAGAGTCCTCTCCATTGACAAGAGGTTCTACTGAGCTTACAAGTTACATCGACCTTAGCAAGCACATCGGTGATACTATTGCTATTGCCAAGAGTTTACATCAAGTCTTCAAGTCATACCGAAACCCAAATAGTCGCCAAGAGTCATACCAATATCAGGTTTCCCATCGGCAAGACAAAAGCTCTTCACCAAGAGATAATACCAATGCCTCCATGTTACTCCAAAGACTCCTATCAGCTAGACATTCCATCTTCGCTAAGACACCAAGCTCAGGAGTCATACCAAACACATTCAAGAGTCACCGAGACTTATCCTCTTCGCCAAGACCTTATACCGAGGTCTTAAGTCACCCTGAGCATTGCATTCACCAGTTGGAAAGACTTATGTCTTTCGCCGAGACTACATACCAAGCTCTATGTCTTGCTTGAGTTGGTAAGACATTTGACTTTTCCAAGACCTTTCACCAAGCGCCAAGAGCTATACTGATGACTTCAGCTTGCATCCCCGCTGGAGAGACCACCACTGTCGCCAAGACTTCATGAAGTCTCCTAGGTTACCTAGAGCCTACCTTTCACCGGAGTCATGCCGAACACATCCCACACCATCAATGAGACAAATTCCTATTGCCAAGACTTCATAGCAAAGCCTTCAGGTCATACCAATGTGTTCCACTATCGGCGAGAGAATCAACCTTCGACAAGACTTCTTACTGAGGTTTCCATGATAACCCGAAACCACTTCTCACTAGGAGTCACACCGAACTGATGACCCCACACTGTGGGATAGACTTCCAATATTCGATGAGATATCATATCAAAACAAGCCTTTTAGCCAAGGGTCTTCCCCGATCTCTTCAAAGGTTACATTGTCACCAAGACAATCCTTCATCGCTGAGACTTCATATCGAGACCCTTAAGCTACTCCGAGTGTATATAGTCGGTCAGACATCTCCCAGTCAGCAAGAGATCTTCCCGAATGTTCAAGTCACCCTGATGACTATAATCGGCGATACATCTCCCTGTCGCTAGGACCACATACCAACACACTCAAGTTACCCCGATGACTCCAGGAGAAAACATATCGGTGAGACAACCCTCCATCGCTAAGACTTCATATCAAAGCAAACATGCTACACCGATGACTCCAGTCGCCATAGGTCACACCAACATATGCTAGGCACCCAATAACAAAACCTTCTATCACCGGGACATTTCCACTTTGTAAAGGGTTACAACAAATGCAGCAAGTCATAGCGATAGGTCCATTCGGCAAGATAGAAGCAAAGTCATAGCGACATGAGCAAAACACAAGATTACTGAACTTTCAATCGGATAGACACCAAGAATGTCATAGCGACCAGTCTTTCTCAGAGGATTCAGCCTGTGAGATTGAGGCACATTTTCCAACAATCTCCCACTTGATGAAGACACACAAGAACTAAGATCACACTAGCTCCACTAGTTCAAAACCCCGCAATACTCAAGACACCCAATCAACATGATTCAATAGCTAACAATCCACAGAACAATTTGCAACAAAGACCAGGTATCCAACTGCAACTCACTAACCAACAAAGCAACTAACCATAGCCTTCCAGGAAACCACATAGATCTCAACATGCTCTCATGCTCTATCAAGAAATCAGCTCCAACATCCAAGATGTTCACCTTTAGACAACAATCTTGTCATCTTCCAACATGCCACCTATGGAAGAAGAATACAAATCCAAGGTGTATAAGCACCATTCCAATGAACACAAGAAAAAGATCCCAGTGATCTCACCAACAAGATACTGCTACCACCTCACTGTGTTCAAAATGCTATACAGAAGCAATATCAACTTCAAATCTTCAAAAAGAACACAACAGTGAAGTCATTATCTAGAAACAAGAAACTAAACATCAGTTAGAACAACAATCAGACTGACTGCTTTCATCCAACTAATAAACCCACACGACTAAAAATATCACCCACAGCTCGTGCTATACCATCCAATCTCACATACCTCATAGGTATCAACATTAGTAAACTTTTTCCAATCCATTAACAACAAATACAAGTTCTAGTGTCAACCAGTCAAAGAAGACAAGACACATACAGGAACTCCCACTGCCAAAGTAATTTAGATCTTAAAGATCAAAGGCACAACAAGTCTACCAATATCAGCACATAGAAAATGTAACCATGTAGTACCAAGGAAATATCCACAATGATATGCACAACCTGCAACAACTTGCCACAAGAACTCTCACCACAAACCTTCACGGCCACAGAGAGAAACATTGCACATCATCTTCCTATAGAACATCCTCCTACATACACTTCTAACAGCCAGCTGTGTTAAGGATGATCTTCTTCATATCCCAAAAGAAATCCTTAACAATATCCATTCATTCAATTACCCAGATCAAACTATCTTTAAAACCAACATGGATGTAAGCATCTCAAAGAAGATCAAGCTTGTTCATTTCCCATTTTAGGAAATCAGCCCATACATCATCTCCTACCAATTCTCATTAGTAACAAGGAGATAAAAGAAACTATACAAATTCCACTATGAATCTTCCAGAATCATTAAACAGTAATTCAAGATCCATATCTTGAAAGTAAACTTAATAAAACACATCTAAAAAATATAATGGGCCACATACCTTTCAAATAAACTGTTGAGAGGACCAAGAGTGGGAACTAGAATACTCCTTCAAGATATACAAGTCATCATGACTAATCCAAGAGCAATCTCATCATAGGTCTCTTATTGAACTCACGTTCAACCAAGGTGAAGGCTTCTCAGACCTTCTGCTGAACAACTTTAACAAGAGTAATAAGCAGCAACACATCTCTCATAAGAGAAAAACAACCTCACCTTATTCTTCATGTATCCATGAGTACTGGCAACTAATCATCTCATGTTAAACTTCAACTGCATTACTGCACTAACATGAAGTATCAAGCAAGTAATCAAAGCACTCAATACACAAAGAATTACCATACCACTGTCAAAGTTCCAATCAGCTGAATCAGGAACTTATCATGACATCATGATCTACACATCCCCATAGGAGATCCCATGCTTCAAGTGACTTTTCCATTGTCTCAAGTACAATGCACAATTCCAAAACTCCAGTGTACAAGCAAGAGTATACCATGACATAAGAAAATAGACTCAAAAAATAGCATCACCTGTCAAGCACCACCAACACCTTAGCCAAAGAATCCAAGCATCTTCCATGGTTCCAAGATGTTGTACATCTTCAAATAATGTCCATGCAAAAGTGTAAGAACCCTTCTGCAACACTAAAGAAGACCATTCACCACCATGTGATGAACCCACAATCACTACTAGAGCTCCCACTAAAACATGACATCCGAGCTCTCCAAGCATCATGACCACCTGCTACAGGTTCCCATAACCAACTATTTAGGTACTCAATAGTATCCATCCTCTCATCTCAAAGCAATCACACCAATGCACAAGTGACCACAGACAAGGCTAGCTAACAAGTTTGTACCAACAATGAATCAACCTCATGGATATAGACAGTCCACATCCGAGTTGTCTCATAGCAAACATGTAGGTAAAGACATCCCAAAACATTGCACAACCCATAGATCCATTCAACAGAAACGTGTAAACCCATCATTGCATTGGAAACTACATCACTAAGATATCAAAGAGAATAACCACGTAGACAACATGACTCAAACACCAGATCACACCAGATCTGACTTTCCAAACATGTCCACAACGAGCACCATAGTCAAGGAACACTACCACAAGAATGTTGAGTGACAAATCACTTACCAACACTCCCATGCAGAGAAGAAAACATACCTCTTCAAACCCTGCACCAAGCATGCATGTAGACCTACAACTATCTCATCCAACAACACCCCAGAAGGCCAATACCTAGACAATAGCTTAACAACAACTCCACATGATCACAAGTTTTTTCTTAACCATGTAAAACCTGCAAAACCACAGAGCCATGCAAGTATAAAACATCCTTAGAAAGGAAACAATAGTTCAAGAGAATCCAGACCCCTTCAGGCCAAATCTAAACCACCAACATGTACATACATTCGAGAAAGAGAGAAAGGCTATTTCATACGCTTGCAAATCATCTAATGATTAACTTCATAGCCTTCAAGCATTCAAGGTTAATAGGAAACAGTTCCTTCCAACACTAGGAACCACCACCTAGCATAAGCACTCTAAAAAATCCACCTCATACTTCAAGGTTAAAACTCTACCAGCCAGGAGACACAAATCACAACATGATCAACTCCTTTTTCCATCTTGACCATCCTTCAAGCTGCATGTTGTCTTAGAATACCACAAGGCTTCCACTCATCAAAGGATCAATCCATCAATCCATTCCTCTAGATTTCTTCCAGCCCATCAAGCTAAGAGATCTTCACAGGAGAAATATCCATAACCAACAACCAAAAGAAGGCTCTGATACCACTTGTAAGGAAATCTAGGAGCACATCTAGTGAAAAATCCATACACTAGTGCCTTCGGTAAATTTCAATTTCGATTAGGTTACCTCAAAGACATGGACAACTATGTCCAAATGCGGAAAAGACACAATTTATTTCGTACATTAATCCTTCTGAGAGAAACATATGTAGATTCAACAACAATCAATAACACAGATGAAAGACACTACAAAAAATAGAACACAAAGATTTTACATGGGGAAAACCCTTTCGGATAAAAAAACCCCACTCTCCAAAGTTTGAGCGATTGTATTATTTAGCAACAGGAAGTTATAATACAGTTTCAGGCTCTTAGCCTTCAGAGATTACATCTTGTTCATTTGGATACAACTGGTAGCAAACACCCCCAAAGATATCAACCATAACATTCATGTTCAGGAGGGATTCTAGCATAACCCTTCCTCTCTCACTATCTACCTCGACCTCATGGCTCCATCCTTTCAACCAGCCACTCGGCCTTTCTCTATCAATCTCTCTTTGGCTCTCAACTCTTCAACTTCTCGGCTTGTCAACTTGATCAACCCTTTCTACAAAACATCCAATGCATACATATATGCATTCATTCTCAACAAGATCTCTGTGAATTGGTTCAAGATCACACTTCAGAAATCTACCAACTTGACATCCCTATCATCGTAGATGTTTCCACTCCTATGCAGATTTTTCCTTTCAAACCGTTTAGAAAATCCAACTGCCAATCGTTTGAATTTTGCTTCCTCTGATTGGTCCGTGTGCACCATGTCAGACAATCTTCACTCAGTCAATAGCTATCAACTTGTGTCGCATGTCGGTGAGACACTAGAAGTGTCTCCCCGATGCCACAAGACCCGATTACACATTGTCGCCAAGAGTCCTCTCCATCGACAAGAGGTTCCACCAAGCTTACAAGTTACATCACCCTTAGAAAGTACATCAGTGAGACTATCACTATCTCCAGGAGTTCACATCGAGTCTTCAAGTCATACCGAAACCCAAATAGTCGCCAAGAGTCATACCAATATCAGGTTTCCCATCAGCAAGACAATAGCTCTTCACCAAGAGATAATATCGATGCCTCCATGTTACTTCGAAGACTCCTATCGGCCAGACATTCCATCTTCACTAAGACACCGAGCTCAGGAGTCATATCGAACACATTCAAGAGTCAGTGAGACTTATTGTCTTCACCAAGACCTTATACCAAGGTCTTAAGTCACCTCGAGCGCTGCATTCACCAGTCAACAAGACTTATGTCTTTTGCCGAGACTACATACCAAGCACCCATGTCTTGCTGAGTCGGCAAGACATTTGACTTCACCAAGACCTTTCACTGGGTGTCAAGAGCTACATCGAAGACATTAGTTGCATCCCCATCGGCGAGACCACCACCTGTCACCAAGACTTCACGCTGAAGTCTCCAGGTTACCGCAAGCTCACCTTTCGCCAGGAGTCATGCCGAATGCATCCCACACCATCGGTGAGACAAATTCCCATCGCCAAGACTTCATAGCAAAGCCTTTAGGTCATACCGATGTGTTCCACTATTGGCAAGAGAATCAACCTTCGGCAAGACTTCTTACCGAGGTTTCCATGATAACCCAAAACCACTTCTCACTAAGAGTCACACCGAACCGATGACGCCACAAGCTATTGGCGAGACTTCCGATATTCGATGAGATATAGTATCAAAACAAGCCTTTCGGCCAAGGGTCTTCCCAATATCTCCAAAGGTTACATTGTCGCCATGACAATCCTTCATCGTTGAGACTTCATATCGAGACCCTTAAGCTACTCCAAGTGTATACAGTCGGCTAGACATCTCCCAGTCAACAAGAGATCTTCCTGAATGTTCAAGTCACCCCGATGACTACAATCAACAAGACATCGCCCTATTGCTAGGACCACATACTGACACACTTGAGTTACCCCGACGGCTCCAAGAGAAAACATATTGGTGAGAAAACCCTCCATCGCTAAGACTTCATATCAAAGCAAATAGGTTACACTGATGACTCCAGTCGCCATGGGTGACACCGACATACGCTAGGCACCCGATAACAAACCCTTCTATCACTGGGACATTTCCACTCTGCAAAGGGTTACAACGAATGCAGCAAGTCATAGTGATAGGTCCATTTAGCAAGACAGAAGCAAAGTCACATCGACATGAGAAAAACACAAGATTATTGAACTTTCATTTGGCCAAACACCAAGAATGTCACAGCAACCATGCTTTCTCAGAGGATTCAGCATGTGAGATTGAGGCACATTTTCCAACAACTAGATGATTCTCCAATATGCCCATACTTGAACCTTTCTACTTTAGTTTGAAACTCAACATTTCTTGGTTGCATTTTACTATATTATTCAATCAAAGTGTTATACTTCTCCATTAGGATCTTTCTTTCAGCCTCCTCCCTTTCAGCAGTTATTTGGGCCAACTTGGCCACATTCACAGTTAAATTAATGGCCTCGGTTGTTGAAGTCTCTGAATCCCTCTTTACTATTAATCCTCCTCTAAAATTTGGATTAATATTAACAATATCTAGATTTCTCCCCTGTGGAACCAATGCCCAAATTGCCAAGGTCTCATATTCTTCACTGAAGGAAGAATTTTGCAATGTTGCCTTAACTTCTTCTTCAAAATCTTGAAAAGGATTCTTGGACTTCATAGTGGCATTAAAAGCCACTGCATCTACGATGTCCCATTCAGGAAAAATCAAAACACCAGCCTGACTCACTAGTTGCCTTCATTCTTCAAGAGTGATGTTCCTGAACTCTTCCATTAGTTCAAATTTTACTTCATCATTCTCCTGATCTGACCGGTCAGGCCTTAGTTCTCTTCTCTCCTTGCATTTATTTTGATACTCTTCAAATTTCATTCTCCATTCCAATTGCAAGAATATATGATTTTTTACAAATGCATTGTCATCTAAGAACTTGCAAGCTTCCATTCTTGCATTTTGCACACTTTTACCCTTCATATCCAAATCAGACAGGACCAACTTAGCTAACCTAGGAGGGGAAGGCATACCAACCTACATGTCCTAATTAGTAAAATCTGTCAGATCCTCAGGTGGGTGATCAGTTCTTTGCCTCTTTGGGCTCATCTCAGATGGTGGTGATGGGGGATTGCAATCTGGTGAAGATATTAATTCAATGATTTTGACAGCCCCAGGTACTTTGAATTTTGGACTTGGTCATGGAGGCGCCTTCATTATTTGCTTCCTCTTTCTATCTACTTCTTCCTCATCACTGCTAGTATCCCTTTTCCTCCTATAGATAGGTCGCCTTTCTATAGGCTGATATACTGACCTTGTTTCAATTGGCCTATCACTTTGTCCTTGCATACCCAGGCTTAGCCTTAAATTTATCTTTTTGGTTGTCAAGGTGTTCATAATCTCCTTGAAATTCTTCATAAGAAAATAAATTTTCTTATGGTATGGAGTGAATTCCATCAGTGGATCATACTTTGAATCCATTTCATGCACAATATCTAGTAGCTTACTATAAGCTATCCATTTCTCCTTGTTCAATTCTTGCTTATTTAAATCAAACTCATTTATGATCAGGTCCTCAGGGAAATTGAACTCATGTGTAAATTTTCCACCTTTTATTCTTTATCTGAAGAGAGCAAAGAAACCTTCAGGATCATGCAATCTCCTTGGGCTAGATCTCAAATAATAATCAACAAATAATTTATCAAAATGTGTCCAACCTCCCTTTGAAAATGTAAAGTCAGACACTACTATATAATTAAGGAATAATATTCCCTTCCCTTTCCCAATAAGGTTGTCTTCATGGACACAACCCATCTACCACATAACTTCTGCAAACCCTATTCTTGGTGGCACATTGTATAGCAGGATGTGAGGGACTCCCTAAAATGCATATATTCTCAAGACAGTGCTAACTAGATATGGGATAATGTCACCCCAATTATATAAAACCCTCAATTCTGGCTTCCTTTCCTTTGGCCTGAGGAAATCATGTACTTCCTTAAGGACCCTAGGTACATTTACCATCAATCTAGCCCTTAATATAGAACTATCAATCTAGCCCTTAATCTAGAAGCAAAACAATTATCAAATTGTACATAACTGGTGTTTTCCTTATTACAGGACAATCTACAGCTCATATCTGCACTGGCAATCTTTCTCCATCAACTGATTGCCTTAAGTTCATCTTCTCAGGCAATGAAATCATCATTCTTAAATAGAAACATATGCATCAGCATGGAATACCAAAATAATTGAGTACTAGTATCACCTCTCTGCAGCTTCGACAAACCTTCATCTGTCCTCTCAGCTAGGAAAGAAGCAAAGTCATATGTTATAGAGAAATTAGGGTGTTATATTTGCACCCCTATGAACATGTATGCAATAGGAATTACTGCACCAGGATTGAAGCCCAAAATCTAACATAATGAATAGAAAGTAGCCAGGAAAGGCTTTGCAAAACAAGTCAATCTGAAGGGTTCCTGGTCACTAGGGCTAATGTGAAATTGTGAACTTCCTTCCTTAACTAGATGAGGTGGAAGCAACTTAACCCTAAAAATATATTTTAGTTTTGTATACTCCTACTTCATTTCCACAAGATTAATAGAAACCAAGTCATCACTCAGCTCACTCAACTCAAAATTTTGTTGGATAACATCTCTATTAATTTCTAGTAGCACCCCTCCATCATTATCTCTAATTACCCATGTGATGGGGTCATATCTCATGGACACTACCCTAAGTAATTCCACACTAGGGAACACATTTGGAACAACCAGTTTACCCATGTTGCACATCCATCCATTTGAGAAAGGGTGAGGAAAATTCCTCTATCATACCATAATTTGAACATCTCGAAGCCAGTAAGTGGAACCTTAGCATCATCAATGTTGGAATTATTAGAAACCAAGCCTTCCCCTAGGATTTTCCCTTGCATCAACACTACACCTTTCCTTCTATCATTTTTTGATAACTGAAATTGATCTAGGCAATCATCATACAAGTTTCTTTTCAAGTATTCAATGTGGCCATAGTGCTACTTGGGTGGTGCCATCTTAGACAGACTAGGGATTTGCTACAATGTTATACTTCAAGTGGCTATGACTAAGCAGAGATAGGAAATTACAGAAATAAACTACTATAATTCTTCACAGTTTATGATTAAAATACAGCCCCAAGTAAATATTTCAACAAGCTCAGTAACAAACACATCAAACCCCCCTTCCCAAATTTAGGTGCAAAATGATTGGGAAATAGAGAGAATAAACTTATGACTCTTCTCACACAAACTCCAAATTCTGGCTATAGCTGCTTGCAATTTCACCCTTAGCTCTGAAACTATTTTCATGAAATACTTGGATGCCTTGTCACTGGTCACTGTCCTTTCCCTAACTATTGAGCAACTATCGTGCTCCTTCAAACTGGTCACTTTCCTTTCCCTAACTATCGAGCAACTTTTCTCTTAAAATCATAACATCTGCATTGAAATAAAACACGTGCATCTCACAAGTGCATTAGTAATCTGCCCTTTAAGACATTTAAAACTGGCCAACGTTTCCTTCACTCCTTAGGCTTCAATGGATGAGACACATGGTAGTCACCCGCACTATCGTGATCATCAGTGAGGCCATTGTGGGATAGCGGGGAATGGCTAGGATGCGGTCAGACCTAGCTTCTAATCGCCACCGTTGATCTTTCTTATCCTGACTTGATGCCCTAATTTCTTCACCTGACATTTTCTCATTTAATGCATTTTAACGGTTATATCAAAAATTTCATTTTAAATGTTTTTCCTAAAGCAATGAAACATTTAAAATGTATCAGAGATAATTTCCTCAGGCCCCACCTTGTGCACATGGAAAAATCTCGTTGCTTCAAGAAAGATAAAAAGTGAGCACCTTCTTATTGCAAAATAGCGAGGAAGCCATTTGATCAAAGGACCGTTGATCAAAACTTAAGCAAACATCATCCCCCATAGAGGACATGTGGCACCCACTCGTGATATTGCGATCCCAAAATTCCTAATCGTGAGATAGTAGGCACCATTGATCTTCAAAGTCAAATGATCGATAGTAGCACGAACACCATACTCCTGCAAAATATAACCTTTATTAAATAGGACAAGGGGGCACTACTAGGCCGACAGGACAACTGTTAGAATTGGCTATGGACGCCACCCAAGATCTATGGACCAAATGGAAAGCACAAGAAAGAGAGAAAGATTATGAGAAGAATAAACTATATTCAATGTCATTAATATGATAATGATTATGATTTATTACAATGATAGAGACCCCTTGGTTATATAGCCAAGGTGAGAACATAGGAGGGCATAAGATTATGACAAGTGTTAGAATCTTATGACATGAGACAACTAGGAACACTTATCACTCCACCAAAGATGGAGAGATAATCACATGATATGTCCACAAAAGGTGGAAATGATGAGGTGATGAGATGTCAAGTCCACCAAAAGTGGAAATTCTCCAACAACCTCCTATGTGGTCCCTAAGTAAACTTAACTAAGGTGTAATTATGACCTAGGACAAGGTACAAGATATTTAATTACACCAACACCCCCCCTTAAGTGCAACTTAGGGAGTAGTGCACAAATGCAAACAATGCAAGATGCAAAGATGGGTCCCGAATACTAGGCCATGTTAGGTACCAATGTACACACAATGCAATCAATGCAATGCAATCTCTCACAACCGAGGAAAGGGAGAAAACCTCATGGGACAAAACTCCCCCTCAAAAGAGAGATGAAATACAAAATGGAAATACTCTCAATAAAGAATGAGAAGGTAAAACCCCCATGTGAGGAAAAAAACCCCCCCATAAGAGAGAAGTAGAAGAGAAGCAAGGTAGCCCCCCCTCAATGTTGAGTCTCCTGCAAGAATGGTAGAAGCTCGACATTGAATGCTGAAGATGATCCAATCTCGCCGAATAATGTTCCTCCCCTTAGGAAGAAACAAAACCAAGGATGTATGCAGGATATCAAAATGATGAATGATGTATGATGGTGTCTTTGAAGCATGCTCAAGTGTCTCCATGTTGATGTTGAAAGTTGAACCACTCCAATCAGGCGTTCTAGGCCACACTGCTGAAGAGGAAAATCCAACATCTAGTAGAGATGAATGTAGAGCACTATCCAAAGACAATGGTATCTCCTCTGAAAACAAAGAAGCCTCCTCCAAATGCTGTCCAAAAGAATCCACACTCACGCCAAGCTGTGAAGAATGATCATGTAGAGAATGAACAAGAGGGTCAAGGTGTTCCCTCACAACAACTGAAGAAGGTTCATCTTCATCAAAGAGAAGATGAATGCTATCAAGAGTGTCCTCCAAGTCTGCAAGATGTGACTCCACAAACAAGTCTGAAATACCTATTAGAAAGTCATCCAAAGTAGCCATGTCTGGAAGACAAACAGGATCCTGCTGCACTGAATCACTAGGAGCCAAAACTGTAGCAACACAAGCATCATCAACTGCAACAGTAGATGGAGGAGATGAAATGCATGGCTCAAGTACTGGATCTGATGTGAGTATGCCCAAGTTCAAGAAGCCAAATGTCTCCTCAGAATCATAGTTGTGATCAACAGCCAAATGAACATTGTCATCATCAGAAGCAAACTGTGCAAAGGAATACAACCGAGATGAGTGATCAACCACCCCAGTAGCAATGATATCTCTAGTCTCCAAGTCACGAATGATAACAAAATCAGGAGTGAACTCCACAGTTCTCCCATCTCCACCATGTGTAATCTGATAAATGGAAAGCAGATTGTTCGTCAAATGAGGAACACACAAGACATCCTGAAAAGTGTTTTCCCCAATGCTAATGGATCCCTTCCCTGTTACACTCATGTATGTATTGTTTCCCATCAAGATAGGAGACATAGAACAAGGCTGAAATGTAGAGAAGATAGTCTAAAAAGATGCCATATGATGTGATGCTCCTGAATCTAGAAGCCATCTCCCTGATCCTGGACTTGAATGAGCACAAAGAGCTTGTCCTTTATATCCTGATATATATGTTTGACCTTTGTCCTTTTTAGACTGTTTTGTAGTAGAAGGAGAAGAAGATTCAGACATTCTAGAAGGCAAATCAATGTGATTCTTTTTGAGAAGATTTTTCAACTCATCAATGTCCTTATAACAATAATGTTCTTCATGTCCATCCTTCTTGCAATATGCACAAAAAGGTCTCTCCTTCTTAGATGTTTCTCCTTTTGATTCTTTTTGAGATGAGGATTCTGATTCTTTATGTGGCTTGTTCATTTTCTTCTTTTGCTTCTTATCAAGATTCCCTGATTCTTTCTATACCTTAGACTCATTAGCCACCAATGCTTGTGGTTTGGAAGACTTGATTAGACCCATGTTCATTAACTTAGCTTCCTCTTGGATTAGGAGATTTGCAAAGTCATCAAACTTAGGATCAACATATGATGCTCCCATAGAAAGTCGATGGGTATGAAGGCCAGAAACAAATACTGAATACTCAGGACCAAGCTTGGATAACACATTCAGAATCAACTGTAAATCCTCTTTTTCAATAGTGCATTCTTTCAATTGTGTTCTTAGTTGCTTGATTTTGGAGATGTAGTCTTGGATGTGGTCAAAACCTTTAGGATCAAGATTCATCAAATCATTCTCAATTTGATAGCCTCTAATCTTATCTGTTTTGCCATACAATTTCTCAAAAGTGTCCCATACCTCTTTAGGTGTAGTACATGATTCAATATGAAACTGTAAATCAAATGAGACTAATGAGCATATGCATCCAAGTGTTTTCTCACGATCAATCTCCCACATTGCCAATTCTTTAGCATCTGTAGGTTTTGGGATTTTGTCCTTTAGATGACCTATTAGACCTTTCATCATGAGATAGTTTGTTACTGATTTTCTCCATGTAGCATAATTATGTGGATTTAGGGGTTCAATTTGAGATCTCCCCATTGTAAGAACACAAATCAAGCAAAAGAATGCAAACAATCACTGCAAGATTACCCCCCCAAATCACTCAATCAAGAAACCCCCCAAGAAATATCTGATTTTGCATTTTATATTTAGTGCATTTACAGTTGCCACAGCAAAGTGGTCTTTGATCTTGGTGCTTACAAATGCCAAAATAGGCCACAGTATCAAGGAAAATTTTTGGTACAAAATGAGATCAATCTGATCATACCAATGAGAAGTACATGAAAAATCATGCACTTTCAAAAAAAATTGCACAAAAAAATGTTACCGTAGGAGCAAGATATGAGCTCCCAAAGTTCTCAAAACGAGGACGAAGCAGCAACACCTGTGAGAATCTTCAAATTCTGAAAAAACCAGGCACAAAAACCAAAAACTGATCACACCAGTGCGTAGAGAATGAAATTCTAGCCCAAATCAAAAAAAATTGCTTGAAAAAAGGAGTCAAATTGACCGAGTTATGAAGCTTCAAAGTTAGCCTTCAAAAATCAGAATGCAAATGGTGAGGGGGCAAAAAATTTCAAAGCTATGCTGACGTCATCCTGACGTATTGCTGACATCATCTGTTGAAGCGTTTAAATTTGACGGGCTGATGGCCGTCAAAAAAGAATAGACTCCCTGTGGAATATTCGCTAGACTGATGGTTTAAAATTGACGGTGAAATAAACGTCCCCGGAGAAACGCCCGTCTGCCAGAATATTCTACCGTCGATGAAATATTCTGCAAAGAGCTGGTACGGAATTTAACGGAATATTCTTCAGCCAATGTTGGATTTTTCAAAAGAACCACCGCCGGAATTCACTTTTTGGTTGACCGCCGGTTTTGAATGGCAGCGCCCGCGTGTGGAACGGCCGGAAGTATGGAGGCTGGCCGGTGGTGGATGTGTGTGGGGACCGCGGCCAGAGGCCACGCGGCGGCCGGTGGTGGGGCCCGCCCGTTTGTCTGCGGGTACACTGTAGAAGCGTACCAGTCTGCGGTACGCAGACTTAAATTTTTATTTTTTGATTTATTTTTTGTATTTTTTTTTAAATTTTTAATACAAACTTTTCAAAAAAAATCAATAGATATATTTTTTAATTTTTCTAAAAAATTTCAAAGATATTTCGACGGAATAAAATAATAATAATTTTTTTTTTACAAAAATCGTACCGTCGACATTATGGCGACCTGGGGGGCCGTACGGCTCTCCGGGCAAAAATTTTTTGCCTCACCGGACAACTGCTCCGAATCGGACGAATTGACAGTCGATTTTAGGGTTTTTGGCCCTTCTGGACACGATGGCAGGGTCGGATTTGACCCAAAATGCTCCAAAGTTGCAGCTACCTTTTGGATCTGGCAACCACTCTTCAGCTTCAAACCCTCGTAGATTTGGCCTCGTAGCTCCGATTTGGACGAAACAAAAGGAAAAATCGACTATCTCGAACCTTCCGGACGCAATGGTGAGCTCAGATTTGCACCAGCAAGTTCAGATTTGAACCTGCAACAAAGAGTCACGAACGGAACCTCCTCAGATCTGGAATCTCTCTTCAGAAAAAGACTCTCCAATGGCTCCAAACACGCTCTGATACCATGTTAGAATTGGCTATGGACGCCACCCAAGATCTATGGACCAAATGGAAAGCACAAGAAAGAGAGAAAGATTATGACAAGAATAAACTGTATTCAATGTCATTAATATGATAATGATTATGATTTATTACAATGATAGAGACCCCTTGGTTATATAGCCAAGGTGAGAACATAGGAGGGCATAAGATTATGACAAGTGTCAGAATCTTATGACATGAGACAACGAGGAACACTTATCACTCCACCAAAGATGGAGAGATAATCACATGATATGTCCACAAAAGGTGGAAATGATGAGGTGATGAGATGTCAAGTCCACCAAAAGTGGAAATTCTCCAACAACCTCCTATGTGGTCCCTAAGTAAACTTAACTAAGGTGTAATTATGACCTAGGACAAGGTACAAGATATTTAATTACACCAACAACAATAATGACATAAGTTATTTTTTTAAAGGACAAAGCACAGAGTCAGCCTAGAATTAGGGAAAAATAAAAACCCACAGAGGAAATAAAATATTAAGACCGAAGGGACCAGACCTAGATGAAACGATGGGGCATAAGTTGTTTTAAGATCCTTCAAAAAGGTAATGGAAAAATAGAACCTCAACCAAGGCAGAAAATAAACACTAGGGTTTAAGACGAAGACAAGGCTAAAACCTTACCCCTTTAACATTTTCAACACCATGAAGGACCAGCGGTATAAGGGAGGTCATGAGTGACAAACAAGGAGGAAAATTATTAAAAGCTCCATCACATTGGAAAGAAATGCTTCTCCTTCTCTTGATGCCTCCCCTATTTGTGATGAAGCTACTTTACAAAATCTAACCATGGAATATGATGAACATCTTGTTTGTTACTCCCCTAAACTCTCTCCTACTAGGGTAGATATTAGGGAACAAGAGAATGAGGCCTAGAAAACAAGAATGAAATCATAGAAAATCATGATAATCAGTCTCCTAATATCTATCCTAGTGGTGAAGAGTATATTCTAGTGTTAGAAGATCAAAGCAATGAGAGTCACAAGAATCCTATTTGTCTCTCTCCCCTAGGGAAGACACTATTGAAAAAGAGAATGACATAATTGATAAAAAAGGAACTACAACCATTTATAAATCCCTTACTTGTGATGAAGTCATTTTAGAAGAACAAACCTTTGAATTTCATGAACATCTATCTTGTAGCTCTCCTAAAAACTCTCCTAGGAAGGATATCATGGTGCATGAAAATGATAACATTGACAATAGTGATATAGTTTCCTTAGATGAAGATGATGAAGTAGCATTAGAATATCCTTCACTAAGGGATGTTAATATTATTCAACCTCAACTCATCCTTTACCGGCCTTCACACAAACCTCTAACACAAAATAAACCTGAACTTGTCCTTTACCCACCTAAGAGTAATGTTTTGCAATAGTCGGGTTATAACACTGTTGCCCATAAATATAACACTAGAAATAATCTGTAGCCACAAAAAACACCTTCAACATCCCTCCCATTGCCCAAACCTATCTTTCTTGGTCCTCATTTGCATTAACAAAGTTGAAAGGAGTATGATCTTGTCGAACAACTAAATAACCTTCCAGTTAAGATATCATTATGTGACCTTATTCAAGCCTCCCCTCATTACCACAACATGATCCAAAGTGATTTACAACAAGTTCATATCCCTTCTAATGCACAACCAAATGACATAGCAGCCATAATTCAAGGAATAAATGCTAACATTGTTTTCCACCAAAGTGAGCTCCCTCCTTTGGAAGTGCAAAAACAAAATGATTCTTTAATGATAATAGCTATACATAATCGGTTGGGGATAAAAAGAACCCTCGTTGACAATGGCTCCTCCCTTATTGTGTGTAGTATATCCCTTTTAGATAAATTGGCATGGATAAACAAAAAATTCAACCTGATTCTTTATCTATTAAGGAATTTGACAATGTAGGAAGACAACTGCTTGGTGTGATCACTTTTCCTATTATAGTTGGAAAGGCCACATTAGGAACACTGATCCATGTTATGCCTCACAATATTTCATATAATCTTCTTCTAGGAAGGCCACAGATTCATGCAATGAATGAGTTTCCTTCTACCCTTCATCATAAAATGAAGTATGTCTACAATAACAAAGTGTACACACTCAACACCAACCCTAAACCAAGCAAATGTTTCAACATTGAGAAAGGTAAGGAAGATTCTTTGAAAACATTGATACCAACTACATAAGTAGAACCCGTGAAATAGAAAGACAAAGAAAAATATATTGAGGAAATCATGAAGCTATTAGAAGATGATTGGGGTTCCATAGAATTTGAACCAACATTCATGGGAGAGTATGAGATCATAAAGAAAGACTCTAAAAAGGGAAAATAAAAAGTAGTAATGTCAACACAAAATTTGGAAGACCCTTCAAAAGCATCCTCCTCAGCCACTTTA
Organism: Sequoia sempervirens; assembly: GCA_007258455.2. Lineage (NCBI taxonomy): Eukaryota > Viridiplantae > Streptophyta > Pinopsida > Cupressales > Cupressaceae > Sequoia > Sequoia sempervirens. The sequence goes on along the minus strand of VDFB02000003.1, from coordinate 163,044,476 downwards.
GAGAACAAAACAAATTATATGACAAAATTTGATGAAGCCAATTATCAAAAACCATTGAATCCAAAAGAAATAAAAAAAAAATTATGGAAAAGGGTATTGAACTTATGAAGCAACTTGGATATAGTGGAAAAGGATGTGGTGCTATAGAACAAGGTATCTATAACCCTATAGAGCCTCACATGCAAGAAAACACTTTTGGTCTTGGTTATTGTCCCCTAAATGAAACAAAAAAGCCTTCACTCAATATCAACATGCTTACAAAAGATTCTTCTAAGCTAACTTTAACAATAGTGCATCTTGAATTGATAGACACTAGTGGTCTTGGTTTATTTCCTTTGAAAGAAATGAAAGAAAAAAAGAAATCTTCACTTAATATCAATGTCATCATGTAAAACACTAATGATTCAAATTTGATAGATTTTACACCCTCTCATAAAGGAGAGTACAAAATCCCTCAATCTAAAGAGTCTTGTGTAAGTATGACACTTTGTACTAAGCAGCAAATATATTTTTCACAAAGTAAAGGAACATCTACTTTTGATCAAGAGGGTATGTTGTTGAGACTCCTCCAAGATCATTTGATATCTCTCTGCCCAAGAACATGAAATATTTTTTACTACAAAAATTCATTTTACACATATCATAAAGCTCTTGATCATTCTACTAATGAATGCAAGGCTTTAAGTGATAAAATTCAATATCTTAAGGAATGTGGTGCTCTTCCTTATGTTGAGGCACCTAACTCCTCTAATTGATATTGATTTTCACTCTAGCATGTTTCTCATCAATCATCTTGATTCATCCTTGTCCTACACTAAGTGGGGGCAAGGGGTTAAGTAGCCTTGTCCTCATATGTCACTTTTCATTGTCTCTTTTGGATAGTTGACCACCCTTCATGTACATATAAGAGCAAGCTTGCGATGTGGACAACATGCCTTAAGTTGGTTCTCATGTGACATACTAAGTTTTGGGAGAAACCCCTTTTCATGACGTAGCTTCATTTGAAGACATATGACTTGGCATAGAGCTTTCTGAATAAGCTCTCATGTATTCTTCTACTTTAAAGCAATTGCTCACAATAATAGTGTTAGAAACACTTAAAATTGGTGGTATACATTGACAATCATGTTTCATTATGATTTTTTTTTTCTTCTTGCGATGCATCCTTTTCTTGGTGGTATCATTGGGCTTGATATCCTCTAAGAGTGTGATATTTCTTTGACTTTTCCTCTCTTGGAGATATTAGGCATGATGATCCCTAAGGAGAGACCTTACATGAACTAAGTAGAATCACTTTGAATGTAACTTACACTATTTATCATTAACAATATCTATTATATGGCCACCTTGCATAACACACTTTACATGCCTATGGAGCCATCATGTTTGTTCATGGGTGTCAAGAATACAAAGTTTTTCTTACATGATGAAGCTTAAAGTTCATTGTGTGTGGCACCTTGTCAAAGTTATTAGAAGGTATATCTTTGGTATGGTTAATGTGTGATGAGAAGCCTAAATGTGGGCATGAATTTTTCATTATATGGTGAGAAGTCAGTACAAAGGATTGACTTTCTCACTAAGCCACCCTTTTTGGATACTCATTCAACGAAAAACCTGAAGCTCCATTTCCTCAATTTTTGGAAAAAATAACTTAGATATGATAAAAAATGTGTGGGACAAATGGTCAAGACTTGATCCACCTCTTTTTATTTTTATTTTTATTTTCTTTAAGTTATTGACATTGCATGTTTGTGTATCTTGATGTCATGTATCATGCACTTTGTGCCTATCCTTTTTTTGCTTATGTTAGTTTGACATAGGATCTTGGATCCTGGCAACTTGACCACTTCCTCAATATTCATTATCCTAGACCATCCACATCGATACAATCAAACCCCTCTTGAATGTCTACTTTATTGTGAGTTTGAAGCAAGTTCCTCCTCTCACTAAAGTGGGGGCTAAATAGTGTGAAAAAATGTCCTCGTTCACATTTTCACACTTAACTTTGGGATGGTTAATGTTAAAATGGACCTAATGTTGCCTTGATCTAGTTTTGTAATATGTTGTACACATTCACATTATATTTAGGGCCCTTATAAGCTAAATAGACCTCATTTTTCCTTAATTTGATGTTGTAAAGTATATTTATTTACAATTTCACATTGAGTTTTGGGACCTTTTGCATTTATGACCTTTATATCATCATTAATATGCCTCTAAGACCCTATATTATGCATCCTAAGGCTTATTTCAACTAAAATCCTGATAAGATCAACAAATAGACTTAATTTCTTAACTCCTTGACATTTTCTCTCTAGAAAGGCCCTATGGGACCCATACGCTACCTTGGACGTATGAGTCCCACCCAGTTGGGACACATAGGCCACAAATGGTGTATGAGTCCCATTTGGCCCCTTTCTAGGATTTTGAGTGGGAAATCAAGGTTTTAAATTCAAATTTTATGAATGTCAGCCTCTGGGATCTAATAAATGGAAACTTGGATGTATTTTGTATATAAACAAGGTCCCAAATCATTATTTCATCAAGCCTTCATGATATCAAGTCAAGCACTCAAGAATTAAGCATTTCAAGACTTCACAAGAGCATCAAGAGACTTTACAAGTTCATTCTAAGGCATTTAAGAGAAAAATTCTTTATCAATTGTTGCAACAATTCAAGATCAATCATCATGTCAAGATCGTTAGGCATCAAGCATTTTTTTGAGCTGGTGTTGTGATGTAGCATTGAATATCTAAGATCGAGCATTGTTCTACACTTATTTTCAAGATCAAGATCTACATTATACATGGCTTCATGTTAGATTTCTAATTCATGTTACAAGACATCACTCAAGGTATCATTGTTCATGTTTCATGTTCCATGCTTCATGTTTCATGTTTCATTATCTCATCATTTGGTTTAATTACCTATAAGGGGTTTGACTTCTGAAAACCCCTATTCACTAATAATCAACAAGTTTTTCTTCTCTTTACATGTGTGATTGCAAATCTAGGTGTCTTGGAGATGGAAGGATCCTTTAATATTAAGTTATAAACTTGAAGAAAGTTTTTGGAGTTGTCTCCTCACTTGCAAGGTCACATAAAGTCTTCTATAGGTCTGAAATAAGGGTTTTAGATATGTAAACAAAGTGTGGCAGAAAGGGAAGATAATGGAGAGTAGACTCATATATTAATCCTCTAAAAAAGCACACTACAGATACACCACCTCGGGTGTATGATTCCTAGTATAGTCAATTTTTTAGGGTTTTAGGAGATTTAGAATAAGCACTATTAGATTCTAGTTTTGGTGCAGAAAACCTAGTCTAGGACTAAATCACCTAGACTAGCCACTAGTACACAAACAATAGTATATGACTAAATAAACTACTAAAAATTGCATATAAATGACTAATTTTAGTCACGTGACTATTAGTGGTTTATTTTTAGTCATTTATAACACCACCAAATTTATGACTAAACTATTTTAGTCATTGATTTGTTCATTGATTTGGTCATTGATTTAGTCATTGATTTAGTCGTTAATTTAGTCATTTATTTAGTCATATATTTAGTCATTAATTTTAGTCACAGACTATTTTAGTGGTTTATTTGTAGTCATTTATAACACCACCAAATTTATGACTAAACTATTTTAGTCATTGATTTGGTCATTGATTTAGTTGTTACTTTAGTCATTTATTTAGTCATGGTAGTGATTTTTTTAGTCATATATTTATTCATATATTTAGTCATTACTTTAGTCATATATTTAGTCATTAATTTAGTCATATATTTAATCATTAATTTAGTCATTGCAAATCAAATCTAACTTAATTAATCATCACAACTTTATACATATAAACTTCAAGTATCATATATATTCATGTGTTAAAAAACACCATGAAATGAAGACTAAAATTCTTAAACAAATATGATTGATCATACAAAACATAGACAGATTACAAATCAAGAGGAGCCACAACACGGTATTTATGAGTGGAGAAAAAACCAATCTGAAAATTTACTTCATTAAGCCTCATTGTCAAATCAAAATATCATTGGTTACATTCAATTTCTTAGTGACACTCTACAACTTACAGACACTATATAAACAAAATACTTGTATTTTCATATACTTATATTTTTTTCCCTTCCTTAACTTCAATCCTTTTTGAAGGGCAACGACCTCCTATAGGGGCTTGACCCATTTAATCCCCTTAAAAATCCACATATTTCTTGTCACTATTGGTTTTGGCTCCTCCAAACTCTTCCTCGCTGGTATTCACCTTTCACTTCTCCAATTTGGAACTGCGGCCTGAAAATAAGGTTTCAAAATCTGCACATCAAAAACTTAGAAAAGTCAAATACATGAGAAAATCTGTCATTATTTCTCTACATGGTGTTGTTTTATTAAGATAGAATGTTATTGAATAATTGATATAATAGTTGATTTCTATATGAATCAAGTATTCTTGTATATTCCACACCTTGTAAATTTTCCACGGGTTATAAATAAAGGGAAACCTCCCTTGATGATTTTAACAAAAAGTATAGGATGTTGCACTTACATGAAGTATGTCCACTGGGTTTAAAAATTTTGTGACCTACCCTTATGACATGTTCATTTCCATGATACTCAACCCTCCCTGTAATGCTGTCAAATTTCTAGAACAACCTCATACCAGTTAGAAGGCTAATTTGAATCATCAATGACAAAATAATAATAACAATAAATAAAGAGCTTCCCACCAAAATGATCATTAATCAAGAAGAGAAAAAAAGCTAAGACTAAAGTTTAGTACTAGAGGTTGATAAGTTGTTCTCAACTGATATTCCATCTGGAAAACACCACCAAAAAATTCAAGGCAAGGTCAATCAACTGCATCTTTCACAATGTCAACTACAATAGTAGTTACAAGTATTGAGAACAAAATCCCTATCATAGACTCAGATCAAGAATTTCAATTTATCAGTAGCTGTCCTAAATCAACTGAAATAGAAAACCATTTATACAAAGACAAAATGCAAAGAAAATAATAATGTTACCTAGAATAGCATGGTGTAACTCATTAATATTTTTGTGAAAAAAATAGTAGATACAAATTACAATGGATGGTACAACTACTACAAGTATCTGATAAAAGTTAACACCCTTCTTGAGCACTCAGTTTTTTTGTAACCTTAATTGATATTCCTGTACCAAAAAACAAAACTCATATAAGACTTTGGCATGGCCATATAAGAACAAAAATAAATAAATATCATAACTCTGCATCTTCTCTTTCATGCCCACCATGTTATATTTTCTCTATTTTTTTTTGACCTTTTAACTAAACCTCTAGATACTACAAAGTACAAACAACCCTTTAAAAGAAAATACAACAAACATTCAAGTGGCTTGAGAATTGAAAAAAAAGATCAGCTGGTGACTTCTTATATTTTAGATTATTTTTGCTTCCTTAAATTGAGCATCATATATAACAACAAACAACATCAGACAATAGATTATGCACCATAAACATATAATCCTTTAATATGATAGAAATTTAGAGGGTTTTTCAATATATTCACAAGAAAAATATTAAAATAAAATTTGTTCAACACAATTGCATGTATCACAGCCACTGAGCAAAGAGATAATGAAGCATTCTCCAAATCTTATTACAATGAGAGATCATAACCTACCAGATCCTTCAACAACTATAAATGCAAGGCCATGCCCAAATAACTTTTTCCTTAAAATGCCCTGGCATTATAGAAGCATTGTTAAGTATCATATAAAAACAACAGGTTGAAAGTTCATATCTCTAAGAAGAAATCAATATAAGAAAATCAGTCATGGCATATAATGCATGAGTGTGAATAATCAACATTGGATTACCTCACCACCAAATATCCCAAGATGATCTCTCCTATTGACCATAGTTGTTACCATCACATTATTAAGTGAGAAAATGAATGCATCTGGCTGCAGTGATCATTACACAAATTCAATTTCAAAAAACAAGCATAACAACCTAAATTGAATCCACAAAACATCCAAATTAAGATCAAATTATTGTCAAAAAATAAATAAAAGTTACCTAACAAATAATTTCTCCATTTAAAGTGGCTAGGTCAATCTAGAAAAGTTTCCACAAATTAGAAATTAAAGGTCATTCATTGGTAATAGAATTCAGCTCTAATCTAAGAAAAAATAAGCATTCTCATGCATCTCCATGGAGCCGGTATTCATGCCATCATATTGTTTTACAACTATTACTCAAGTCCTCAAAATAGGATTTCATACATAATAAATAATATGTTATTCTCTTGCTAGACAATAGAATTGGAACAAGCACTAAAGCAAAAACTTAATAAATACACCCTAATATTAAAATCTTGAAAGAAATGGAATAATAAAAACAAATTGTAACAAATGGTATTATCCTTTGAAAAAATGTAAATGTGGTAAGAATTTTGTACAATATTAAAATACCTCATCACACACATGAGTTTGACCATGAAATGTCAATCTCTCATGCACATCTGCCAAAATAAGCTGAGAAGTTGTTAGGGTAAGTTGTAGCATCAATTAGGTATCTTATCATATAGAAGCTACAAATACAAGATTGAAATTCATGATAATGTTCTCTAGCCTTCATGTCCTCTATTTCTCATCTCCAGTTTCATTGTTTTGACTTTTTTCAATCTTGTGCTCTACTAGATGTCAATTATCTTGTAATTTGAGATGTTTCTAATTTATCATTGCTTCTCAATTATTTCAATGCACACATATCACGATTTACTAGATCATTCAGTGTTGATTTTTGGCATAAGAAAAATATAGGTTCATCAAGTAGGTGGTGTTTTTCAGTGTGTTAAATTATGTGATGTTTTATTAGGATTCAACCATATTGTTTTTGAGTCATCGCATAAGACACATATATGGTCAATTAATTAATCTTATTGTCAACATTTATTTGTGATGCCAGTTTAGATTTTCTCTTGGAGATCTCTACAAAAGGAATCATGTTATGATAAGATATAAGGCACTAGAGGGTGGTTCTAAGCATACCATGCACCCCTGAACATCAAACTAATTGAGAGGAGAGATATCCTACTTCATTCCATTAGAGAGGATGATGCGAGAGTGAAATAAATGGGGTGAGTCCAAGATAATAAGGTTTTAGGGTGAAGGAAGTGAAAAAAGTGAATTTTTTGGTTACATGAAAAATAAATAACCTTTGTCACATCTACAATCTTCATGGCAATCAGATATGTAGACTTGGATAGTCCTAGTCTTGTGGAAATATATTTGTTCATTTAGAGCATGCTTAGAAAAAAGAAGGTTGTTCAACAAAAAGAACCCCCGCCTTATAATTCTACAATGGGCACATTTATTTTAATAATATAATGGTGATGAGAGATGTTGAACACTCCTTTGTACATGGTTGCCCATGCACTGAACCCAAACTAGTACATGGAGAGGCTTGGTAGATTTCTCCCCATAGATGACAAGGAGATGATGATGGGTTTCATGAGACTATTTGGAAGATGTACAAAACAGAGGATGCCAATTAATTTGATACAACTAGACAAGATTTTCAAAACAAAGAGGTTTCATGAAGTCCATTTTGAAGATGTAGAATAAAGAGGATGTCACGGTAAGTTGACACAACTAGACCAGGTTTTCAAAACTAAGAGGTTACATAAGTTCAACAACGATCAATAGAGAAACTTTAACATGAGAGAATGAAATGAGTTGGTGGTGGTTGTATGGCCCTCCATGATTGATGTGCACACTTTCCATTCAACTCTTTTAATGGTTTTTTAGTTCCTTTGTGTGTGAGGGGGAAGGAATCCATTAGGAAGTATGTGAGAAACAAGATAAAATGCAAGATTGAAATCATAAACTAATCTAATTCAAAAACATTTAATCTATCCTATTCCATCACTCATGAAATGTGCAAATCTAAGATATTTGAATGAAAGTAGGATTCTAAGATATTAAAACCAATTCAAATAAAAAAATACAAGATT